>CM060900.1:299332244-300532244 GCA_030762935.1 Hymenopus coronatus
ATTATTATTATTTTATTATTATGTTTATTATTATTATTATGATAATTATTATTATTATGTTTATTATTATGTTTGTCATTATTATCATTATTGTTATTGTCATTGTTATTATTGGTATTATTGTCATTGTTATTATTGTCATATTTATTGTTGTCATCATTATTATTATTGTTATTATTATTATTAGTATTGCCATTATCATTATTTATTGTAACTATTATTATTATTATTATTATTATTGTTGTCATTATTATTATTGTCACTATCATTATTGTCGTTATCATTATTATTATTACTAATGTCATTATTATCATTATTATTATCATTAATATTATTATTATCATTAATATTATTATTATTATCATTATTATTATTATTGTCATTGTCGGCATTGTTTTTATTATTCGCATTATTATGATTGGCACTTGTTGTGATTATTGGCACTGTTGTTGTGATTATTATGAGTATTGTTGTTGTGATTATTATAAGTATTGTCGTTATTATAAATATTTTTATACATATTATTATTATTATTATTATTATTATTATTATTTATTATTATTATTATTAAGCGAGTATCCTTTATTCTTTTTATGATAATGGCTGCTGATAATATTTTCTTACAAATTCTAGCTGAATATTAAACTTTTTTGAGGCAGTTGTTTAAGTTATGGCATTCTAAATATTTTGTGCAGTTTTGGTCCAGTTACAGCATAGTTGTAAGCAGTTTCTTCATCAAGTTTGAAACCATATATTCAATCGTTATGCGGTGTTTAATGTTCATGGAATGAAGTGAGATGTAGAAACCGTATGTTGAGTTTGTTAAAAATATTCCTTTGTTTGAATTGTATTTCATTAAGTTAAGTCAGCTCTTTACAGTTTTTTTACAATGAGTCCAGCATAAAAGTCCTTCTGCTAGCCCTAAAACAGGATGGAAAGGTACATTTCACCTTTTATTATAATCAGAGCCTGGATTTTTATGCAAAAACAAATGCCAAAATATGCACTAAAAACTCATAAAATATGCATAAACGATATGCAAAAGAAAAATGGTGTGCTTGATAACTATTCTCATAAGCTCGCCATTATTTAAGGTATTAATTATTATTAATAAATTAACTGTTAGTTTTACATTTTAGTATCATTATTTTTACTGTGCTGTTTTAATTTTAAGAAAGAATGTGTTATATTAGTGACTCGCTCTATTGCAATAGATACAAAATGTCATCTTGAGGTTCTCTGCAGTGAAAAGTTTTTGTTTGTCACTAAAGAAGGTTTTGTAGAGTGAAAAAGATCTCTCTACATCACAAGATGTCACCAGTGCTTGAGAGAATCTCCAAATCTCTTCTTAAGTGAGCTCTGCTTGTGCTTCACACATTTCCCCCGGCCAGCTGTTTTGCAATTTCACAAATTGTTTTATAGCCTGTATTTTTACCAAGATATGCGTTCAACTTATCAAAAGCAATTTTTTGCAACTCTGTGTGTTTCGAAGGACAGTGATAGTAATACCTTAATCACTAGGAATTATTCTTAGCCTGCTGTTCCTTTATGATTCTGGTAGCACTGAAAAGTGGCTACATATATACTTCAATTTATTTTCTATATCAACTGAGCTGATGCACCCTTGAGCTATCTTTATAGAAGCTGCATCTTCCGGATCTAAACTATCTACTATTCTTTTCACATCATTGAAATACTTAGCATAGTAACATGCAGCCTCCAACGACGAACTCCACCGTGTTAAAACAGGCTGAGGAGGTAACGCTAACTTTGGAGCCAATTCCCTGAAAATTGAAACTCCAGCAGGTGCTTTAATGAAAACTTTCTTGACATTGGAAACAAAACGATCAGTCTCTGGATACTGGGATCTAACTGTCTCTGCTACACTGTAGAGCCCATGGGCTAAACATGTCAAATGTACTAGTTTGAGATAGAGAATTTTTAATGCATTTGCTGCTTTTACAATGTATGGAGCAGCATCTGTAAGAAATAACAGGGCACGGTCATATTTTATACCATCTGGCCACAAAAAGACAAGGGAATCCTTTAAGAATTTTGCAGTTGTAGAATGGTTTACCCTTTCTAATATCTGAAAATTTAACAGGTAAGTTTTACTTTCCGGTTTCATTGCTCTCACTTCTGCACTACACACACACACACACAGTGTACTGCAGCGTCTGTGGTCTTGTCCACCGAAATCCAAATCTTTTCATGTTTTAATGCTTCCCGAATAACTTCGTTGAAACACTCAAGCACACACATTTTGGGAAGGTTAGATTTGACAGGCACTATTATTTTCCAAAGAGGAATGTTTGCACTTATAAATGCTGAACACAATTCCTTGGTGGATGAGTCACATGAACCTCCGGGTATGTTCACTAAATGACGTACTTACAAATTTTTTACATAAAGCCTATTTTTTGGCTATCATTTTTTTGTGCTTCACAGTGTTAAGATGCTGTAATACTTGGAGCTTTTTGTCAGCAATACTTTGTTGACATGACAAAGAAAATAATACTTATAATTTTGTAATTTTTAAGCTGCTTACAATGAAGGCATAATTAAATTGAATTACTTAAGGTGGTACATATTAAAACACACTTCAGTTACTTTTATTGTGCAGGACAATTGTTTCGCAGACCGTTACCTGCATCCTCAGCTGTTGAACCACTATTGCTTGGATTCCAAGTTGTGGTGTGGTGACATCTGTTGGGCAGGCAATGAGACTTATTAAGGAATCCTTAGGGCGGAACTCCATGTTCATCAATGTGTGGCGGTATTTATGGATGTAGATTTTTTCCCATGCTGATAATTGAAACGAATTTGAAAGTTCTTTCAATATTTTGATGTTCGGGATGATTTCGTGGTGTGCTTCCCAAAAGTTATGTGCTACTGCAGATCTGTCTGCCTCTTTTGATTTCTTGTGTCTTCTGTGTTCTTTATTGCATGTTTCAAGATTTCTTATTATCTTCCCAATTTATTTCTTGTTGCAGTCTTGACATTCAATTGCATATATTCATGATTTTTTCTCTGTGGGTATTTTGTCCTTTAGAGAGGAGCCAAAGAGGTTTTTTATACTGTATTTATTAATTGGTGCTGTGGTCCATGTACAATAGCAGGGTCCCTGAAGGTCAAAAAGTGGTACTTTCGTAATATTTTCAGTATACATTTCAATGTTAGTTTTGCTTCTCCTGTAACTGATGAATGTAGCACTTGCTTGGTAAACAATGAAGAAGAGAAAGCAGACCTACTGTTAAGAAAAGCTGTACACAAAAGGCAAGCACAGTGTTTTTTTGAACACCTGAAAAAGAAGGATGATAATTGTATTTTGATACCTTTTGACTGCCAAAAAAATGTTGTGCTTCCCAAACTCAGTGACCAATTAGCTTATTATTCAAGACAACTTTACTGCTACAACTTGACAGTTGTAGCAGGATTATCAGCTGATAAACTTAAACCTGAAAACGTCTCAATCCACACTTTAACTGAAAATGAAGCAGAAAGTCATCAAATGAGGTAGTTTCAGTTGTATATAATGAACTGAATAGTAAGAATCTTGATTCAGTTCGTTTAGTGGCAGATGGTTGTAGTGGACAAAATAAGAATGTCAATGTTCTTTTAATGTGTACAAAATGGCTTAAGAGTTGTGCACCTCCATGCTTAAATAAACAAGAAATTGTATTTCCTGTAGCTGGACATTCGTTTTTGCCATCAGACTGAACATTCGGCCTAATAGAGAAAGATTTGAAATCAATGAATACTATTATTCAAGCGAATGAGTATCATGCAGTTTTTTTTTCAAATTTGGTACTGTTAAAGTTATCGGGAATGACTGGATGCCTCATGACTGGAAAGGAGAGGTAACACAGTATGCAAAACCTGCAGCTCAATTACACTTCTCAATAAGCCAAAGCAAAAGAATTGCACTTAGACGCAAAAACAATGTGCTTGTTCGAGGAGAAGTAGCTTACAATATTGACACTGGTATAGAACGTTCGATCACAAAAAAAGGAAAGTTATTGGCAGAAGTAAATCCCAAGGAAATGTCCATGTAAAAGTTAAACAAGCCAAAATAGATGACATTGAAAAGTTACTGTGCAAACACTATGGATCTGACTGGAGGAACATTGAATCTCTGAAATGGTACAGGAAAGTTATAGATGCAAAAAATACCAATGTGCCTACTAATAATGCTGTGTGTGAATGCTTGAATGATGAAACTGACAATCATGATGTTGTTACGATGGAAATTGTGTAAAATGTAACTGTTGCCATAGAAATTTGGCATGTAAGGTGTTTAATCATTATTCTTTTATGTTGAGTTCAGCTGTGTAGAAAAATAGGTCATTCAGTAAATAACTTTGTTTCAAAACAGGACATAAACCAATTTTTTAAAGTAGGAAAGGTGTTATTTATCTTAATTATGGCCAGGTAAAAATATTTAAGTGTGAATGTAGAATATAGAAAAATACATCTCCTGTAAAATTTTGTTTGTGGCTTTTGTCCATCTTTGATACTATACTCCTCATATGTCATGATCATGGTGGTAATCTTCATTATTTCCTTACATGCTTTGCTTCTACTGTGCCTGCAAAGTTAGAAACCTTCATTTTCCCTTAGTTATTTGAAAGACATATAATGTAATTGCAATGTGACCTCCAGTTCTTAACATTAATGTTTGGGGGGGGGGGGGGGGGGGGAATTACCTCGTATTTGGATCAATATGGTATTTGTTTTGCAATTGACTTGGCTCATCATGGGAAGCAACACTGTATTCAAGAAATTTTAGTGCACAGTTCATTGGTATTCTGCATTCTGGTCATCCTCCAAATCCAGCATATGTACCTACAATCTTGGTGAATTTTAAGGTTAGTAAATAACTGTTGGAATTATAAAACATTTTGTGGTGGTTTAGTTTCGCATAGAGCACAAAAATGTTTCCCAGAAGACACCTTTAATTTTTGTCATTTAACACATTCAGTATGGATATTCTAACACTTTTCCTTGTTAAAGAAAAAATTAAATGTTGCATAGAAAAATTATTCTACAATGGTCCCAAATCTTCAATCATGTCCTGCTATATGTGTTGTTGAAACATGTTGAACTCCAAGTCTTCTATCAGCCTTCGTTTCATGGATGAAGAAATACTTTGTGAGAATATGCTTGGTTCTGCAGTGAAATTATGGATTTTGGGTTAATTTCACCATTGATAAATTGTCTATTTGTAAAACAGGCATGTGTTGTAACTTAAGAAGTCCTCTCAATGATAGATGGATGGGATGGATGTTTTATTCACCAAAAGAATTACAAAAATTCCAAGGCTTCGTCAAGTAACAGATTAACAACGTACTCACTATTTACATTATGTCACAAGTAAAATTTATATGTACACTATTCTCAAAATAGAAAGTTTAAATTAAAGAGCTGACATGATTTGATGTTTTAGCTGTTTATGGTTTGGTAATCTCCAATTATCTGGTAATTTGTATTAAAGGGACAACCCTTGATATGATATGCTCTGAAGGCAGATTTTACTGTTTTGATGATGGAGATGTAAGTTTTGTGGTCCCCTGGTATTATAGGAATTGTAATCGAATTCTTATTGAAATATGGCAGATTTGTACGGATGAAAAGAACATTTTCTAAAATGTAAATGCAAGGTAATGGTAGTATGCGAAACTCTCTGAACACTGGTTTCGTAGAAGAACATATAAGGATCTGTTTCATGGTTTTGACAATATGCTTTTGTAATATGAATAGATCCTCTGAAGATTATGCCATAAGATTGTATTGAGTGAATGCACCCAAAATAAACAGCCTTTAATACTTCAGACGATGATGAATGTCTAAGAACTCGCATTGCATAGCATAATTGACTGAGTTTTGTAATTGTGGAATTGTCTTCCAAGATAGGTCCGCATCAACCCATTCTCCCAAAAATTTTGTTGTGACGGCTTGCATGATTGTTGAGTTTCCAATCCTGACATATACATTAGTTTGTTTGGGGGCTGAAGTGCATGCATACAGTTTTTTTAATATTTGGGACCAGTCTGTTTTTCATTAGCCATGTTAATAGATTTACATTTGCTCTGTTGCTATTTTCTTGGAGCTTATTTAGATCTTTTCCACTGAAAACAAAATTGGTATCGTCAGCAAACAAAACTGAAATTATATTTGGTAGTTCAGTTGGCAAGTCATTAATATAAATAATGAATAAAGTTGGCCCTAAAATTGAGCCTTATGGTACACCATGTTTAAGCAATTTTAGTTCAGATCTAAATGAGTCTATTTCTGCTGCTAAGGTAGGATTAAAACCACTGATTTGCTATTCCTCTGATGCTATAAGCATTTAGTTTTTCAAGTAATATCTTATGATTAACACTGTCATAAGGCTTTGACATATCTAAGAATAATGATTTTTGAGTTTTTATTCATACAAGAAATTGGTAAGAAATGCAAATAAGGTGCTGTTTATGTTTTTATTTTTCCAGACTGTAAGGTGGAAATCGGCAAACGTGATTCCAAGAAGGTCACTAACCTGGTCTGCTTCACCTTCTCAATAACCTTTGAGAAAACTGATAACACTGATATTGGTCTATAGTTTACAATATTTTCCTTTTCCCCTTTTTTAAACAGAGGCCTAACTTAAGTTATTTTTAAAGCCCCAGGAAAATCTCCATTAGTGAATGATGTGTTACAAATATCATCAAGAGGTTTAGCAAATAAGTCTGCACATAATTTTACTATTGCATCAGGTCCATATGAAAATTTATTTTTGAAGTTACTCAAAATTATTTTAATTTCCTCTTCATTAACAGGGATAAGATATTGTCTCTCCTGTGCGAGATGCCAATGTGGCTGCGTTGGTTTTGGCTACTGGACTTATCATTTTGTCTACTATGCTTGTAAAGTAATCATTAAAGATGCTAGTTAAATTTAATAACTAGCTGTCTTTGATGTTGCAATATTAGCAAGAGATGATTAAAATTTTTAAAGAATGTTTCCATGCAACCATCTGGAGATCTATATATACAAACTACCACTAGCTTTAAGGTATTAATTTCTAGTTCTTCAGCAATGTGTTCAAAGTCTTTCTCTTTGTTAAAGTGATTTCTAGATATAGTTTTATTCACTAGTATATTGCTCCTTGCAAAAATAGCAACACCTCCATTCTTTTAAGTTCGATCGATAAAAACCACCTGCAATATTAAAATTTGTTAGACTAGTTAATGTTAATTCATGTTCATGTAGCCAGTGTTCAGTGATGCAAACTACCTGTGCCACAATTCCAACACGGCTTCCAACATGTGTGCTCTTCAGAGGTCTCAGGCGTGAAGGTTGAGTTGACCCTTCCTACTGCCCCTAAGTGTAAGCCTTAGGTGCGGAGCCCGTCCATACCATTATGTACACCCACGTAGCTTCCTTGGACCGGTCCGTTTTAATCTCCCGACGAATGCTGTTCGTGGGGTTAGAATCATGGACCGGTCGTATTACCGCAAACGGAAACCCGGTGTAATCAACCACAAGTCCCCTGAATCTGTGTCTGCTTTATTATGCAGCATGGCCTAAAGTGGGGGCCAAAGGTGGTTATACCTGTGGTAGGGGCTTAAAGCCGGGTTGTACATGGTGAAGGGCTTCCCCGTATGGAGCAGTAGTTGTGGCTGGAGGGAACTCCTTGAGATCGGTCTGGTAGGGGTCTACCAGGCGGCACAGACCGGAAAATATTTTGGTGTCTTTTTTTCTCTACCCCTGGATGGCAGGCTGACGCCGACGGTTCCGGAGAAGGGTCCTTCCATCATGCTATTTCCGCGTAAATCTACTTCATTTGACCGCTTTTTAGTTGTGACCTTGGCCTGCGAAAAGAAAACTATGCGAGATACAGTCCGTTTTATATACAAGGTGAGATAGATAGGATATGCGGTAAAGTGACCCATGCCACCAGAACGCGAGACGGTACGCTTTTAGTTGAAACGAAGACGGAAGACCAGTCAAAGAAACTCCTGAAGGCCAGCTTGTTGGGTTCCTATCCCATAACGGTGGCTCCCCACAAGCTTTTGAACACCTGTTGAGGCGTCGTAACTACCTCTTGTCAGGCGGTCTTTCCGAGGCAGATATTGTCACCAATTTTACTGACCAGGGTGTATGCCAAGCGTACCGTCTGCTCGGCAAACGTGATGGTCAATCAGTGGCATTGCGTACGGTATTTCTAACTTTTAAGAGCCCCACAATACCCGAGACCCTGTATTGTGGATATGAACGCGTCTCTGTGCGACCGTATGTGCCGAACCCAATGCGTTGTTTTCGTTGCCAACGGTTCGGTCATAGGCAAACTCGGTGCACGTTTGATGTAACCTGTGAACGCTGCGGCAGCCTGCACATGATGAAGGTGTCTGTTCACGAGACCCTTGTTGCGTCCACTGCCGCGGGAATCATACCGCTAGTTCCCGGCAATGCCCACGATTTTTGGAGGAAAAGGCCATTCAAGATTTGAGAATCAAAGAACGACTAACTTTTCCGGAGGCCTGGCGCCGCTATCAGCAGCTTAAGCCTGCGACCACCTTAGGCTAAGCCTCCGCTGTTCGCCGCACTCCTGGTGCCTCTGTGGCCCTTCAAACTGCACCGGTTGCTGAAGCGTCCACTCAAACGGAAGTGTCGCTGACCTCTGTCGTCTTGCCTGAACGACCTGCACCGCCAGCTTCGAAAGCTTCCACTTCAGCTGACCCTCCGTCAAAATCCGTACACAAGCCGTCACCTAGTCCACCATCTGTTGCGACCTCTCATGAGCGCTCTCGTAAGAATAAGAAACACAAAGTGGAGGATAAACCACGTTCTACGAGCCGTAGAGCGTCTTCCGGATCCCGACCAGAGGAGTCCGACGGGAAAACAGACCGTCCTTGTTTTGGGCCAGAGGTCTCTGAAACTCAACCGGCCACCTTAACAGTGCCTGGCGTTTAACTGTCCATCACCTTCTATTGAGAGTTTCCTTTGCGCCATGGCTCTGCTGACATGGAACACTCGCGGTGTTCGCTCCCATAGAGCTGAGCTGCAGTTGTTGCGGTCTTATTACCCCTTGATCGTCTGTTTACAGGAGACGAAGCTTCGCCCATGCGATCCTTTTGTAGTCCACCGTTACGACCCGGCTCGCTTCGATCTTACCTCGGAGGAGGGCTCTCCTGCTCATGGGGGGTGTCATGATACTCACGCGCGATGATGTCTGTTGTAAGCCACTATTACTTACCACTGCCTTGCAAGCTGTTGCTGTCCATCTTGTTCTTCCCGGTTTCACCTTTTCAGTCTATAACGTTTACGTTCCTCCCTCAATTCAGCCGACATGGTCACACTCCTTTCTCAGCTCCCGGTCCCTTTTGTTTTATGGATGATTTCAATGCCCTCATCCACTTTGGGGTTTCTCTAGGGCAAGTGAGCGAGGGGTGCTCCTTGTAGACCTTTTCGACCAATTTCGGCTTGCTGTTTTGAACACTGGTGAACCCACTTTTATTTCCGATTCTTCTGCCACGCTCTCTCGTTTGGACCTTTCTGTTTGTTCAGCACAGCTTGCTCACCGGTTACAATGGAATGTGGTATCTGACACCCATTCCAGCGATCATTGCCCAAGTGTTCTGAGTTTGCTGTCCCACCGTGTATCTTCGTCACGAGCAGCAACTAAGCAGCTAGCTAAGGCGAAAAAGCTGTTTTCGGGACCGTGAGTTCGACGCAGTCGATCAGATAGTGGAACATTTTATTGCTGTTGTTCTCTCGGCCGCCGACTTATCTATTTTTCAGTCGTCTTCCCATCGCTGACGATTGCCGGTTCCTTGGAATGTTGAGTGCCGTCGATCCGGTAGCCGTTGCTGACGCCCTTGGTAGTACGTTCGCCCCTGCGTCTAGCTCCGAGAACTATGATCGAGCTTTTCCATTTACCAAGGCTGAGGTGGAGTCGGAAACTCCCTCTTTTCGCCGTTTTAACTATGAGTGATATAACTCTATTTTTAGTATCCAGGAGATTGACAACTCCTTATCGTCCTCTAGGCTCTCTGATCCCGACCAGATGGTATTCATATCGCCATGCTCCAGCATCTTTCTCCTGCCGGCAAACTTGTGATGGAGTGTTTCCCGCAGTCTGGCGCGAGGCCACCATCGTCCCAATCTTAAAACCTGGTAAGGATCGCCATCTGCCTTCTAGCTATCGTCCGATCTCCCTCACCAGTGCACTATGTAAGGTGATGAAGCGCAATGGACGGTTACGATGGTGGCTCGAGTCTGTGCAACATCCAATGCAGCTTTCGCCGATACCGCTCCTCGACTGACCACCTTGTCTCCCTCTCGACTGACATCCTTAAGAATTTCAACGAAAGTGTCAAACTGTGGCCATATTTTTCGATCTCGAGAAAGCTTATGACACCTGCTGGAGGGCTGGCTTATTGCGTACCTTGCATAAGTGGGGCTGCCTTCCAGTGTTCCTCCGGGAGTTTATGGAGAGGCGGGCGTTTCGTTTGCGTGTGGGCTCTGTTTGCTCCCGTGTTGTTAGTCAGGAGAATGGAGTACCTCAAGGGTCGGTTCTCAGTTGCACTCTCTTCGCTATCGCTATCAATCCTATCGCTGATTGTCTTCCTGCTGGTATTTCCTCATCCTTATTTGTTGACGACTTTGCAATTTACTGCAGCTCTCGGCGCACATGCCTTTTGGAGCGTCGCCTTCAGGCTTGTCTCGACCGTCATCTTAGTTTAAGCGTTGCAAACTGTTCCGTTTTTCTGCCGAGAAGACCGTTTGTGTCAACTTCTGGCGTCGGAAACTCCTTCCCTGCACCTTGGGCCGGTACCGCTGCCCTTCGCCGAAACTGTGATGTTTCTTGGCTTGGTGTTCGACAAGAATCTTAGCTGGTCGTCCCATATCTCTTCTCTCAAGGCTAGATGTGATCGAGCATTTAATATTTTACGTGTTTTATGTGGCACATCCTGGGGAGCAGATCGCACCGTGCTATTACAGCTATACCGTTCGCTTGTTCGCTCTAAACTTGATTACGGGTGCATTGTGTACTCTTCGGCCTGTCGTTCAGTTTTACGTCGTTTAAACCCAGTTCACCATTGAGGGATTCGCCTGGCGCTGGGTGCGTTTCCGACAAGCCCAGTTATTAGTTTGTGTGCGGAGGCTCCTTAACGTCCACTGTGCTATAGGCGTGAGGTGCTTCTTTGCAACTAAGCTCTCCGCGTCCATGCCTTGCTAGATCACCCGTCTTTGAAGTTATTCTTTGACGAGTCTCTTGACCGTCAATACGCTGTTAGTGCGCTGGCCTTGCTTCCTGCCGGGGTTCGTTTTCATGAGCTGCTTCGGCTCTTGGATGTTCAGCTACCGAATCTGTTGTCACTGGTGGAATGTTCATCCCCTCCTTGGTTACGCGGCGACACGCCGGTCCACCTTCGTTTGGCATCTTGCCGAAATCAGTTACTCCGCCCTCGGCCATCCTACTTTTTTAGAGTTGCAGGCCGAGTTTCCCAACCATTGTTTTATTTTCACGGACGGTTCAAAGGATGACGGTGGTGTGGGATGTGCTTTTAATTCGCGGAGTTACACCTTTCATCTTTTGGGGCAATGTTCAATCTTTACCGCCGAACTTTTTAGTATCTATCAGGCTCTTCTTTTTATCCAGGGGCAGGACTTAAGGCAGTTTGCTATCTGTAGGGAGTTCCTCAGTGCACTACAGGGCCTGTGTGAGCAATATCCATACCATCCTTTGATACAGCGTATTCAGGATCGCCTGCACTCACTCGCTGATGCTGGCGTCAGCCGTTCGTTTGTTTGGGATCCTGGCCACGTGGGTGTGAGCGGGAATGAACAGGCGGACGCAGCTGCCAAGTCCGCAATTTTAAATCCTCCTGTTTTTAGCTCAACTGTTTCTCCCAATGATGCTCGTGTCCACCTGCGCCGGGCCATTCTTTCGCGCTGGTTCGCGGGACTGCTCCGGGGCTCGTGGGAACAAACTTAGAGAGGTCAAGTCCCTTCCTGCTCCCTGGACTACTTCCTCGCGTGAATGTCGCCGCGATGAAGTGATTTTAGCGCGACTGCGTTTGGACATTGCCGTTTTAGCCATCAGTACCTTTTACGTGGGGAACCCGCTCCTCAATGTGCTGCGTGTAATGATCCTTTGACGGTGCATCATTTTTTATTGGACTGCCGCCATTTTACTGTGCTGCATGCGTCCCTGTGTCTGCCTACTGACCTCCCCACCCTGCTAGGCGACACACCTACTGCATGTGAGGGACTTTTTACTTTTCTTCGCCGCTGTGGAATTTATAGTCAGGTCTAATTTTATCATGGGGTTTCATCCTTTTACCGACTTTTCAGTTCCGTGGGTTTAATCTGGTTATGGTACCCTTTTTATCGTCTCCCTAATTTTAACCCTTGTGCAGTACTCCTGCTTTAGTGGTTTTTATGGCTTTTAATTTTTAGTTCTTTTGTTTACCATAGGGCGCTAATAACCTCTGCAGTTGTGCACCCTTAAGCCTTACTATTACTTTGGCATTTCCCATCTGAGATCTAATACTCCGAAACAGATCCATTGTTTTTCCCATTACCTCTTCTGCTATTACACCCGGTTTGACGTTATTTGTGCCAGCGTGCACCAACACCACATCAGGATTAGTATTATTCAAACCCATCGCTTCTACTTGGTGTTTTAGTTCATTAATTTGTATTCCTGGGTAGCAACAAACTTGATATCTTTTTTCTTTGCAGGCATCACCCGAGAATTTTAAAATAGTTTTAAGACACGTTTCTTATTACTATGGTTAGTTTTCCTTGGTTCATAATTTGAGCCCTGAGATCTTTCGTGCACACTGTTTTTAGCATTTGGTTCATGCATTTCTCATATAACTTCATAACAACTGTAACTTGAGAAGTTTCCTGATGCTTTGGGTTCATTACTTACTTCCCGATGCAGTAACATATTTTTAGTGGTGACAGAGTAGAGGTGGCTTTCATTACATACCTTCATTTTAGATTCTAATGTTTCGTTCTCAGATTTTAATAAACTTAGCTCATTTTGAGTGCTTGCTAGGTCTCTGTACAGCAACCATGAAGGGATGCTATTGTTTCAGATTCTCACATTGGTATCATGATTGATGAATCTGGTTCGTCCTGCTTTTCAGAATTGGGTTTTTCGATAAGTACCTCATTTCCAATATTGCCTTTATTTCCTCTTCTTTCTTTGACACTACAAAAGCCTTGAAGAGCATTTGGAGAAACGCTTTTTTACTTCTTCACTATTATTTAAACGAGAAACTAGGTCATGAGAATGTGTCACAACAGCAATGGCTGCCATCTTGAAAAGAAATTATTTCATTTGTAGCCTAATAGCAGCCACTAGTTCAACATCTGTAGTTGAAGCTACCATGGATTGTAGTTGACTCATCTGAATTTAGTTCACAATTTGAAAAACAAAACTACCTCTCAGAAGACACATGTCTAATTTTTCTTGTTAGTAGTAGTATTTTATTATTAAGTTTACAATAATAAAATATTTGCACCTCACAGTCGCATGGATCGGGTGACTATATATGCTGTCTAAAAATACTTGAATTTAAAATATTACTTATATATTTATTTTATATATCTTAACAACATTGGAAATACACATACGCACACGTACTTGCACTCACAGCTACATCACGTATTCATACATATAGATTACTCAAACAGCAAATAAGTCTATACAATATTTACATAAATATTTTATCTCTTAGTGCACAAACTTGCATTAAGTATTTGGCCAGTTTTGAATCAAATCCCAGAATGCTGTACTTCGTCTGTTTGAAGCTAAAAATATTTCTGGCAATAATTTTTCCTAACATCTTCCATCTGCACAAAATCTGCCAAAATATGCCGCCAGTCTTCTTGATACCCGCATAATGGGCAAAACCGCCTACCAGCTTCATCAACTACCTTACGGGTTTTCCACCCTCCAAACCTGAGCCACACTATTCCCAACCTTTGTCTCATACCCAATTTTTATTTCATTTTGTAACTGCAATTACAAATTTTTTCTACATTCAGAATCTATTTCCCGCCAGTGTATATCACATGGTAGTCTTTTTACTTTATTCACGACATTATAACTATTTTCGTTGCCCCTTTGCCAAATATCACTTATGCCAATCTTTAATAATCCCCGTTTTAATCCTGCCGCCCACCATTTTGGAAGTTCTATGTTATTTATCTGATGCCGATAACATATTGCTCTTAGAGATTTTTGGTCACCTTTAATTATTTGCAGCTAGTATCTAACTATACTTAATTTAGCATATACAGCATCCTACCTCATGAAGAACACCAGTAATTAGAAGTTCCCCTCCACAATCCCAGAATACGTTTCCAGAAACGACATTGTATTTTATTTAGATTATCTACCATATCCCATCTCCACACCTTCCATATAGTAATGAAGATCTAACCATTGCCTCATACATGGTCTGTAATGTTTTAACTGGCATATCTGGTATCTGGGTCAATAGCTTCAATATTTCAGAAAGTTGTCCAATCCATTTGTGTTTTACAAACTCAGTGTTCTTGTTCCATTTTCTTGACATGTCAAACCTTACACCTAGACCATGAAATGCTTAACATTTTTAATTTCTTTGTCCCCATATGTCCACTTTTCCTGCTGACCATACATGTAACCATTTTTAAATGCAAGTGCTTTAGTTCTAAGAGTATTCACTTCCATGCCCCATTGTCTACAAAATCGTTGCAGTGCATTTAAACCAGATTGTAAACCACTTATAATTTTAGAAAGAATAATGTCATCAGCGTACAAAATAATTGGTATTTTTTCACCTTCAACTGTCTGTGCATCCATGTCTTCCTCCAACATCATATTAACAATGTCATCAATAAACAAATTAAAAAGTAACAGAGATAATATCCAACACTGTTTAATTCCCCTCTGCGCTATGTTGCATTTTGATGTATTATGTGGATCAGTCTTGATAGCAAATTTAACTTCTTTATACATTGCCTTGAGCGCTCTAATCATTTTTCCGGAAAGTCCTTTATGTGCTAATTTAACCCATAGAGCTCTACGTTCCACAGTATCAAATGCCATCTTAAAATCTATAAACAAGAAGTATACCTTACCTCCCATATTTCTTAAATTATCATCAATTATGACTTTTAGAACAAAAATATTTTCAGTGGTCTAAAAGTATTCTCTGAATCCCACTTGAAATTTAGAAATCTTATCATATGTCATGACCCAACATTCAATCCTTTTGTATAATGTTCTAGCATATATTTTTCCAAATACAGAGAGCAGCAAGATGCCCCTATAATTTTCTGGACTGCTGTAACTCACTTTGCCCTTGTAAAGAGGTTAGATAATGGCAGTTTTTCCATATTTCCAGATATTCTCCCCCTTCAAATATTTTATTGAAACTGGTTGTATACAAATATGCCATTTTATTAACTTTCAGAGAGCTCCTGAAGAACTCAGCTGACAAGCCTTCTATACCTGCTGCGTTCCCATCTTTTAAACATGTTATTGCATGAACTACCTCAGCTATGCTAATTTCATGATCCAGCAATTGCACATTTTGAGCTCCAGTAACCGCTTCATCAGTCAAAGTTATAAATTTTATATCTACCTCACCTTTTTCATAGACAGTTTTAAAGTGTTTATCCATTCCCCAGAAGGAATACTTGTATGTGCCTTCACTTTCAAATCTGCCAATTTTCGACTACCTGACACATCTCTTCTGCCTTTGCTTCCTGCCATGCAATTTTGTTCTGCTGTAGAATGTCTTTATACATTTTTCTAAGATTTACAACAGAAATTCTTCATTCCTCACCCCCTCTCTTCTATATTTAACAAAGGCAGATTTAGCTGATTTTTTCGCAATTTTACTTTCAGCATTGTACCAACTGTTTGACATTAACCAGTTTGATTTTTTACCCGTCCTTATCAGCATGTGCACACTTCTGTAAAGTGTTAGTTATATTTTTTATACATGTAAACCCTTAACATAGCACTACTTCTAAAGATACAATTTCGTTTTCTAAAGTCCTAATAAAATTCTCTTTTCCCGTATCTCTCCATCTATATTTAAGCAATGGTGTCAAAACTTTGTAAGCATTATCAACCCTTTAACACCTTCAATATGGATATTCTAACGAATATTTCCCAAAGAGTACAGAAAGAGGAAGATCTAAAATGATTTGGCTATTGGAAGAGCATCAACAAGAAGTGAAAAATGCATAAAAATACGGAGTTTTTACATCCAAGAGCTTCACTTAGTTTGGTGGCTGCATCTCTGAAACTGACATCAACACCTTAGAGTTGGATTACTTCTGTAAAACCCTGGCACATTTCAATGCTTACCTTAGGAGCGACTCTCACTGCTGATGGGAGTGGCTTTGGCGTGAAGTGATTGGGGAACTTCTTCGATGCCATCTAGTATGTCATCTACAAAAACATCCATATTTATTTCCGATCTTCTGCCGTATGTATTGAGACGTTGCTGAAAAATAAATGTCCGAATCACTGCTGCAACTACTGCTGTTACTGGCACCATTAACAGTGAATGTCAGGCTTTCCATTCCATTTCTAGGAGGCCTTCAGTTTATACACACTGCTCTTCCACTTGGTGAACATGCCGACATACTGCACCCCATTCTGCTTCTCCTACTTCACCAAATTGCTGTACGCACAAATGCCACACGTCTTTCATCTTGAAACTTGTATTGCGAAGTGCAAACCCATTTCATGTAACAGGGAAGTTACCAGCTGAAAATCCAGGGGGAGACCATAGCACTAATAAAATAAGGAAGTTACACAAGATATAAAGAATGATGTCAAAACATACAGGTGTAGAGATAACCATTCAAGGATAAAAGGACATTTGCCATCTGAGCTGAATACAATCAAAATTTGGAAACAGTTCTGTTAATAAGAGAGAGAGAGTAAAGCAACTTCATGTTTATCAAAGTACAAACATAATTTCTAGCACAGCTTTATTTGACATTTAAATCTCCTCATACAGATACATGCTCTAAATGTGAGAGTGATCTGTTGAAATTAAAAAGCAATAGATTGCACAAACTTAGTGCACAAAAGTTCTATGCAATTATAAGGGAGTGGTTAAAGTATGTTTTGATATGTTATAGAATCAACCAGCACCAAAGCTCTCCATATATGAAGTATTCTAGTCAAAAAAATTTTGGTTATTCAATTTGTGCTTTATGATTCATTCCCGAGCACAGACAAAGGAAAGGAATTTGTTATACTTGGTTTGAAATAGGACTGAGAGGATGCAAGTAAGTAGTCTCTGCTCTATTGGATTTTCTTAGAAATAGTGAGGTATCCCAGGCAGATAATGGTCTAAATGAAAGTCATCTTATTCTGACTCCTGTACCAATCAAAATAAAAATACACTAAAGATGTGCACACTAATGACCTCCATGCAGAAAGCAGAAAATTTAATATGCTGATACATTGTTTCCCTATTTGTGGTTACAGTTATATGCCTCCTAAAAGAGTGTTTGGTAGAGTGGAAAAAGACTGAAAAAAAAGATATTCTTTCACCGACTGAGTACTATAAACTGCTGGAGCAAATAAATAAATAGTAAATAAAAATTGGGAAGCAAAAGGATCTCAAGTCCAGTGCACTAAAATCCTTACGATCTAAGCTGCCTTTCAAAATAACTCCTCAGCAAATTATAACTAGTGAAAAGTCTAAGAAGGCATTACTGCCAGTATCAGAACCTTATAGTTGAAGTCATATAGAGGATTAGGTACAGAAACTGCAGCCAGGAAATGAGGAAAGTAGCCATCTTGGAAAAGAACAACATAATCAGCAACGGAAAGAAAAAGGGTGTGTTAAAACTCATGAGATATTTTAATGCACAAGAAAGAGAGAAAGAGTTATAAAAATAAGTTTCCAATTTAATATTGTTGTAGGCAGTATTTTGTTCTGTATTTCAATAATGGTTATTATTTTGCACTTCATCAAACATTTATGAAAGTATGATACCAAGAGTGTTACATTGTAGTATATTATTGTATTTTTGTGCATAATGAATAATAAAGTAGCCTTCTTTTTAATTAAAATTATAAAGAAAGAAGAAACAGAAACAAAACTTACTTTGAATATGTATACCTACATTAACTTAACTTTTAACTTCCATTATTGCATTTATCGACTTTAGGGGGAGGGTGATGTTGGCATCATGCTAATTGTAGCATCAGAATGTGTGACTAATGTTTTTGGTGAATATATGATGAATGTGACTGGACAAGCAAAGTTTAAAGTGAAAGAACATAGTTGAAATGTTTATTCATCAGGGCAAGCAATAAATTGAAAGAGAAATTACAGGTTGGTGCTAAGGATAAAGTTGAAATGGAATTGGCATGTAAGGTCTTGGAAGATAAGGCGAGTTATGTTTTTAATTTGGATGAGGAAATATGATAACTGTGGCTATGTGAAGATTTGACTTTGCCCTGATGCTGCTGCTGATGTATATTAGAAGGAATATGAAGATGCAGACAGCTAATAAGATGGGCACATAGCATTGAAAACCAGGTATGAAAACTTATTTCCAATTAGAGACATTGACCAAGAGAATGAAGAAGGCAGTACAATTCCACAGAATGGCTGTAGAAGTATGTCTTGATAAACAGAAGTGAAAAAGTTTGATGGGGGTATAAAATGTTGGCTTGGCTTTTGGCATGAGATGAATATAATTGATGCTGACAAAGATAAATATCAACATTTAATACAAGCAGTTAAACAAGACTTAGAGGCATGAAAATTAGTGGAAAGCTATCCTCCCTCGGGCACTAATTATCATAAAGCTCAGGAACAGATGAAATCTTCTTTTGCTATAGATGAGCTCTTAATAGAAGTTCATGCATGCAAACTTTTGGCTCTTGTTATCACTAAGCATGAACATGGGTCTCTCAGCACCCAATATGATATATTAGAAACACAACTCATCTTTGGAGATGAGGTGTGATTCAAGAAAAGTGCAAGTGTATCTTGTTCTTTTTAGTAGACCTGCCTCTGCCAGTAGATAAGTTAGCTTGGGAAAGAGAATGAGGATGATCAAGACATATTAGCAACATGTTGCAATTTTTTATGTTAGAAGTAGAGAATGAGGAGTGACTAGAGTTTGCCAATTCTGGGTTTAATCTGGAAGGCAGTGGAACAATGAATGTAGAGGTAGTGCTCATACTGCATGTATAATTTCTGGTAATGGGAAGAGTGCTGACAATAAAACATGCCTTTGGTGTGATAAATCTTCTCACTTCAATAGACTGTTTTAAAGCCAAGAAGTTGCCATCAGATGCTACAAGGTAATTAACTAAAGAAAGATGATGTTATTTGTGTTGAAAAGCATGGTATAGTTCTAAAAGGTGTTTCATAAAATGTTTAATTTATGACAAACATCATGTAAATATAATTGCCAACAGATTAGTCATGATGATAATGTCATTAATAATAATAATGATGATGATCTATTAACATAGCAGATGTTAATTATAAGATAACTGCATGACAAAGGGGCACACTTGGCAAGAATTCTCCTTGATTCTGGATCACAAAAGTCTTACTTATTATATAAACTAATCAGGAACATAAACTGAAGAACATCAGAGATTAAATGTTAAGCCACAATTTGTTTAAAGAAGAGTTACAAAATTAAAACATAAGCTTTACAAGATTACATTACAGAGTTTAGACAAGAATTGTATGAGGGCGGTCCAGAAAGTAACCTCCGTTTGGAAATAAAAATTAAACAAGTTGAAATATAACAATTTTATTATTATATATGAAAAATACATTTTTTCTATTTTTCTACATATTCTCCGAAGAAATTCAAGCACTCATCATACCTTTTAACAGTCTTTGAAATACCCTCTGTATAAAACTCTGCTGCCTGAGAACATAGCCAACCCATCATGGTGTGATGAAGCTCTTCGTCATTGCCGAAACGCTGAGATGCAAGCCACTGTTTCATGTATGGGAACAGATGAAAATCACTGGGAGCTAAGTCCGGGATGTAGGGGGGATGCTCAAAAACTTCCCATTTGAAACTGGCTAAAAGTTAATTTGTTCTTCGAGCTGTGTGCGGGCGAGCGTTGTCATGCAGAAACTCAACACCAGATGACAGAAGAGCACGACGCTTGTTTTGGATTGCCCTTCTTAGTCTTTTCAACGTTTCACAGTAGGCTTCAGAATTGACAGTCATGCCACGTACCATAAATTCAACGAGTAAGGTGCACTTAGCATCCCAAAAAACCATAGCCATGACTTTCCTCGCAGACAAACTTTGACAGGCTTTCTTTGTCTTGCTTGGAGAAGCGGTATGTCCCCATTGCATTGACTGCCGTTTGTCTCACGTAGGCCACCCAAGTTTCATCGCCAGTAACAATTTTGTTCAAAAATGCTTCTCCTTCAGTGGCATACCGAGAAAGAAAGTCGATGGCAGAACTCATTCTTTTGGTTTTGTGGTCGTCAGTCAGTAGTTTTGGCACCCAACGAGCACAAAACTTGCGATAGCCTAGGTGTTTGGTCACTATCTCGTGCAAAAGACTCCGAGAAATTTCGGGAAAATGGTCGGAAAGTTCGGTTATCGTGAACCGACAGTTCTCACGAACTTTTCCATCCACTTTGACCACCAGGTCATCATTGACAAGAGTAGGCCTACCACTCCTGTATTCTTCATGAATGTTAGTTCTTCCATTTTTAAAAAATCGTACCCATTGACGGACAACACCTTCACTCATAATGTTAGGACCATATACTGCACACAATTCACGATGAATTTTGGCTGCTGAGTGATGTTTTGCCAAAAGAATCTTATAACACCGCGCACCTCACACTTGGCGGGATTTTCTATTGCGGCGCTCATGTTTTGAGGTTATATCTCTCAAACGTGCGACAGTGCAATGCTCTTCCTGAGACAGCTAGAAGCATACTGACCACTGTGCACACTGATGTGTAGAAAACGGCACTACCCCCACCACTTCCTGCGCTACGCACAAACGGAGGTTACTTTCTGGACCATCCTCGTATATGTAGCATAACACTGCTTAACCAAGAGAAAATGTGCAACATTATCCCTCATCTGAAACAAACGAACATCATCATAGTCCAAGGTTCCAGTGTAACTGACATAGAAATCTTGCTTGGAGCAGATGTTATTAGTAAACTGTAGACAGCATAACTAGGAAAATAGATGTTGATCTACTAGCAATCGAAATACAACTACAGTGGACACCTATTCTTTTGAATAGTGTAGAAGAAATATCTATAAGTTGCAGAACTCGCTAATGTCAGTTTCAGCATGAAGGATTTCTGGAATTTGTGATCTGGCAGAAATGAAAATGAGACTATAGAAAGAAGAGAAGATAAAAAGATTTACTGAAACGTTCAGTGAATAAAAGAGTTCATTGTGAAGTTGTCCTTGAATGGAACAAGAACATTCAGAATTAACTGGCAACTGAAATGCTGCTAAAACAAGACTTTTTTCAGTGACTAGACCTCTTGCAAAAACAACTAAACTGCTGTATTCTTCTAATGTTATTGCAGGATGAGCACAAAATGGCATTGTGGAAATAGTTTCAGAGGCAGAAGACAAAATTTCTGAATACTTTCTACCACACCATGCCATGATTAACAGGCTTGGTAGGATGACGAAAATGCATTTAGTGTTTTGATACCTCTAGTTGAGGTTCCCTAGAAAACTTCATTAAATTCTTGTTGAAAACTGAACTATATTTAATGGAATTGACACGAAATGTGTTTATGCAGTTCAGGAGGAATGCAATTGGAGTCACAGATGTTATAGAAGAGGTATTCCTACAGATTTGTATAGCACCTACAGGTCAGCAGTTCCTGAAGTTCCTATGGTGCAAGAATTTCTAAAGGCAAGAGGTCAAGGTCTTGAGACATGAGAGAGTGATGTTCAAGGTTGCTTCAGAATCTTCCTTGCTAAATGCCACTTAGCAGCATTTGAATTAGACACAGAAGATACGAAAGAAACAGCTAAAAGACTGAAAAGTGTTCTTTGTGGATAACTGCATAACAAGTGTAGAAACAGAAGAAGAACTGAGAAACTTTGTTAATGAAGCAAAAGGCCTTCTGAAGCTTGGCAATTTTAAACTCAGATGTTGGGTTTTTGCTTGCAGAGAAATAGAAATGAAGAAATCTGGATATGATTGTGGATACTAATGAGGTAAGGGAAGGTGGGGTACAGTGGGTACATAGATCATTTCACATTTTTTTGCAGCAGTACTAACTGCAACAGGAATTTCAAATAACTTATACTAGATAAGTAATTAAATTAGAATCTAATGTAGGTTTTTCTTTTTGGGTTTATACTGTTTTTTGATAAACATAAAAAAAGTAACAACTTGCGTCTTGTGCTCACTGTGCCCCATGCAGGGGCAGAGTGAGCAATGGCTGGGAGTACTATGAGCACAAATGTGTAAGGTTAAACTGCTAATAATAAACATTTATTGAACTTAATCAACACATTAATTTCATTATTACAAAAGCACTTTTACATTTTTATTGCACATTGTAATGACACAGACAGGAAAGGCTAGAATATTATTACAGCACTTGGTGGCTCCAATAGGTTGTGGTTTGGGTAACTTACACACAATGTCACTAAATTCAATACGACCTTTTTCAGTGTTATTTGGCATAAAGAAATGTTTCTCACTTTTGCGTGACTTCTTCATGTAAGACACCACTGCAGTTTTTTTCTTGCTGTTGCCAGAGTTGATTATGGCGACAAAGTAATGAAATGGAATTTCCTTTTGTAAAGTCTTTACTTTGACTAGTATACATGGTCATCTTTTTTGATATCTTCAGCAAGTATTTCAAATACATCTGGCTCATCATCACTGTCATAAAAATCGATGTCGTCATTGCTGTCATTGAACTCAATATCCATCTTTTCCTCAGACTCATCACTTTCCAAAACAAGCTGCTTTTGTGCTCTGACTGCTTTCCGGAGAGGTCACTTTTTTGTAGTTTCCTTTTCTTTCTTCCTACTTTGCTCCATAAGCTCCTATTTTTCTGGAGTGTCTGTCAAGATTCATGTTTTGCCTCTTTTCCTTCCAGCAGTTGAATTCTTCTTTTTCGGGTGCCTTTGGAAATGGGCTTATGTCCTGGGGTGTGACCAATAAACATGCTGTTGAAATCTTATCCTCCCTTGAAGTTCCTGGCATAGGATTTTCCTGAGGTTGTCTAAAGTCACCCTCATTGGTTGTATCTTCAGCTTCTTCACGGTTTGTCACTGATGCAGACAGGAAATCCTGCTCTGTAAAAATATCTATGTTCAGAGGATATGATGTTGGATACCGTGAGTGCCTTTGGATGTGCTCTTCCAACAAGTGCTGCAACATTTTTTATTGTGATGGTCTTACCAGGATTGATGGTCATGAAGTTGTCACGAGCATTGTAATAAAACTTCTTGAAAGGATCATAAACAGTTCTATCTGAAGGTTGAAGTTTGTGGCTACAATAAGGTGGAAATATTAGAATAGTCTCACCATCATACTTCGCTGTATCAATAGCCTCTATGCTGAGATGACTTCCATGATTATCATAAAGTAATAGCACTGGTTTCTAGAGGGATGCATGTGAATATTTAACAAAATGATTCATGTAGTGAACAAAATATTCCTGTCATCCATCCAGACTTGTGGGCTAAACCTAGTGTTTGTGCTGGTGCGCCATGCAGCAAGTGTTCTGGGCAACATTAATGCAGGTGGAATAGAGTTTCCCAATGCATTTACACAAGCAGCCAATGTAATAAGTTGCCCACGTTCAGCAGATGGACTTGTCCTACTTGTTTTTTGCTTTTGGAGCAATTATTTTGTGTGGTGTCACCCCAGTCTCATCTAAATGGTATATGGAGTCAGGTCCATATGGATGATGCTTCAAGATTTCAACCAATTTTCCAAAGAACATGCCTACATTGTATTGGTTGAAGCTTGTTGCTCTTGTTAATAAAGTAAGCTGTGACTTCCTCACACTCAGTGAAGGATGTCTTTTAAAAAATTCCTGGCACCAGTCTGAGCCAGCATGTTTATTTCTCTTCCAATGTTCTTGCATTTTGATCTTATTGAGAGCTGCTATCTCATATGCCAACTTAGTAAGCTGTTTAAGGGTGGTACCATACAGTTTGTTGGCAGACACCTGAGCATATTCACTTAAAAGTTGTTCTTGCTCCAATGTAAAAATTTGCCTAGAGTTATATTTAGGACAAATTCGAACACCTTCCAGAGCTGAGGCATCCTCTGCTTTGTTCACATATCTGGAAATATAATTGTGTGAATTAGCACTATAGCATTTTAGGTTATGTAAATGTTTCAAGTTCTATTTCCAAATCTAGCTAATGCTAAATTATGTTAACTTACCTAGCAAGTGTCTGACTGAGAATTACAGGATAACCATTTTTTATGACAGATTCTTTCATCTTGCCTTCAGGTGTCATACCCATATTAGTTTTTCGTTTTCTGTTTTGAACCATATCTCTTGAAATAAAACAGAGAAAACTGACAAGAATACAGAGTAATGCTTTTACTGATCATGGGGCACAGTGGGCAGTATGGTCACTCTGCCCCAAGCATCAATTTCTGACTGTGCCCCACAGTATAACACGTAAAACTTAATACATTATAAAAATCACTAGCCTGTGTAGGATCAATTTCACTCCATAAATATAATTACAATGCTATTGCAAATACACTTACCAGTTTTGACTTTCAAAAGCAACAATTTTAGTCAGTAAAAGTATTTTAATTCCCTGTGAAAAGTACAAGGAACAGCACCAAAAACAAGCATATGATCTTATGCGGGAAACACTGCAGTAGCCATCTTGAAAAATCAGCTGATGTGAATACTTTCTCTTAATAAAATTATATTTCCCTAGTTGAAAATATAGATTTTTTTACAAGGAATTGCTCACTGTACCCCAGCCTCTATATTGTGATGCTGATTCTTTATGGTTAACTAATGAAACCATAATGAAAAAAAATCATCTGTCCACAACCCAGAACATCTTCAGTCCACCTAAACTTTAAGGTCCAACAACATTTATGCCAAAATTATTGTAAAGAAACGTGACATATTAATTTAAGTTGGGATTCATAGTTATCTAAGGAAATAAGTAAATTTTTGCCATGAATAAAAAATTTACATGGGCTTTGCAAATGCCAAGTGGAGAGAGTATTTGCACAAGCTACAATTGTAATTAAATCAAGTTTACATGTCTTTTGCAATGCCAGTAAATCATATACAGCTTACATTTTCTTGTGAGTTGAAACCAACAGTGCAACTGTATGCTTAATTCAAGAAAAGTCAAGGATAGCTCCCATTAAAGAAACTTGAGTGTCGGTAGCCCTTATTGCAGGAAGTCTATGTGTTGCCATATAAAGTATGCTGTGTTTTTGGAAGACTGAAACATAATGTTGAAGCACTTCTGCCTTGGCTCTCAAGAGATAAAAATAGACTATGGTTGCAATATTTTTATTGACAACAGATATAAAGAAATAAAGACTACATTGTAATCTAAAAGAATAACATTATATACCCAGTGTGTTGAATGCTTCCGACATCCTTTCCAGCACTTGTGAATCAAAAACTCTTATTTCACAGCCGATGGTGGGAGAGGCCAAAATGGCTTGAGAAGGGCAAAAAAGAAGAGCCAAATATGGAGATTGTTGCACTTAAACGTTTAAGATGTACCTAAGGAAAAGAAGCAATTGTTTATAACATCCTTACCAGTTCATAAGTTCGCAACTTTTAAACTATTTTTCTAGTTATACCAATATAATAAGAATAATAGGTAAGAACTTGAGGTTTAAGCATAATTGCACTTACCCAGACAACAGATTGGGAGAAATGAGTATGAGGAAGTGATCATGGCTGAATGAGTGTTGCCCTGTAGTATGCAGGAAGAACAGTTTCAATGATATAAAGACATTGTTAAGAAAATAAGACTTTCATGATCAGTACAGGATAATAAGAATGAAAACAAAGCTGCTGCTTAGCAACGAGGAAATTGATTCCAAGCTTCCAGTTCTACTATATCATGACAACATTTTGGTTTGTAGATTGGTATTTGAGACACCATGAAATACAACATGCAGGTCTGAGAATGCTAATCAATTTAATAAGGGAAGACTAATGGATTATTGACTTAAGAAATAGAGCCAAGTATATTCTCAGAAAGTGTGCCATATGCAAGAGATACCAAACAAAGACTATCAACACATCCACGTGCCATTACCTAAGGATCATGCACAATGTGGATCAGCATTAGAAGTAACATGTGTGATATAGCAGAACCTCTGTACTTGCAACCAGAGAGAAAGCATGGATCTTACTATTCATTTCTGCTGTCTACAGAACAGTACATTTGGAATTTGCGAAGTCCCTGTTTACAGAGTTACAGAGTATTTTATGGTGACTTTAGGACGGTCATAGCTCGGGGCAGTGTTCAAGTTATTTATTTTGACAATAGTACCAATTTTTGAGATACAGACAATGCTTTAAGCAGATTGTACTGGAAGGCAATAGTCAATATCAACTGTACAGAAACTGAAATGGAAGTTTAATCCTGCACCCTGGTAGGGAGGATGGTGGGAGAGACTTATTAAATGGTTAAAGAATCTTGAGATGAAAGTTAGAAACAAAGGTTGCAACTTATGATGAATTAGATACCCTTCTTTGTGACTGTGAAGCTTCTGTACAATCACCACATCTTAAATATGTAGATGATTCAGTTGAGTTTCTAGTTCTGCTGTGGCCTTCAAGATTACTAAAAGCCCTACCAAGTTCAAACATTGTAGATTTAGACATATTTTGTGCAGAGTCTGAATAAAAAACTAAAATATCTTAAAAATGACTTGAAAGTATTTATCAGATTTTATATGAAGTATCTGATTATGTTGGTACAGCTGCCTAGCTAGAAACAAGATAAATTAATTACAGGTGGGGAAAAGCCATTCTTGTAGAGATGGATGGGGTTATAAATAACATTATGGCCACTATGTCTGATCTTGGAGGTTCACCCAAGTAGGAATGGTCTCCAGCTTTTGGGAAGAAAATTAGACCATTCTAATATCTATACACACTTGAGGTGCCTAATACAATTACTCATGCATTATAACTGTCAAAACTATCAGAACTGCAGCATCTGAAAGCAGTGCATTGAATGAAAATACTCATCATTAATAACATGGACATCATGTGAAATACCTAAAAAATTAATTTATAATTCATACAATGAAGTTAAACTAATTGCTACATTGTCTTAAACTGTTAATATTGCAAGATGGGAATGTATGTTGTGGTTTTCTTATCTTCTGACTTTATGCTAATGTTGGCATCAGAATAAATTGCTTAAGTTTCTGTTGAATGTAAGAACAACTTTATAGAAACGAAAGTGTTCTTCTGTACTGAATGTAACTATTAAGTGCCATTTATAAATAAGCATAAATTGTCGATCAAGCATTAAAATGAATTTAACTCTCTCATATGGCTGTTACACATATACTGAGTCACCTTTATTTCTCCCAGCAGCATAGCACCCACACTTATTTAAGGAAGTACAGCTATACTAGTTTTATTACCTAGTAATGCAGCAAACAGTTTGGGTATCACCATTGCAACTCTGACCCATATAAATTTGTAAGCAGTGATGAAATTAAGTGTGTGTCATTCTTTAACAGAATAAATGTTATATTTTGTGCATGCACTATGAGTTGCTTGGGGGGGGGGGGTTTGAATACTTCTGCTTTCTGCTATACTGGGTAGTCTGCATAGAGCAGAACAGGTTTCACAGCACTTAGCTAGCCAACCATGCTGCTTGCTGTGTGTGCTGAGTGGGTGACAGCATGTACGTAGTTAATGTAGTATGATTTTTCGAATAAGTTATTTCTAACAAAGAAACAAACAGTGAGCATTAATTTAATTGTTCTTTCACTCAAGCCATGTGTATGACAGGAGTTGAATAGGTAGAGTCAGACTGGAAAATTCAATGCCATAGCCAGGATTTGAACCATGGATCTCCCGGTCTCTAGCCGGTCACTCTACCACTGAGCTACCATGGCAACATGCCGGTATAGCATTGAATTTCTAAACTGACTCACATGTTTCCCGGTAAACCATAAGGTGATCACAAATTATTTTGAGATGTCAACCCCCAAAGGCGAGTCAGTTGAGATCACTTTGTAGTTTATGGGGAAACATGCGAGTCAGTTGAGAAATTGATTGCTATGCTGGCATGTTGCCATGCTAGCTCAGTGGTAGAGCAACTGGCTAGGGACCGGGAGATCCGTGGTGCAAATCCCAGCAATGGCATTGAATTTTTCAATCTGACTCTACCTGTCCAAAAAGTAAACACTTCAAAATAAAAGTACTCACATATATTGCTATGATCCCTCCATATTTCACAGAACTCTAGGGTTCATCAATGGGGAAGCATAAACTTGAACTTAGCGACACAAAAGTCTGGCCAGTCTCCAAGCGAAGCTTATGTGGATGAATTCATATTCTCACAACCATACATATGAAGTGTGCTGAACTGGCATGCATGCTGACAGCATAGAACATTAGACGAACTAAATTCCAGGAACAGGTAATCTGGTTTCTGCCATGTGCGTCAAAAGTGGGTTGGGTGTGCAGAGTCAGTGAATCAGGGCTAGCTGTCCGCAGACACATGCAGCCAAAGTCTGCAGCTTCCACATATGCACCTCAACAGAATCTAAAACAAGTTGTACAGTGGCATCAAAGGATAAATATATAAAAACAATTACAATTGCAAGTCCTATTACAAAATAGACACCTTAATAAACAACAGTTTACAAAATAAAATTAAAACTAACTCTGACCTGGGGAATAAAATATTAACACTGTATTAAACTATGGAAAAACCAGACTAAAATAAATGATATTTCTTTTGAATAATGACAAGTTACGGCTCACCATGAAATCAGCAAAAGCTATACAATTATGATTAAATATTGGGGCTATAAAAAATGGCAAGCTTTAAAATCATTAGCTTAGCAAAATCATCATAGTATAACACACTGAAATGTGTCACTTGCACATGGAAAATTGATAAACACATCATTAATAACAAAATTTAGTAAAGAATCCCTACAAAGGACAAAACACAATACCCAATGATATATGCACTTCAGAAACTACACATGTAACATCTATGTGCATAAAACAAAATACTATGACCAATAATTTCTAGAATCAAACTACCATCATGCAAAAATCAGTACCAAACACCAAATCTGTCAAAAGTCAGAGTGTAAACAATCATAAATTCAATGATTCATTTATAAAATCTTGGAATTTATTCAGATATATCTCATTTAGCAATATGTTCCAATCAAAATATTTAAAACATTAGATTTATAAACCAGATCTGCAACAGCAAGACAAAGACATTTAACAATAAAAGAGATTAGTTAAAAAAAAACTGTCATTATTACAATGTGCTTATAAAATTTACAGCAAATCAACATTGCTTTCACATTGGATCACACTTGACATGTTTTCTTGGGTCATAGTGAATTTGGAGTTCTCCATTGGATCAATGCTTACTTTGATTCATACCCATAGCACGAAAACTCATCCCCACGATTCTTTAAAGAAAATTTGGATCATTTTGCACTTCACTCTTCAAGTCGCTGCAAATAATCATGTGGTTTCTTTGGTCATCTGTGAGCAAGCAAGGAATAAATTTTGTAGACACTTATCTCATATGCAAATGTTCCATTAAAATTCATTGGACCATACTCCATGACATTTTGTTTCCTCAGAAACTTAGCGAATATCTTTCGATGATCATCATCAATTGCATATTTGATTGTGGCAATATTTTCGTAGTTTCTTCCTGTTGAAGGGCACCCGGTGTATGTCATGTCTTCAGTTGATATGTTGTTAGATTGAAATAGGAGAACCACTAGTAGACCTGTGTTTTCCCCAAAGCATCATCATTAAAGGCTTGCTGAAGCCATTCAATGGTCTCGGTTGCAGTTTTCCCTAACAGAAAATGGAAAACAAAGACTCTTTGTTCCTGTGGTCAGCCATCTCTTTAATCCCCAAAGGGTTGAAACAGGAATGTAAACAACAGAGCATCACAAACGAACCACTTAACTCAGACTGACATCAGCTTACTACAGATGTGGAAGGACCCCAAACTAATACCACCTAACGGCATAACTCATTATTACAAAGCATGCATATTCAACAGTTTGGATATGGTTACTTTTGAGGCACCCATCATATATGTACAGAGGCAGATGTAATTCTTAGTATTAAGTATGTAGTTAAAATGAACATGAGCAACACATACTGAGCTATGAATTGAAGCAGTAAATATTTCAGTCTTTAGTACAAAGGAATACATGCATGAAGAACAAATATACTCATTCTAAAGAAATGCATAGAAAAAACTATTTTACCTGGACAAAAGTATAAAGATTTTAATAATTTGCCATTACACCTTCTGCACCAGAAGAGCTGATAACCTTTTAGACATTGACATGCACATGCTTTGTTATCACATCAGCTCTGAGAGTTGTTCCACTCCTCCTTCAGTTGAGTTTTACTTATAATATGTCAAACAACAATGCAGTGTTATTAGATATAGCTTTAGGTCGCAACACATTCTGGAGAAGCTGTAATGCCATTATAAGCAAGGAATTGAAATGTCTGTGATTACCCTTTGCATGCAAATATCCCCCTTCTCCTACATATGAATGGTCTTGTGCAAATTTAAAAAGGAATGTATGCATATCCTCAAGGATGTTCCTTAGCAAATTAACTTTTAATTATTTATATGAACTATTACATCTATAGGCTTGTAATGAATTTTTTATTGTCTTTTGTACACAACACATGGTTAAACGAAAAAAAATGCTATGGTTTAGAATTTACATTTAGTGTAACATTTTCCATCAAGTGTTTAATGGATGAAACATTAGGTATTGTTATTTTACAAAGAAGAGCTATGTAGCTATTTGTGAAAACACCTTAAACACTATAAATGTGAAACTTCCTCTTAACTTTTCCTTACTGACAGACCCACTAAAAGTTTCAGTAAAAACAAATTTTCACAAGTACACCATGAATTTGATATTTGACATCCTGCTAAATTTGCAATAAAATGATTAGTAATGTCCAAAATTCAGTCTCCTTCATGAATTCAATTTATAACTATATATGGTGGGCATCTTCTATTTGTGAGAATGACAGTGTAAATTTCTGAATCACATTAACTTTTGCAATTTGAAAGGTAATGAGAAATCGCCTTCTAATGCTCATGATATACTAGTTACTGAAAAAGCCGAAACAAGAAATTTACTTACTAAGCATTCCAAGGAATACCATGACTAGCATAATCATGAATAATACATTTTTAAATAAAATTATGTATCTCAATCATTTCTAATGCAGAGGAAGTCTTGAATCTTATCATAAGAAATGTGTTGAATATCTTCCAAAAAGAACCCATTTTTCATATTAAAGCATCCAAATAAAATGAATTATAGCAGCTCTTGGCCACAAATTCCATAAGGACGAAAAAAAAAATTTCAGCAGTTTAGTGGTATTTTCTAAATCATCTGTAAATTGGATTTATAAGGGAAGTACAAGAAGAAAACAATTGAGTGAAGGCAAAATCTTCAAATAAAATAATTAATGATGTTAATGAACACAGATCTCTCAAGTGTAATGTAATACCAGAGGTTGTAGATCATAATGACACCCTGCTAATGGAACTCACTCCACAAAGCTAATCATACAAATTGGAAATGAGCCAAGTACTTTTCTTGAATTTGTTAACTTTGTGAGTAAAGTGTGCAATGGTAAAACTAATAGGCTGTGTCAGAGGTAAGTTATGGTAGGAGAGGAGCAAAATTGCAACAGTGGATACTCACTATTCTGTATGTAAAGCTGTGTGACCAATCCTGGCCTCTGAGTCAACAGCTGTATTGGAACTTCTGCTTGAAGTAGCCAATTAATATCAAGAAATTAAAGCTTGCACTATTATCAGAAGTATGTCTGATGAAGTTCTAGTTTGTACCATTACAGTGAATAGTCAGAGATCTTGACGGGTATTCAATCTACAGGTCAGTCAATGGCTGGTTCAGAATTGTGGAAGAGACCACAACCTGACCTCAGAATTCAGACAAGGATGATACTGCGTTGGTGTTGTCATTTCCCTTCGGCAGGATGGTGATGATGAAAGGAGATACACCCAGTCCTGCAGCGAGGGAGAAAATTCCCATGCTCATACTAGGAATCGAATCAGAGTCCCCCGTGCCAGAGGGAGATGCACTACCACTCTGCTAATGGAATGGACTCAGAGCTCTGACTAACATTTAAATAAAATAAGTTCAGAACAACCTCAATTCCTAATTTTTGAGGGACACGATTTAAAAAAAGAAAAATCTGATGTGTTCCATTCACATGACTCTCTACCCCTCTGTAACAAATATTGTTAAAAAGCTTATTATTTTATATATTTCATGATAATCAAGATAAACCTCAGCAGAAACTGTCCTTATTACTTGGTTCCTTATAATTAGAAGGGAAAAAAATCTAATGTGTCCCATTCATATGATGTCCTCTAGCTGTTTGGCAAACAAACCTTTTATTCAAAACATAAATCTGCTTTCTACATCATGCTGATCAAGACAAACATAAGCAGAATTAGGCTTATTACTAGCTTCCTTGTAAGTGGAAGGGAAATTAGAAAATGCACAGGCTAAAGTGATAGTCTTGTGATTTAAATGTTGGTCGCTATGTGAAACAATTGAAATTCCAATCTCTTTGCCTGCCAGGAATAAACAAACGAGAAACGAGAAGAAAGATGTCTTCCTGTTTGTGAAAAGTTTAAGTGACTAAAATTGAATCCAATAATCCAGATTATCTCAAAATTGTAAACTCTACAAAAATAATGTAGGTATATGATATAAATTGTGTGTTTTAATGAGATATACATTTTTTGTGTAGTAAGTTTTTGTATATCTCTTATGGTTTGCCAGTTACACAAAATTCATCCAGAATGAAGAGGTCTTCAGATGCTATTCCCAGAAAATTCAAAATATACAGTTTCTTTGTCATAAAAATATCTTAAACATAAGGTACTTTAATCAGAATTGTTATAGCCATTTTTGAGAAAATCAAAATTTTCAAAAAATGTTCCACGTAAAGGTAAAAATCTTTGTGCCGCATCCTTGGAAGATACCAAGCTTAAAAACCCAGTGTGGTATTTAATGATCCTTTTGTTTTTGAGTTATGCTGTCCCATCTCTCTCTCTCTCTCTCTCTCTCTCTCTCTCTCTCTCTCTCTCTCTCTCTCTCTGTGCGGGAAGCATTTTTCTATAAATTATTTTTTTGTATTCAGGGGACCCAAAACATATATTTCCGGTGAAATCAATCTGATTAGCCTTCATTGTAAGTCTTCACAATATAATACATCTAGTTCCAAATTTGTTGTGCATCAAGCCAGGTGATGTTTTGTGAAAATAGAATTGACTTGAAGTAAGCATTATTGGATAACTGAATGCCAAACACAGGAAAGCAGATCTATTTATACTACTGGTGCAGTGGGAGCAGTTACTTTAGTAGTATAAATCAGGCATGGTGAGCTTACAAAGTAAAGGAAAATTTGTCCAAGAGTTAGAGCATTTCTTTCATGTTCACTTAATAGATAGTATTTGGCCAGTGCCAAATGTGAATGTTGACACAATTCTGCCTATGAAGTCACCAGTGTCACATAATTGTAATATCCACTGTCTTAAATTGAATACAATAACATACTTAGTATTAAATACATTCTTTACATACACATACTTACAGTAATGCTGTAAAACAAATGATAAAGTACTGTAAATATAACATCATACACATTACTATTAAACTCTTTTAAAATGCTCAGAGTATAATTACATACTGGTGCTGAAAACAGCTAAAGGCACACAGTACTTAATTGATGTCATTTACAATTGTACTGAAAGCATTAATTGAAACACTACTTCACATGTTAACAAACATATAAGATACCTATGTATATACCTAACCTTTATGTACTGGACACACATGAAGATATACAGTATATATTACACATTAATACTATCAACAATGAAGAACTGGTTTTACATTACAAAATCTATTACGAATCATAAAAACATGTGAAAAAATATTTATGTACAAAATTGTATACATCAGTAGTAATTCATTTCAAATATACACATTTTTAATGTATTTTATTCTGGCGACTGATAGAATGCTGATGGCATCTGTTACCTCATCTAAGCTTCTAAGACACAATTTAGAGAGCAAATTGTTATAATTTAAATTAGACCATGGAATTGTTTTACTTTGGTTCATTAACAACTCAGCAAGGTTTTGGGAACTGAGAAGGCAAGTGATGCATTTTATTAAAAATAATGTACTGATTACGTTTCCAAAAACAGCACATTTCTATCGCATCAGGGAAAAAATGTTTTGCTGTTTATGTTTTTTGCTGCATAGCAATCTCGCCCCATCTGCATGCATATGTACTTGCATAAGCTTATCTGACAAGAAGTGCTGACCTTATGTGAAGTGGATGATTACTGTAGCTATGTTTATAGAACTTATATGAGTGTGATGTTAGATTACTATGTTATGCTTAAACAATGAAGAAGCATAGACATGGATATATTGATTCCCTGGATTGTTTTTTTTTTTACATCTGCAGAGAATTCACCACTAGTAAACAAAAGAAACAAATTACAACACTATTGAAAACTGCATATTGCCTGTATTTCGGCTTTCCGCTCTGTGACCAAGATATACGTTTCGCACCACATATAAGTTGCATCCAATGCTATGTAAAACTGAACTGTGGCTAAAAGGGGAGAAACTGCACATGCTGTTTGCAGTTCCAATGATTTGACGTGAACAAAAAAATCATACCAATGACTGTTATTTCTGCATAACCAAAATAAGAGGGTTTTCATAAAAAAAGAAATAAACAGAAAATCTTGTATCCTGATTTACGTTGAGCCATCAGACCAGTACATCATGGGAATGACTTATTGGTATCAGTAGCTCCTTCAAATTGGCAAGAACATCCAGAAACAGAGGGCAACGAATCAGACAACAGTGCAATGGCATCAACATGTAGCAAGTCATCTCATAGTGCCATGGAAGAAAGAAATCTACATTTTCCTTTGCAAAACAAACTTAATGACTAGTACACGACTTACACCTGTCAAAGCAACATGCTGAAGTCCTGGCTTCAAGACTTCAAGAGTGGAATTTACTGGGAAAGGACACAAAGTTACCTTTTTTCCAAAATAGGAATCAAGACCTATTACCATATTTTAAGCAAGATAGTTCACTCTGTTTGTTGTGATGTGATTGGCTTGATGTCAAAACTAAACACTGTACAACACTGAAGATTGGCATTTATTTATAAATTCTTCCAAAATTAGTTTGAAGGTTGTACTGCTTCACAATGGCAATGAGCTGCCATCTGTGTCTGTGGCCCATGCAGTTGGTATGAAAGAAACACACAAAGGTATGTCACTGATTCTAAAGGTCATTAAATACAAGGAACATAACTGGTGCATTTGTGGTGATTTGAGAGTTATTGAACTTTTCCTAGGATTACAGTGTGGATTCAAAAAATTCTGTTGTTTCTTGTGCCTGTGAGATAGACGAGCTATTGAATAACAGAGTGGACCAAGAGAGAAGAATTCCAACCAGGAAAGGAGAATATAAAATACAAGCCATTGGTGGACCCTTTAAATGTATATTTTTTGTTTTTACATATAAAACTGGGCCTTATGAGAAACTTTGTGAAGGGGATGGACAAAACAGGGGAATGTTTCAAATACCTAACAGAACTGTTTCTCAGTATAAGTGCAGCCAAGATAAAAAAGGAATTTTCATTGGTTCACAGATAAGACAATTGATTCACAATTTGATGCTAAACTGAATCCTGCCGAACTTGCTGTGTGGTTATCATTCAAAGAAGTGGTGAATGATTTTCTTGGTAACAAAAAGTACAAAATAGTGATATACTTAACAATGGTCTTTTAAATAACTACAGAAGCTTAGGATGCAGGGTGCCATTGAAAATGCATTGGCACTTAGATTTCTTTCCTGAGAATTTGGGTGCGGGTAGTGATTAGCAAGGGGAACATTTTCACCAAGATATACTACAAATGGAATAAATACTCTCCATGACGAGTGGCTATTGTTAGTTTCTTCAGCAGGAAGTTCCATCCTCGCATAAAAGAAAATCCCATAGAAAAAGATTCCCAACTGTTTCAGGATCCGGATTCTAAAGGTAATGTACTAGTAAATTCCAAATGTTGTCTGAATTCTGTCAGTGCATCCAAACAAATCCATGATTTAATAAAATTAGAGAATTCGTCAAGACCTACCTGACTAAATAAGCCATTTATTCAGAACATACAAGTTTGCAAGATTTGATATTTTTACAGGATGTTTGGGCATTATTTCTGAGTGCGCTACTTTGTTTTGATGATACAAATTTAATAAAATATAAAAATATGATTTTCTTAATGCACTTCTAAAATTTAAAAAAAAAGAATGTGATTATCTTTTTTAAATTATGTACCACAGAAAACCCAATAAAAACAATTTCACATACTCTCTGTATTACCTGAATTGTATGATATACATTTTATGCATATAGGTCTAGTATTACTGCACTAATATGGCATTAGTGAGACACAGTTTCATGACACCCCTTAATAAGAAAGGGTATCATAACAAAAGAACTGAGGGTGGTGGAAAAAATGGATGGCAAATTTGAAATCAGCATCAAATTGCTATAAATAGGGCACTTTCAAGTCAGTTTCTTAAAATTTTTAGAGTTGTATTGTTGAAAATAGCTGTTCACATCTGTATGTGGAACCAAACATGCAAAGTATGTGTCCTACTTATTGATTCAAGTTAGGATATGACATATACATTGTGTCCATGGTTAGGAATAGATAAGTTTTGCCTGTGTCATGCTTGTACTTTCAGCACTATCGATTAGGAATCTGTTCTGTATCTCCAATGCTCACTACAGTGCCAGAAGCAAACAAAGTGGAGCATAGTGGAATGAGTAAAAGAGAGGTAGAGCCTACTGCCTCCAAAGAGACCTTCCCGTGTCTAACATAAATGCTGAACACAAGAAAAGTGGTTTTATCTACAGTCTTAGCTCCCCCATCTCTTCATAATTAGTATAAATGGGATTGCTTTGTTATTAGTTAACATGCACTATTGGTTCCTTAATATACTCTAGCTCAACTTTCTATACCTAAACTGATTGGAACATATTTTGGTGTAGAAAGTGAAGCTAGAGTAACTAAAATTTCAGTTTGTACATGTAAATGTCGAAAAAGCTGGCTGTGTTTTTCCAAGAGAAGAATATAAATTGCTTTCAATGTGTTCGTCATAGAGTTGTGTTAATGTTAAGGATGATGCATACTACCAATATGTCAATGTTTCTGTTTTTTGTACAAATCATCTCTTGGTTTTATAACCCAAGTAAATCTGAGGCACACATGATTCCAGCGAAATTTGATTATTTAAAAATGTGTCTCTGTTAATTGGATACATTTGCCAATTCCATGTTGAACTCAATAGAGAACTGCAGGTTTTTAACAAGTTCAGCATTTATACCCATAAAGTGCACAATATACTTTGATGTCCCCAACCCTAATAGAGGCTAGTTTCATTGTCAATTTACATTGCCTATGATGGATTAAAGCAGTCTATGTAAAGTTAACTGTGCTACGGTTCTTGCTAGGTCAGATAAAAATGTTCTATTTGATTAACTCGGAGATTCTTGGATTCTTTAGAATTAAGATTATTTGTACATTTCAAGTCTTTATTTAAATCAATTAGATATTAAACAGTTGAATATGAGATGACATATACTCATCTGCAAGATATTGAATTTGTAATATGATCATCAATTATATTTGCCATTCTTTCATGTATTTGTTTTCAAATAATGGTTGAGTGTAAAAAATAAATTTCTCTCAATATCTATTACTTTCTTGCAGTTGATGAACAAAATTATCTCCAGTGATGTGTGAAGGATGTGGTGGGGGAGAGAGAGAGAGTGTGTGTGCACCCTTTAATGTCTCTTTGAAGTAATATAAATAGGGTCATAAATTAATGATTGTGTCAGTGTGGGAAATTGTGTTAATATTTTATGAATTATAAGTAGAAGAACATGTGTGTGTATAAAAAATGATTCATACTGTACGTTTGCTGATTTTTTAACTAATGAGGTGTGGTTTTTTTTTTTTTTTTTTTTTTTTTCCTTTTTTCTTTCTTCTTCTTCTTCTTCTTCTTCTCATGTGTGCATGCAAGAGAGAGAGATTCATTGTCACAGGGTTGTGCATTTGTGATGTATCTGGTGGTGGGTCATATAAAGTCAAATTTCTGTAGGTTAACTGATGTGTTTGCTCCTCCCAGGTTCTCCCATGAACAAAGCCAAAGTGGCCAACCACGAGAGACACCTGCAACGGCTGCAGATTCAGGAAAATGCAGCTTGTGGGGAAACCTCATTAAATAGAGTAAGCATCAGCATGGGGAAGGGAGGGTCAGAAACAAGCAGCATAGGACTGTGGTCCACTTATTCCCAGCTCCCGGGAAGGTAGGGTCATTGCGCATATCTAACTCTTCCTTGCAACTCCGTTTGTTACTGTACATTTACACTGTAGATGGATGACATGAGATGTTCTTATTCACTGACTGCACAAAGTAAGTATGGAATATTTAGCGCTGCTGGTGGTTTGTTTTCCAGCTAACTCCATAAAACATTGCTAGGCTTAAAGCACAAGGAATCCTGGTATTGCTTTAAAAACTTGTCTTTGCTTAGAAATCACTATAAGTAATACTGATTGCAGTGGTCAATAAATATGTTTTTAATTCTTAATTAGTATATTGTACAGAAACTAAATAAATGTTTTATGGAAATAGTCTTAGGCTTTTTAAAATTGAGTATAATATTATACTTACTGTATGTTTACATCATTTGCTGTCATTTCATAGAAGAAAGTAACCATTGAATAGTTGACAAAGGAGCACTTTGTGCAAGAAGTGGCAACAATCAGATACCACACCTTCAGATAATGTGAATGACAGCACACTGTTGCAATATCATTGTTGTATGAACCCATTTGTGCAGTAGTGGAAGACAGCCTACCATCTCTGTCTCTAGATAAAGCAAATGACGATAAACAATATGAATACGTTATGCTTCCCTTTTGTTAGAAATGATGTTCCCTCTGTGTCTAAACAATCTACCTGTTGAACACGTTATTGGAAACTGAATTTCTGCAGCCAATTAGAAAATTCTCATAAGATGCTCTTCTTATTTATTGAGTATATAAGTGCTTGTTCCATCAATTTTATATTTGAGCATTTACCACAGGTAATAATCTCATAGCTTTGAATCTGTAGAGTGAGTAAGTCCGTCAATTATTCTGTCACAATAAATAAGTATGCTTTCTTAGATGGATATACTGTATGTACACTCCCATTAGCCTGCAAGTAACCATGCTCTATGTGTAGATGAAGCTGAAAATGTTGGTTTGAAGGCTTATGTCTTGGACCTGTTTTCATGAGAGCTCCTAATTTATCTAGTTTTTCCTCATAACTGTTGGCTGTCTTATGCAGATCTAGTTTTTAAATGTTTTGAACAATCTATAATAATTTTTATATGAATATTCCTACCAATGACTTTCTATATAAATTTAAGCCTGATTGTCCATATATGAAACTGATTGAAAAAAAAAAACAGAATACAATAACACATGCTGTTTTACAACTTGTACCATGATAACTAAACAACTACCTAGGTGCTCACATGCGATTACTTTTCTGTGCTGTTACATCTTCAAAGCTTAATATTATATTTTCAGGCAATGTCTGCATCGTCAAAAACAATCACCCTTTTGTGTTCTTTAAAGGTAGCTAACTACACTGCCTTCATGCATTGCCAGTATATTAATCAGCATAGATAACTTCACACAAGAAGAAGAAGAAGAAGAAGTTATTGAATTATACCCCTAGTAGCTCTAACCAAGAGTGTCTGATATAATTGCAGATATATTGCTTGTCTGCACCAGTATGTATTGGTATCGGTTTTGCAAAACCAAATATTTTATTAGCACATGCTAATTGTCCTTAAAAGATTCATACTTGGACTACTGCAGATCATCATTCCGCAGCACAATGGTACATATAATTCCAAGTGTTATAGAACTGCTTAAAATAAATAAATAAATAAATAAATAAATAATATGCTTATGTACTTAAATATCCTATCAGTTTGAACTTAATTTGGGGGGTTCAGACTTTTTGCACCCAGTATATGAGTATTAAGCATTTGAACACAAATATGAAGTACAAAACATTGTATTTTAGAAACCCCTTCAGGTGCTAATTACAATTGTTATTGAAGCATTCTCTATTGCACCTGCAAGCCAATCATACATTACATATATTGTATTTGTCAGTAAATCACGTTGAAGCAATCAGGAAGAATGGCACGATATAAAATTCTAAAAAGGAGACACATTAATGTATATATGGAAGCTTGAACCTCCAAATCCCCCTAAATCTCAAACTGCTGCTCACATACTAACCATAGCGCTAAATAATGTCTCTATAGCTATGCTCCCCAAAATCTAGGTGCTCAGCTTACTGTTTACTGCAGTATGATCAGTGGCATGCTAATTCTTAATACATCTTATGCTGTAGCAAAGAATTTAGAACCCATAAAAGTTAATTTTGGACCCCTGCCAATCTCTCTCTCTCTCTCTCTCTCTCTCTCTCTCTCTCTCTCTCTCTCTCTCTCTCTCTCTCTCTCTCTCTCTCTCTCTCTCTCTCTCTCTCTCTCTCTCTCTCTCCCTCTCTCTCTCTCATAAATTCTTTCCAGTAGTTTAAGTGTGCCATGGGAAAAAATTCAATATTCTTAATTCAAATTCTTCTCGGGCTTCTAGCCAGGTGAAAACTTGGCTTGACACCAACGTTTCGAAGAAGTGCATCTTCCTCGTCTTCAGGGTGAACTGATGGTTTGAGCTTGCGGAGACTGGTATTTATAAGAGCTGGGATGAAGCTAACATCTGATTGGTTCGCGAGATATTATGGCCTGGTATTTAAGATGACTGAGACATGGGCAAAGATAAATACTCGTATTAGATTGATAGAGGGTTGTTATCTACTCGCAAACTACTTCTAAACTTATACAGTTACTTTTTATAGTCTTACTTAATTAATTCATAGTGTTACCAATGTTACTGTAACATGAACACCTAGTTACAGTATTTGATAAATATTTATTATAGTAATATGGATTGTTGTATTGTTGCTTTTTTTTTTTTTTTTAATTCTGATCAAAAATTAAAGAAGAAAATATTTTCAAATTAAACCCTTTTCACAAATTATTATAAGAAATGGGATGATCATCCCTCAGTGTGGAACAACCTTCTGCCATCAACCCTCCATGGTGAGGGGTATAATGTTTGTCAAATGTTAGAAAAACTACAAATATTATAGTCCACTATCAGATATGCAATTCTCAAACTAAAAGATTCTGTACTAATGTGCACAGGAATCAAAGTGGCATACCAGGGTGCACTTCTATAGCAGAAAACCAGTAAATAGTTTTGAAAAGTAAACAAAATAGAACCCATACAGCTCCAGAAATTCAACCTGATTTTAATTAGTCATAGCCATGAAATCTCTGTCAGCACTTTGATGCAACAATGAACATTAGTTAATTTATGGGATAGGGTAGCAATAAAGAAACCTTCTTCATCTTTAAAAAAACAGAAGAGGCTGGCATGGGCAAAAGAACACAAAAACTGGACTATTGAAGACTGAAAATGGTTTCTTTGGACAGACAAATCCAAATTTCAGGTTTTTGGATGACGATGGCGTATAAATGTTCACTGTTCTCCTGCTGAGAAGATGCATCCTGACTGTTTAACACCAATAGTGATACATGGTGGAGACTCTGTAATGGTCTGGGGATGTTTTCCATTCAGTGGAATAGGCCAGCTCTACAAAATTGTAGGACACATGGATAAAAATGTGTTTTACTCCATTTTGAGCAGATATGCTGCTAATTGGTCCAGGATTTGTCATGCAGCAGAACAGCAATCCAAACCACATTTCCAAATTGTGTAAGAACTACTTACAGAAGAAAGAATATCAAGGGGAGTTAGATGTAATGGAATATCTACCATGAACACCTGATCTGTATCCAACAGAACTTCTGTGGGAGGAACTTGACAGAGAAGTTCAAAAAGAGTGCTCCAAATCTAAAAACGGGTTACAGGAAATACTTCAGACATCCTGGACAAATTTGGAAAACATTTCTGTGAAAAACTTGTTAGCAGAATGCCCAGAATTGTAAGAAAAGTGATTGCTTTTTCATGAAAAAAAGTTAGGAGAAACACATCTTTCATGGTAAAATTAATGAAGTTCTATATTTATTGCTATGCAATATATGTATAATAATGTAAAATTATATATTAATCAAAAGCTTTTGGACACTAAGTATGAGTACTGTTATATACAGGATGTTTCAGAATTTTACTGCACAAATTTAAAGGGATGCAGAGGGATCATAAACAATGATTTTGAGATAGGAAACTTATAGTTTGCAGACTCCAATTTCTCTGTAATGAAGTTAAATGTAAAATGCAGTACATGCCACTGATTCAGTGGCCACTCCATTCCAAGGTCAAAGTGGGCAAGCAAGGAAAATATACTTGCTGTTGCTACATAGCTCAATATAAAGACTGGGGAGCTGCCAATAAGCTTAAAACAAACAACAAGGGTTCGGGTCCTGGCAAGCACATTGTGTTTTTTTTTTTCTTTTCTTTTCTTTTCTTTCTTTCTGTACCATTATAGCGAAATGTAGTTGTAGTTATGAAATGCAAACAGTACAACCGCACCAAATGTTGAGACTGAGATTTTTTAAGTTTGTTCAGTAATTGTTGTTTTTGTTTCTTTACCAGCAATGTGAAGGGCTTGCATATGTTTGAAAGTATAAATTAAACATAGTAGACATTTACAATGGTTGAAAATAAATTGCACTTTTTTGAAAGGACAAACAAAAGAGTTACAGCAGGATGAAGGAGACATGACAATGTTTGGTTTTAAGTTTAGTAAAGATTTTAAAGTGAATAAATGATTACAAAAATAAATGGATTTCATAATCAAAACAGGTTCCCCACTTCTGAAAGGGTAAGTGATGGGAAATCAAAGCATGATGAAAGAAATGAAGACATACTTTGCTATTAGGTTTAGCAAAAATGTTAGAAATTCAGAAATACATAACACAGAACACATTCGATGTTCTTCAATGTATGAAAACAAAAACAAATAGCATGAAGAAAATCAGTGTCCATGAACTATGATGGTGCAATGTTACTTGTCCTTGTTTTCAGGGTTTTGTTGCAGTTTTGAAAACATAACAAAAATTGTTCAAAATGGTGGCTGCCAACTTCTCTGCAGAGATTACATCAGCAGATAAATGAGTTCTGCACTCTTTCAAAGGCTCCTGCTCTGCCAAAAATTTCCTCAGAGGCAGCCAATATCCTTGCCAACAATTCATCAGAGCCAACTAGCGTTTCATATACTAGACTCTGAGGTATCCCAATAAAAAGAAATCTATTGGGGTGAGATCAGTAGAGTGGCAGGCCAATCTGCCTGTCAGGAAATGTCGAACATCTAAAGGGACTTCTTCCAGAAATTTAGGAAGTACATTCATCAAAAATTGATGTCCATTTAACCTAAGTGGTACTAGATATAGCCCAATTAAATAACCACCAACTATTCCAGCCCACATGTTCATATTGAACCGTGCTGACTATGTGTATCCATGTGGATTTTCACAGTCCCATATATATGGCTGTTCCTATGGTTGAGAACATGCCCGTCTCTGGTGAAAGTGGCTTTGTCAGTGAACAGCACTGAGGACCAAACATTTGGATTTTCTCCATTATGTTCCAATGCCCAGTTGCAAAACTGTAACTGGGAGGGAAGTTTGCTGGTCCTAAGGTCTGCATTTTAGGGGATGACATGAGTTAAGCCATTCCTCCTACAGGACTCGCCAAACATTACTGCCACTTATATTCATGGCCTATGCAATTGCAGGTGTACTTGAAGGTTGAGCCTGCAGCCTGTTGAGTGCTTCTTCCTCAAAGCCTGGAGTGCATCGTGTTGAATTTGCACCAGCTTCAGGTCTATGAACTGGATTCACTCTCTCGTAGATGCCTATGAATAGATACAAAGATGCTACAATGAGAATGTTGTCTATCTGGAAATCTTCTCCTGTATAGAACATCAGTTACCAAAGCTATGCATCTCCCTCTAACCTGTTTCTTGCATAACTAAGGCTTTGGTGGGCTGCCACCACCTTTTGTTTGCTAGTACTGGATTCAGAGGACAACTAACATCCTCATTTATTGCAATAGTGGAGTTTCTTAATTATTTGGCTTTCTTGCTAATGCTAGGATTCATTTAACTCTTTGTTCCTTTCTGCCCAACTTTGTAGGTTTTCTGATGTTTAAATGTGAAAAAAGGAGGTTTTATGATGTTTAAATTTGAAAAAAGGGTGGACAGTTGTACTCTGCTCTGCTGTATATATCACAAACGATCATTTGATAATTCTCTGATTAATGTTAAGACCAAATGCATTCTTAATAGGCCCAAAACATAATTTAAATAATGGGAACTCTTTAAGAAAACTAAAAACAACAACAACAAATTGAAGCTGAGGTTTAGCCAAACAGACACCCATAAGGTTCACTCAGGTTAGCTTGCACACATACTGTTTTATGCTGTTATCAGTGGCATGCATATCTTTGTAAGCAGCAAACTTTTAGCAAAACGCTGATGCCCAATCATTGAAAGTTAATAGCCACTGATGATTACTCCAAATTTTCTTTATTACGAGAACATAAATGAACATTTTACAGGATACATCGACAGCTTGCGTCATTTAAATTCAGCATATGTCTGACTAACATCCAGTACCAAAAATTATGCCTACCTTCAAACTTTGAACCTGCTGACCATAAGTTCCCCATCTCAAAATGTTTGTTTATGATCCTTCTGCATTCCTTCAAATTTGTGCAATCGAATTTTGAAACATCCTGTATATTTACCGTATGTGTGTGGGTGGGTGGGTGTGTGTGAGAGAGAGAGACATGACTCACAATAGACCAGGACTCTGTGAGTTACATCAAGGAACCTTGGAAGAGCCATTACTGCTTTGAAGGTGAATGTTTTAAAAGTGAAGATTGTGTTAAATTCCCTGTAATGCAATGTTCAATTTGTAAGGAGACATTATTGACTGACCAAACAATATGGAATGGATTTGAATATCTCAGAGCCAGTTTTGCAGAAAAATCTTTCACAGTCACACTTATCGGATGAGCACATAAATGCACAATATTGCCTACTGAGAATGGTGGAATTGTACATTCTCAGTTGCATCTGATCACACACTGGGTATGGTCTGTTCTTAATCGTTAGTAATGTTATATCCCACAAAGTTTGAAAATTCTGCAGGTTTCTGTCTGTAACAGATCTTGATAATTGCCATAAATTTACCAATGGACATAATGGTAAAACTTAAAGGATAATGAGGAAAGGGTAGTACTGTGAGTTTTATGTTTTGCGGTGTTGAACACCAACTGAATGGAAGTCTTAATAAAAATTAGGCAAAATCTAATTGGGCTCTAGAAGCAAGTAAAAATGGCAACTCTAAAATATTTGGAACTGGTAAATGTAAAGTTTCTGTACCCAATAGTAATAGTGGTGTGTTTACCCAAAATTAAGTCTTTAGAATAAAGGAGTAGGCACTAAGGTTCTTAATTTTTCCAAGTTAAGCTGAAAATGTGCACCTTGCGAAACTGATTACCATAGCGCTAGCTGGCCCCCTCTCATCCAAGGTTCTGGCGATAACTGATTCTCATTTTTGCTTGTTGCTTACTCCAGGGCCAGTGACTCATGCACACACTTTTGTGCATCTTCTCCTACTCTGTTGATTGCCAAGAAGAATGACTCAGGGTTGGAACTGCAGCTTACACATGAAGAAATATAAATATGCTGTTTCTGCACTTATTGTTCCCATAACATGTCTCATTATATGAGTCATGACTTGCTTTATTTCATATTTTATGTATTTTAGCATTTCATTTTATATTTCATCCAAACCTGTAGATATCTTTGATTTTAGTGTATTTCTGTAAAAGTTTCCTCTTCTGTTGCCTCAAAAACTGCCATTGAATTAATTTGAGTCATGTCTGTTACTAATTTTGAATTCCAAGGTATTACAGTTTGTTTTGAAGCTAGCTGTTTCACAGCATTTAAGTCATGGCTCAATGTTGACTAGTACTATTTTTATTATTTGCTTTACAGTTCTCCATAGTGTTTTAGCTTTATTTTTTTGCTCTTTTGATGTGGTCTTTGTTGTAGCTGAATTTAGCCTTTGTAATTTCTGCATTTAGGATTTTGTTTATTATAATTTTATTTTCAAATTGATTTAATGATCTGTCAACCATGTTTAGCTGTTTTATTGAGTTCTGAAACGTCATTTTGTTGCAAAATTGTTGTATTCCTTTTGTCATCCAGTTTTTAAGGTTGTTACACTTGCAATCTACATTTATTTTAAACCCTGGCACTTCTTATTTAGGTCATTTATATCATATTTCCTCAGCTTACTTCTGCAGCATATATTTTTTAATTTCCTTATTTCTTTACCTCATAAACTCAGAATTAATCTTTGCAATAGCTTTCTGAAAATATAATTTTTGAAGTAGACCAAAATGATCACCTATTTCTTCTATGGCTTGAATTTTCCATTTTCTTTCTCACAAATTTATGAAAACATTATTTATAGTAAGTTTTAGAGTACTTCATCACTCTTGTGGGTTTTCTTTGCCAATCCTTTAATTATGCATATCTAGGATTTCTACAAGAAATCTTTTATCATATCAATATTTAAATCATCCCTGATATCTTAATCTTTTGCTTCATTAATTTGTTTTATAGGTTTTCTGTGTTTAAGGAACAATTCTGTATATCAAGAAATCTATACACTCCAATTAAACACTATGCTGGTCTCTTATGTTTAGCAGCTAATAAATGTTATTTTCAAATTTCCTCAACCAGTCTCCTACATATTCGAGATTGTTTGCTGATGTTATGATTGATAGAATCCCCACAATTTCCCAAAGAAGACTAAGTAAAAGTGACTTAAATTGCCTTATCATGTATGATGTAATTATATTTCTGTTATTGTCAGTCATTTCTGCATAGGATTTACATTCAAGTAACACGTATAAGCAGTAACTCTAAAAAATATGAATACTTCGATATAATCCTTGTGATAATGTTTAGTGTACCTTATTGAGACAAGATAACAAATTGTAACACTGAGGCACTTAGTTGCTAAACCAGAGATGGAATGAAGGAATATGATTAGATTGGATTAAATTAGATTAGCTTAGCTTAGATTGCATTCTGTAGGTTCATGATGGCCAAGAGATCTTTGGACATATAACACGTCAAAGCATACAAAAGTACATATTTAGAGTATACAACATTTAAAATTCTCATATTACAACTAATAGGAAACATTAAAAACTTTCAAGTGCATTAAAACTTGTATTAAACGTTAAAAATGTTATCACTTGGGTTTAGTGTCTTTTATACAAAGGTGTCCAAATTTAATGTTAAGATGTACATTCTCAAAATATTAAATATGTACATAAAAAATGTGTCAATGACATTTCTAAATTGTGAGTTATTACTCTCAAAAGTACATATTGTGACTATACCCTGCGGTCGTAATCGCCAAATATGTGCGTACGGCTTGCTTAGTAAGTCATAGCTGATTGTTGACATCCATTGTTACACATGTGCATTAGTGAACACCTGTGATGCAGTAAGTTCTTTTGACATTGCAGCAGTTATTTTTACTCCTGTGTGAGTGTTCAATCCAAAGTTTGTTTTGCTGTCGAAACTGCACATTGGTAAACCTGTGTGAGTTTGTGCCACTGCGGTGGTTTTGCACATGCAGCTGTTTCTAGAAATTTCCAGTAACATAACTGATGGATATAAAAGGGTGCAAAAAAGCCCTGATGAGTGTGCAGTTTTTACTAACAATGCATCACGCACAACAGTGAGTGAGCTCGACAGAAATTTCGTAGCAAACTTTGTCATTGCCGCAACGAACGTAAAAAAGAGACTATATAATAAAAAAAAAAAAAAAAAATGTTTTTGTTGTGCTGGTATCTGAAGTAGAATAAATGGCAATGGAGAGGATGATGAAAACTTAACTCATGGAAATAAAGGAAATGAAAATTGAAATGTAATCCAGAATGGAAAATCCAATGGTGCTGGCTGAGACTATGGGCTCATACTGTGAAGTGGTGCTGCCAATGTCATGTGTGTGCTGCAAGTCACAGCCTACAGACAGGAGCCAGGGTCACATGCAACAGTATAACATGGGAGAAACTTTTGAATGCAGTGCCATCGATGTAGCTCAGCGATTTTCTGTGTTAGACAGGTGCAACAGGTATGTGTTGGTCACCATGGATTACTTCAAGTGGCCAGATATGTATGACATCCCTAACCAGGAGGCCAAGGCCGTCATGAACTGCCTCAAGGATGATATGTTTTGTTGCTATAGGGTGCTGTTGGAGCTGCACAGTGATCAGGGCACCAACTTTGAGTCTAACTAATGAGAGAGACTTAGAGTGCACCCTCTCCATCCACAGTTAGACAACATCACTCCTCTAGAAGAACATTTGAGGAAGGCTGTGGCCAATCACTAGAGAGATTGGAATGTGAGGGTGCCACTGTTCTTGCTGTCTTACCGCTCTTCAACCCATGACACCACCAGGTCAGCACCAGCCAGTTTGATATTTAGCAGGAAGCTGCATCTGCCATGAGACCCAATATTTGGAAGTCCTTTGGGGTGGAACAGCCAGCAGTTGACTACTCGGAGACTCTCATAGACCAGCTTCATGAGATATGAGATGGCACATCAACACTCCAGATAGTGTGAAACCAGATGAAGACCCTTATTGACTGGCAGGCCAACAGCTGAGGTTTCCAGCAGAGTGAATTGGTGAGGTTCAAGGAATGCTGCCCCAAGCTTCAACAACCATGGCAATGTCCGTTACCTTGTGATGAAGAGAATGGATGATGTCTACCATATCCAGAGGCTGCCCTGGGGTAAGAGGCTAGTAATAAACCTGGATCATCTGTTATGATGGTGCTGGTCGGGACAATCAGTCCTGAGGAGGGAGGACAATCAGTCCTGAGGAGGGAGCAGTGTGGCTATGTTCTACAGCCGTAATCACCAAGCATGTATGTACAGCTTGCTTTGTAAGTCTTGTTGGTTGTTGGCATCCATTGTTACACGTGTGCGTTAGTGAGTTCAGTAAGTTCTTTTGACATTGTAGCTGTGATTGTTACTTATGTGCAAGTGAACACATGCTCTTTTGGAAGGTGCTTTGATGTTGAAGCCACACATTGTTAAGCCTCTGTAAATTTGTGCCACTGCAGTGTTTTGCATGTGCAGTGTTTCTAGAAATTTTCAGGGCCATAATCAACAGATATAAAAAAGGGCAATGAAGCTCTGCTCAGTGGAAATGCATTGCACACAACAGTGAGAGAGTTCAATGGGAATTTCATAGCAAACTGTATTGTCACCACAATGAACTCAAAAAGAGACTTATGGCAGAATTGTTACAAAAGAAAGTTATTTGTGAGTAGATTATGATCAATTTGTGGAAAAATAAAGAGGTGTTTGTTGAAATAAAAAAATTATTTTAGTTCAATATACGAGGTATGCATTTCAAATTACAGAGCCAATATACATGCAACCAGCATTAATTTTTTAAGTTGTATAACTTTGAAGCTGCTTACAGTGAAGGCATAATCAAATTGAATTAATTAATGTGGCAAGTATTAACACACTCTTCACTTACTTTTATTGTGAAGGACTATTGGTTCGCGGTCTGTTGACCGCATCCTTAGCTGATGAGGAGGAACTATAGAGGATACAGGAAACAGAATAAATAAGGTCGAAGGAGTATTTGCAATGCTGAGACAATCTGGAAATCAAGGCAACTAAACACCTATACCAAACTATGCATATTCAATACAAATGTCAAATCAGTACTCCTCTATGGGCGTGAAACATGGAAGACTAACAAACAGCTGATTAGCAAACTTCAAACATTTGTGAACAGAAGTTTGAGGAATATCCTGAGGATATGGTGGCCACAAGTAGTCTCCAATGAAGAGCTGTGGAGAAGAATCCATCAAACACACATTGACATTGAGATGTGTCGTAGGAAATGGAACTGAATTGGGCATATATTACGACGAGATAAAGACAGCATTGCAAAAAAAAAAAAACTGAAATAGAACCCACAAGGTAGTAGTAAAAGAGGCAGACCAAGAAGCACATGGAGGAGAAGTGTGATAGCGGAAGGGATTGAGAGAGGAGGGAAGACTTGGACCAAGATCAGGACATGGGCGCAGAATGGAGTATGATGGCGGAAGTTCATTGATGCCCTATGCTCCACTAAGGAGATACAGGTCATCATCTTCATTACAACTTTTTTAGTGGTTTATTTTATTAATTATGTTGTATATGACCATTACTGGGCTTTTATGGGTAATTTGGAGTTTATAATATGTAAATCAGATGTTTTAGTTCCAAGAAAAGTTTCTTATACTGGGCTTCTTTTAAAATGAATTAAGTATTCTTTTGCTTTTGCTCATTTTATACATATGTTGCACCAAGAAATCATATTGATCAAATCACATCACATACTCTTAGAATGTTGATTCTGTATGCTCCATGTATTGTGACAATGAAATGAGATAATCACGTTAGTAAAGACATTTCAGTTTCGTAACAATAGAAAAGAATAATTTCATTTGGTAAGCAAGCATTTCCTTATAGTGATACCGTCAATTAGCCTCGTAATAATAATAATAATAATAATAATAACAATCATTTTTATTAATTATCTAAATGTATGTAAAGAAAGTTAATATTTAATAAGTTGTATGCATAGGAACCAAGAAGCCAGTTGTTTACTTAAAAGTTACTCAGAATCATGACGCCAGACTGGATAGAGGGGTGAGAAGTTGCTTCTTCTTTTGTGAAAGTCACCTACGAGTTTAGTATAAGGGGAAACCACAGTTTAAAGCACACAAGGGTGGTATATTCGTGGTAGCACGCGATTATTATGACACATTCTGGGAGATTTGCAATGGTTTTTGGGTAATGATGGTGTCATTTTGGCGGACCTTCCAACCAATCAGAAAGAAGCCACCATGACACTGCTTTTTGTATATAAGAAGTAAGGTTTGTCACATCGAAGCAGTTTTTGCTAAGAATTCACCCGTGAGAGAGGCAACATCATTGCATGTTAAGAATTCGCCCGTGTGTGAGGCAAGGTCGTTTGTTAAGAAGTTCGCGAAGTAAGTTTATTATAATATGAAACATGTGAAGTAAAGTAACGTCACTCAACTATTTAACAGTCGGCTCGTGATTAGGTGAAAGTGAATTGTGCCATGTACTCAACTAAAACAGTGTAATTGAAAGTACTTGTGAGTAAGTGTTAAAGAACATCAGTCAGCAGTATAAAGTGTATAACCAGGTGCTTGTCTTCAAAACTCCTTTAGAATAAACAGCAGTAAAAGGTTACAAGTGTTTTCTTAACAATTACAAGATCACTCCTACAACTCCTCCCACTAGCCAAATCCATGCCTGGAACAGTCAATGTTCATGCAAGACTGAGCAACGCCATGGCAACTCATCCCAGAAGAGCTTCAGTACCAAGTACGTGAGTATAGTGGAGTTGATTGGAAGTGACACTTAGTTACGCTGCACATAAGCACCCAAAGGGAGGCGTAACTTCAACAAACTAAAATACTCCTGCATATGGCACATAACGTGCACCACTAACAAGCATCGAAATCTACGCTGCAATAGTTGTCTTGTGTGATTGAAAAGCTGATTCATTTATGCATTTATAATAATTTAATGTGAAGAAAGAAAAGAAAAAGATTAATGCATTTTAAATTTACCCACACTGATTCTTCTCATGGTCCTACAGAAGTTTCTCAGGATTAAGAACACATGCATAACTGACACTTAGAACTGCATAGGCAGTACAAAGCTGAATATTTTTATATGTATAATGTAAACAAGTAAGTATAGTGACATGTTATCTAGACTGAGTTTGTATTAGCACTTCTCCACATTTGTTTCACGCATTTAATTGCCACTACTATGAAAATAAAAGCTTAAGTTACATTTTTCTCCCTTTTCTTTCTGCACTTCTTTGCAAAGCGAATGCAGGAAACTTAGAATTATAGTGTGTATTGATACATAATTATTCATTTATGCCTTAATTTCAAGAGTTTTTACTAAGAATTCATTTTGTAAAATATAACTGTTAATGATGCTATTAAGCAGCTGCATGAAATGAATTTACAAACCTATCACATAACTTTCAATGTTAACATCAAACTGCCATTTGTAAAATAACCAGAATAGTAAAAGGGAGAAAAATGTTTTGTAATTTGGTTGATATTTCATTAATCCAAGAACAAGATTTCTGTTGGAATAACCCTGTCAGTTTTTAGTATCTTCACTTCCAGTTAGCCAAAAGTTCCCATTTCTATCACCTTTTCTCTGTCCCATTCTATTTACCATTTTAGTAGAATGGATGTGATTTGCATTAAATCAAATTCATTGAACCAAAGTGTGTGTTTTTTCCCCCTCACAGGAATGATGTCCCACAGGAGGGAACTTGCTGAAGCCTCTCAGGATACCTGTTCTCTGGATTCTCCTGCTGACAACAGTGAACCTGAGGTAGCTAGTAGTTCATTGATAGCTGGCCCAAGCCAAAGGAATTACCACAGTATATAGCAGAATGTAGCAAGGGTGCATTTCACTTTTGCATTAGTTAACTTTCCAAAGATAGATATGGACATTCTTAGATTTCTTTTGCTTTCTTGTATCCTTATATATTATTTAAAAGCAGCTTGTAGAACTAATTTCAATGTGTAAGGTGAATTTGATTATAAGAGGACAGCTGCTTATAACTTAAAAATCCAACAAGGATTATCAATAAAATTCCCTATAAATTTATGGAAGAACTACCTAATGGTAGTAGAAAATTGCTTTGAAATATTAAGCATACTAACCTGATTTATTTCTGTAGCTTCTTAAAGGTCTTAAGTTGCTTTAGTCAGTGTGTCAATAAGTTTACATCTAAAGTACTCAATTCTGGAAGAATAACACAACAGTGGCTGTATATTTCAGTTTCATGAAAATATCTCAAGAAATACCTTTGTAAGGCTGAAACTCTAGCTACTAATAATGTTGTGCTCAACTGGAGGAATATTAAACATCATGTGCAGTTAAAAAAGCAAAATCTAAAAAGATATAATAAATAAATAAATAATAATAATAATAATCACAACAATGATGGTATTGGTGATAATGATAATTATAATAGTAATAATAACAATTATATTATCAGTCATTAGGTAATTACATAAGATTACATCAGAGTTTGTCCTATATCCTAGAGCTTAAAATTTAATTACTTAAACTATGTACAAGATTCAAAATCTTCTCGGGCTTCTAGCCAGGTAAAAACTTGGCTTGACACCAACGTTTCGAAGAAGTGCATCTTCCTCGTCTTCAGGGTGAACTGAAGACGAGGAAGATGCACTTCTTCGAAACGTTGGTGTCAAGCCAAGTTTTTACCTGGCTAGAAGCCCGAGAAGATTTTGAATTAACACGTCGCCAGGAAAGCTTTAGTTCTTATTTTATGTACAAGATATTTTACACTTTAAATTTTTACATTCCTGTAGACTTATAGCATGGATGTTCTGTCAGCCATTTGTACATTCTATTATTAAATCTATTAAAACTAATTTTTTATTTCAATAGGCAAGCTGTTGTATAATCTAATTCCTATTATTTTATAATATATGGCCCTTTTATGTCTCTGAAAAGGCATTTCTATTTTGTTGTTGTTTCTTGTTTGATATGCATGTATCTTTCCTTTTTGTATGGATATATAGATCTTCTTTCATATACACTAAAAGAGTGTATACATATAGGTTGACAATTGTGGGTATTTTAGCAATCTTGTACAGAGGCTTATAATGCTATGTTTTATGGGAAGTCATTAATATTCTCACAACTTTTTTTTATAAGTACTTCAGAAATTCTTGGACTGCTCTCCCATGGTATTAAATCATATCAATATACACTTGGAAAAATAAAATACCTTAAATATTCCGAACCATTGTAAATGTCTTGCCCAAATTCAGTCACCAACTACTGTAAAATCACACTTTCACAGATTTTACTTTTGCATTTTTACCTTCACTTACAACACACTAGATTGAGAATGACCCTTTCATGCTGAAGTAAGTCTTTAACAATTTGGGCATGCATGTATTCTCACTCTTTCATTTGTTTCCAAGCTTTGATTTAAGTGGCAGTGACCTTTAGGAGGGGGGGGGATATGGATAGAGCATCCATTCTTGTTGCCTTTGTGTTTAATAGTTTCTTATTAGAGGTGTTTGCATAATTAAACGCAGAATGTGGAAAGCATTAAAAATGCAGTTCAAAGGATGTTGTCAAAGCCACAACATACAGGGTGCACATATAGGGGTTTTAAATTAATCCATTTTCCTTGCAGTATATAATCTAATTTTGAGTCATAAGTTACATTGAAAGAGACTGAAAATCACCAAACACAAATTGGAAAAGTGTTCAGGGATCCATTTATGATATGGCATACATCTAACCGATAATCCATTTCTTGCCATACTGATGTTAGCATGGCTGACATAACAAACCCTGCTGCTCCAATAATCCTCTGTCTCAACTCGAGTAGTTTGTCTTGGCATGCTTTCTTAGAATCTTCCTCACTGTCATTATTGGAATTGTTGGTACTTATTGATCTGCGCCACATGGATTTCTTAGGAGTGTGCATGAAAGCTGTTCTATCTCCACATTCTCATCTGACACACACACAGCTCAGTGCTATTTTGCTTACAGACATACCCTATAGTTTGAATATGAATGTGCCGAGCATGCCAGAAGATTTCCAATGGATGAGGGTGTAATAGTGGAAAAGGCTGTTGAGTTTAAGCTCACCTTCAATTAATAAGGAGAATACCTTACTCATCATTCTCTTATTATGCTTGCATCTTTCTGTTTGCACCCATTTTATGCTGGTGGTAGTATTTAATCCATTCATCAATGGGCTTTTAATAGAATTTATAGGGATGCCAAAACTGGTTCAGGGCCAGTGAATGATTGTGCAGGGCCTTTTCTTGCTAAGGCATCTGCTTTTTCATACCCTAAAATTCACTTGTGTCCTGACACTCACACAAAAGTAACCTTGTTGTGTTTTGTCAGTTGTACAAGGTTTATTAGGCAGTTACAAGGTAACTTGAGGTGGTCTAATAACTTGCCATTGTTTTTAAGGCTACCTATCAGAGAAAATCCATATTTTGTCACCTTTGTAGTCCATTCTTAGATTCTCCTTGACACAAGTTCCAATTGTAAATGCAAGGTGGTTCACCTGTTCCTAATTACTTTTGGAGATTGGCAACACTTCATACTCTGAAAGTAATAAGATTGAAATTACTGTGCTTGTCGGCCATTTGGTAACCATGCAAATCTAGCCTGCTCTTCATCGGAAAATAGACCTTAGCATAATAGTTGTGGCCATTCCAAAAACATGAGCTTTAACAATTCCTGTTACCATACATGTTATATCAATAGGATTGCTGTCATACATTCTGCAGCATAAATTGTAAGGAATGAAGGCTAAATGAATGGCTTAAGGCACAAAAAGTGATCCACAACAGTTGTAAAGAGATCAGAAGTGGAGAGGGAGACATGTGTGATACTATACCTGCAAGTTTTAACACATCAAGCGGGTGCAATGATTGTAGCTCAACTGGTTAATTTCATGTGCCCTCATCACTTCCAGCATGTCAGCGGTTCGAATCCTACAGTCTGCATGCACTTTTGTTCTTCTTTATGTATTATCCATTTAGGTGCAAATTTAGTTAAGTGTTTGTCTTTCTAATAATTTTAGGTGTAAACAAAAAAGTATACGAATGAAGAACAAACGATAGTTCATTTTACATGTTCTTCAGTCTTCGATCCTTAGTTTTCTTTCTAATTATTTTGAAAAAGAAACTCCACTATGACTTTAAATAATAAAGGACATTTTCAAAACGTATAAAGTTAATAAAAACAATTTCAAAATACTAGAACACCTAACATGTTATTGATTGTTCTTCATAGATAGAGAATGTTTTCTACAAAATTTTGGCAGCTGGAACCCTTGGTGAGTTAGAGAATACTACCGGAAGACACTTCAGGTCTAGACATGCCCCATTAGACACTAATGTGCTATACCTACAGCTAAGGTCATTTCCTATGAACCTCACAGCCCATTAGCAAGGCAGACTCAGTCCGTCTTGAACTCACCATGTATTCCAGTGATGAGTACATTGGCATGTTACTTATTTATGGAGAAGCTACGCATTACATCGCCTGTATGGAAATTGATTTCCAGAAAGTCAACATCAGAACATTTTTCGGAATGCTGAGCAACGTTTACATATAACAGGAATATTTGACAGAACAGGTCCTATTAGAGGCGCGCCAGTTACCTCTGGTCACAATGAATATATAATTTTAGACACTGTTTTAAACAATCCCCACATTAGCATGCGGCACTGACACAAGACACAAACATCAGTAGTCATCAGTCATGCGATAACAATACATTTCACCCTTACCGCTTGTAGCTACACCAGGAACTCCATGGTCATGACTTTGAAGCTTGAGTAAATTTCTGCCAGTGGGTATTACGCAGTTTGAACCATTGAGCAGTCTTTTTATCCAAAGTTCTGTTCTCAGATGAATCGTGGTTTCACAACAATGGCACTGTGAATCGCCACAACATGCACTACTGAAGGGTCAATAATGCTCATTGGGTAAGACAGGCAGATGTTCAAGACCAGTGGGGAATTAATAACTGGTGTTGCATTTTGGGTGATCATCTAATCGGACCACATTTTTTCGAAGGTCACCTCACGGGAGCATGCTACCTTCACTTCCTCCAAAATGATCTTCCTCCATTGCTGGAGCATGTACCATAAAATGAAAGATTATGGATGTGATTTCAGCATGATGGTGCTCCACCTCACCAGTCCAGGATCATTGTAAATTATCTTCACGACACACATCCTCAAAGGTGGATAGGCAGCGAGGACCTGTCTCGTGGCCTGCCAGATCTCCTGATCTTATGCTACTTAATTTCTTCCTATGGGGTCATTTAAAACAGTGTACAGCCAATGGCCGCATAACCTTAATCATCTTTAGCAACTAATCAGGGAGGCCTGCAGTCCGTCACATCCTAGATGTTACCACTTAGCAGGTTGTCATTACATTGAAGGAGGTCATCATTTCAAACAGCTGCTGCGCTAAATGAAAAAGTTTCATCACTAAGTCTCATGTGGAAACACTTTATCTAATTGATATTGAGAAGTTTGATAAGTTATGGGCATTAAACCTAATTTTCTTTTCAACTGAAAGTGTTGGTGAATACCTATGCATTTGGCACAGTTTGTGACTGTCAGCCTAGGTATTTTGTGTATTTTTCGTTTTAGAGATACCCTGAAAATGGGTCTGGTTCTGTAGTGTTATCTGAATCATGTATATTACTTTTAAAATATTGTAATAATACCTGCATATTTCGAAGAAGCTGAATAAGTGTGTCTCAGAATGTTCCTTTTCATTTGTATTTCCTGTCAAGTTAGAATAAACATAAATATAGAGAACAACAATAAAAGAACCAAATAAGCAAGTTAAAAATGTTCGGATATCCCATCTAGCTTTGTGTCAAACCAGGAAGAAAGAAAGCAGGGGGAAAAAAATTGTGAACATTGTGGTAAAATTCAAACCTGAATCGAACATCTTGGAACTCATGCTTACACCGCATGTTAATCAAATACGCTATGCTTCAGCTATAACTTGTGGTGCCAAAGTCTATAATGTTGGTATGAAGAAGAAGGGTGTCGGGACAGATATTTTCAGGTTAGACTGTAATCTGCATTTTGCATAAAACCAGAAAATAAGGGACAGGTGAACCACTTTGTATTTTAGCTTCGAATACCGTCCAAGAGCAACATAAAATGTTGCACTTTGGTGTCTTCCCGTATATTCCTGCTCCTGATCCATTGTCTGTTTTTGAGCCATCTGTGTACCAAATCAACTACCCATTGGCAATGCAACTTCCGACTCCATTCTAATATGATGTTGAATGATTTGTCGAATAATAGTTGTGGTATTATACTGGATGATTCAAAAATAGTTTTACAAAGTTTGGAGACATGTCCCTTACATCAAAACAAGATAAAATGTTCATATAAACACATGTCCCAAAACCCTTCGTTCTTGATTTATTGCAGTTGAAAATGCTATTAATCAAAACATTTTAAAGTGACACTTTATTCTATTTTTGACATTGTCAGCTTGTTAGTTGTTCCACACTAACATCACTTATAGAAAATGATCCAAGTGTCCTCGTCTTGCATCTAGACATACATGCACTCATTGAGGCATGGAATGTTAAATACTCCCAGTTGGTGCCATATGATTTTGCAGGCTTACATGACACATAGGTTAAGAGTTTCTTCATCTAGGATGTCTGCTACATAAACCAGTGGTTTAAGGTGCCCCCAAAGGATTGAGGTCAGGGAACATGCAGGCCATTGAACTGGTCCCCCTCGACCTATCCATCTGTCATGCTAGATACCAGTCAGTGCATCTCGAACAATGAGACTAAAATCTGCTAGAGCATCATGCATAAAATGCATGTTTCTTCTTATTTGCAGAGGCACATTTTCTAATAAGTCTGGGAGTGTGTTCTGAAGTTCCTGTAGACAGCACGTGTAAGGTATGCTGAGGGAATGTATTGCACATCTGATAAATGACAAGTGTTAAAAAGTAGCCATGGCAACACAAGGCAAACTTTGCAGGGTAAAATGGGTCAAACCTTTCTATAAATGAGTGCATAAATAAATTAATTTATTAGGTTGGACCTGGAAAGTTGTTGAAGGTGACTTTCATTAATAAATTGATAATGCAAAAATGAAGCATTTTAGATCATATGTTTACACGAAGCTATTTTCTTGTTTCAATGTGAGGAATCCATCCCTAAATGTAGTAAAAGTACTTTGAATCATCCTGTATAATCTCTCCCAATCTCAAGTTGGGGGTTGTTTATTATATTTGATTCTGGTATGTCCCTGATTGCTAGCATTGTACCAGTTAGAATTTTGGTTCATCCAATAAGCTCCAAGCCTTGCATTACTTCTGATATATATAAAGTCAAACTTGGTGAATCCAAAGTTGAAGGGACCAAGAAAAAGAAATTGAATTATTCAGAATTTTGAATTGCAAAAGTTTGACTTTTTTTAAAAATGTTTTTAATTAAAACAGGTCTAAATTAAATGGAATTTTAGGAAGGACAACATTAGAGTATGTACTTACAGTTTTGTAATATTAAAATTCAGTTCAGATTCAAGGTTTTTTTAAAGAAACTTGATATCTTTGTTTGTTACTTAGCATTTAACCTGTGATTCACACAAAACACCTTTAGTTTGTTGAGTGGTTGAAACATTGTTTTACTCACATTTTGTTGTCCCTCAACATAGCACCTTAATTGTTGTAAGTGATTCATGACCTCAACTTCTTTAGGAATTGTTTTCATGGGATGTTCTGGTTCTTCTTCATCTGAAGATAGGGCTGCAGTTTGTGTGTTCATGACATCGACCAAAATGTCTGCATCAGTTAGCTCCCCACAAACCGCCAGTTCATCGTCCATGTGCACAAAATCCTCATAGAGAACACAAGTTTCAGAATTTACATCTTCCAGCATTTAAGTGTGGGTGCAATCATTTTGTTTTCTTCAAGACCTTGAAGTTGAATATGAAAGAAGCCAGCCTTTTGGAAACAGTTGGCTATGGTGTTTAGTTTTACTTGGTCCCATGCACTGCTACACATTTGAGCTGCTTCAAGCATATTTATTTTGAATTTGTCACTTTTGTCCAAATTTGCTTCTAACAAAAGATTCTGGACTACCAGGCGCCTATAGAAGTGCTTGAAATTTTTTATTGCTCCCTGATCCATTAGTTGCACTTCTGACGTCATGTTAGTGGGGAAAAACAAAACTTTGATATTCCCTAATAATGGTATACTATTATGGGCTATACAATTGTCAATAAACAGTAAAACTATGCGATTTTGTTTGCAAAACTTTTTAGTCTAGCTTGAAGAGCCGTTTTCCAAAAATTTCACTCGTCATCCAAGCTTTTTTACCAGCTTCATATTCCACTGGCTTAGATTTAACATTTTTAAAGCACCGGGGATTGGCTGACTTTCCAACCATTATAATGGAAGCTCTTCAGTGCCATCCATTTTGGCACCAATCAGGAGTGTGATGCCTTCTTTGCTAAGTTTTCCCCCACTACATCATTCTGATTTAAATGCAAATGTTTTATCTGGTGTACATTTATAAAACAGCCCTGTCTCATCGACATTGAAAATATCTTTTGTATTTTTATCTTGAATCCACTACCAAATTTGTTTTCCAATCACTGGCTGCTTGCTGGTCAGCACCTCCACTTTCTCCACATGCAGCTTTAAAGGAAATGCCATTTTGCTTTTTACAACCGTCCAGCCATCCACTGCTTGCCTTAAAATTAGTTTTTTCCCAATTGCTCTGCAAATTCCACTGCTTTCTCTGTGATAAGGGGTCCTATTACTGGAATTTTTTTATCCTGTGCCTGTTTGAACCACTTCTTAATGCACCCGTCGATGTCAGGATTTTCATGCCCTTTTGCTTTTTTTTTTTTTTTTTTTTTTTTTTTTACTTTTGTCACTGTATTTAACTATACTGTTCAGAATTTTATCCTTATTTTTGAGGTACATAGACAAAGTATTCTGAGTGTTTCCAAAGTCTCTTGCAGTGTCACACTTTTTTTTAAACCTTTTTCCACTTTGCGAATGGCTGTTTTTCAGCTAAAGTAAGAGTTTTGTAATTTACACGTTTAGGTTTGGAGAGAGCCATTGTCGACTCCATTTACTACTTAAACACACACTGATGATTTTTATGTAACTGTGTACGCTGTTTAAAAATGCTCACTTTACTGCATGGAAAGTTATTTGTTGCAAACGTAGGCCAATATGTGACCTCATGTAGATAGAATGGAAAGGGGTGCAGTGTTCACAATGACAAGTGCCTTGGCTGGTAACAAGTTTCTAGAATTGCACAAAGAAGCTTGAGTAACCCACATTCCTTACAGCAGGAGAGGGAATTGGAACTACAATATGATGCATTCCCTTGAATTTAGCAAGGGAAGGGAATGGGACCACAGTATGGCACAATTCCTGGAATTTATCCAAGTTTTGACTGACCTATAATTTTTTCACTCACTCTCGTTGAATATTATATTGAATTATCCAAAAAAATATTGATTTACAGAAGACTTTAACATTGCTTTGTATAGGAATGTCAAGGAACCATGCTAAAAGTTCTAATTATTCACAACTTTGAATTAAAAATGTTTGAATTAATCAAGTTTGACTGTGTATATACATTTATCAATAGGCAGAAGGTTAAAGAAAATTTCCATTGCAGCTGATGTACTTTTCATAGTCCCAGTTTTGCTCAGACCAGCTAACCTTTGAACATTGCCAAGTTTGTTAGCTTTTTGTTTTTGACTAACTTTGAGGTCACTAAGCAAGTAACCCATAAGTAATTATGGGACTCAGGACTGCTTTGTATAGCTAAAGCATCTGTGGTTTGAGTCCTCCATGATTTCTCAATGGAGTTTACTGTCTAATAATAAGCCCAGATACTTAACATTAGAGTTCACTTGTGATTGTTCATTAAAGAAAATTGGAGTTTCAAGCCTCACGGCTATCCTTTTATGTAAGAATGGATTAACTGCCGTAGAAGGATTTACTGAAAAGTATTTCAGAGCTTAAAATATAGATAACTGCTAAAATAATACTGGCATGCTTGCCTTGGATATAACAACCTTGGATGTTCAGGTTGTCCAGCAGATCGTCCATAACAAAGTTCCACAGAAGTAGGGACAAAACCTCTCCCTTTGAACAGCCTTTGGCTGCAAACACCTGCAGAGTTTCCTCAAACACATTGATCAAAATCTTTCTAGTTTCCAGTATGGTTTTTATCCACCTGCAACAGGTGTTAATTTATCCCAAGCTTTTTGACTGAGAGTATTAGAGATTCTCATGATACATTATCAAAGGCCTAGAGCAATGCTTTGATAGTTCAGTGAGTTTTCTATTCTCTTGATCAATTGGTGAAGAACTGTCTCGCATGATTTCCCTTGTTGACAAGGTTAGTGGCCTCTCTCTAAGAGCGGTTTGCCTACTAAACTAAACTAATTTTGATAGGTATAGTCTGATTCTACCTGTCCAACTCCTGTCCTACACACGGCTTGTGTGAAGAAACAATCCAATTAACTAATTTGTCTATATGACTTACAGGGGTTATTAACTCGGCGAGGTTTTGGTATAAAGACCACCCTTTCTGATCTCCAAATTTCTTCCAGTGCTGTACATCTCTTAAGTCTGTATCAGATTATTCAGCACATTGTGTTTTCAATGAAACACAGTGGCTCTCAGAAACATAGCATCATAATTCACAGAACTGTAAAAATGGAATAAGTACCTTAACGTTTTGGATGTGAGCTTTTTTTCTCCCCTCCCCTCTCTCTCTCCCTCTGCTCTTCTCTCTCTCCTTTGGTTAAGTTACATTTTTCTGGATTACTGTCATCAATTTTCTTGTCCGCTGACCATTTCCGCTTGGCCTTCGACAAAAACACCCAAATTTTTTTAACAAATTCTCTCTCCACGGGAATGTTCCTTTACATTTAAAATTTGTTTTAATTTCATCCTCACTTCCTCTATAAATACAGCAAGTGCCCAGGATAACCACTCTTCACATACCTTTTAACTTCCATATCCCCAGCCAAAACCTGGCTATCCCGTCCCTTTCATTTCTTTTGAAAATTAAAATATATAATTATGTAGACTTAATATTAAAGACAACTTAGTTTTCCTGGTGCATTTATGAGAGGAAGAGGAGAGAGGTATTTACAATTGTCATCAATAGTCTTTGGTACAGAAAGCATTATATTCCATTTCAGGTGAAATACATAATTTGATATTTGTTGAACCAAACCAATTTGGAATACTTCCAGCACATATGCATGTGTCTTCATGAATACCACAAGTGGAATTCCTAAAATAGATAAATACAAAATGTTGTGCTGGAGGTGTATATAAAATCTCAACACAAACCATCCTTTACCTGGAAACACTTATGTTATCTCCTATTTTCTTCTCGTGGTTTTTAGTAGTATGTGTTTGTTACTTGGTATAATACACAAACTTTGTCATGCTAACATTTCATGGTTAGCTTAGAAAGCTGTTTTAAGTCTTACTAACAAGGTACAATCACAGTTTTTCTGACCGATACTGAAATAAAATGAATTACAATGGGATTTAATCAATACTTAAGCAACAATTTTAGCTGCCATAGCAGTAATTTTACAAGTTGGTGAACCTTATAGATTGTGGCACAATAATGAATAGAACAGGAAACCTAGACATAACATTATTAGTATTCTATTCCATTTAGCTGTATGTACCTATTATTAAACATGTTTATGTGTCTTGGTGTAGATATCTGTGAAACAAATGTAAACAACAATATGTGCATTGTTATCTGGAATATAGAAAATTCAAGTTGCTCAACACCCAACTGCATCATTTATCCAATGCACTTATTGTTTTTTACATATTTTGTGTTTAACAGATTTCTACACCTAGACCCATAAACATGCTTACTAATGGGTATGTGGAATATTCATTATGTTACACATGTGTTTCCTGTATTATTCTTATTATGTCACAATCTGTAAGGCTCACCAACATCTATAGTTACAGTTACTGGCTGCTAAAACTGGAGTAAGTATTGATTAAACCTGGCATTTCCATCATAATTAAGTTTGACTATGAAGCTGCACATGTAGTTTTGTTCCCCTGAAGATGTTCGATGCCGATTTCGTGGAAACATCGGTGAAGAAAACATTTGGACCATAGCCTATAAGCCTGGCAAAGTTATATCATTTTGTTTCAGTATTGTTGAGACACACTGTGAGTGTACCTTGTGAGTTATATAATTAGGAAACACTCACCTCCTTGGTGCAGGCCAAGTATATCCATCTAAATGGCATATTTTTCAATCTCATTCAGTGAGTTGTCCAATAAGATTCTTTCTGAGGTTTCCCCCTGCCATCTAGTAAATGTTTTGGGCAATTCTCAGTTCAGTGGACCTGATTTATTAAACACCTGATTCATATACACGTGTAAATGGAAACATATAAAGGAATGAAAAAAACTACCTGCTATGTGAAGCTTGTTAACATGTACCATTTGTATCAAATGAAGTTGGGCTAGCATTTGCAGTTCTCAAAATATTTGTTAATTTATATTAATGTTTTCCAATGCTGAAGACCAGATTGACTGCCACTTATGAACATTTGAAACTACCAAACTTCTTTGCATGAAATAACTGCAAATAAAAGCAGCATTTCATATGGACAGTTGAATATTGTTAAAGCATCTTGCATGAAATCAAAGAAAAAATAATATAACTAGACTATTCTCTAATTTGAAACCATTTGTAGGAAAATGCTTCATTCATGGTTGGGGAAAGTGCATAATATAGTGTTTTTGAATTTAATACTGTAAAATAAGAGAGACAGATATGGGTATAATGGGCAGAGGGAGTTGTAAGTTTTGTGTATAATGTTGTAAATAATAATATTATGTTGAGTGTATAACACTCCAATCTTCCATTTTCTATGGAGGGGGATATTAATAACATAGCATTAATTTTACTTTTTCTTTCATCTACCTATAGTAGATAAGAGGAAGTATTGTACTCCAGCCAAAAATTTGATGTCAAGATTTCCATGAAAATGCATGCTTTGATGCCTGCTGAGCATAAAAAAAAGGCTTTGTTTAGAAAAAGGTGTGGGAGATGTGTATGTGTGTGAGAAGCATAAATAAATGACAATATGTGGAGTAAGTACATTTTGATGCATGGTTGAGACATAGTATAAGTGTCCTTGATGGAGAATTCCACATACTCCTCTCAACCCAAATTACCCATTATATGCAATTTTTTTCATAATTATTGTTTTATCAAAATACTTCTAACGACTATATGATTGGTAAAGAAATAAAGTGAGCCCTCTTGAATTCTTTATAAATTAGCATTTCAAGTTCTTTTCATTCTTGAGTTTTTTTATATATGGCAAGCTATAAGAGACAGTATAAAACTTACTGGGGGGAAAACTGTAGAAGTCATAAATGTATTGAGTTTGTGTCCAATAATTTTACTTAGCATTAGCCATTTTGGAAATAGCCATTAGTTCATATGCAAGTTAAACTGAAGCCTATATTGTCGCCACCTATGATGGAGCAGTACATTTTTTCATGTGAACTTGTGAAAAATAAGAAAGAAATTGAATTGTGGTTTATAAATGGCTGTCTACCTTTGTGCAACGTGCATGTAACCAAATAGAAAAAGCATAACTTGAATAATTTCTGGTAAATTGAAATAATTTAGAAAAAAATCCTATCCAAAATAGATGAAAAGATTATGCCTTTTAAGGATAATATAAATAAAGAATACACACTAGTTTATAATGGGTAAAGAAAGTCATAAATTTTGGAAACCAAACCATCTTCATTTTAACACATGCTTTATATGATGCCCAATCCTTAAAAATTAGTTTGCCTCCCAACTTATGTTGCTGCAAGTTCTTTCTGGATTTATACTTGTTATTTACTTATGCGGAAATTGCTTTCTTACAGACAACTGTAAGGGAAATGTGTTAGAGTGATATTTTGTTTGGAACTAGAACCCATATTTGTAGAGCAGGTATAAGTTATGGCAAGTTAATCTTTCAGACTTCATCTGACATAGCTTCTCAATAAGCTGCCTTGCCTTCCTTCCCATCACCAGTGTACATGCCTCAGAAGACTTCTGGAGCCATCTATAAAAGTTGTTTTGAAGGGCATTAAGTCCAATTTTTTTCCCTATATGGCTGCTGAACTGTAAACACTGAATCATGTTTCATGAATTCTAAGACAGAAAATTTGAAAATGCAAGTTGTCATGCTTTTGTTTTGTCACCATGGCTACAGAGCAAAACCTAGCACACTTAAAACTCAAACTTTTCCAGTTCCTCTTCAGTTTAAGTTATGATTTCAAACTTATGTTGAATTCTTATTCTGAAATACCCAGCCATACCCATGGTTTGACGATTTATCCTTGTTACATTTAGTCTTGTCCAATAGCCGTGCATTTCTTCCCGCTTATTTAGAAATTGTTAAACATACTCAAACAAATAGTTAATCAAAAGCCAGACACAATAAAGAAAGAAAAGTAACTAAGAAGACAACATGCAAAAGCATGAATGAACAACCACAAATATCACAATAAATGGTTTCTTGTGAATGCAACTCTGATTCATGTTGCCACATTGGGGAACTTGCCAACTGAAATTTTCTCTGTAAATACTGACAAGAAGAAATACCAGTTTAAGCAATGTGAATTTATCCTTGTTTATTCTTAGTGACCAAAATACACAAAACTACTAAGAAAATGAAAAAATAAACAAAACAAACCAACAGCAACAAAATGTACACACAAAAGAAACGATGAAGAGTACTTTGGCTGGTTTGATGCTATTACTGTTATCCATGCCCATTTATCATTTTTATATGTCATCTGGTTTACTTTTCTGTTTACAAAATATCACAGACCTCCCTAGAAAGAGATACCTGCTTGTTGCAAAAATTGAGAAACCAAAAATTATGATAGGTAAATGTCCAAGCAGAGAATGATCACAGAATGTGTTAACATTGATTTATCTATTACTCTTAGTAATGCTTCAATGCCATAGACATTTCCATTGTAATCAATGCAATTATAGTGAATCCTTTTGTGTTATTTTATATCTATATATAATATTTAACCATATTAAGTCAGATAAAATGATAATGAACTATTTTATCTGGTAAAGAGGAAGGAAAGGAATTTTATCAATACTTTTTCAAGCTTGAAATAATTTTGTTAAAGTACAGCCTTCTGTGGCTAAATTCTTTTGCAGGCTTTCGGGGACTGTTTTCTGCCTCGCAGAACATTCTGCCTTGAGGTGCGCTGGTCGGGAATCAAACCGAAGTCCCCCCCGAGTTTTTCGGGATGGTATCTTTCTCAGAATGATTAAATTTCAAGTACTACTTGTAGCTTATGCTTAAATTGCCTGTGGCAAGTTATAATTGTTTCTCTTAAGGTGTAATTGGATGACAGTTGTTTTGTTTTTTTTTTTTAATATAATTATCGCCTCCGCCTGACATACTAGCCAAGTAGTGAATATCTCATCTGAATCTTATTATATGTTGCTCTGTATATAAAATGTAAATATACCCTACAGTTATTTTGATTTTCGGCTAGTTAAATTCTTTTGTGAAAAGGTGGTTGATATTTAACTAAGTTAGTTTTCTTCTTTGCTACAGTTTTGTCAATTTTATCATCACTAACATACATTGATCAATGTGAGCCTGCTGGTATTTCCATTTTTATATGTACAAAACAAAATTACCATTATTGCATTCTGTTTCTCGGATTGCTTTGACACTGCTTAAGAAATCTTTTTCTTTTAAGATGTTTTTGTTGTGGTTTTTTCTTTCTTTCTTTCTTTAGCATTGTTTTAATGTAATAGCACCCCTGTGTTTGTATAGTTAAATGCTCCAATTATAAAGAAACTTTTGGTTCATACTTCGGAGATTTTTTTTAATATAGATTTTCTTTTTCAAATAAAAGGTACATCCCTTCTTCCAGGGATATATAGTTCATTGTGGTTTTATATATCCTGTGGAATCCTTCACTAACCCACAGATTCCAATTCTGTGCAGTTATGTGGAAGAAGTGCTTGGAAGCTAAGTTTCTTCGGAATTGCTTCACTTCTTTGCTTGAGGCTCCTGCTGCAGCAGTGGCCCATTATTACCTAAAGGATTATTAGATCCCATTCAGACACATTTAAGGGTTTATCATCCTATGTCACTTATTATTCTATCTTTATTATCTCTAAAAGAATCTTACAATTTAGGAAATCGAAGTAATTTTTAATGTTACTGTTACCTATTACAGTCTAATATAAAAAAGTCATTGTTTTTTGTTCCATGCAATTATATTGGCTTTGCATTAGTGCAAACATAATAGCCGTTTGTAATTATCTGACTGTTTACTACTCCATGGTTAATGCCAGATAGTACGAATAATGTGTGAAGCCGCTGTTAATTTGTGCGACCATGAAAACCTAAGTGGGTAATTATTTTTCTTATATTGGCAATGTCTGAGATATTATGACAATCACTAAGAAAGATATAGATGGCAGATAAATAAATAACCCTGTGAAATGGAATGGAATTTCAAATTCTAAGCTAGATAGTAATTTTCACACTGTGTCAACTGTTATCTTGCCAAATTTGGTCGAAATTGATGCAATTGGTAGAAACCTATAAAGAACATACAAACAGATAGTGATACTTTGTTAATTTTTCAACCTTAAATCACACATGCACACTTACCATTTCCTAAAATCTCCTTTTTTTTTATATACACTGTATGCAAAACAGACATAAGTTTTGACATCCAATTTTTGGGTAGAATCAGGGCTCAAATTAATGTGGGGGGATGGAGGGATTTACCCTCTCATTGAATAATATCCCTGGATCATAAAAGAAAAATTTCTTTCCTGTTAAGGAAGTTTTTTTTTCCTTCTTTTTACTATAAGTATTATTACTGCTCTCTTTGAAAATACAAGAAGACACCAAACACTTTCAATGCATACTGAACATGGCACAAGTGCAAGGTGATACAGTTAAAATATATTGCTAATAGCAAGAAAGCTGAACAATAAACATTCTCAGTTTGATTAGCTCAGTTGGCATTCAGGGTTATAACTCCAGCACCGCCTGCGGTGCCATAAGTAGTTAAAGCGGGCATTAAACACTACCAAAAAAAAATATATAACTCCATCAGTTTGCATCAGCAATGATGATTGTAGCTTGCTTATACAGTTCAATAATTTGTAACAGTGAGTGTTTTATTGTTGGTCAGCATAGATTTGTAACAAGAAAGTGTAAAGCTACAGAATGTAATGACAATGAAGTAATCCATTCAATTCTCAGTCTTCAACTTTAAGTAATATTAATATTAAAAAAAAAATGGCAGCATTGGAAGTGACCTGTGTTAGTGAAAGTAGTGACAGAAAGTGCACCACCATCACCACCACCACTGCTGCTGCTGCCACCTGCCAGGAAGTCCAGAGACTGGATTGTAAATTTGAATTGGAAAAAAATAAAACGTTACATCATGAAGCATTTTTGTACTCTCTGTTAAAATTTCAATGCATGGTGAAATATAACACTCAAAACAGTATCTTTTACTCAACAGTTATTTATTTTGATAACAGAAAATTACCTATAATATACTATTAGTTAAGTCGTTTGTCTATTCTGTTGGAGTATCATACTTGCAACTTGCAACTTCCCTTGCATTGAAAGAATTCCACCCTTCTTAATACTGCTATAAAACATTGACAAGCCATGCAATAATTCAGCATGATTTTAATGTTATACTTTATTATTAAATTCAATATTTATGCTTTTCAGTGCTCCATTTTTGTTTTTGATTTGTTCAAAGTGACCTGTTGTCACTGATGGTTTGGTTGCACAAGTGAATGAGGCAGTTTATGAAAACAGATGTTTCACAATAGGAATGCTTTGTGAAGAAAGTAAAAATTAACTCAACGCATGTAAAAGCACACTAACAACAATAATTTACACTCAACTCTACTCAGGGTAGAAGATTCTCCCTGCTTGCTTCAAATTACATGAACCATAAGTTCCCAGAATCCAGAGAGAGGATAGATCCAGGCTCGCTAACTGATTTCTATGTCTAGGTCAACATTCAAGAACAGTGTGTGAATACAAGGTAACCAAACACACAACATAAACTACAGAAACATCTTCCCACTTTACCGGTAACAATGCAACATGACTTGGTCACATGATTTCATGACCTTGCATACTGCCTGGCTACAGCATAAAAATGTGATCAGTAGTTACCAATATCATAATATAGAATGAATATGCATACATTTTTTAATAACTTTAAGCATAGCATGAAACAGGATTTTGTATGTCCCATATGCCAGTAATTTGGAACATGATGTCTCTTCCTTTAATACAGGGAATCTGTACAATATTGACATCTGCAAGTCTTACTTGTATAAATATAAAGCAAACATTGATTCTTGAATTTCCCACCCCTCTAATGTCAGAAAATCTGATTTGAACACTGGGTAGAATACAACACTTCCCTACCTGCTATACATAGTACAAGGGTCACTAAAAATTTTTGAGATACCCAAAAACTAAACTGGATAAAATCACCCTGACTGCTGGAGCTTTTCAAAGTATTCACCATCACACTGTATGCACTGTCTCATTCTCTCAAACTACTTTTGAAAACACTCCTGCCATTCACTTTCATGTAGGTGTAAAAGCTCACTTTCAAATGCTGCAACAGCTTCTTCAGGGTTCAAAAACCTTGTACCACGCATGTAACTTTTCGCTGTGGGGAACAAGAAGTCACATGAAGCCAAATCTGGACTGTAAGGGGGATGAGCCATCAACTTCGCCTCTATGGACTCCAGAAACTGGATTGTTGCATTAGCTGTATGCACAGGATTCCTCGCAGTCCTGTTCTTGGCTGCAATTCATGAAGCTTCTCAAAAATTTGGGGTAAGCAAACTGTTGTGTACCAGTGCACAGTAACTATTTTTTGTTCCTCAAGTGGAATGGTAGCCACATGATAAGATTTAGAGAAGAAAGTGGCCACCATTTTCTTCCTGACGCTGCTCGGCCACTTCACTTTCACTGGAAGATCATCATCCAGAAAGATCCACACAGCCAACTGATGCTTAGTCTCAGGGTCAAACTGATAAATCCAAGTTTCATCACCAGTGACAATGTCAGAAACTCACCAAGAATTGCCTCCATCGAATCTGGCCAGCATTTCTTCACACCATTCAACATGGGTGTGCTTTTGTAGATCGGTTAAATTGTGGGCCACCCAACAGGAGACACCTTACTCATGCGAAGATGGTCATGCAATATTTTCAAAATTGCTGGCGTTCCAATCTGTATACTATAAATTTTCTTAAATGTCATACGATTGTTTTCGTGGACCATTCATTCCACAGCAGCAATGTTTTCTTCAGTCATTGCCATAGAGGGACGACCACTCCTAACCTCGTCCTTTAATGAAGTTCGGCCTCTTTTAAATTCTTGAAACCACCGAAAAGCTGTGGCATGGGATGGAGGAAGGGGCTCAAAAGCCCCTTGTAACTCGTTTTAAAGTAATACAAAATCATTCCTTGAAAGTGCTCTCTTTCCACCTCCATGCTGGCAAGCATCTGACACAATACTAGAGGTTGTTAACCTTGTGCTGTAGACTGCGTGGGGAGACAGTGGATGCAAACTGATACATGTTGACACTCACAAAGAATGTGGCCATACAATCGTGCATTCTGTTTAAATTGATAACCTTAGTCTGCGCATGTCTCAAAACCTTCATAGTGACTCTCGTAGAGAAGAAGTAAGAATTCAAAAGTAATCTGGGTGTTAACTGAGCATTGCAATATGGTTCTTTTAGCATTTGCCTAATAGCTTTGTGTTTTATTACAGAAGATACTATAGAGAAAGTAGCTGTAATTGATATAACCTTGTTAACCATATATACATTTATTACTAAGAAAACAAAAGATAGGTAAAATATGTTAACTCTCTGTTTCTATGTCCACAGCCTCCTGGAGATAAATAAGATGTATTTAATGTAATGTACTCTGAAACTTTGTTAATTTTTCAATCATGCAATCATAGCCCTTGACACTTTTGAATTTTTAATAGTAGTTATTTTCTCTAAGTGTTCTCCGGGATGTACATCTTCGAAACAGGGTCAATCCATGAACTTACCTGGCTAGAAACCTGAGAATACTTAGAGTTAATATGCACTCAGAAAAGCTTTAGAGCTTACTTGAGTTAATATGCACTCAGAAAAGCTTTAGAACTTACTTCAGTAATTTTCTCATATTGGCAGTTTTTGAGTTTTGTTGACAAAAATATAGATGGTCTTGCAATAATTTGTAGGCATTACATGAAATTAAATAAGTAATCTGGTGAAAAGGGACAGAATAAGCTAGACAGTAATTTTCGCCTTGTGTCGAAGGTTATCTCAACATGTTTAGTCGAAATTGGTGCATTGGAGCAGATGCCTAAAAAGAACGTGTACACGCATGCGCACAGTCACATATACACACTTACTTTTATATATTAAGATTGCAGAGAAAAACCAAGTGTTTAAAGTTGATATAATTATTTGTGTACATCCACAGAATGAATTCCAATTTTACTAAGCATTGCTCTAAGCTGTTTTAATATTATAAAGAAACAGATTTTGTATGGGCAGTGTTCACGCTGCAATGCTAGGATTAGCAATGCAGGTAGAGCCGGGACTTCTGCGGGCACACAGAAAACAAATAAAAATGTATTGTTATTATTAAGACTAAAAAAATCTGATGCATTGACAACATTCACATAACTTTCTCTACCCCATTAACGTTTCAGAGAACTTCTGTTGTATCCTGTTAATATCTGCACATAAAAGTTTCAACTAATTTGTGACGTAAAACATAAATAAGTGAAATTGTAATATGCTTAAGCAAATTACATATAGTTTACACGTTTTACACATGTGTGAACGCATAAGTAGAGAAAGTTATAAAATATAACTATAAGATTTTTCATATAACTATTAAATGTATAACAGAAAAATGTATAGTATACAACTGTATAATTATTCTTTTGAACTATTAATATATACATGACAATCACCTCCATTAGAAAAGGAGGATTCTGTCTATAGTGTAACATTGTTGGTTTCATCATTATATTGTCGGTATATGCTGGCCGTGGACCACTTTTAGACTCTTACCCTGGTATTCACCTTGCGAGGCTGAGGGAAACCACGGAAAAATGCAGCCAGGGTACTTGCTAGTTATTTCAGTGCACACACAGATATCGTTATTGGAGCATGTTTAAATGGCTTTTAAGAGTAATGATAGAATTTGTAGTTCCTGTGAACCTATCAGATGATGCACATACGAATGTTTTTCAGTGTATATGATGCTGATGACCTGGGAATTCTGTTTCTTGAGTCCTCTCTTGCACCAATCCTATGACACCCTTGTGTTGGACAGCACCAAACCTGCCATGTAAGGAATCGCAGCAACGAATGATACTCCACATTCACTTCTCTTAAGGATGGGCCTAGCAGTGTTGCTAAACTCTGGCATTTGGTGTCCCTCGGTAGCATTAATATGCAACAGAAAGGGTTACAAGGGATTAAAAACTATTACCATAAGTATATTTGTTGATTAACAAAATATTATGTATGTTATAACGCGTTGCACTTTCTATTTAAACGGATTACATTTTGTGCACATAGTAGACACCGCTTTTTGAAAATCACTGCCCCTCACTTTGCATTATTACTTTATCCGGTAAAAGTGCATATATAGGCACCATCTATTTGAGTATTAAAATTGGTTGTTGAAATGTTCTTAGGCAGCTTACTTATTAAATTATGTTTAATCAAAAAGCTTGAAATATATGTTTTCTTTTGTTCGTAGTTGTTGTAATTATAATCTCCAATCAATAGGATGATGATATCTAAATTGATGTTTTTGAAAATTTTATTTATGCCATCTTCAAAAATAATATTTTTGGCTCCAGGAGACTTGTACCCACAGATAACGTAGTGCTTGTTAATTTTAAATGAAATTAAATCAATGTGACTTGCACAATCTACACTATTAATGTAATTTGTATCCTGTATTTGAAACTGTTTTTTCACAAATATGGATATTCCTCGTGATTTTTTTGAAAATTCAATTCTCAATTTCTCAGTGAAACCATCTATACTCAAGTTGTGTTGAAACAAGGCTAAAGTTTCACTAAATATCAGTATGTCTCCAAAACTGTACCATTGATCTGACCTAATGCAATCTATTTTCTTCGAGTGAGTTCACGTTCTGATATGAGATTTTGATCCGTCTGCTCTCCCTTAGAGTATTGTAAGACAGCATAAAACGTCTTTCTTGTCGTAATCTATCCATTTCTGCTATTATAGGATCAGTGCCTTTAGGAGCCTGAGGACATCTAAATTTACCTATTATGTATAACCCGGATAAATTTGTCACTCTGCTCAAAGCAACATAAAGCATTGATCTATTAATTCTTTTGTATTTTATAAAGTTGATGCATATTTCTTTATATGTTTACCCTTGGCTTCTGTATATGGTTAGTGCTTCGGCACACACAACAGGAAACTATTCGAATTACTTGCTGTACTAGTTTATTTGATATATTTAATATTTGCCTTTTTAAATCTAATGGAGTAAAATTTTGGTTAATATTTTTGTTTTTCATATAGCTCAATATTGCCATTCTTGCCTTTTGGCCCACATTTTCGTCACCAAAGTCCAGAAATGTTATATTAGGTTCTTAAGAATTTGGTTTCAAATCAATTTCTTTGAGTACACCACAAGCTCCGTTAACTAAACCATCCTCTACATCTATATTGCTTGTTATCATGTACTTAATACCGATTTTTAACCTCAATTCATGAGGCAATCCACTAACTTCCATTAGCTTTTTGTTTTTCACTGCACTCAAAATACCTTTTTTAACGCTCTCAAATATTTTTCCTATAATATTTTTCCTACTGACATAAACTCTTCTGCATTATGGTTTCTTATTCTCTTTTCATTGTATTCTTGCGCATCAATGTTTCTTGTCAATCTTATCGCACTCTCTGGTACTTTGTTTATTTCCACAGCTCTAGAATTTAGTAATGTGATATTGTTTGTGGTTGTTTTTCCGATGGCTAAATTATTTAAGACGTTTACAAATTCTAGTTCATCTTTTTGCCTCATTAGTTCCGTTAACTCTTACAACTCAAACTCATCCCAGAGAGGATTTCTGTCTATTAATGAAGCAAATTCACTTGAAGCAAATTTGTAAATTGGAGTATTCATTACAGGTGGTAGCTGATGTAGGTCCCCGACTGTTATTACTGAAATTCCTCCAAAAGAAAGGTCAATTCCCATTATCTGTCACAGCCTGATATCGACCTTGCTAAACGTTCCACTTCCAACCATTGATATCTCATCAATAATCAGCAGCTTCAAATGAAATAATTTTTTTCTAATTGTATTGGCTAAGTCGCTAGATAGGGCAGGCATATTGCCTGTGAATTATGTAATGGGTAGAGCGAAAGCTGTGTGCAGTGTGACTACGTTAATCAGCAATGCAGCCTTACCTGAAGGAGTGCAAAGCAGTACTACTATTTTGCCCCTGTTGCCTCCCGGTAAGCTGTCAAAGTAATGTGTTATCATCTGGTACAATGCATTTATCACAGTACTTTTTCCTACACCAGCTTAAAAATATCCTCATTGGTAGTGTATTATTTTTAAAACTTTTTAGTACATACATAATGAATTCCTTCTATTTAGCATTTAATTTGTTCAACAAATCAAACATTTCCTCTAGGGATACTCTGCTAGAAATTTTTAATCTATTTATGACTTATTTATCAGCTCCTTCCAAGCCTCCTTGTTCCAAAATGTCCACATTTTCTTTTGCTTCTTCGTTGTGAAATTCTACGTCATAACAGTCATCACTATCCATTTCAAAAGTATTATTTTGAACCATCTGTAAGGCTTCTTCCAATGCTTCATCCGTTTTAACAGAAAATTTGTTTCCATTCTTTTCGATTTCTTCCAAGTTAGCACTATACAGTTTGTGGAGGTTCTTGTTCTGTATGTCAAGAATCTCATCTCTAAATGGCATTAACAATAACACTTGCTCTCTATAATAATTATCGGGATCTTGCGCCAGCTTGTATCTCCTGTATCTAGTTACTGCAGGCTTCCCTCTTTCTTTTACAGCAGTTTCTGCATTTTCATCTTCGTTAATTTCATTAAATGTTCTCTTGTAGGGTTCATAATAACCAGCCACGAATTCTGCTAAACACACATTCTCTAAGTGCTTAGGACGTTGACAGTATTTCTGTATCACATGTTGCATATAGATGTCTTCTGAGTCTGCTGGTAGTTGTTCTAAGGCTCTCTTATTTTTCAGCATCACAACCCGTTCCTTTGATGGACTGGTATTTATGAAGATCACTTTCCTGCTACTCTTTGATACGGGCAGAGAAAGCACACAATATGCTGCTTCCTGAGCTGACATTAAATTGCTGTTTAAAAACACGTTGAATATTTTGCGCAATTTTTCCTTTAAGTTCTGATTCCTGATTCTACGTCTTTTGCTGCATTTCTCAGAAGTTTTGACAGTCCGGACTCCACTTTGCTTATATAGTTTATTATATAATTTGCCAGTCCATACTCTTCCAAAACTAGTTGTATGTCCATATTTGATTCAAACAAATGCAGTATATTATTATGGGAGGAGAAGGATATGTGAAGGAGCCTCCCTTTCTCAACAGGGGAGGTAGGAAAATAATTAAATGTAAAAACACCAGGAAATATTTCTGATTGAAATATTTACTAATTAAAAGTGATAAAACAAGTTACTGTGTTATTTAGCTCAATCTAACTCACTAAATATTAACCCCTTTTCCCTATCATCTAACTAACTACTACCTAAGTCTAAAGTCAAAATATTGATAAAAAGATATGAATAAAATGACAAAGAAATAATTGTATGCCCTAACTTGAAAGAAAAAAGCAATTCTTTAAGCAAATTTAGAGAATTTGCGGCAGTTCTGATGATAAGCAATTACCACTACTCACATGTCAAACAAAGGATGATCAGAGCGACGTCCATCTCTCATTCCTTCAGCACTGGCCAAAGACAAGATGCCCCGTTGGCTTGAGGTGAGTCCTTATATGTTTCACCTCGAGCCAACGCCTCATCTACGTAATCCGTGGTCAGATTATGGCTTTCTCACGTCCTGTCGGACATTAATCTTTCTATCCTTAGCTTAAGGATGTGGCCTCAGGGGCTCTATATGGGAGCGATACTTGTTCGCATTAATTATTAGAATTGTGAAAGTATGACCTTTAGGTGCGTGAGAACTACGAAATGTCAGGGTTACATGGTGGTTCCTTCCCATATTTTCGGGAATGATTTATTAAGCTGAATTACACTCTCCCCTGCCTAAAAGAAGCTTTGGAGTGCAACCCAATGCGAATTATAAGAAACAAGTGGGTAAGTACCTTGAAATAGGCAAGTATACATTTTGCATAAGATCTTTAATGGTGAGCTTTAACTATCATCAGAATTGCCTTAGTTACAGTTATAAAGTTGTCATTTGTGACAAAGTTATCTTCTGTTGCAGGACCAGCAGGAAGTACACCCCCGTCTTCCTGTGCGAACTTAGTAAGTGTTCTGTTTCACAATCTCTCTGAATATATTTACGCAGAATTGCAAAAGCATGCTAAAGTCTGAAACAAAATTGAAAACATCAATTACAAATATTATATAGTGTTTCAATACAAAGTATTTGTTGTCGCATAGTACACAGTTGGCTGCGTAGCAGGCGATACCACGTTGCCGGATGTCTTGTCGACCTGGTCAGAAGTTCCCACTGTAAGAAGTTCAGTGGTGGTTTCTTCCTTACTCTGGACATCGTTTTTGGTAGGATTTAGTTTGGTGTGTCGGCCTTGACGGAAAATCAACTTCGTGGCCCATCGCTTCTTCTTGTAGATCAGGAACAGTAGTGCAAGGCATAGTATGGCTATGCCAATTCCCATTCCACTCCAAGCAGTGGCAGTTGTAGTTCCGTTGTCTCTGAGGAATGCAGTTCGAGCCTCGTGCACGCCATTAATGATGTGTTGCAAAGACAATTGCGGCGGTTTGTCATCAGCTCGCAGCTCGTTTTGAATGGCTGCTAGACTTTGCAGGTTTGCTGGTTTTACATCATTTATGGTGGTGAAATTTATAATTTCTTCAAGTGACAGGATATTAGTGATGTCGGGAACTACAATAGTGTCTTCTGCCAAACTCCAATGACTTTCTCCAGTAATAGCAGGCAGCAAAGTCATTGATGCCGAATGGAAGTAACAGTCTAGGTTGTCTGTTAAGACACCTGTGCCATGCAGAACTAGGAGACTTGTAGATTCTTATTTTCGTGCTGAGCAGGACTTTGCAATCTTTAGTGGGCTCGAAACAGAGTAGATCCAATAGCTTCTTCCTCTGGATTTGACATGGTACCAGACTGGCGAAAATTCAGGATCGATAAGGATTCTTTTACATAGGCGATGGACATTGGATTCTTGGCCAAAATATAGAGAGGATATACATGTAGGAGTGTTTGCAGAATATAGTGCAAATTCAGCAGGACAAATGGAAATGGATCCGGATTTGCATTTAGTGATTAAGGAATCTGTGAGTAGGACATACCTTTGCCTATCACCAGAAACTGCCAAATGTTTAACTGTGGTATCTATTGTAGTATGATGGTTGATTTCCGGAATCTCTATCGGTAATGGTAAAACGTGAAACAAATCGAATGTCCTGTCCATGCCTTTTAGTGGTATTTTAACCAAAATTCTAACTTTTTTAGTCACAGAATAGGCAACAACATCACAAAGATCGTAATAGGTATGCATATCTTAAATTTCAACTCCTGATAGAAGAGAAGTTCCCATAGGTAATTGGGTTACAATGGTGCTCAGGATATTGAATAAATTTCTTGGTGGAACAATAGCAGCACTTAACCTTCCAGTAGCTAATACATCAAGTCCTTCATGCAATTGCATAATTTGTTGTAAATTAAGTATAAATAATTATATTTCCCCAACAGCTGAAGCGGTACGGAATTCAGTCATTATCCATCTTTTTAATTCGTAAAAATTTTGTTGGTTTAATTTCCCAGGCATAATTGTTCGGTTAATCTGTTCTGCTAAAGCTGAGGTTAAATTTTGCAATGTTACTGTATTATGAGTAGCCCTTTCATCAATATTACTGATGTAAGTTAACGGTTCTTCAGACACATGAAGTAATTTTGAAGCAACATTTTCAAATTTGGCAATTTGAGTATGCACTCTATCAATTTCAGTTCTATCTGGCCCACCAAAGAGAAATTTAAGCGCGGTACCACCTATATCCGCGGCTCCTCTCTTGTCACGAACATCATAATTTTTGTCCGGTAGGAATTGATCCAAATTTTCAACTTCAATTTTTAACAATTGAAAAATCTTCTTTAGTTTTGTTATTTCAGTCCAGTCAACGAGTCTATATACATCTGATGTTTTGATTAAATTTAGTTCTTCAAAAACATCCTCATTATGTGTGATTGCGTCAACATAAGGTTGAATCGGCACATCGATTCCCACTATCCATTTACTTCCGGTCACCAAGATTGTTTCCTGATAGGCAAATACTAAGCCCTTAGTCATTAAAGGTTCATTAGGTATTTGTAAGGGATCAACATAGGGCTTTCGTTCTCGCCTTGCCTCTACAAAACCTGCAATATGAGAGGAAAAGAAAAGCAGACTTAGCTTGCTTAGAAGAGAATATTCACTTAATTTTGTTGCTTCTGGTTAATTAATTTAAATTTGGTTTTGTCCTCACAAACAGAACTATTATAGAACTAGCGTTATTAGAACTCTTAAGTTTCAGCTCGAACCCGGGACTTTAGGTTATATGGTATTTCTCTCCCTAGCCCTATCGCCTTCATCATTTTCATTTGGTTGCGCCAGCGCGGTTCCATCACAAATATTCGTAGATCCCCATCATTAGAATGAGGATACAATTCTTGTTCATTTGGAAAACGTTCTACAGTTGAGCTCGGCTCTGCAGTTGAGATATGGCCTCGCGTACAATCAACTACTTCTTCCGCTGTTTTGGTATTATCAATTTCTGGCTGGCCATGATGACAACGCTTCAAGCGGTTTATATGCACTAGTAGGGTACGCTTTGGTCCCATTTGTATTCTGTGATTTAACGGGGTAAATTTCTGTATTATTTTCCATGGTCCACTATATTTTGGTGCTAGTTTTCTATTTGTGCCTTTACTAATGTAAGGTTTGTCTAGGTATACTAGACCTCCAACTTGAAATTCACTTAATTTTGTTTTCTTATCATAAGTTTGCTTCTGCTTATATTTCCTATGTACAATATTGTCATATGCGTCTTGATAAGCTTCCCTTAGTTTTTGTTTCATAGATTCAGAGTGTTCCTCGGCTGACGTCAGTTCAGTGTCAGTGCTATTGAGTTCTAAATCAATTACGGTAGGTAATCTCATTTCACGAGCGTATAACATATAGAAAGGACTATACGTCGTAATAGCGTGTGCAGCTGATCTATAAGCCATCAATGTGAAAGGAACCATACGATCCCAGTCTTCCTTGTAATGGCTTACCATTATTGACAATGAATCATTTAAATATCTATGAAAACGTTCAATCATAGAATTAGATTGTGGGTGCATTGGACTACTATTTATGTGTCGTATTGTCACAACCAAAGTTGGACATCAGGGAGGCGTAACTAGGGAACAGATGCTAGAGCACTCAAAACTTGGTTTGAAGTAATGATTATATTTTGTAGGAAGTAATAAACATAAAAGGGGCTAGTGTTTGGTTTACAAAGGTTGGGGCTCTTTGACTTTAGATTGACGACAAGGCAACAATAGTTAAATAATCACGGAATTAGAAGTTGAAAGATTTACTGAAAGAAGAAATGTCTAACTGTACCTTGGCAAAGCAACGGTCATGGTGTAACTTGATCTTGCAGAAGTTTGGGCCCGGATCCTGGAAGCAGCAACGCAGCCCGAAGGGGCTAAGCCCCGAACGTAAACTTGTTAAACAATACTTTAACGACAAGCAAGAATTGAGAGAGAGAGCCCCAAAAGGGCTCACCTGTTTGCTTATATAGCATCGTGAGCTCCTATAGGGGTATCACTATTGACAAGGCGGAAACATATCGAATATGGCGCGGAACCGCCCTATCGTGCAGAAGTCAAAGTGACCTTTCTGCAGGATTATTCTAGACGCTTCTAAAAGGAAGCTTGACGTAATGGTAAAGCCATAAGACATGACACTCCTTGAACATCCTGTTGATTGCACAACATCGCGAAACTGCTGCATTACAATAAAAAGTGAATTCTAAATTAAATGCAAATTAATATAAGAATGATGAATAAAATAATCCGCCAATTAAAATAAGTTAATTAAAGCTCTTGCCATTGTACATTGTATTTTGAATAATTTGCAAATGTCTGTCATGAGTGAACTTTGAAAATTTGTACCCTGATCGGATAGAATCATTTCTGGTGCCCCATATCTACAAAATATTTCTGTAACTAATGCTCTTGCTACTGTATTTGCTGATTGATGAGGTATTGGAATCGCTTCCGGGAATTTTGTGAAGTGGTCTATAGCTGTTAATAAGTACTTATTTTTATTTGTAGTGACATTCAATGGTCCTGTTATGTCAATAGAAATAAGTTGAAAAGGTCGTGTTGCAGTTTGGGAGATACCTAATGGACCTATAGATCTTCTAGTTACTTTTTGCAAAGCACATGTTTGGCATTGTTGCACATATTCTTTAACATCTTCTCACAAAGTAGGCCAAAAATATCTTTGAGAAATTATAGCTTGTGTTCTTTTAATTCCTTGGTGGGAACTAAATGTAATGTCATGATGCATTGAAATAATAGAGATAACTAATGCATTCGGAACTAAAATTTTGTCATATTGACCTTCCTGCACATACAGAACTCCTTCTGCATCCGCAAAAGCAAGCTTATTAAGACCTTCCTTATTTTCTTCTTTTAACTGCTGACAATACTCATCTTTTTCCTGATATTCTTTCAGTTCACTACAAGATAGTGGAACAACACTTGGAAAACTGGAGGAATCTGGACTACCGGGGGACGATGGTGTGGTCCTGTCTGAACCGGGCTTCACCCGAGCCACACGCCCCATGGCAAGATCCCGGGCCTTCAGACTGGCCACCGGAACAAAGCCAAGAAGATGCCGAGGGTCGGCCCCCTTCGGAGCCTCCAACCCCATCACCAGCTCCCTCTGAGCTTTCAACTCCGTTACCGGCTCCTCCTGAGCCGTCATCCGACGAGCCACCATCGGCAGATGAGACAAAGCAACAGGTACGACATTTACTTTTCCTGGCTTATGGCTTACTTCAAAGTTATACTCGCTTAATGCTAGCAGCCATTTTCTTAACCTTGCACTTAGCGGATTTTTAGTGGTTAACAACCAAGTTAACGCCTTATGATCAGTAATGATAGTGAATGTATGGCCAAATAGATAAATTCTAAATTTCTTAACTCCGAAGACTACGCTTAATAGTTCCTTTTCTGTTGTGGTATAATTTAATTCTGGGGCCTTAAGCAACCTACTAGCAAATGCAATTGGTCTCTCTAGTCCATTTTCTTTTTGACTAAGTATAGCAGATATTCCAAAATTAGATGCATCACATGATAGAATAAAGGGTTGTGAAAAATCAGGATGTGCAAGTACTGAAGAAGAAGTCAGTGCATTTTTCAAAATTTTGAATGCTTCCTCGGCTTCTTTGCACCAAATAAATTTTGTATTTTTCTTAGTAAGCTGTGTGAGAGGTTTACTAATATTAGAGAAGCCATGTATGAATGATCAATAATAGCCAACAGCACCTAAAAATGATATGACTTGTTTTACTGTTTTTGGTGGGGCTAAATTCTTAATAGCTTCTATTTTACTGTTATCTGGCCGAAGTCCTTGGGCACTTACAATATGGCCTACATAAACTACTTCCAATTTAGCAAAATGACATTTTTCGATAGCTGCTTTCAAATTAGCTTCTTGCAATTTTTCAAAAACTAAACGCAAATTCTCTGCGTGCTCCTGAATAGTTTTCCCAAAAACCAAAATATCATCCATATACACCAAACAAGTTAAACCCTTTAGGTTTTCCATGATTAAGTCTATTGCTTTTGACCACATCATAGGGGGCTGCAACTAATCCATAGGGCATGCGTAAATATTCATATGCACCTTGAGTGTAAACGAACCCCGTCTTAGGTCTGTCTACTTCTTTAATTTTGATTGCATGATAAGCAGAATTAATGTCAATTATAGAAAAATAAGCATTTCCAGACAGCATAGACAAATTTTCCTTGATATCAGGTATAGGCCATGATGGTACTCTAGTAACAGAATTTAATCTCCTATAATCGACACATAATCGATACTTAACTACCCCATCAATAGCTTTCTTTGGCACAAATAGACAAGGACTAGCCCATTCAGATTTTGTATGTTGAATTATTTTTTTCTCTAGCATCTCCTGTATCTGACGCTTAAGTTCTTCTTTCAGTGCGAATGGTACACGATAGGGATTTAACCTAATTGGTTTAGCATCTCCCGTATCTATTTCATGCTCTACAACCGTCGTACATGGTAATTCCCCTGTAGGCGTATCTAAAAATAAGGGAATAAAATCATAAAGAACTGTCAACATTGCATCTTTTTCTAGTGGTTCTAAGTGTTCTAATTTCTTGTTTATTTGTTCATAAAGTTCATTAACGTGGGCCCCTTTATAATAAGACGCATTTGTTCTCTTTGTCTTTAGTGTGGGTTTTGTAACTCTCACAAACTGCAATCCCTCTTTACTAGTTTCCTCTTTTTCACAAATTGTACATCTAACAATTAATACTCCGCCATTTGCCTGTTCAATGGCTTCAGGGCTTGCGGGTCTTAAACTCCCCTCATCCCCCTCTCCGCACTTGCTCGTGACATGATATGCTAACTCCTGAACTCCTTGCTGGTGGACAGGCCTTTCTTTTAGCATGTTCACTATTTCGGGCATCTGGTCCATTACAGTTCTCCACTGCTGGGTGCCAGGCACTGGCCAGTGACTACTTGCCCCTGGAAGAACGAGCTGCCGCCCTTTTCGACCTGCTAGTGGTGTACCAGCCTGCCGCCTCCCTTCCATCTCTCCTCCAGAGATGGGCTGACTGCCCGCTGGACATGGCACTCCATGCCCCTTCCACTTGTTCAGGTAACCTACGCCCTGAACCTCGTCATGAGTATCGAACCCAGACCTTCGAACAGTGGGCTCACTTATCACCTTATCTGTGGTCTCCCCAGAGTCAGTTATAAATAACTTACATACTCTACACATAGGTAACATCACCTCATCATTACTATTCACTATAACACTTTCACTTTTTGTATTTGCATTGAATTCGCTAGCTACACCTAATTTTGTTCCTTTCAGAAACGCTTCTTCCTTTTCCCCTGTATTCAAAACTTTCATTACACAATATTTAGAATCTCTAGGTAACACTACATCACTCCTTTTAAGGCACTTTAAATTTTCAAAATCTTTGTCTGTTTCTCCCATGGGACATACTTTAGATACTGCTCTGGCCACAAATACTTTATTCCTTTCTAGCTCTACAGGCTCAATATACACTTCAGAAGGGAAAGATTTTCTCTTACCTCTATAAACACGAGTAAGCACTTGATTTTCAGACCTGGGTGGAATAATTACATGTTCAGTTAAAATTATGTCCCAATTTACTTTTTTATCTTCATCCTCATCCCCAATAACTACGCAAAGCTTATTCAGAACAGGGGTGATCAAATCCTGATTTGTTTTTGTCTTGCGAGCTTCCAATGCCACTACACCAATTTTTGTCCATAGACTCCCTCCAACTACGTCAATCACTGCTTTCATTTCCGTTAGCAAATCTAAACCTATTATTTCATGCAGGTAATAATCTAAAGGCACTATACAAAATTCATGCGTAATCTCGGCCATCATTTCTCCTAGTCGAAATGTTACGGGTACCTGTCCCTTTATTTTCAATTCTTCTCCCGTTATACTAACTGCACTTACTTTAGAGGGTCTCATGAGTTCTTCTCCTATTATTCCTTTGTCTATTGTGGAAAAAGTAGCACCTGTATCTACTAACATTAAGTAGAGTTTCTCTTGAACAAATATTTTTACAATTAGTTCCTTATGTACTGGAGTTATCGCAAAAGTGGGGAGCATCCTGGTTTCTGGCTCACTGAGCTCCCGCTTCTCAGTTGGCCTCGCCCATTTCCCGATGATTTTCTCCGACAATCTTTAGCAATATGCCCTGGCATTTTACAATTGAAATATAGATTTGTTGGCGGGTACCGTGATGTCTGAGGTGTGTAAGTTACAAGTCTCTCTGACTGAACAAAAATGCGCCTCTGATTACCCGGCACAGCATCTGGTCTAGTGAGCAGATTTTGCATTACATCACGCTGACCTTGGCCCTGACCATGGTTCTGCGTTATTCTATTTCTGCTTCTACACTCAACCGCTATATGGCCTTTCCTTCCGCACTTATAACAAGTTTTATCTCTCGTCATAAATACCTTAGCATTACTCTGGTGTCCAGTGTGCGCATGTGATGTTCCTCTCTGTTTCTCTGCGCTTTCTACTGTTGTTGCTATGCGTATTGCTGCTGAAAGTGTTTCGGATAACTGAAAGTGAACTTGTTGTCCTACTATTCCCCTTAACCCGTTGATAAAGGCAGCAAGTAGCCTCCTTTCTGCTTCTATATTAATTATCTTTTGCTCATCTGTATTTTCGACATTTCTGATGTCGACAATTGTGTCATAAAACCATCTATCAGCAAACATCTCTACAGTCTCATCAGACTTTTGAGACGCATCCTGCAATGCCGTGTAATGGAATTGAGGAGGTAACTTCTCGGTAAACCGATCAATAAGGGCAATTTTGAATACTTTCCATGTACAATCTTCTGCCTTCAATTCTGCCTTGCCACGATAAAATTGAAGTGCGGTTCCCCCTAGCTTAGCCCTCGCAATGTTCAGCTGGTCAGTTTTTGTCCAGTTGCCCACTACAGCCATTTGCTCTATATTTAAAATAAAATCCTTAACCGGTCTGCCCTTTGGATCCCCAGTGTATTCTTTTATAACATTAGCTAAACTTACATCTTTTAATTTTACAGCTGTCAGATTAGCAATTTGTTGTTGCAATTCCTTAATTTTTGTCTCTGCGGTTGCCATTTTTGTTTCCTTTGCAAGTTCTTAGTTATTTAAGAAATTAATTAAATTTGAAATATTTACTTATTTATTTAATTTTTTCAGATTCCGAGAACAGTCAATGAATCCGACTGGCCCGAGGACACGTTATGTGTACTGGTGAACCTTGTGAGTACAGCAGATTCGATCCTAAAGGAAATGGAACGACCCTTACTCCTGTTACGAGAGATAGGCAATGAAATCACCTATGCTGAGAAAGAGACCCTAATTTATCTATGTGACAGGCTTTTCAAATTCTGGAGTTGGCTACGCAATATGTGAGCATTTTTGGCTAAACTTAGAAAAATACGGAGGAAGGCGGAAAGAGATGAGCGATGTATGGCGCAAATAATTAAAGCAAACAGAAGAACCAATGAGGACAGCCAGCACTGCAAAATGTGCAACTAGTGCGCTAATGAGTGTAAATTTGTATAAAATATGAGTGTAAATATGAATCTGATATTAGTGTAAATGTGAATCCAAAATAAGTGCAAACGCATTGGGTCTTACGTGTGACATACTAGGACGAACAATGATGAGCTTATACCAAAAAAAAAATGTACCTGATAGATGTAGATCTATATATATGTATAGCTATAAACACTGCCTACCTCGCTTACTAATTTTCTGTTTTTCGTTAGTTCAGGGTATTTACCTAATTTCCCTTGTTACTTCTATAGGCTTATGAGGAGTAGTACCGGTCCTAACTGAAATCCTTTTTCCTCCATGAGTTCCTACTTTTTGTTCTAAAAGTAGTTCTCCCAAGTAATCATACAAAAATCTGTTCTTTCTATTTCTAATTCCTCGTATGTACAGCCAGGATCAATGTGTCTTTTCAGTATCCTCATCTCAACATCAAACATCACAGTACCTCGTTCATTATGGTGAGTATATACTTTATACGAAGGGCAAACAAAACCTTTTAATTTACCTTTGAATGCTAGTTCTATTCGTGAGTCAGTTATCAAACCCTGGAACTTATGCCTATGTTGCTCAAGCAGTGCAATATCAATACTAGTGTATTTCTTAAAGAAATTAGTTACTAGTGAAAAAGCAAACTGGTCAGCATTACTTAAAGCCAAAGAACTAGTAGCAGATACTACATGCACATAAACAATTGTGAATGTAATTGGTTTAATTTTTCTCTCGCATTTAAACAAAACAACGAAACATGCCTATTCATTTTTAAATTCTTAAAAACAGATACTCTTTAATGAGGCGTACACAATCCTGCACAAATGCCCTGGTTCAGATATTCGTGAAATATAATATCCCACCATGCTGCCACCATTCTATTATGGGAGGAGAAGGATATGTGAAGGAGCCTCCCTTTTCTCAACAGGGGAGGTAGGAAAATAATTCAATGTAAAAACACCAGGAAATATTTCTGATTGAAATATTTAATAATTAAAAGTGATAAAAAAAGGTTACTGTGTTATTTAGCTTAATCTAACTGACTAAATATTAACCCCTTTTCCCTATCATCTAACTAACTACTACCTAAGTCTAGAATCAAAATATTAATAAAAAGATATGAATAAAATAACAAAGAAATAATTGTATGCCCTAACTTGAAAGATAAAAGCAATTCTTTAAGCAAATTGGCTTGAGGTGAGTCCTTATACATTTCACCTCGAGCCAACGCCTCATCTATGTAATCCGTGGTCAGATTATGGCTTTCTCACGTCATTAATCTTTCTATCCTTAGCTTAAGGATGTGGCCTCAGGGGCTCTATATGGGAGCAATACTTGTTCGCATTAATTATTAGAATTGTGAAAGTATGACCTTTAGGTGCGTGAGAACTACGAAATGTCAGGGTTACATGGTGGTTCCTTCCCATATTTTCGGGAATGATTTATTAAGCTGAATTACTGATGCTGGGCATTACAATATCTTTATTGTAAGCATTAATACCAACTTCTAAACTAGATCTTCTTAAGAACACGTGTGTTTGCTTTAAGGACAATCTTATTGCATTCAAATGCTGCAATTCGTTAATACTAAGTATATTTAAAATTTCTTTAAAAGAAAGTGATGCTAACTTTTTATAAAAATAATTCATCAAATTATTTATTTTCTTCTGATTCTCCTTTGTTTCATTGTTGTTTTCACCCTCTGGTAATGGAGTCAAAATGGTATCCCTAGCCATAACAGGTATAGGAAAATGAAACCTGCATGCCATTTTGTTTTTCCTACCTTTGTAGCAGGTGTGAGTGTGTGTGTGCTTCTGAAGTGCCATGTATGGATCATTTTCATTGTACTCACACATGATATATCTGTCAAAAAATTTATAACTTCTTTGATTGGTTCTTGATTTGAAGGGTTATAATGTGGAGCATTTTTTAACCAGAAAAACATATGTTCATGAGGAGAGCCTCGCATTTGAAATTCCACTCTCTGATAAAACTCTTCGACAACATGGTGATCAAGTATACTGTCTTCTGCTGTAAGTAGTTTTAAGAAAGATGACATTTTATAATCAAAATATCAAGCACACATAACAGGATCATTCCTAAATAACGTCTTATCATTGTTGCTCAGTTCAAGGGCTTCTTTTGGTGTTAGCTTCTTATTATGCTTCATGTAGTATAACGTTAAAAGCAGTTCGGGCCACCAGCTTTCTGCTGCAGACAGTGTAACAAACAATGTCCGTTTCCCTAACTATCTGATCATTTCCATTAAGTCCTTCTTTTTCTCCCAGAATGCTGGACTGGATCGGATATCTTTGGTGAACTGATAGCCGCTGTCAATTTTCATTAAATTATTACAAATTCTTGATTCAGTAAATTCCTTGCAATGTTAGAGGAGGCCCTTTTTGTTTTCCTCAAGCACATATTCATGTTGGCTACACATTGTCTTTCTATCTTCTGTTTGGACATGAACAACAGTCTGCTTGGTATGGATGATCTGCGATGAACGCGCCTACATTCTGATTTTGCCCGTTCGCTGTATGTAATATATTTTGGCATATTAAAACGCTGGCCCGCGAATATTTTGGGAAAGCAAAGTTCATCAAAGTTGTCTATTAAATGCCAAGCGACTGGTTTTTGATCCTGTTCTGGTGCTACTATTTCTATTGTTCCTATTTTATTTCTGGACATTAGAAGCACTTCTTCTCCTTCGTTTCCTCACTGTCAAGCTCTGTTGAAGCTTCCTCTTCGTGCCTGGTTTCCAGAGATTTTGCCTCTTCAGCTTTATTTTCGACAATAAACTCCACATTTTCTATGTATTGTTTTTCATATCTCTTTAAATACAGTTCATCTATTTGGATACCATTATTCTTATATAATGGAGTTCCTTGCAGGTATTTTAAGGCATCACAGACGACTGCTGGTCTAATTGTCTCATACATATAGTACGATTTGTGCAGAATGTGTCGTTTCAGCTGCAGCTGTATCGTTGCCATATCATCAAAAGTTTGTGGTAGAAAATGTAGACACTCATTGATATCAATTGGAATATTTACAACGGAACCCTTTACTCCTAATTGTGGGTTTAGCGCAAAAGTTTTTAGCGGTCGCATTTGCATAAAGGGTATATAAGGACTACTTAATCGTTCCTCCAACGGAGATAATTTCTTTATACATTCTGGTATATTTACAAATTTTATTCCACAGCTTGTCGCCATTTTCTGAACTTTCAGTTTCATAATATAATTCTTACAAGTATTACACACATGTAAAGAAGGGTAATTATATATCCTTTCAAAAAAGTCCTCAAAACTGTCATTATCTTATTTTCCTTTAATCAGATTCATGTTCAGTTTAGAAACAGAGTGCTCAAAAAACAGACCATCACAACAGCAGCACACATATTCTGGTATATTTTTTCTTCTTTGGATAAAATTCAATTTTAAAATTGATTAATTGTTATCTGTCTGCAATAATTTTTTATAAATATAGTGTCTTGAGCGGAGAATTTCGTTACTTTTTTGCGCTAGCTTTAACGCCTTATTCTTCATGTTTTCTGTTTCTGTGTAACTTTCATCTTTTCTAATTTGCTTCATATACTCCTTGTTTTTCTCTCTTTCTGCTTCTTTGTAATTTTCGTCCTTTCTGATCTTCTCCATATACTCTTTGTCGCTCTTCTTTTCTGTTTTTCTGTATTTTTCAACTTCTCCAGCTTCTTTCATGTATTCTATATTCTTCATTCTTTCGGATTCTTTGCATTTTATATTTTCCCTTGCTAGTTGCATATGCTTACTGTTTCTTTCATTTTCTGATGTTTTGTAATCTTCGTCTTTTCTAGATAGCTGTTTATGTTCTCTATCTCTCTGGAGTTCTAAACTTCCATAATTTTCGTCTTTCCCAACCTGCTGCTTATGTTCCTTATTTCTCACTTTTTCTAGTTTCTGGTAATTTTCATCCATTCTAGTTTGTTGCATATGTTCTTTATTTCTCTCTTTTTCTGATTCCTGGAAACTTACATCTTTATTATATCTTCTTTATTTATTTTATTTTCTAATTGTTAGTAATGTTTATTTTCCCTAGATTTTTGCTTAACTACTTTATTTATTTCACGTTCCACTTCATTATATTTTTTATCTTCATGCAAAGTTTTCATGTCAACTTTCTTCTTTTTGGTGTGCTGTAAATAAGAATCATGTAACTTTCTCTTATTAACTTTTTGATCTATTAATTCATCACTCATTATTCTACAGCCTGAATGACAAAAGGAACTACCGTGAATGGGTCATTAGAATCATTAACTACTGGAAATTTGTTTGCCATTAAATTCAATAACTCTCTTTTATTCTCGAAACCAAGTGCAGCAACTACCCCTTCTGCATAATACAAACCCCTTGTATTACAACTGTGTGGATCAAATATCCAGTACATGGACACATTCTTAATAAGTGATATAGATTTTAACTGCGAAGTAAATACCCCGTGCTCTTAAATCTGGAAAAAATTTTCTATCACAGCGGCTAAATCCCTTAGTATTGTCCCTTGTAACTCAAAATTATTTGTCACTGCAATGCAGGTTACTTTTATGTCATTAATTACAATATTCTACACCCAGATCTCATTAGCGCACAAGTAAGGTAGATGTGGCACAATACCATTATAATTTGCAATTGATTTTAAGTGTAACTCATTTCCCAAATAAAGAGTTTTATCATCTACATCTGAACTCCAAGCAACAACATTTATTATAGTTGATGCACACAGCGCCATCACTGAGTTACTTGTGCACTGTGTATTTTTAACCTCTGGAAATATATCGTTATTTTGGCTAAGAGAACCAGCTATCACTTTGGCCGTTTTCACGGACAAACACTTCTTAACATTATAATTAAAGCTGGTTCATTTCGTACTAGGCATTATGAAAAGTGTTAAAATATAAACATAAAAAACGAAACAAAAACGAACAAGTAACTTTAAAACAGTAGGTACTACAACTAAGTAATAAAATATAAATTAAGCTTATAATGTAACAAAGGACTTACATAGCGTGCGCACCCACACACGCACACATGCACATGCACACACACACAAACACACACACACACCTTTTACTAAAAATGCTTTTTTTGGATTCAGAGGATCCTAAAACATGTATTTCTGGTGAAATCTCGGTATCAAATTTTTGGGTGGAATACAATACTTCCTCTATACACTATGTACATAGTATGTGTAGAGAAAGTAATAAATATAAGGATTAAAATATATATGAATATAAATATTATGTTAATGTTCAGGCGCTTATGCTATCACCATCCATCTTACAAATATAAAAATATGTAAAGTGTAGTGAAACCAAATGCCAGTCTGCATAGAAATGGTCAGATCAAGACAATTTCATAGAATCAGTGAACATTGAGTTGGATTTAGCGCAGCTGTAAGAATCTGCAAACAATGCTTCTACGTGCCAGCTCTCATAATACTTGGTTGGCAGATTGTTTCTTAGTCACAACAAAAAGGTGGTGCATATTATTACAAAGGTATGACAATGAAAACATGTACTAGAATATCTCATTTTAGGTAGAAAATAATTATTTCTGCATGTTCGGTATACCTGAAATTGTACTAGACAGTTTTTTTTTTTTTTTTTCTAAACATTTAACTTCTGTCACACCTTTATTTGATAATCATGTCAATTATCCACTAATCTGTGTAGTAACGACCAGCCAACAGCCAACTCAGTGTCAGATCACCTCTCTTTCCTGGAAATTAATAAAGGGTGCATCTTTAAGTGCCATTATATTTTTCAAACTTATCCTGATTAGTTTTAAGTTTAATTTTTTTTCATATTTATCTATATACTTTTAGAGAAAAAGGAAATGCTTAAAATTAGCTATGAACATTTAAGTGGTGCACCAAAAACAAAGTGAGAGAATTAGCAAAAGAAACAAATTAGCAAAGATAAGTAATTTTTTTCTCTCTCTCTCTCTACCTCCTCCTCCCCCCTCCCCTTCTCTCTCTCCCCTCTCTCTCTCTGCTAGTGTTAGCTCAATGTTTACAAAAGCATGCAGTAACATAACTCAGTGCACTTTAGAAGTGAAATGTGATAACAGCAATTATGAAAGTGAAAAAGAAGATTATGACAACATTACCATAAATATAATTAGGCCTATTAACTTTGCAGATTATTCAAAGATCCTGCAAATTATTAGTTAAATGTAGATGACAAAACTAAAAAGTTCTCTGTTAGACATCAGCCAGCAGGACCGTTCCCCAAAGATGCTAAGCAGGAGAAGTGAACCTTTTTCAGTAAATATTATTACATTGGAGAGAATGGTTGTGTTATTCATTTAAAAATGACTATTGTAAACTATGTTGGTCCTTTGGAGGATGGAAATTATTGTCAGCTTGGAGGGAAGGGGTTCCAGATTCTAAACAGCTAACCAAAAGTATATTGCAACCCAAAACTAGCTATACATATTTGGATGCATTGGTTGTTTTCAATTTGTGATGCAAAAAACACAGTTGATGCGAATATGGATTCAGAACTAAAAAAAAGTGAGAATATATTGGGACAGGACCTTGAGCATATTGTGAATGTTATGCTAACACTGGCATCCAGTAATCCAGCTTTTCAGTGCCTTAGAGAGGAAATTGGAGAATCAAACATTTGAAACTTTTTAGCATTCATCATACTTCTTGCAATCCTGTATTATACATCCTGATAAATAAACCAAAAAGTAAACAAAAGTATTTTAGCCCTTCAATTCAAAATGAGTTGATAAATGGCCTATTCCATGCAGTTGAAACAGAAATTATTGATATAGAAGCTGCCCCATTCTTTTTTGCTATTATAGATGCAACACAGGACCTTACAAAAAGAGATCAGTTAACTCAGAGATTGAGATACACGTGCCCCCCCCCCCCCCCCCCCGGTGATTAAAAATAGATATGGAGTTTAATACAGTCCTGCTATATTTATGTTGGTTTTGTTTTGTGGACTGTGGAGAATTGAGCCTTCATCACAGTGCATACCTATTTTGGGAACATCAAATTATTGCATCATTCTCAAACTGTCAAAGCAGATAAATACAATTACTGGAAAGTATACGAGTGAAACCCATTTTCCATTTCGGTTGAGTATGTGAATCTTACCTGTTGCATTCATCTCTTGCACTTGTGATTGAAATAGGTGAATAAGCATAGATGCATGCATCACAATTGGATGGGACAAAGGTGAGAAAGGGTTAAATTCTGCACAGTCACAACAGTTGTCCAGTCGAGTTGGTTGTCAAGTGTTCGTTATTGTTATGATTATGAAACCTTAGTATGTTTTATTTTTTTTTATTTAATTCATTGTAGTGTTTGCTATGCATTAGTGAGTAATGAGTGATGTTGTATTATCCTTATCTATAATGAGTGACAAAGATAGAAAAGGTCAAAAGAGCTTCAGTGCATATTTCTTTACAAAAAATAAAAAAAGGATGATACAGTTGCAGAGCCTAGAAAAGGCAATGAATGTGACAGTTCTTATATGCATCCATCCTCACTTGCGGCATCAACGTCAACACATCCATTCAGCCTCCCTGGTTATAAGTTGTAGGAATGTAACATAGATAGGTATTGCAAAACCCCTGTTGGAAGTATTGGCAATACATATGACATTATCCCGCTATCTTGTTTAAAAAAAATAAGTTCTAAAATTCATATTTAATTACCATTAAAACATCTCATTTTAGGTGATTATTTATGGCATTTATAAATGTATAAGCTTACTCTGGTTTTTGGCAGTTAATTAAGTCTTACTTTTATATTTACATACAGGTAAACTACTTACCAACCAGCAGGATATCGTCCTCTGAACGTGATAGTTCCCGGGATTGCAGGTTCAAACCTGGCAGATTTTTTCAGACATAAAATCCTTATCATGACTTCCTTCAAAAGGGAAGTAGAGCTGTTGGGTCCCATGTTGTAGATTTATGGCATGTAAGTAATCTCAAATCTGGTAAAGTGGCCTCTGAACAAAATTAAGCGGTCTTTCATGCCCAATAAAGAATGGGACACTGAGAACCACAGCAGTTAAAGAGCATCCATAAATAAAACTCAATTTTATTAACTAGCAGTACAGATCATTTCTTGCAGCCGAGGGAAGATACCAGTGGTTAAAAAAAAATTGGCAACCTACAACAGATTTTTAAGTTCCCACTGGTGCTTGAGGGGAAAAAAAACTGGTCTTTTCAGATAAGCTGGTTAAAGAGACGTGGATTTCTAGCATACTACAAAATTGCTGATGGTGGATTGTGCAAAATGTGCACTATCCTTGATCAGCTTGAGGCAGGTATAAATGATGTGAAGCTGGGAAATTTAGTGTCAGAACCACTGAAAACATGTAAAAAGCCATTGAAACAATCATACACCATGAGAGCACAAATTAGCTCTAAGAAAAGATGGCAGCATCTCAATAATTTATGATGATTCCGCAGAATTGCCGGCTGTCAAACAAATAGGTTGAATATTCAGACTCAGTCTATCAAAGAATATTACTGACTTATATCTTTTCTAGATTAGTTGTTAAATGAAATATCCAGATTCCCCAATGCACAGCTGCAAAGACTCGGACAGTTGTAAAAGTTGCTGTCCCATAACTTTAATGAAGATGATATTGAGGATGTTTTGGGATGTGCTGAAATATATAAAGAGGACCTTCTGTGTTTTTAGCTTTGAAGGGAAGCTACAAATTTGGTAAGAGTTGAGAAAATATTTTATGCCAAAGTCTCCTACAAAGATGCAGCATTGGCAGTGCCAAATATTAGAACTCTGTATCAATTACTGTTGAGTACATTTCCTGCGATCACTAGCACTGCCGAGTGATCTATCTCCACCTTGCACCATTTAAAAGCATATCTTCAGAGCAGAATGGCAGAAGATCATTTGAATAGACTAGCTTTAATGCAAATCCATCAAGACACTGTGTTAACATGAAAGCTAACAAAGTATTGGATTTCTTCAGCAGGAAACAAAAGAAATCTATTGCTGTTTTCCTATTTTCATATTAATAACTTTTATATTAAAATTACAGGTATATTTCTTACAGTCCTTCTTGAATGTTGTTTGTTAATCCTAAATATGAGAATACTTTTTGCCAGTCTGCCCCTTTTGCCCCTGCCAGAAAAAAACCTTGGATCCACCCCTGTTTTAGATGTGCTACAATTTCACATGTCATTGGAAAGCCTAGTGACAAGATAAATGAAACCTTTTTAATAGAAAGGGAAATACTAAGTGCAATAGACAATAAGTGACTCTTATTAACTAAATGCTGTGGTCAGGGGTATGATGACTGTGCCAATATGTCAGGTGTATATAAAAATGCTTGTACAAGAATTCAATAAAGATGAGGAACTATAAAGTATATGCATTGTGTAGCACATAATTTAAATCTAATGCTTAACAGTGCTGCATGTGGAATTTAAAATGTTTGGTCCTTTCATGACACAGTAGAAATGATATATCTTTTCTTCAGCTCTTGACACCTTAAAAAAGCTTTGCCCCAAATGTTGGTCTTCGAGATGCCAGTCTTTTTATCCCATCATTATGCCTATGTTGATGTAGTTAAGGCTGTGTTAAAAATAATTTTGATGTGTAGGAAAAGAAAGACAAAGAACAAGCTGTTGGTTTGAAAAAACATTTAGAAAAATTTGAATTTGTTTTTCAGATACTGTTGCAATCAGTTTCTAGAATGTACTAATTTAGCTTCCCAGATTATGCTATTGGAAAATGTGGAGCTTGATGAATTGTGTTCTCTTGTTCAGAATGTAGCTGATAATCTATCTTGAGATTGAAATCATTTTGAAGAAGCAATGTTATCAGCTACATCTTTGGCAAAGAAATGGGGCATTTCAACACAATTTGAATATAAAGGAATTTGAAAGATGAAAAAACTTTTGATGGATTGTGTCAGGACAAGCGAGTAGTACATCAAAATATTTGCTATAGGACTGTTGTTTTAATTGCTATTTGGATATTATTATAGCCCAGTTAAAAAAGATAAAAAGATTTTAGGGTATGCATATTGTTAATCATTTTGTCAAAATTATTCTTTCAATATTTCTAAATTCTGAGGAGATTTACAATGCAGCAGAAAGGGAGATTTATCCAGTAAATTCCCAGACCAGGTAATAGTTTTCAAAAATGCTCACAGAAGAGAAATAGCCTCATTAACCTCTGTAGCTGCCTTAAAAACACTATTAGTAATACAAAATTCAATCACAGCTGCTAGCTTTGCAGGTTTATGTTCAGATTTTACCAATTTCTAACCATTCCTATTACTATTTCTTTGGTCAGATTCTCATTTTTGAAGCTCAAACTTAGAAACTACCTATGGAATTCTATGACCCAAGACAGCCTTAGTGAAGTCAATTTCCTCACTATGGAAAGTGAAAGAGCTGATCCATTGATATGAGTTAAATCATCAATACCTTTGCAACAAAGAAAGCATGCTGTGAGTTCCTGCTTTATTAAAGATCAAGGTGAGCACAGTGACGTTTAATAAGCACATCAAACAGCGGATAGAAGTATATGCTTGATATCAAGTGTCAATCAGTATAATGTATTTAATTATTAATAACATTTGTTCATAATTGTTTAAATACTTTGAAAAATAACAAATGAATAATGCCTCTTTTTATATGGGAATATACATTAAACATTAAATTTGTTCTTCTACCTGCTTTAATTAAAGTGATATTAGTTATTGACCTTATAATAGGAGGGCCCAGAGTTTTATTTTCAGGCAAGCCATATCATAGTTGTTATACCCCTGGTATGCATGTTTACATGCACCCAAACCTTTATGATAATTCATATATAAATAAAAAGGCATATTCTTCCATACAGACATAGGCCAAATAACATTTTCAAAGGTTTCAATTGGGGATTTTTGGGTGATTTTTATATTCATATCATAAATTTCAATTATTTTTTTTTCATTAAAATGTGAATATCAATGTTTTTTGTTTTGTTTTCCAAATGTGACATGTTTAATGACTCCCATCCCAAAGGATGAAAATGCTAAAATGGAGAGCTTAAAAAATTCAAAGTCGGTTGCTGGAGGGGAGTTAGTAGTGTGTGAGCACTTTTCCTAAAATATCCCTCTGAATGCTATTATCAAGAAGTATTATAGTAGGATTAAAGGGTTTTTGCTGCATGTTGCCATTTGTGGTTGATAAGTTGGTAGCCCTCTGCTTAAAGTCACAGCCAGATTTCCCCTGTTGATCCTCCAGATGTTGCTTTGCTGTATGCTTACTGTTGATGTAACTAGAATAGTTGGGTTGGTAGTTTACTTTAACTGCAGATTTTATGCTGCCAATTAATATAGTTGGTGCAACTGCTCAGTCAGCAGGCTTGCTTACTGATATTGTTGGAGATTAGCAGCTGTTAACAGCTTTTGCAGTAGGTAAGATTGTGTTTAGTAATTTGAACATGTGTTGCACAATTTTTGTTGAGTCCAAAATTTGCAGAATAGTTTTTCAAGGTACAGCTTTAGTTTTCTCACGCATTTAAAATCACTTTTTATTATTATTTAACGCTGGAGAATGTTTTCTTAATTTTAGGTTTATAGTTTTTTATTTATTTACTTTCTGTTCATGAAGCCATCTAAAGAACATAGCTTAATGCAATGCTGCCAACAATCTTTTTCATCAATAAATTAACTGTATAACTATGCATACTGTCTGTCCCTAGGTCACGATGATACTAACCCATTCGTTAACTAGCCCAGCGTAAACCTAATCGCTACACCACAATTGTTGTTATTATTATTATTAGTATTATTGTTATAGTTATTATTATTCCATTTATATCTGCTTTTAATGACATGGTCCTATTGGCAGCATTTTCTTGTGGATCATATTGCCTATTGGAAATGGTGTTAACTTGTGTATTGCAGTCATTAAGTTTCTATTTATCTTTAATTTTAATCATTATATCAGACACTCGCATTCATACTTCCAGACCCTAGGAGGGATAGAAAATATTCTTGGCTAGAGAAATATTCCCACTTCCTGGTCAGGAATTGAATCCAGAACCCCTCGCTCTGCAGGCAGGAGCCCTATCAACTGAGCTATGGGATATTATGCCATATTATCAGCATCTCATTTGTTTGAGTGTCTATCATCCCAAGGATCCAATGATGTCCAGTTGTCCTATAAAATGTATCCTTGATGGAGTTTCCACTGTCCTATTTTTACATTCGTCGATATCAACTTGGCCAGGACCACCTATTTTCCCTCTTGCTGTTTATTTGGTATCATTGGACACCATACACACGTAATGGCAATGACTGAACCAGTCAGATCATGTTTGCGGGCTCACACATTGGTTTCCAACCGAATACTCCTTTATCTCATGTGATGACTAGTAAGCAAAGTAGTGGTAAGGAAGAGAATTTTCCCATGCAGTAGTTTTGCCCAGTTCTAAAAAGAATAATAAATATAGTAAATTAAGAGCTTATTATTCGTACAAAAACTCACAACAGTAGGGCTCTATTTTAACATTCTCCTACCTTCTACAAAATTCAGGGTGTGTGGTCCAATTTTTAATGGGGTGCACGACAGCATTACAATCAGAGCCTAACATTCTTGTTCTGAGCATATCTCGTCAAATAACAGTTGAAGACAGTCCTCAGTAGCATTGAGGTAAACTGATATACCTGTTTATATTAATCAGACAAGCCATTTCTAAAACTGTTATTATCTATAAGAGTATCGGCAAAAACATACAACCTTTGTTGCTTGCACTACAATAAATTCTGCTTGAATGCATCTGCATGTTTGTAAAGGAATAAAGCAGGTAGATAGCTTTGTCAAGACTTTTAAAAATCACCAGCTATTAATTGCTTCCATTGTATTTGTTGCTCAGATATCTGTGGATGATGTGCAGAAGTTGTCTACAATTTGATAAATGAAGTGCATGTTGACTGCTATGCAAGAAGCAATAGGGCTCATAGTCATCAGATGCTTCTGTGTGCCTGCGATGTGCATTAGTGAACCTTTGAGCTTAAAAAATTGTTCACCTCCTCAAATCACTGTTCAAAAGTTTTTCCAAAAATTTTGTTTGCCCAGGAAGTTTTGGTGGATGCAAAATCTACTAAGTGCAGTGTGTATGAAACTTTTTACCTCTGTATTTGGTTTCATAGGACAGAAGTTTTAGTTTTTTTTTTTTAATTCATTTAGATTCATTCAGCATTAATTATGCTATTCAAAATTGGAATAAAATACTTACAGCTAAAACTAATAATGAACATTAAAACTTTTAAGATCAGCCACATGAGGCCAATCTGGCACAGAGATGATATTACACATTCGTTCACTGAGTGTCTTCTTATTCGGAATCACTTCCTGAAGAAAACAGTAAATCGTATGGATGACCCTTTATCTGAGGAACTGCATCAGACTTTGTCCCAACAAGAAGTGCACTGTGCTGGGTACGAAGTGAAGATGCTGAAAAAACGTGCGAGCCTGAGATCAAATGTGTGCAGAGATGGTACTGAGTCCAAGTTAATGAAGTATCTTAGTGTTTCTGATATACCAAGGTGCATTACCTATAAGCCTTAAAACTTTATTTTGAAAGACCTTCCGGGTCAGCTGGCAATCAAAATGCAGGCCAAGATATTTAACAGTCATCAGCATGTTTCCAAGGTATGGGAATATTTTGTAAAGTAATAGGAGGGGGAACAGAGGGATGATGTAATCTAAAAATCATGGTTTCACATTTCTTGTGGTTCAAAGAAATCCTCCAGTTTCAATCCAGGATACTAGTATATTAAGAGATGTCTGTAGTCTGTGAACACAATATCAAGTTCATAGTGTGTGGTAAAATTGGTGATATCATCATCATAATCATCATCAATGTGGTAAGGTGGGTATGTCATAGGTGAAGACACTAAACAATAGAGGCACTAAAATGGAACAGTGAGGCACTCCTGACATTACTAACCATACAGAGGATAGGGTAGGACCAACCCATACTTGAAAAGTACGATGTGAGAGAAAGATATCGATCACATGGTAAAGATAATCCAGCAACCCAATGTTCGGTGTGCCACACTCGATCAAAAGCTTGTTTGAAGTCCAGAAATGCTGCAACTGTGTGCTGTTTATATTAAAACCCCTGAGCAACTGTCTCAGTTAATCGCAGAAGTTGATGAGCTGTAGAGTGGTGACTATGAAAACCAAATTGTTGCGATAGTATCACTGCGTTGCCCATTAGAAATTTGTTTAATTGTTTGTGTTTGTGTTTTTTTCATAAAGTTTGGAAAGTGTAAGTAATAGACTGATAGGACGATAACTAGAAAGTAAGGAAGGTGATAGTCCAGGTTTTGGAAGAACGTTAACCTCGGCATGTTTCCATGGTACTGAAAAATATCCAAGGTGAAAAGCAGGAATAAATATGGAAGTTAAGTAAGTCTGCACCTTAGTGGTAAGGTGTTTTAAAACAATATTTGAGATAAGATCATGACCTGGCACTTTTTTAATGGGTAGGTTATAAAATATCCACTGCAGTTTTCTGGTCGAAGTGCAATTGACTTGCTCTGGAACCGAGGAATAGGCATCAAGCGCAATTTTAATATCTTGAGTGAACACAACGTTCTTACTGGGATAGGGCGTATATGTAGTTTGAAATATATCCGCCAATATCTCACATTTTGCATCTTTGTGTTCATAAACATGGTCTTGGAATTTTAAGAGTGGCATAATAATAGGTTCCCAAAGCACTCTTTTCGTTTCCTTTCATAGAGAACAATCTTCTGGCAAAAGGTTAGAGAAGTAGTGTTGATAAGTAGCATAACAATATTCATCTAGAGCTAGCTGGGTTTGTCAAATTATTTGATTCAATCGTCGCTGCCAAGGCAATCTATGAGATTGCCATTATCTATGCATTTTATGTTTAGCTGTTAACAGTGCTACAATTCTTGCGGGAAGCGCTTGATGGTGTGGAGTTTACACTAAGTTAATTACAGATTTCTTGAAATGCTTTACTGCAGCATTAATTTCGGAATAGATCTGTAACCAATATGCAGCTCAAGGTCCAACTGCCTCTGAAAACATTCACAGTTCACCATTCCTTGGATTAGGCGAGGGCAGAACAAAGCACATGACACTTCATAATGAAACATAGATGTCTGGGCAGTGATCAGAATCCATTTCGGCAACAGAACGCAAGCGTAAGGGCTGACTAATATTCTTCAAAAGTGCTACATTTAAGATGTCTGGTAAGACTGCAGGAGTATAGGAGTAGTAGGCAGGATCTGTCGGAGCTAGAATGAGTGTACTATTGTGGTTGGATGCCAAGAGAACACGCATTCTGGCAGGAGTGGTTATACGACTAACCCATTGTGTGTGCATACTGTTTAAGTCATCAAATAAGATCACAGGAGATAGAACAGAAAAGAGAAGCTGTAGATCTTGTTCCTCTGAGTTGAAGGTGGTTGATAACCTGTTATTATAAACATCTCGGGCAGTTTAGTTGATAAAGCTTGATTGCGCCTGCCTCTAGGCTGGTTAATTGAGGCAAAAGTAGGCTATAATGTGGCAGTTCACAATAATGGCTAGACCTTCAGAAGCAATTTGGTTATTGCTGTCAGATCTATAAATATGATAACCAGGAAGAGTGAATTTTTCGTAAAGAAGAAAATGGGTTTCAGAGATACAAGCAATATGGACACTGTGTCGAGATGAACATTCAAGAAAGGTAGCTTGCTTAGATTTTAAGGCTTTGGCATTCCAGTTTAGGAAAACAAGCTAAGAGAACGAATGATGAACTGAACTATTCATTCTGAAAAAGCTCTTGGAACAGTGAAATTATAAAAAATTTGATATGAGAGAGGCATGGTTTAAAAACCCTGATCAACATAGGCATCAAGTCAGTGAAGTGTTAAGGATTAGAAGTACGACATCCTTTAGGCATCTGACTGCTGTGAGCAGATCAAGGTGTTTTGTTTTGTTAGGTGGCCATATTTGCCCGTCACGTGCTGTGTTTGGCAAGTTAGGAAAGTGTTTTGCATGAAACAATGGTGGTGTTGAATTAGGCACATTGCAGCATTCAGAATTAGGTTGCAGTTGAGAAGTTTCACTAGTAGCTTTAGTGCAAAGATTTAAGTAATAAGGACAACCCTTATAGTTTGCTGCATGGATACCATTGCAATTTATGCACTGGGTTCTTGCTGTTTGGTTTAATGCAACTACTATAGTGGTGAGATGCCTGACACTTCACACATCGGGGATTAAAGTGACAGAAGTTCTTTGTGTGACCATACCATTGACATCTGGTTCATTGAGGTCTGTCCAAGGATCTGCAGCGGTATTCAACAGAGACTTAATGCATGTTGTATATGCTGAAGGTTAAATACTTGTTTACCTTGTACCCGAGTTCTCCAGTTCGACTGTACATAAGGGCATAGATTGTTTATCCCTATAGAACAGTCGAACAACTTGAGTAACTGGAAGCTTCTGAGAATGAAGATCTGGTAGGATTTCTTCATCAGTTATTGAATATGGAACATTTTGAATAATAACTTCCAACTTTTTAGAACTTGGATAATGAATGGTGTGATACTCTAGATGAGACTTGTCAAACAAGGCAATCTTGGTGCAAAAATTTGAACTCGCTGTGAGAACAATTTCGAGAGATTTTCCCTTTTGCTGAGTGGTAAATTCACTAGTCATTATTTAACGTAGGTTGGTAATAATTGCTTGATAATTGTTAGCCTTGACCAAAAAATTTGGAAGAACGTGCACTGTCTCTATATTTTGGGTTTGAGATGATGATGCTGCAATAGTATCCTCCATTGGTTCTAATGAGGCTTATTTGTTGTGAACGTCCATTAGGTTTACTACATACCTTTGGTTAGCCTGTGTGTTTCTTTCTCGGAAGGATGAAATTCTTGTCTTGTGGACATTTGGTGTTTAATTTAGCAGGCTGTATAACAGACCACGATGATGATGGTGGTGGTGGTGGTGGTGATGAAGATGAAGATAGTGAGAGGAGATTTGTGTCACTATTAGACATTACTGAGAATACAATAACACAACTGCATTACAAACGGATCATAAGAATTCAAACTGGTTATGTAAACAAAACAATGCAATGCAAGGCTTGGACAAATTAATTTGACTGGATTAACAAATAAATAATCTGCACTGTAAAACAAACACAAATTGAAAATAGCAACTGTCCTCTCATAACTCGCACATGTGAACATAAATCATTGTAATTAGCTTGTTAAAACTTTAAATCTAGATGAAAAACTAAAGCAAGAACTGTAGAAACGACTAGCCTATTCCAGCGCCACCTGTGAACCAGGACAGAAGTTTGAGAGAGTACAAGTACTAAATATGAGGGCGGATAGACAAGTAATGCACAATCATTTTTTTACAAAAAAATGTAATAGTTAAAAAAATAAAAAAATCACAAATGAACTTGCACCTTTTACCCACCTTTTAGTCATCAGCTTTCTCAACACATTTGTCCCATCATAACACTATATGTAGAAGTCGGTTGCCCTGGAATATAGCCATCTCTGGACTGTCGATTTGACTTCTGCATCTGTCGCAAAGCATTGGCTACCTAGGAATTTCTTCATGGGGCCAAACAGATGAAAGCAAACTGTATGATGGATGCTGGAGCACCTCTCAACCAAATTTGGCAGCAACATGGGGGCGAGCATTGTCATGAAGAAGTTTGACATTGTCAGCTTAATGTTGTGGTGTTTGTCACAAAGGGCACAATGCAACTTTAGCAAAGTTTTAATGTAGACTGCAGCATTCACAGTGATCCCATGTTCATCAAAGTCCACCAATAAAACACCATACATATCCCAGAACACTGTCACATGCACTTTCCTATCAGATTAAGTCACTTTGAATTTTTTCTTTACTGGGGAACCAGTATGTGTCCACTCCATACTTGCCTGCTTTGTTTCGGCATGTAGTGGTATGCCCCCGACTCATCACCAGTGATGATTCCTTTCAGAAAGTCAAGCCCTTTTGTGGTATATTGCGTTAAGTGATTCAAGCTTGTCATCATTCGCTGGCTCTTGTGGTTTTCTGTCAGGTTCTTAGGCACTCAGTGAGCACTAACTTTACGAAATTTCAATGTGTCATGAACTATGTTGCGCACTGCACCATAGGAAATGTTGAACTGTTGCAGTAAGGTTTGCAGTTGTACATGCTGGTCATTCAAAATTACTGCCTCTATGCCTGTGACATTCTGCGGGTTTGCAGCTGTAAATCAAGCTCCCAGAGCATGGCGAATCACTAAGGTTTACACGGCCCTCTCAGAAAAATGCACATCGCTGGAGACATTGCTACATCCATACAATCATCCCCATACATGCCATGCATGTCCCTGTGAATTTCACGTGGTTTATGCCCTTTGGCCCACAAATATCAAACCACAGCTCTCTGCTCTGCACAAGTGGATGACAGTAGCATGCATACCATCTTTGTTGCATAGTTCATGCTTCTCTAGCTAGAGCTGCACTGAAACAAAAAATATGCTCTGTAGTGAAAACTTCAAACTATATCTGTGTGAAATTGCCTGCAATACCAAGGCAAAAAAAAAAAAAAAAAAAAAAAAAATTACTGTGCGTTACTTTTAGATCTGCCCTCTTATTTAAAATTAAATCTGTTTTATTCAAATGTATGATGCAGAAATCTTCCATGTGTTATTATTTTAACAAATTAAATTCAATATTTAAAACAAATTAATATGTACAGAAGTATTGACCTTTTTTAACATCATTAATGTATGGTTATAAGAGATATTTGATTATGCGTCTTAGATTTATGAGACATTAACTCAACATCTTTTTCAAGTCTCCTCCAGGTACTATCTTTTCCAAAAGAGTGTAGACAAATTAATTTACACACTAATATGAATATCAATGATCATCCTATTGTCATCTCCCATTGCTATGATGACTGCAAATTTTATAACAAATCATAACATGAAAATAACATACTATGCTTTTAAATACAATTGAAAACAGTTAAATGAGTAATTTTGTAAATGCATAACCATCATCTTTTGTTTTAAAATTAATTACTAAAATGCTAATTTATTTACAATTTATTAAACTCACAGTGTTGCCGACCAATGTAACTCACATCCAGTTTTGAACATCATGCTTGCAATTGTTTCTTGTATGATTTCTTATAGAAATGCATTAGCAATTCTTTGCTTATACCTTTATTGGCATTCTTTTTGTTAGTTAATTTATGCCTCATTTACGAGCACATGTAATCCATGAGTAATGTAGTATTACAGTACTACAATACAATTTTTAAATACATTTTTTTACAATAAATCTTGGTTAGCATAGTGCTTTTGATGATGTTACTAGACAAGTTTCACATATTTTACTCTTTTTTGCAATTTAAAATAATGAGTATGAATTATAATTTTGACTTGCCACCAAATGCCCTTTCTTTTCCTTACTTCTTTTTTTTTAAGGCAACAACCATTGAATGTATTATAACGAGACCCCTGACTTTTAATTCCTAAAAATATTATATTAGGTACCTAAAATAGGTTCTAAAACTACAAAAATAGGTGAACAAAAAATGGCCCTGTATTTCCCCATTACAAATTAGCCAAAACATTTGACATTATTTTATTGTGCATGTCCATAAGTAAACAATTAATACCTTTTCCAAGTTTTCCATTGAGAAACTGCATCGCTTATCAGATAACACTATCTTATAAACCGAAAAGGAACATTTCACATCAACTGATGTCACTGGAGCAGCACATTCATGTTCAAGTGTTTTGCCAGACAAAATGTCAGCAACTTTGCGGAGAACTGTCAGTCCTGGGGTTTTTCTGAAGCACTGACTTAAGTTTTTCAGAAACTTTTCCTCCAACATAACCAGGAACCAAGTTGGTTTTTTCTGTCACCTCTTTTATCAATCTCAGTTGTATGTACATTAATTTGCCTAAAGACTCTAGAACTGTGCTGCCCAACTTTCTCGTATGCTCAGGCACATTTAACTCATACTTAATAAGCTGTGAGCACCACTACCATCACAACCACATTTTTTTACTACTACTACTATTACTACTACTACTACTACCACAGCATGTATCAGTGTAAAAGTACCGAGTGAGTCAAAAACCTCCACACAGGCTGCTCAATGTTTTTCTACTGAGCATGTGTACACATAATTCTGCACTGCTGCTGTAAACAAGGTCAGGCTTCTGATGCAGTTTTGTTTTGCTCTGGAAATGCAGTATTGAGTTGACAGTTTTATGGTGTAGTTCAGTTATTAAAAGTAATTTATTATTTTGTCCTGTACTTAGTCACAAAGCATATGTTTCCTACTGCACAGCATGTATTTATTTATGATTTGTATGTGTTAACTCAGCTCGCCAAGTGAAAGTACGATTTGCAGAAAGATTTCCAGGTGTAAAAATTTCAGGTCGTACAACATTCCATGAACTTTAAAATAAATTTTAGGCCACTGGAAGTATCAGGCTCAGAAATCTAAAAGAAACATTAGACTACATTGGTCATTGTTTGGAGAATTCTCCCCCAAAAATTGCTTAGGTGTCTTTCACAACAGATAGGCATTTCTCATAGCTCTGTGCGAAGAGGTACTAAATTACTGAAGTTAAAACCATGCAAAAATAATTGTGGCACATGCTCTTCATGTGCATATGATTCTGTAATTCAGCGCACACTTTGTGAGTTTACTCTCAATAGTATATACCTACAATGGCAAAATAGACCCACATTTAATACTTTTCAAGGATGAGGCTTGGTTCCACCTTCACGGATATGTGTGTATACTAAATAATTGTTCCTGGAGCTCTGAGAAACCTAAAATTGTTCATGACAAAAAAAAAATTGGTATATGGTGCACCATAGCAGAGAAAGAGCTATAGGGCCAACCTTTTTTTCGAGTCAGCAGTTTATGCCTATACATACATGAGCACAATTTTGCCCCCTCCTTTTTAGGGAATTAACAGACAGGGAGCATTATTTTGCCCTTTTTCAACAAGACTGCAACAGCTCATACGACCAATCCTTTGATGAGAACAATTGAAAGTGTGTTTCAGGACAGAATTATTAGCAGAGATTTGTGGCCCCCTCTGTCCCCTGACCTAATACCCTGCGATTTCTATCTCTGGGGTAAATTAAAACATAAAATGGACAAGACAAACCCACACATCCTGGAACAATTAAAACAAAGTATCCAACAGGAAATTGCCACTATTTCTCAAGTTGAACCATGGCGAGTGATAGTTTCCTAAAGAGGTGCCAAAATGTATGAACAGTGATGGTGGCCAGTTTCAGCATTTGCTTTCATAAAGTTGGTAAGTAAAGCTATTAAAAGTAGTTTTAAAAATATTTATCTGATAGCGGCAGGTAGTAATGAGTGCTGAGGACATGGACAGGCAAAACACTGTACAGATGGTTCATACTGTTTTGACTCACTTGTTATTTCAAAGAATTACAATTAAAATTTCTTAGGTTTAAAACTTCATGTAGTTTGGCAGTGCATGTTCACTGTAACTGCAAAAAAATTTGGTGTGTAGCTGAAAGAACCTGCTCTTAAGACAAAAATGTGACCTCGCAAAGATATATCGAGCCAAAAAAATAATAAGTTTTCAAAGCAACTCTACCAATGATGGGATATTTCTTCTTATCCACCAGAATCCAGAAATTGCTTGAACTTGCTAAACATGATTTCAAAGATGTATCTTCTTGAAGTTTTAAAATTTCCACTTCTAACTCTTTAAGATTACAATTTTCAAAGATCTTGCATATCCTGCCTCCAGGTTCAGTAATGTCAACTGAAGTGAATGGGTTATTGATAAAGATAAGCTTGGGTCAAGTGCTGAAAACTGGCTAAACCTGTTATTAAATTCTGTGACTAAAATGTCAAGGTGCTGGGCAAAAGATGGAACATCACATTCACCAGTATTTACGGTTTCCATAATTGATTTCAGTGTTGGAAAGTGTGATAGGAAATTTCTTTTTAAATATGCAATCTACAGGTTTTGTTTTTCTGAAAAGCATTTACAGTACTTATCATCGTAAAAATGTTGCAATTTTTCCCTTTCAATTTGAGGTTTAGCTCATTTAATTGTGAGGTGATATCTGCCAGGAAACTTAGTTCTAAGAGCCATGGTATCCCGTCAAGTTCTTGACAATATTGCATGGTTGATGATTTCAGAAAATATGTTATCTCATCCAGAAGACTGCAGAATCATTCCTGAGTTTTCCTCCTATTAAGAGACCTTACATATGCTTGAAGAATTATATCACAATGTTTATAATCTGTTACATTCTACCTAAACAATCAGTGATGTGTAAAAGATGACCTGGTGTGATTCACTACATGAGTTAAAATTTTCATGACTTGGTGGAACTTTACAACCTTAGTGCATAAAGTTTCCTGGTGGATAATACAGTGGTAAGAAAGAAATTTTGGGGATGAATCATCTTTAGCTCAAACAGAAAGAAACCCATATAATTCATTCCAGTCATTAATGGCACACCATCTGTTGTGAGAGCAACAAGTTTAGAGAGTGAAATATTACTTCTATTTGCAAATTTCAGGAATCCCTTTATCTTCTCCCCTAGTACGTTCTTGAAGTGGCAGCACTTGTTGAAATTCCTCTTTAACTGTAAAACCTTGAATGACCATTCTAATAAATAAACAAAGGAGCCAGGGCTGAACACCGATCATATTCACCTGTATAATGCTTAGCATAAATAAATAAATAAAAAAAAAAAAAAAAAAAAAAATAAACAAAGCTGTCTAATATCAGAAATGTCAGTGCTTTCATTCCACGATCCTAATATAGTTGATATGCTAAATTCTTAGAAATCTGTTCAACACATTTAACAACAGTTTGATGAGATAATTGAAGTCGTTTTATAAAAGACATAAGTGTAGATTTATCTTTGTGACCATCAAACAGAGATTCCGCAGCTGATCGTTACTTCTTTATCTATTTCCCTGTCACTGAAATTTTTTTTTTTCCTTTTTGCTAAAACATAACAAACTTTGTAAGAGGCCATTGTCAAATTACTATTTTGCTGAACTGGATTTGTAAATTTTTTTTGCTGTAATGTTAATTTACATTTTAACTCACTAATTTTGTATTATCAAAATCAGAATTAACAGGAAATTCACTTTGAAAGTTTGCATGATTTGTTGAAAATTTATGTTCTACTTTTCTTGCAAACAAACACACTGTTTCATAATAAACATGTGTTTTTTTTTCTGAATTCCACAAAGCAATACTGCTCCTCCCAATCACTGTTAACCTAATCACGAACTATACTACCATAAAAATAATCCAAATACTGGCATCCATAACTAATTAAAGCTGGTATCCTACCATATATCCTATTTATACATTCTATCGTACATAATCTATGGCCACCAGTAGCCTGCAGCAAGCTATATTGGTTCTCAACATATTGTTCCTCTATTTACTATATTTCTTTTTGCATGTAAATATATCATGCTACTACTTATCTAAGTCTTATTAATAAAACACTCCAAGAAATCCAAAATACTAAACAACATTATAATATAACTAAAAATAAGATTTCTTTAATCTGTTGCTTATTCATAAAATTGACTAAAATAATTTCACTTTATGGAATAATTGTTTTTTCACACAAGCTGTGTATAGGACAGGAGTTGGATAGGTAGAGTCGGACTGAAAAATTCAATGCCATAGCCGGGATTTGAACCACGGATCTCCTGATCTCTAGCCGGTTGCTCTGCCACTGAGCTACCATGGCAACATGCCGGCATAGCATTGAATTTCTCAACTGACTCATATGTTTTCCCGGTAAACCACTGGGTGATCTCAAATTCATTTTGAGATGACAACCCCAATGGTGACTTACAATGCTGCAAGTACTTTAGACCCAGGATTCATAGTATGGCCAACTATTATTGTCAATTTGTATGGAATAATTGTTTTTTCACACAAGCGGTGTGTAGGACAGCAGTTGGATAGGTAGAGTCAGACTGAAAAATTCAATGCCATAGCTGGGATTTGAACCATGGATCTCTTGATGTCTAGCTGGTTGCTCTGCCACTGAGCTAGCATGGCAACATGCTGGCATAGCATTGAATTTCTCAACTGACTCATATGTTTTCCCGGTAAACTACTGGGTGATCTCAAATTCATTTTGAGATGACAACCCCAATGGTGACTTATAATGCTGCAAGTACTTTAGACCCGGGATTCATAGTATGGCCAACTATTATGGTCAATTTGAATGGAATAATTGTTTTTACACAAGCCATGTGTAGGACATGCATTGCATGTTTCAGTCTGACTCTACCTATCAAATTTCACTTTATTCCAATAATTATAAGTATTAAAATAAATGTAATTTATTTTACAATCTTATTTTATTTATCAAAGCAATAATGTAGTTTACTTATTTTATTTTAAACTTAAATCTTCACTTTCTTCTCATCATTTATAATAAAGCATAAAGTTTTATATACAAGGGCTGCTCAATAAAGAATGATCATAAGTTTATTACGGTCATAATTTTTCGCACTAAAATTCAATCTTATTATATTCTGTTAGCTTAATGTGAAACAAATATGCCGTAGTAGTTTCATTGTTGGTACTCCTGGTTCCCGCCTGTGAGAACCTGGCAAGTTCAGACATATTCAGCATCGCCTAACGCTACAATGAAGGTAACATGCGAGGAACAATATGCGGCTTTGAAATTCTGCTTTCGTCTCAACAAATCTTCAGTTGAGGCCTATACAATGTTACTGGAGGCCTTTGGAGAGTCTGTTCTTCCCTACAGCACAGCTCGAAGGTGGTTTAAAATGTTTAAAGAGGGGAGACAATCAATTTCAAAGCAAGGCGGACCCGATGCTCTAGTTACAGTCTCCTTCATTACCAATCCCCAAAAAAGTGAAAGTGGTTGCTTTTGCTGGGAAAGTTATGGTCATGTCATTCTTTGATATTCATGGAATGGTTTATCAGCATGTTGTACCTGCACACACATCAGTAACTGGACAATATTACAGAGATGTCCTGAAAAGATTGCAAGTCCCTATCAGGCACAAAAGACCACATTTCCGTGAAGTAGGCTGGATGCTGCACCACGATAATGCATGGCCGCATATTGCCAATGTTGTTGCTGAATATCTTGGAAAAATCAACGTGAAGTACATCCCTCACTCTCACTATAGTCCGGATTTAGCCCCATGTGACTGTTTTCTATTCCCTAACTTGAAGAAATGCCTTCATGGGAGGCATTATCCATCATCAGAAGCAGTGGTGAAGGCTGCAGAGGCGATTTTGAAGGATCTCTCAAAAAGTGGTTTCCAGCATGTCTTTGAAGACTGGCAGAAATGCTGGGACAAGTGCATCACATTCATGGGAGACTATTTTGAGAAGGACCATCAAAATTATGAGGATGAGTAAAGGTACGTTGTCAAAAAAAAATTGTGATCATTCTTTATTGAACAGCCCTCGTAGTATCACTTTTCACCGACAATGCATCTTTTATGCTCATTTAACACTAACCATTTACACAATAAAACACATTATTTCCACTTCATTTAAAACCAAAAGAAAAAGTTTTGTTTTTTAAATTTTATAGTGGTCATTAACTTCTAAATAAAATAACTAAACTCTTAACACTTCACTAAAAGAAAAGAAAAATTTATTTCTAAATTGGCTTCTTACTGAAGTAAGACAAAACACTTAACACTTAACAATTCACTTTGGTTGCAACGTTGAATTAAGGGAACTCGATATGCCAGCATCATTATTTACTCCTTGCCTTAGCCACTCATCATGCTCCCAACATGTCATTGTGGCGGTAGTGGTTGCCATCATCACATTCTCTCCCTCTCCATCTTTCTTCTATACTGTCTCTCCTCCAGTTTCTCTTTCTCCTCACTACCTCTCCTCACATCTTTATGTTTATTATAAGTATATGATTAATTTATGAACCATTTAATATTATTCTTCTCTCTATCCTTTCTTTTCAACCAGTTCATGTACAATTGAGGCGTTCAGGTGTAAACAATGGTATCTGACAGTTTCCATTTATTGAGAAAAGGCATAGTAAAAGTGCACATAAACATTGAAGACGGTGAAGACCTTTGCTTCTAAGAATTCTTTAAATGGATATAGAACATAGTAACAACACATAGCTGGAACACTTAGCATTGTTTTTAACTGCAAAAGAGAGCCGTTTTTGAAGTTCAGTCACATATTTGTTTGTAGATAACATTATGTACATGAAAAATAACATAATATTCTCAACTCAAAATTGCAATGTAGTGGTAGTGAGTTTTAGTAGTGGAAGAAACAAAATTTATTTTACTCAACTGTGGTGGTCAATATAGACCTCTTTAATTTCCTAAGGTGGTAATCCTTAAAGTTTTTCTATGGTAAGGAAACAAAGTAAGATCATAGTTTGCCTTTCAGTGTTTCAAAATCATGAAGTAATCATGATAAACCTCTGGTATCCACTGCATACAAGACATTACATCAGCTAGCTTTGAATCTTTGATTGGATAAAGTCCATCATATTTAGGCCTTAAAGGGGTGATGAAATTTCCCAGAAAATTTGTTGATTGTCCAACTTTCTCAGGCAGATAGGTTCAAGTTCTCTACTGTAGTGCTTAGAAGTTGACATAACTCCACGGTTCTCTGCAGAAAATTCTAATTTTACCACATTTTGGATACTGAATCCTTCTGATGCACTGTTCTGGTTAAATGCATCGCGCAACTTGGATATATTGACAAACTTCATCCTAGTCATGGTATGCACAACGAATGTTTTCTTCTTTTGTCATGTTTTTAGAATAGTCATCCATTCACAAGGAGAGTAGACAAACTAACAATGACTTCGTACACGTTTTTCTACAATTCCAATATCCCTGTTAGATTGTGTGTCCAACTTGAAATATATGCACTATCTTTTTAAATGTACCTTTTGCCAGAAGTCTTAACCATGCTGCAACTATTGTCCAATTTTTGTTTTGACCACCACAATTGTCTGAAATGACAATGAGTTGTGAACCAGAAATATTGTGAAATTCGAAGTGTTTTAGAATACAACTTGCAATTTCATCTTCTCCCCATCCAACTGTGCTTTCATCCCAGAAATAAAAATATCCCTGGTTTTCAGAATAACAATGGATACTGAAATTATAGCAGAATAACTTTAATTTATAAAAAGTTCGGCCAATCAACGATTTTGGTTTTGGGAGGGCTTATGTAGATGAAATTCTTTCCGCTGTGTGAGTTCATTGAGGGTGTTCATATCATTTCCATTACTTGCTTTTTGAAGAGCAATATTAATTGAGTCATTCCACGAAAATACGACGGAATTTATCAATTGAAACATGAGGTTTATTTTCTTCTTTGCACTCTTCCTTATATGTGTTAAAGCATAATTCCACAGTGTAATCCATTGTCATGAACTGCTTCTCAGGGCTTTTATTCCTAGAGTAATGGCTGACATATGTTGGAAGTTCATTTATTTACTCCCTTACACCTTCAATAGTTTGTTATATTTTTTTGGGGTGCTTCTGGTGTTTCCCTCTCGTATTGGACTTTAGAGTTACAACCTCTTTCTTTAAACTTGCTGTGATATTTTCAACACATCCTCTGTGCTTTTGAGACCATAAATGCTCAAAAATGCCATCTTAAACATTTTGATCTTCTCTCCATCAGAGGTCATAACAAAATATTGAAAAGAATAATGACTTTTGGATGGTGAATTTCTTTTCTTTGTTTTGCATTTTGTTCCATCCATTTCAAGACAACCAAATATATAAGCTTTCTGCAAGTTAAAATTTCCCAATTTCCAAAATTTTTCCAAAATGTTTTCCCTATCCTGTGTTTTATGTGATCAAAGCATTTAAATTTACATTTGCAATCAAAGCCCTCTGTTATTGCTTCAACTTTCCTTCCCTTTCCTCTCCTGCTTGTATAAGACATGCCTCTGTTTCTTTTGATCTAACAACAATTTTGAGTATGTTTCTTCTCCTTTTTCTTCCTCTTTTGACTATTATGTCATCTTTCACTAGAATTAAGTCTTCACCTTCATTGTTAGAGTTATGCCTATTATACTGTTAATGGCTGTGATGTATTAATTTCATTTACAGCAAAAACCTGTAACAGATAAACTGTAAGCTATTTTCAGACATAAATGTTGTGTAAGGTTCTGAAAAGCTTGGACCGATTGACCATCTTTAGTCTTATTTCCCTTGGAAGAAATTCCTCAATATGCTGGATATTGAACCTAGCACCTCAGTTCAGAGGTAGTGTGATATGTTAACATCTAAACCATAATCGCCAACATACTACGTTCACATGTGAAATTCAAATCAATCCGAATGCGCTTGATGCATGGAAAGTGCCATGTTAATGAAAATTTAATACATCTTTTAGCATTCCCCAAGGTGTTGTGTTATGCTCTTTGAGTGACTTGTTAAGTATCTCTTTCGGCATTAACAACTGTCCAAATCAAAGATAGCCAACATTATTATCTTACTTCAATCAATTATCGAAATCAATTTCAATATGTTTGAAAGTTTTTACATAGGTACAGGCCGGTTCACTTTGATCTGGAACCGGATGAGGGCTCTCCTGCGCATGGTGGTCCTGGTTCAAGACAATGTGTTTCCGATCTGTGCCACTCAACACTCTTACAAGCTGTTGCTGTCCACCTTACTGTTCCTGGTTTTAGTTTTTCAGTTTGTAGTCTTTATGTTCATCCTTTGTCTCCTCTTGCCATTCCTGACCTTGTGAGTTTAGCTTCACAGTTGCCTCTGCCATACCTTCTAGCGGGAGATTTTAATGGGTGTGTGCATGGGGAGCCTTAATTGCTTATTTTCTGGACCAGCTGAACCTCTCCATTTTGAATACAGATGATCCTACATTTCTTTCAGACTCCATTGGCACCCTTTCTGGATTTAAGTATCTGCTCAGCACAGCTTGCACAATGTTTAGAGTGGAATGTCATCTTGGATGCTCACTCCAGTGATCATTTTCCAGTTGTTATTACCTTTCTTCGTTGTACTCCTCCAAACCTTGGTATCCCAAAATTTCAATTCAACTAAGCAGATTGAACACTTTATTCTCGCCTAGCCCTAGGGAATATCTCGCCGTTGATAGCATGGTTGTGCACTTGACTTCTGTCATTATAGCTGCTGCCGAGCGCTCCATTTTCAGTACATCTCCCCATCCCAGACGTACCCCGGTTCCTTGGTGAAACGAGGAATGTGGTAAAGCTATTTGGTGCACAGAACTGCTCTTCAGGTTTTCAAATATTGCCCAACGGGAGATGACTTAATGGTGTAAAAATGCTTGCGAGCCATCGGGCGCTGCATTGTCTGTGAAAATAAGGTCTCTTGGAAGCGTTATGTGGAGAGCTTTAATAGTTCAACGCCCACATCCATTGTGTGGGACAAGCTTAGGCACATTGTGGTAAGGCGAAACCGTGTGCTATACCCGGCCTTAGGATAGGAGCTGACATCTTGATGGAGCTGGCCCTTATTGCCAACACCTTAGACAAGACCTTTGAGGCAGTTTCCAGTTTCGTTAACTATAATCCTACTTTTGTTCCACTTAAGGTTGCGTTGGAAGCCCAGGAGTTCTCATTCCTCTCCGACAACCATGAGGACTACAACCACCCTTTTAGCTTGCACGAGCTAGAACATGTCCTCTCTCTTTCTGGGCATTCAGCTCATGAGCCCGATACCATACATGTGTCACTACTTCAGCATTTGTCTACGGTTGGTAAGCTATTTCTCTTCCGGCTCTATAATCGTATCTGGCGTAAAGATGTGTTTCCTGCTCCTTGGTGCGAGGCCACTGTTGTTGTTCCAGTTTCCCTAACCAGTTGTGTTTACAAGCCTATGGAACGTATATTAAATGGGTAGCTCGAATCTTGCGTGCTCCTATTGAATGTACCGTGTAGTTTTCATCGGCATCGTTCCATTATCGAGCATCTGGTGTCTCTTTCGACTCACATTATGAATGAATTCCTGAGAAAAAGCCAAACTGTAGCTGTATTTTTGGACTTAGAGAAGGCTAGTGACACATGTTGGAGGACTGGCATTCTTCGTACAGCTCATCAGAGGGGTTTCCATAGTCACTTCCCCATATTCATTTGAGAGTTTATGAAGGACCAGGTATTTTGTGTGCATGTGGGTTCAATTGTATCTGGTTATTTTACTCAGAAGAACAGAGTGCCTCAGGGTTCAGTACTCAGTGCCACTCGGTTCCTTAGAGCTATCCACCCTCTTGTTGACTGCTTTCCACTAGGGATTTCATCGTCACTCTTTGTTGACAATTTTGCATTGTACTTTACAGCCCATACGTGTCTTCTTGAGCATTGTCTTCAGTGGTGTCTGGGCTCTCGTTCTTCCTGGAGTACAGTTAATGGCTTTCACTTCTCCGCCGAGAAAATGGTTTGTGTAAATTTCTGGCATCATAAGGAGTTTCCTCTCTGTCGTGGCAAAGTAATACTACTGTTTGTTAATGAAGCGAAATTCCTGAGATTAATATTGATAGAAAGTTGTGTCCACCCATATAACTTGTTTGAAGGCCAGTGTAAACCTTCTCTTTATATTCTGCATATTTTAACTGGCACATCCTGGAGAGCAGATAGGAAGGAGTGTCCTATGCCTATACCAAACACTAGTTCATTCTAAATTGGATTACAGGTGTATCATCTACTCTTCTGCGTGACCCTCTATCTTTTGTCGCTTAAACACTGTCCAACATCAAGGCCTACGGCTAGAAACTGGTGCATTCCGCACTAGCCTTGTTAATAGTGTTTGTGTGGAGGTTGCAGAACCACCACTGTGTTATCGCCATGAGTTTCTTTTGTGGAACTATGCATGCCGTCTGTTCAGCATGTCTCAAAACATCCGGATCATGCATACAATTTTTGGTGATTCCCTGAATTTTTTGTACGACTCTCACTCCCTCGCCCTCTTCTCACCAGGGGTATACTTTTGCAAGCTTCTAGGGCAAATAGGCATGGCCATACCTGCCATGCTTCCCAAACGAGAAACCCATTTCCCTCCTTGACTTCGCCCGGACACCTCTCTCCATCTAGGGTCCCCTTGTATTTCAATGTTGACTACTCCTGATTTCATCTTTTGGTGCAACTTTTTAGCTCTTAAAGACCAACATTGCGACCACATTTTTATTTATACTGATGGGTCAATGAATGATCAAGGTGTTGGATATGCCTTTGTGGTTGATAACCTTGTTTTATTCTTTGTCTTTCACAACAGTGTTAGATTTTTACAGCTGAGCTATTTGATATTCTCCAGGCTCTTTTTTATGTGCTGTGAATTGAGATACTGCTCTCTCCAATATGTTCCAATTCTCTGAGTGCTGTCCAAAGTCTTTGTGCTCTGTACACTTACCACCCTATCGTACAGTGGATCCAAGATTGCCTTCACTTGCTTTCAGTAGCAGGTCTAAGGGTGTCATTACTATGGGTGCCTGGTCACACGGGAGTAGCGGGGAACAAGATAGCTGATTCTGCAGCCAGGAGAGCCATTGCATCTTCCAGGATATTTTCTTCTGCCATTCCTGCAATAATTATAAGGTGGTGTTATGAGATATTTCATTGGGCATCTGAATGGTCCAGAACTACTGGTAACAAATTGCGGGTAATTAAACCACTCCTGGAATCCTAGAAAACCTCTTGTTGTGCCTCCCGCAGAGAAGGGATCATTTTATGTCACCTGCATATTGGACACTGTTATTTTAGCCACTGTCACTTACTGCGTGGAGAGCCAGCTCCATTTTGTTGCTGCGGTGCGACCTTGACGGTGAGACACATTTTAACCGAGTAACAGTTTTTAGCTCCAGTGCATTTGTTGAAGTATGCTGCATGGTATGCATGCCATCTTGATGGAAAACCTGGTTGCTGTAGAACGTGTTTTGGCTTTTTATTTGACTACCCCACGGTTGGCCATATATAGTGTTACTTGCATTCCATAGCTTTGGAAGGGCCACGCCATGGCCGAGTGGTTAGACCATTCACCTCTCACCTAGACGGCCCGGGTTGGATCCCAAGCGACCGCATGTGAGATTTGTGGTGGACAAAGCAGTGCTGGGGCGGGTTTTCTCTGGGTTTGCATTCCACCAGTGCTCCATCTTCATTCATGTATCATCAGTGTCACTGCCTGCAGTGCTATAAGTAGTTAAAGCAGTCTTTAAACACTACCAAAAAAAATAATTTGGAGCTATATACTTTTATTTATTCTTTTAACCCACCTTGGGGTTTTACATATTTTCTTTTACTGGGAGCTATTTATTTATTCTTTTAACCCACCTTGGGGTTTTACATATTTTCTTTTACTGAGAGCTACCTCTTATGTTTTAATATTCGTTTTAGTGTGTGTTTCTTTAGACTGAACTTTTAGCCCGAAGTTTGCCAATGTGCTTTTGTTATGCTGTTTTTTCCAGGGCGCTAATAATCTCATAGATTGGGTGCCACAAAACCTTACTTTCTCTCTCAGAGGGAGAGGGAGGGGGTTTTGGGGTGCCCGATCTATGAGACTATTAACGCCCTAGAAAAAACATCAGAAAAAAGCACAATAGAAAACTTTGGGCTAAAAGTTCAGTCTAAAGAAACACACACTAAAAAGAATATTAAAACTATTATATATTACTAGCCTCTGCAAGGGGATTCCTGTGGTTTGCTAAATTCCTGTACTGTTAGCTTCACCCTAGCCTCAAAAAGAGCTGCAAAATTCTCAGCCATCCCTTTTGTCCTTTTGTTTTGTTAACAGCTCTTCAAGGCTGACAGACCAGAAGACAACCTCTCCCCACTCCACATCTCACAGTTATGTTCTTGACTGGTATTTTGGATACTTGAGCATGCAACAAAATTAACTATTATATTCTATTTAATATAACTAAAAATAAGTGAAATGGAGCTTCACTGGCTTCACCTGAATAGCTGCCACCAAATGCCTGTACAAGAGATGTTTTATAGTAGATATCTATGGGTAAATGCCTTTAATGTATATGACATGAGATCATGATATTCACGTTTCTTTGTCTATCATGGACAAGATCAGAAAGGTTAAACAAAGTATGTATTTTACTGCAGCGGTATATTGATGAAGAAATGTTGTCTTCAGTAATAGAACTTTATCTGTTTACTGATGCTTGACCTGGTCAAAGCCACAACCACACTATAGTAAGATTCCTTTCATCATTAATAGATAGTGGAAGGTTCCAGAAAATATATCACTACTTTCTATAAGACGGCATTGATTTCTTCCCTCAGCTAGACATTTTGCACTATACTATGTTCATATAGAATAGGTGGTTCAAGGTCATATTCCCCTCTCGATTGGTGCATATACATTACCCCCACTACAGCTGTTTCTCTGTTTATGCCTTGAAGAGAGCAAGGGAGGAGGGAGGGAAGGCAGATACCCAGAAGTCGGTGTGGAGGAGATGTATGGTAAGCCATCAGACATGACCTTCAACTACCTGTTCTAAATGAAAATCCTGTAATTAAGAGGCTAGTGCAGCAGATGCAAGGCATGCATAATCCAAGAGAATGTAGACATCCCAGTCACATCTCATACAGAAGGCTGTTTCTCTGCTACCCTTGTAGATAGAACAAATATTCAACATTTCCAGAATTGGTGGTCAACTTCCTATAAAATAACTTGCCTATCCCTGAAGAGATTTAGAAATATTCAAGGTGACAGAAAAGTTACATTTAGTGTTACTTCCTTTCAGTTGTTTGAGTACAAGTCATTGCTGAAAGCAATAGAAGGAAAGTGATAAAAATATACATCCTGAAATAAAAATGTACATATTTACAATATGCAATTCCCCTGGAAGCACATACCACTCCAAAGCCCAGTATGAACTTAAATGCAGCACATCCTCATAACAATAAAAAGGAAGAAATTGAAAGACATTCAGAAAAAAGGATAAAATACATTCCTTTTGAAGATCTGGGTTTCTATGAAGAAATATTGCATTAGCCAACCATTGAGGGAGGAGAAGAAAACAATGAGTGAACAGAAAATAGAAAACAATTCTGTATTTTCATAATATGTTTTATTTGAACTGAAAATTTTTCTCTGAACTACATTTACAATTATTAATCATGCTGTTTGATGATATCATTTAACACTAAAATGACCAAAGGTGGTCAATTGACACTTTTAGATTTTTTAATGCTCTTATTGTCGCAGTTTTCATGAACAGTTTTCTCACCTTTTGTGATTTTTATGCCCTCTCAATGACGTTTATCCCATCAATATTTATTTTTCACTGTGGATATAATGTTTAAAATAATGGCAAATTTACCATTGGTTCCCGGAGGCATTCAATTGACTGCTCCTGTGCCACCGTTTCTTATGGCATGCATTGTGTAGTTGGAAACGACAATAATCATTACTGCATAACAAACATTTTCCAGCACAGGTAGTGTAGTATATGGGTCATTGTCAACTCTTGTACCATGTCTAAAATTATGCTTAACTTTTCACTGTCACATAGGTTTCACGGTATAGTCAAGCTCATTCCTGACATTCGTAGTAGAACAGGATCTTTACTAAGCACACAATGCACCCATTTTGCAGTTGTGGCCTTTTTGAAACTGAAATTCTGGAAGTTCTTTGGAACACATCTCCAATGCAATCTGAAGTAGACAAATTTGATCGACAGTTCATTTCTGCAAGTGAAAGTTCTGATAACAAGTGTGATCTTCCTTCAGAAAATGAGAATGATAATTAATCGCTGGAGACAACCTTAGATCAAACAGCTGATGAAGCTGGTAAGTGAAAAGCTCACATAATTTTGTTTTGTTGTAGTACGTAAGTAACCCAGTGCTCTGCTAGAGGGAAGTTGTAGCAAGCCACCCCCTACAGAGTAGCTAGCCCTTGCCCTGCAGGGATCAAATTGGCTTATTTCATTCATGTATATAACACAAGACTGTGTGGACACGTTCTAGTTTCATGCTCATGATTCTTGTAAACACAGGTGACGCAACTCCATCAAGTGTTAGAGATGATTTGGATACCCTACGTGCACCTGTTGCTCTCCATGGAAGAGGGAGAGGAAGATGGAGAAGAGGTAACAAAATTATTGTAATGACTAGAATTGTTAGATTATTATTATTATTTTTTTTTTTTTTTTTATATACCCAACATTTCAGTTAGTACAGTACACACCTCTGAAAGTAGACCAGACATCGCTGACAAAATATTTGGTGTTGATACACCATGGACATGCATTGCACCTACAAACTGTACAGAAGGTGAGGCCAGCAAAATGTTATTTGTGAAGCTCCTGGCCCTTCAGAGCATGCAAAATGCTATGTTCCAGGAGAATGTCCAGCCAGCGCTCTTCAGTTGTTCATTACTGAATCTATGTTGCGACTTGCTAAGAAATGCGCTTAAATAGAGGCACAAACAGTGCTCACTGATAATTCCTGGACTTTGGACTTGGAAGAGTTAGAAGCATTCATAGCTGTACTTTACGCTCGAGGAGCATATGGAGAAAGACCTCTCTCATTGAGAGATTTATGGAATCGTAAATGGGGACCTCCTTTTTTCAGTCAAACAATGGCGAGAAACAGATTTTTAGAAATCATGCACTTTTTTGGTTTGATAGCAAAGCTATGCATCAGCAACGTAAATACACTGACAAGCTTTGTTTGGCCTCTGATATCTGGACCAAATTCATTGACACCTGCATTGTATGCTACAGGTCATCTGAATTCTTAACTGTGGATGAACAGCTGTTTCCTTCAAAATGGTGATGCCTTTTCACTCATTATGTGAGAAGCAGATAAGTGTGGCATGAAATACTGGCTGTTTACCGATGCTAAAGTGAGATGTATTCTAAATGGATTTCTGTACCTGGGAAAAGATGAAACCAGACTATAAATACCAGCCTTGGAGAACGTGTTACTCTCCGTCTCGTGCAACCCTTTTTAGGAAAGAGATGAAATGTAACAGCTGATAATTTGTTTACTTCTGTCAAACTTGCTTATTCTTAGCACTAATTATTCCAGTGTGACTAATTGAATCATCCTATAAGAAAATCCCTGAAATGATCAACTTTTATGACAACACCAAATGCATAGTAGATATTATAGATCAGATATCTTGCAAGTGCATTGTTAGAGCTTTGTCGAGACATTGGTCAATTCATGTGTTCTATAACATTCTAGACCTAGCTATGATCAATGCTCATACTTTGTATAAGCTGATAACTGGGTCTGCAATATCTAGACAGTCTTTCATAGTGAAAGTTGTGGAGGAATTGGTATGCCATACAGGAATTAAGTCCATGTCTACTACTGTCACCATCACTAATGACTGATGATAATAATGAAGGAACATCTAAATCCAATAAACACAAGACATGCCAAATAGGGTTATGCAAGAAGAATAAAATCAAAGACAGCTGTTTGACTTGCAAAAAATATGTTTGTGGTTTATGTATAAGTAAAGAAGTCTGTAGAAAGTGTCATTCCAACACCTCTAACAATGTTTAAATGTAACAGTTTTTTAGTATTGATATACCCAGTATTCGTGTTAGTTATATGTATTTTTGGAACAGTTAATTTGTATCTATTTAGCACAGAGGAAAGCTAATTGTACTTTTCAAGAAAGCATGTATAAATACCTAAAACACAAAATAAATAAATAAACCGCTTCTCACAACCATTTACTTGAGGTGCACTCTTAAAAGCGAATAAAATAATGATTTAATCAAACAAGTAGATATATCATTGAATTCACAAAATAGGCTATGTAAATAGGCAAAGAAGCTTAGTAACAAAGCGTTAAACATAACAAGACGTGAGTATAAAACACACAAGCGTCTGAAACTAGAAGTTGGATTCAAACCTGGGTGCCGGCTTAGAAGTCATATTGTTCACTCCATACCACTACAGTTGTAAGTAATAAGTAAGAAATTTCATGAATTATTTTGGCATTATCCTTGTAGACAGAAGCTTTAGCAGCTCCCCAAAGAAAATAATTGGTAGGGGTCAGATCAGGGGACTGTGGAGACTATAAACCTTGAGAAATTAGTGTTTCCCCAAAAAATTCTACTAACAGTCCCATTGATTGATGTGATGTATGGGCAGTGTTATTATCTTGTTGAAAAAATGCCCTATTTACCTCATCGTAATTTAGCTGTGAAATAAATGGAAAAAGAATATCGGAGCATAAACATCTGAATTAACTGAGGTGTGGAAAAATATTGGCTCAATAGTTTGCGAGCGAGAGATCGCATACCATACTCCAATTTTCTTTGAGTGTAAAGGGGTTTCCTGAACAGCATTAGGATTTTCAGTAGACCATATTAGCATATTTTGTGAATTTATGCATCCAATAAGTGAAACCATGCTTCATCAGTAAAATATGTCCTATCTAAAACATCAATTCCATGGCGCAGAATAAACCTCTGAAACCATTCACAATACTGAACTCTTTTATCATGGACTGTGGGTTTTAATTTGTGGATGACTGACACTTAATATGGATACAAACCAAGTTCTTTTTTTACTGCTTTGTATGCTGAACCGTAAGAAATATCACATTGCTGGGCTAATTTGTTTATCGGTTTTTGTGAACTTTTCAGTATTCTGTCTGATATATCTACCAGTTTTTCTTCTGTTAAGACACTCAGTCTACAACTCCTAGCAGCATCATATACAGAACCTGTCTTGCAAAATTTATTAGTTAAATCACATAGAGTATCTCAGTGGGTAGTTTTGAATTAGGAAACTTGCCAATGAAATTTTTTTTCGCTTTCTCAGTGTAATTTCGACGTTCAGAAAAAAAAGTTTTCCACTAAAAACACTGGTTTCTCTGTAGAATACATTGCTGTCACCTTACGTACACAGCACTCACAAAACATGGTACACCAAACTGACCAGCACAATAGCAACTAATCTACTCCCAGCCAACAAAACATGCTGGAAACAATAACATCTGGTCGGAATGGAATGGGGAAATTCTAGACGTGCCAACTTTTCCTCAAGTGCTAGCTGCAAGCATGGTGCAGAGGAAGTTGATGATCTGTTGGTTCAAAAGTAAAGCTATCCGCTCTATTACATCACAGTATGCTAGAAGATGATATGTAAGAGATTCCACATATTTTGGAGCAAAACTGTTAAGAAATATCCATGGGAATGTAGTAGCGGTCAATTGGCCGCAAACAGGCATTTTAGGGGGTACTTGGAACTCGGGCATTTTACTGTTAAAGTTAGTAGATTATTTGAAAAATGTGACAGTGATATATTTTGACCGCTGATATTATGGTGATTGTTTAAATAGTAATATGTTTGTATAAGATGATAATGCTTATTCAGTGCTTTACAATTTCAATTACTTTTGAATGCAGAAATATTCAGAAGAATCACTTTATACAGTTTTCTTCATTTCTGAAAAGTTACTTTAAATAGACGTATCTCCTTCTCCAAATGATGGATTCAATTGCTCCACACAATGCAATCATTATTTGAAAAACTAATACTTTATAGATGAACACACTAATAGTATGTAAATTGTAGTGCAGAATTTTTAAGGGGGAGAATAATTGTTAAATATGAGAATTAAATTTAAAATGAAAGTTAAATAAAAGAAATATATGTATATATAAATATATGGGGTACGAGCCTCCGACCATACAAGTATGGGCAACTCTCCCTGCAGTCATTCAGAGACATGTTAGCTGTAGTATTATCTATCTTATGATGCTGCATAATAGTATGAGTGTTTTTGTTGTAAAATGTATGTATCTGAGACATCAAGGTTTGCATTATTTAATGGACTTATCTGATATTATCTATTGGTAAAATGGGTTATTTAACAGTTGTGCATAGGACATCCTATCACATTCATATTGCTGAAGTGGTTAATAAAGTCTCGACTAGACATTCATTTGATCATTTCATCCTGTTATTTACAAAGAGAGATTGATTTGTAGTGATAACTATATCATGTAGAGCAATTTGAAAATGAGAATGTGCCGAGAAAACAGAGTTTAAACATTATAACACTAAAATAACACTATTTCTGACTTTATTTTGAAAGAGTATAGTGTATACGAGGGTCACTACGAAAGTTTCGAGATACACAAAATCTAAACTGGATAAAATCACTTGACTGCAGGAGCTTTTCAAAGTATTCACCATCACGCTGTATGCACTATCTCATTCTCTCAAACCACTTTTGAACACTCCTGCCACTCACTTTCATGTAGGTGTAAAAGTTCACTTTCGAATGCTGCAACAGCTTCTTCAGGGCTCGAGAACCTCGTTCCATATGTGCAATCTTTCACTGTGAGAAACAAGAAGTCACATGGAGCCAAATCTGGACTGTAGGGGGATGAGTCATCAACTTTATCTCTGTGGACTCCAGAAACTGGATCATTGCATTGGATGTGTGCGCAGAGGCATTGTCATGGTGGAGCAGGATTCCTTGCAGTCCTGTTCTTGGCTACAATTCATGAAGCTTCTCAAAAACTTGGGTAAGCAAACTGTTGTGTACCAGTGTGCAGTAACTGTCTTTTGTTCCACAAGTGGAATGGTAGCCACATGATGAGATTTAGAGAAGAAAGTGGCCACAATTTTCTTCCCGATGCTTCACTTTCACTGGAAGATTGTTATCTGGAAAGATCCACTCAGCCAACTAATGCTTAGTCTCAAGGTCAAGCTGGTAAATCCAAGTTTCATCACCAGTGACAATGTCAGAATTGCCTCCATCGAATCTGGCCAGCATTTCTTCACACCATTCAACATGGGTGCGCTTTTGCTGATTGGTTAAATTGTGGTGCACCCAATGGGATGACACCTTCCTCACGCGAAGATAGTCATGCAATATTTTCAAAATTGCTGTCGATCCAATCTGTATACTTGCCTCAATTTCTTTAAATGTCACACAAAGTTTGGCCCCTTTTAAATTCCTGAAACCACCGAAAAACTGTGGCACTGGACAGAGCAAGGTCCCCAAAAGCCGTTGTAAGTGCTCAAAACTTTGGGCCTCATTTAAACCCATTTTAAAATCATACAAAATCATTTCACGAAAGTGCTCTCTTTCCACCTCCATGCTGGTAAGTACCTGATGCAATACTAGAGGTTGTTAACCTTGTGCTGTAGACTGCGAGGGGAGACAGGATGATACATATTTACACTCGCAAAGAAAGTGTCTATACAATGGTGTAATTTGTTTAAATTGATCAACCTTAGTTTACACATATCTCAACATTTTTGTAGTGACCCTCATATATGGGGCATTTTTTATCTTTTTCTGCTCCTGTGCAACTAATTAAATATTTAAAATTCTTATGTCTGTTGAATGTTTTATGAATTTTGACAAATTTTGCAGCACAATAAACATCTACAATTCTCATTTTGAAATATTTCTCCTCCCATTGAGGCCTACATTGATATTTATTTCTCATTGAAAACATTTCTGTAGAACATTCATACCATGTAGTTAATAGACTGAACCAATGCTGACAGTGCTGCCAAAGCTATGGCAAGGGCTTTGATTGAGAGGGATGTTGTGGTGGCCAATTTAGGTCAGGAGCTGTCTAGTGAGACCAAAATTTGCGATACCTGATCCATAGAATGATTTTTTTTAAAGAATTAAAAAGGACATGTACTTTATCCAAAGATAGTTTCATAGCATCCATATGTTTTATTAGACATGAAACAGATCATACTCAAAAGTGGAAGATAATGTTATGACAAGCTGCATGTGATTTCCAGTGATAAGTATTTGTTTTGTTTATCTTGGAGAAGTTCCTGCACTTCATTGTTATCAGATATTAAGAAAGTAGTATTATTTACAATATTTCAAATGTATACCAAATATTCCAGCTTTGTATAGAGCTCATTTTGGGCAGTCACCCAGCAAGTGACAATAACAGCAGAGCGGTTGTCGCCATTTATTTGGTGGTTTGCCCAAGAAGGCTTCTATGCAGATATACATAATTTAAGATTACTATTGTTGCTTTTATTTACAAAACTCACAAGTTTCTTAACTTCTTAGATGTGAAAATGTTAAACATATAATTAGGTTTATGAGAACATAAAACACAAATAAGGTGGTAAAAGTATGAAATTATCTGATGCAAAATTGGTTAAACTTGCAACCCTTGTTAAACTTAAGCGTTGAGAAAATGTTATATCAATCTGTATTCTTGGTAGAGAAAAAGATATAGCCATCTGCTATTCTTGCTGCTTTGTGCATCCCTAAAACCCACTTCTGTTAAAATCCACAAACAACATTGATATTTGCTATTAGTCCTAACTTTATTTTTCCAAATGGAGACAGACCTTGCTCTTCAATGTAATCTGGTTCCAATGTTCAGATGGTCAATAGGCAGCTAGTTCTTAAAAAGTTGATATTTTTTAATATGATTTAAAGGAAAATTTTGGTTTTTGTGTGTGGGTGCTGGCAGTGGTGGTGGCGCATAAAATTGTAGTTAGACTTATTGAGGTCTGCATTTCTGGTTAATGCAATGTCACTTTTTGTAAGTTCAGAAGGTGTTATGTGACTTTTACACAAAATATTCTATGGTCAATTTATGTGGCATTTAAATAAATGTTTATATGTGATAAACATGCAGGTGAACACAATTGAATTTAAGAACTGTGTGATCATATGAGTAAATTGTTAACATTAATCACCTTTCTTAGACATGTAGAAAATTCATGGTAGTCTTAGTACTCATGATAAACTTCACCAGGAATATAATGGTTTTGAGTATTTCACCCTATTCATTACACAAGATGGTGTAACAGCATGCTCTAATGAGTTTCTATCCAGGAATTAATCCTTCTTTCATACTGATTTTACAATTGCTCTCCATATTTATGCATTTGGAATATCCCAGGGTAGGTCTTCTAAACTTTTACCAATAAGCAGTATCCTATTATATAATACTATAAAAGAATCTGTTTACCAAATGAATTGCTTACAAATTACAACATTTTCACACTTTTGTGCATATTCTAAACTCCTAATTAGACATCAGATTGGCTACGCCATAGCCGAGTGGTTAAACCACTTGCCTCTCACCTAATTGGCCCAGGTTCAATCCCAAGTGACCCGTGTGTGAGTTGTGGTGGACAAAGCGGTGCAGGGATGGGTTTTCTCCTGGTTCTCCGGTTTCCCTCGTCATCACATTCCACCAGTGCCCCATCTTTGTTCCATGTATCGCTTGCAGTGCCATAGTAGTAAAAGCAGGTTTTAAACACTATCAAAAAAAGAAAAAAGACATCAGATTTATATGCACTAATAAAGGTTCAAATTTACATGTAGCCATATCATCAAAATCAAAGAAGTATTCACTTAAAATTTCCAAAATATGCTTTATATGCACTAATAAAGGTTCAAAGATGCATGCATCCATACTCAGAATCAAATAAATAGAAATTAATACCTATAAATATGTGAATAGTTAATTAATAAAGTAATAGTACTCAAATGAGTTGATATTTATTCCCATTCAGTCCTGATTGTAGTTGGTTTTACAATATACAACCATAAGTTTTTCAAGATCTTCTAGATTCTTTTTTTTCGCTTGCTTTGAGGATAAATTTTTATGGAGAATGACCATTAATCATCTACAGATTTACTGGACAGTGCTTAAATTCACACACAATAGCAGGCCGTATTTCTCCTGAAAGTTGTAAAATCTCAGTTTCAAATACTAGTGTACAGAACTTACAGTATTGTACCTGGGTTTCTTTGTAAAACACTATGAAGCATATTTACAGTGTCTTTGATGTCTGCAGGAACATTTTTCAGCTGACACTCCACTTCATTCAGAGGAACATGCCACAAGTTTATTTTTCTATATAATGAGGCAGAATTTTAAAATAAGTCTTAATTAAAGCCTGATCCCTCTGAACCTTAAACTACTGAATGTGTCCTGTGTTTTACTTATCACTAAAGTATCACTTGGATTGAAATTTGCAACAACTTCCATAACAGAACTGAAATGTAAAGAGTAAAAAAAGGCTGCTTCAATCCCAAAACCCCATTCAATGAATATTGGCTCCAGGGGCAGTACCAGGGAGTCTGTTTCTATAGGCTGTAATTTGAAGAGGAGCTTTTACAAAAACTTTCTTTATACTGAATATTAACTCATTTACTTCTAGAAATAACAGATTATGCTACTCAAATAAGACCAGATATCAAACATGTCAAATTAACCAAAGGTGGATAAAATACCTTTAATGACGAACCAGCCGACAGCATGTAAGAAGTTGCTTCAGAAAATAGAATACAAAACTGATTGTTCTTGCCTCCTGTCAGCCATAACACTCCTAATGAATCTTCAACAAAACGAGCTATGGCAGATTGATTAGATCTGTTCAACACTTTACAGGCAATTAAGTAAGGCTTTCCAAGAACATCTTCACTTAACTTCCTCACAATTAAGTTGGCCACATGGCAGCCACAATATTTTGTTTCAGCAATGCCAAAAAAGGACAGTGTCTTAGCACGCTCTTTATTTCTTGAACTACTGAATTAAAGCAGCCACCTAGATAAGTTTTTCTGAGGTTCGATTTATCTAGGATGTTTTTATTGTAGCACTTTTCTAAAAGAAATAAAAAATATTTATTATTGAGTTTACTCCAAGGGATATTTACAGCAACTAATGTTTCACAAGGATCATGAAAAGCTCACATTTATGTTTGGAAAGCTTTGCACTTTATTTAATTAATGGTGTGTTTAAAGAACTCGTGTGAGTACTTGCTGCTAAGTGTTATGTTGCATGAACTGATTTTTTTTATTTTTTTTACATGGAAAAACACTATTTTACTGTCTTTGTATCCCTGGAGGTTCCAGGATAATACAGTGCGTTCCCTGAGCGACCAAAGCGCCCCATGGCTGCACCCCATGCCGGCTCGCTCTCTGCCAGAATTACGCTTAAAGGACCAGCAGGTAGCATATATGGAACTCTAACTACTGTACTAATTTACATTAGGCTTACCTGAAATCACAATAGATGTTGAAATTGATGACCTTCAATGCAAATACATTCACTATACTCCCAAAAACAGTTCTGGTTCACTCAAAGTTCATCTTGACTGATTGCCTGTATTTCTCTCGTGATGTCCTTCAATTCTTATAATGTATGCGGGTATGCTGGGTACACTTTATTCTTTATCGTTCCCCATAAATAAAAGTCACATGGAGAGAGGTCAGGGGAACAAGATGGCGACAATTCTCGACTAATTATTCTGTCACCATACACACTTTGAAATTCATGCATAGAATTTGCAGCAGTGTGCGCTGTTGCTGAGTCCTGCTGGAACCACCCACACAATCGTTCATCTCAAGTTAATTGCGGAAAACAATTATTTAAAATGGAATTTACATGTGTGAATCAACTGTTGTGTCGAAAAATATGGGACCAATAATTCTACATGCACTTACTGCACACCAAATCCCAACTTTTGCACCATGGTGAAGAATTTCATGAATAATATGGGGATTTTCCGTAGCTCAGTATCTATTGTTTTGGGTAGAAACGTGACCTTGAAGATACAATCACACTTCATCAGTGAAGAACAATAAAAGTGGGTCCACATCACTATTATAAACAGACTGCAAAAACCAATTGCAATAGCTTCGACACAACAGTTGATTCACATGTTTATGTAAATTCCATTTTAAGTAGTTTTTTTCCGCAACTAACAAGAGATGAACGATTGTGTGGGTTGTTTCAGCAGGACTCACCTACAGCACACACTGCTGCAAATTCTATGCATGAATTGCGAAGTGTTTATGGTGACAGAATAATTAGTTGAGGATTGTGACCATCTCATTCCCCTGACCTCTCTCCATGTGATTTTTATTTATGGGGAACGTTAAAGAATAAAGTGTATGCATCCAACCCGCACACATTACAAGAGTTGAAGGACAACATCACGAGAGAAATGCAGGTAATCAGTCAAGATGAACTTCTTCAAGTGAACCAGAACTGTTTTTCGAGATATAGGGAATGTATTCGCGTTGAAGGTCATCAATTTCAACATCAATTGTAATGTAACTTAGTACAATAGTTAGAGTTCTGTACACATTAACTGCCGGTCCTTTAGATATAATTGTGGCAGAGATTGTGTCGGCCCTCACCCATTATGGTGCAGCCGCGGGGCGGTTTGGTCACTCAGGGATGCACTGTAATTCTATGTTGACTGTAAGAATATAAATGTAGGTAATGTATAAGCTAATCCACTGTCTCAGTAACTTCTAGGCAAGCTGACATTAGGCATGCATATATATAATGTCTTAATTGTAGCAGATAGCTTGTTATATAACATTTTTCACATTGCAAAAACATCCTTGTCAGCCAATTTTTTCAGTGACTATTTCCAAAAATAGTCATTATTGTGTCTAGGATAGTAGTTATGTACATTATTCTTCGTACTCAGCTTGTTTATAACAGGGAGAATTGCTTTATATTCATAGAGTGAGTAAAGTGTGAATATTTTGTTTTCCCAAAATATATTTACACGTCAGCATTTTTTAAATTAAAAATTAACTTAATGCACTTTTTTCTGCAGAATGAATATTCTGTCCATATGTATTCTTGGGAGCTTTCCCATATTTCTTTTCCGTACAACAGATATGGAAATATAATCCTATAATAGAGCACTTTTAGTAGGTTAGGGTCACCTATTGGGTGGTATGAATAAAAGTGAGACGTGTCTTATGACTCACCACTAGCAGAAAATGTGAGAAGCAGCTAGTCTTGAGACGCTTCTCGTTAATTTTGTATAAAACAAAATTTCTCCTCCGAAGTGAGACGTGCTACCTGCGTCTCATTTACTATGTGTGTAAACAGGTCAACAATGTATTGTTGCATGAATGGAAAGGGTTTATTTCAGCATTTATGAATCAATTTATAATGTCAAAATGGAGAAGGAAGCATTACATTTTAATCATATTTTGCGGATGTTTTAAAAAGCTATTTAATAAAATCATAACTGTCAGAAAATTAGAAACTTGCCATGGCTGTAACTAAATTAGATTCAGGAAAAGTTCTAGATAGGAATGAAAATGAAATTTATTTGTTTGAAAAAATAAGCAATGTTAAGAGCAGAATAAAACAAAAATCTGATGTGTTCCACTCACATTCCACATACAAACTATTTTTACAAAACATTGATATTTTATCTACATCATACTAATCTATACACCCATTAGTAGAATTGTTCTTTTTACTTCGTTTTTGTTTGTAGAAGGGGAATAAGAGAATATACTAGGCTAAAGTGATAGTTAAATATTTTAAAAGCTGAACATTATGTGAAACAGAAGTATGGTGCCACTTGCATGGCCAGCAGTAAAACTAGAAATACGAAATGAAAGTAGGCTTCCTGTATGAGAACGTAGTTTAAAATCGAAACTAATAACAAGGAATATCTCGAAAATGGTCAACTCTACAAGGAAAACGTATGACATAAATTGTGTGTTTAAATGAGAACTATGTTTTTGTGTGGTAAGAGGAAGTCTATCTCTTACGGTTTACCAGTTTTTCAAAATTCATCCAGAATAAAGAAGTCTTCAGAGGCTGTTCCCAGAAAATATAAATTCTTGGTATACATTTTATGTTTGACGTAAATATCTTTGATTACAGTATTTTAATCAAAATCATTAGAGCCAGTTTTGATAAAAACAAAAATTTCAAAAACATTTTCCATGTAAAGGGTAGTTTGGAGTTTTCTTGAAAATTTTTGTATTGCATCTTTGAAAGATCTAAACATAAATAACAAGATTGGTATTTAGCGGCTTTAGATGCTGCCAACCGACACACATGGACCTTTTTTTAAAACTTCTTTTTCAGGACTCAGGGGACCTTAAAATATATTTCCAGTGAAATCTGGACAAGTTCATACTATTGTCTGACAACTATGTTATAGTTCATGCTGCAAACAAAGTTCTTATACAGAAGACTTGGAATTTTGCAGGTATGAGCCAGTGGTTCTTTCATCACAGTGATGTGTCACATTGCAACCAGTGTTTTGAAAGACCTATTATAGATTGTCTTGTAAGGGAAGGAATATGTGCCCTCATTTTCATGTGAAAATAACATGGGAATTTATATCTGCAGTATCAAGTTGCATATAGAGCAGTGAAGTGGCCGTGTTCTTATTTTCAGTGCTGAGGAGTAGATTGCACACCTTTGATTTACTGTCTTCACACTGCCCTTAGTTCTATTATACTCCAGAATCATTGTCATCTTCTTTGTCTCTTTACCAATTGCTTCATTGTCAATGCTCGAATTCTTTGAAGTACATGTGAGATCAAAGTAAATTATTCTTGGAAACCAAAAAGACCAGAACCAACTTCCTTGTTTTGCATGCATTAATTCTAGAGGAATTTTTCTAAATTTACTTGGAGGGTTCCTAAAAATGTGGAGCTATCTTCAAGGAAGTAATCTGCCAAAAGGATAATTGCTATAATAGTTATCCATAGTAAAGTTTCTGTGAACTTTTATAGGTTCTACAAGTTGTTTACCACATCAAAAGGTTTTTTCAACATAAAGCACCTTATGTTTCTAACAGTAATCTCAGAGTTGTAGATAATATGACAGTCATAATTGAATACAGTTTAAACCATATTTTAGTAATTTTTTTAGCATATGCTGAATAAAATTACACTGACCTCAAAAGGGGTGCAGCATTTTGTCTATAGTCTCAATCACTCTTGAGATTCTAAGATTATTGTGCTTAAAATTTCAGTAAAGTTGGTGTCAAATTCCTTAATGGCTGCTAGATGATCAATTTTTAGACAGTCATTTTTTGGTTGCCACATCAAGTCTGATACAGTTCATTAAAACTTGAAATCTTTTGTAGTGAAAGCAACTCTCAAGATAATAGCTATATGAATAACATATGCATTCCATAATTCCAAAATATTTGCGTGCCTTCCTTTTTTGAGATATGAAAAAGTAAATGGAAAAAATGCATAATTTATGCAGAACTTGAAATTTTGCAATCCCCTATTCTTTTAAGGCCAATATCTACTTCTATTTTTATAATGTATAAATTACTATTTTACAATTTTGTCAATCATGCCAAAAGTTATAAATTTTAAGAAGACTTTTTATGGAGAGGTCATGATTCTATCAATTTTTTTTGGGCCTGGCAAGACATTTATTATATTTTTAGATCTTGTGTTACCTGAAATTCTCAAAGTACTAATCCAAATACCAGAGATGATCAGAAACTAAGGTTACAAAGCCTGCAGTGAAACGAGTATACTTTATTTTGTACAACTAATACAGCCATTTGATAGTACATTCATTAGTTATTTTTCCACACAGTCTCCATGTCAGTTGAGGCACTTGTTGCTTCACGGGATGAGTTTAAATATTACCTCATGGTAAAAATCCTGTCCTTGTGTGTTCAGCCATGTCATGAAGTGTTGTACCTCCTCATCTGAAGTAAATCATTGGTCTCCTAGGTGCTCTTTCAAGTGCGGAAAAAGGTGAAAGTCACTTGGAGTGAGATTTGGGCTGTGGGGAGGGTGGTCGGTGATATCCCAGCAAAACTGCTTCAATAGTGTGGTGGTCTTCTGGGCTGTATGAGGTTATGCGTTGTCGTGAAGGAAGATGACATACTTGGTGAGAACTCCTGGCCATTTGTGTCATGGTCTCATAGTATCGGTCAGCAGTGCCCTCTTACCAAAAACTCCATGAATATGACACCCGCGCTGTCCCAAAACACTTTGGCCATCACCTTCCCAGCAGAAGATGCCACCTTAAACTTCTTTGTTTTTTGGAGAAGTGGGGTGTTTTCACTCCATTAACGACTGCTTACTGCTGGGGGTAGTGGTGGATCCATGTTTGGACAGTGCGGTGAAGAAAATTATTCCCTCCCATGGAGAACTGTTGCAAAAGTTGCAGACTTGCTCCCATGTGCTTCTCCTTGTGTTGGTTGAACAGATTTTGTGGAACCCATTGGAAACACACTTTAAGGTACTGCAGAATATTTTGAACAGTGTGATGAATGCTTCCAAAAAAAACATTCCCAGTTTTACCACCACCACCACATGTCATAACATGATCTTCATGTTGTCTTGAATCAGCTTCTCCATGCAAGTTCTGTTCAAATCTGTGGATGCTGTGCTGAGTCAGCTACTGCGATCCTCGTCAGTGATGTTTTCTCTACAGGCTGCAAACTTTCAACACCATTTTGTGACATGCTGGCAAGGCATTACAGTCTTCCATAAACCTCTACCAGCTGTCAGGGAATGTCAGCCATGGCTACATGTTTAGCTCACAGAAATTGAATAACAGTAGATTAGTTCACGAGACCAGTTTTCCAAACAAGTCACCATTTGTTTACCTTGCAGTACGATTGTAGGTGGCAGTTGGCTGAAACTCTGCACAGTTGCCAACCACATGTATTAGAATTACTGCACACTACTGATTTCACTGTGAAAGATGAAACCCCAAGAATATGGGCCTTGTTATCTTAGTTTCTGATCAACCTTTGCAGTTTCACCATCCTTGTCTAGGAAAAATCAATAATCTACACTTTCTTTCTCAACATCTTCAAAATCACATTCTCCACATTGTTATGACTTATGTTTCACTATAATAGTTGCTTTGATAAACAAGCATCATCTTCATCAGATTTGTCTGAGAAATCTGCTATTTTCCCCTCCTCCTTCAGTACCTTCTTGTAGCTGTTATCTTTTTGAAGTACAAAGCCTTTTGAATCTCAAATAAAAACATACAATATTATAACCTCAATCTGGGTAAATCAAATATTAAATAGCTCAGTAAATAAACCAATATACGCACTCATAAATACTGCTAGATTATGCCGCCAAAATGCAGTGTTCACTTCATAGGTTAATTACAGTTACAAATGACTCTTGAAAATAACAATCACTACACGAATGTGTTAAATGCATTTAAAGTAGAATACTTCAGCAAGCTTCTGAAAATTCCCAGTTCTCTTGTTATATTTTGTAGACAGAAAAGAAAGGACACAATGCAACAGTGCACCATGCCCAAACTTGAGGGCCACCAAAAGCTCTCAATATGGTCATAAAATATTTTTGAAATTTAAAATAGGCTGTAGGTTCTCCTGCTACTCTCTAAAGAGTGACTGTACAAAACTATTTTGATTTACTGGTGAACAAAAAGTTCTACCACAGAACAAAACAAGTAACTTAAATTTCTCATTACATTAGTATATTACTTGTTGAGGTTTTTTTTTTTTTTCCCCCCCTTACTTTAGCCACAAGAAGCAAGCACAAGGAATGAGTTACATAAACATTTTCTGCCCTGGCGATAAAGTTCTTGCACTTGTGCACCGATAACCATAGATATCTTTGTCTTGTACCTTGCACAATAGCAACGAGAACATGGAAAGCATAATTGTGCCTATCACAGCAATTAGATGTGGCAGGATACAAATTGATTATGTGAGCAGTAAGCCGAGAAGCCACTAAATTAGCTTCATAGCAGCAACACATAATGCATTTATTTATATCAAATGCTCCTCTTAAGTGCAATTAGAACTTAATTGTGGCTGAAACTTGAAGCAACATTTATATATTATTCACAAAATCTGCCGACATTTTATGAGTTTTATGTCATGTTTATAATATTTGATGTTCAATTGTTTTTATTCCTTTGCTTCCGAAGTTGAAATCGCTGGATGCAAACTTTTATTATTCCTTGTGCTTTTGTCGCATATGAGTGTTTTGAATTTCTCGATGCGATTTTGTTTTTCAACAGTATAGTTACGTGTTGATTTTCTGGCTGGTGACGCCAAGTTATCATGAAGAAGGAGGCTTCTTCACGCGTAATGAAAAAGGCGGTTTCGAGATAACACGTAAAAATATAATTTGTGTTGAATTATACGCGCCCATGGATTCACAGCGTTCAACAAAGTAATGAATTGCATCGAGCGATTACAGTTTATCTTTGGAATTGTAAAATAATAACTATAAAAATAAACTGCGATTCTACAAAAATCCTAGCAACTTATTATTTAAGAAGCCGCCAGGTAGTCTGGATCTGTGAAGCCCAACAAGCCCGATAAAAAAACGCCCTGAGAAGAGTCAAACGCTACACAAAGTCAAACATAAGCGCGAGTAGACTTACAATCCAACATTTGACGAGCGTTTATATAGAAGCCTTATATTTTAATGTTTCAAATATGGCGCCCAATGTGGGGCTCGAGGAAACACAGATCCAGATAATAAAGAAAGACGAATAAAAGAAATCATTGGATCACCAAAGAGGGGACCCAAAAAGACGGGAAGAGAAGCAGCCAGATTCAACTCCAGGAGGTCGGGAGACAAGAGTCCTGCAGGAATCAGAGAGAGGTGATGCCCGATATCTCGTAACGACCAGGAGGACTTCAGGGACAATCTGCTGGCAGTCTCAGACGGCGGAGTGAACCATTGCACTCTTCAGTTACCACCAGGAGTCATCACTGGGTTCATTATTCCATAATTTATATACATGTGTGTGTGTGTGTGTTTTTCAAGTGTTGCATTTTCAGACACAATTTTTTTCTCCATCACCTGTTGGTCAGTACTACATGCATTTTCATTCATGTGCATTGTAATTTCTTGCTGTAAAGACATTGTGTTTGTAGGCATTATATCTTTGTTCATTTAATGTTATTGAGAAGTGGCAAAAACATAAAATCTGCTATGGAGAGTGAAAAAGAAATAAGTGCGGTGGTAGAAAGCAGTGAAACAGCTGGTTCCTACCAAGCACTTGTGGAACTTATGATAAAGATGAAGGAAGCTGTAAATGTTACTAACACAGAATTAAGGGTGAATAGCACCAAGATAGACAAAACAAATAAGAAAGTAGAAGCCACTAACACAGAATTAAGGGCGAATAGCACCAAGATAGACGAAACAAATAAGAAAGTAGAAGCCACTAACACAGAATTAAGGGCGAATAGCACCAAGATAGACGAAACAAATAAGAAAGTAGAAGCCACTAACATAGAATTAAGGGCAAATAGCGCCAAGATAGACAAAACAAATAAGAAAGTAGAAGCCACTAACATAGAATTAAGGGCAAATAGCGCCAAGATAGACAAAACAAATAAGAAAGTAGAAGCCACTAACATAGAATTAAGGGCAAATAGCGCCAAGATAGACAAAACAAATAAGAAAGTAGAAGCCACTAACATAGAATTAAGGGCAAATAGCACCAAGATAGACAAAACAAATAAGAAAGTAGAAGCCACTAACATAGAATTAAGGGCGAATAGCGCCAAGATAGACGAAACAAATAAGAAAGTAGAAGCCACTAACACAGAATTAAGGGCGAATAGCGCCAAGATAGACGAAACAAATAAGAAAGTAGAAGCCACTAACATAGAATTAAGGGCGAATAGCGCCAAGATAGAAGCCACTAACATAGAATTAAGGGCAAATAGCGCCAAGATAGATGAAACAAATAAGAAAATAGAAGCTCCTAACATAGAATTAAGGGCGAATAGTGCTAAGATAGACGAAACAAGAACAAAAAAAAAAAATAAAATTAGTCAGTGCTGAGTTAAGAGCTGAATTTAAAAGCAGCAATGCAGAGCTGAGCTCCAGACTGGAGAAAACAGACATGGCAGTGAAAGCTCTGGAATCCAAAGTGGATAAAAATGTGCAAGAAACAGGTGAAAAAATTAATGTCCTGGAATTATCTGTAAAGAAAGAAGTGGAAAGAGTTGAAAAGAAAGTAAATGAAATGACTGGAAAAAGGGAGAAAAGAAATAGTAAAATTGAGAACTAGAGTTAGTGAAGCAGATTCTGGTATAAAAATTTTGAATCACAAAATGAAGTCCGATCGTCAAAGGTCATTTATTGTTGAGTAAAAAGATGGAAGAAGGGGGAAATCATTTGAGAAAAGAAATAGAAGGAATCAGAGTAGAAGTAGGTGACAAAATTAAGGATTCTGATAGCAAGTTAAAAGCTTTTCAAATAATAATAGATAGGAAAATAAATAAGGCTGTAAAAGCAAACTTGTACAAAGAAAATGAACTAGTAATAGATTTAGAATGAAACAATAGAAGCAGAGCAAAGATTTTTCAGACTGGCAGTGATAAAAAATACAATGGAAATTTGTGTGAGGAAGAGATAGAACATTTTCATTCAGGTGAAGATGAGAGTCTGTGTAACATGGCTAGTTACCATGGCAACCATCTCTGTTATGAACAGATGTTGAATGATGTGAAAGCACCAATTTTTGATGACCATTTAAGGGATAACCCAATACAATTTTTGAAAGAATTGGATCATTATTTTGGTATAAAAAGAATCCCTAAAGAATTCAGAATGAGCATTGTGAGAAATTCTTTGAGAGGTAGTGCCCGAGAATGAATGCAGTTAACGTTGTCTAGCAATAAGACTTATAGTAATTTCAAAGATTTGTCTTGTCAAGGTTTTGGGGCAAGCTGTACAAAATAAAATGCGCTTAGAATGATCAATTGGAAGATTTGACAACAGGAAGGACACAAGGATGTCCGATATTTTCTAAGAATTGCCAATAAGTGTAAGTTCTTAAATCCAAGACCGACAGAAAATGAAATTATACAGTCGGTAATAAGGCATTTTCCAAAGGACATTTATAACAACTTAGTGGTAGCTAGACCAAAAGATTTCGCCACTGTTATAGATTTATTGACCATGTTAGATATCAAAGAAAATAGTGTGCGAAGTGAAAGGTATCCAAGATTTTCACAGGAAGATGACATTCAAAGATTCCCTGGGGAAGGGGCACAGTCAGAACTAAAATATGCTCAAAAAGTAGGGTTAGGAAACGGCAATGACCGCTATAAGGAGCTAAATTCTTTTAAAAACAATGGCTAATTCAAAAGTGATTTTAGGTATCACAATAATAATAACCGCAGCAGAAGTGATTACCAAAATCAAAGAAACGATAGAAGTAGCCGCTTCGACAAAATTCATAGTGATGGGGATTCTGCAAAGCATAAGTTGAATTTCATTCAGACTAACCCAAGGTTTATGACTACGCAAAATTTTCAAAGCAGAATGAAATGTCCCTTCTACGCAGGGAATGAAAACAGATTCGAGAATGCAAATCAGAATTTCGGAAAAGAGGTAGGAAATTCTCGAGAACCAAGTATCAACCGGGAGTTAAACCCAGGACAAAATAAATCGGTTCCAACTATGCGGGTTATTGAAAGCTTTAAAAGTGATGTCGCAGAAAACAAAATTTGCGCTATAAAACCTCCGGGAAACTAGGAGAAGGTTGTAATTATACTACGAATTGCAGCCTTGACAAATTCCTCAAGCAATGCTCACAATGGGGTAATTTAAGTATCTTAAGCAAGGTATGTGACGCAGAGAATTCGTCGGAGCAAAATAAACTTATGAGTCCTCCGCAAATCAAAATAAATGTCATGAATAAGATGGTGAACGTATGGATCGATACTGGATCTAGCACTTGCATATGTAGTGAAGAATTTTTCAATCAATTGGTATTAGAAAGGAAGATTGAGTATTTACCAGTATGTAATGTATATTGTACAGTAGCTATAGGTAAGAAAAAGGAAAGGATTAAGTTCCAAGCATTTTTAAAGTTGGTGCTGAGATGTAATTTTTCTTGTAGTACTGAGATTATCTGCAGATATTATTTTAGGAAGTGATTTCTTACTAGCTTAGCGTGCCATAATTGATTTTGGCGGGAAATATATTATAATGAATGATGAGGTGGATAATGAGATAGTCATTCCTTTAGAGAAAGAATGCTGCGATGATATAATATGTGAAAGGAATGATACTGATTCTTGTGAAGAGAGGTTCTTCATTGAGAATATTGTGATTAATAAGGGTGTAGATGCAGTCACACTCGATATGAATAGGGGTAATAATGAGAATAATAATTTAAATGATTTTGTGTCATGCCCAAGTATTATTTGTGAGGAATGTATTTTGCAGTAAGAATGTAACAATGATATGGATGGAAATATGGTTTCTATGGAGAGGAGTGAAAAATTTTCAAACAGCAGCCATGATAGATATGGTAATGCGTATAGGAAAATACAAAATAAATTAACAAAATGCCATGGATTGAATACTGTGCAATTAGATAAGTTAAGAGACATGCTTATGGAGAATTGTCATGTTTTTAGTGATAAGCCTGGAAAATGTAACAAATATGTTCATCGATTTGAATTCAAAGGTATTACTCTGTACTCACACAAGTGCAGACCCATACCAATAGCAATTAGAAAGCAAGCCGACGAAGTAATTGAGAAAATGTTGAAAGATGACATTATTGAGGTAGCGGATGAGTCAGCATACTTAAATCCAATATATTGGGTTCACAAAAGAAATAATAAGCTGAAGATGTCTATAGATGCTCAACGGCTTAATTCTTTTACCGTCCCAGACAATTTTAGGCCAGAAAGTGTGGACTCATTGTTGTCTAAGCTTACGCGAGCAAAGCATTTTTCCACTACTGATTTATTCGCCTCATACTAGCAAATAGAATTAAGTGAAGACTTACGCAAGTACACTGCTTTTTTGCATTCTGGTAAAGTTTCTTTCTTCAACGGATGCGCCTTCGGGTTATCCACCAGCTTTGATAAAACACTTTATAAAATTTTTGGGGATACCTTTAATGATTTTGCTTCTAATTATGGAGATGACTTTTAGATTTTTGATGATAATTTTGAGTCTCACATAACGCATTTGGATTATGTTTTGAAAAAGTTTGGAGAAAGTAATATGACTGTAAATTTGGAAAAGTGTAACTTTTTTGAGGAAGAGATAGAATTTTTGGTGTATCTGATTTCAGAAAAGGGTTTAAGACCAAATCTTCAACGTGTTGAGGCAATCCAAGCCATTACACCTCCAAAGAACTTAAGCAACTTAGACGATTCTTTGGAATTTTGCAGTACGAAGCTAGATTTGTTGAGAATTATGCTGGGGAAGTTGCACCCATGAGGGAATTATTAAAGAAGGATGTTAGATGGTGCTGGGAGCAGAAACACCAGGTGGCTTTTGAAAATGTGAAGAAATTATTTAAATCTGCTATACTTTTGGAACAACCTAATTAAGATTTTCCATTTCACATTTTTTCGGATGCCAGTGTAATAAGTTTCGGCTGTGTGCTGTGCCAATATGATGTAAACAATGAAAAACATGTGATAGCTACTGCATCAAGGTCATTAACAAAAGTTGAAAGCAATGCTTGTTTAACACAGTTAGAGAAGGTGCTATTTATTTTGCATTGCAAAAATTTAGGTTGTACGTATATAATCATGAGATAATTGTTCATACAGATCATGTTAGCCTGTCGTTTATACAGAGCTGTAAGTTAACTAATTCTAAACTGTCCCATTATATTCATTAGATTATGTCATATAGAATAAAGGTTCTACACATTTCAGGTAAGGAAAATGTATTTAGCTATACTTTGTCTAGAATTAATCTTAATGATCATGTAGCAGATACCATTGGAAATCCTTGTAACGAGATAAAAATTTTGAAATTAAACATTAAAATGAATCCAGATTTGAACTGTAAACTGAAAAATTTACAAAGATTTCAAATGGAAGACGACGAGATAAGTAAAATATGGAGGGATGCACCAGAGATTAATGAAGCAACTGAATCAAAGTTTGGAAAAAGGAATGGAGTTGTTTACAAGTTGCTAGGTAACTTGAATAAGAGCTGGAAAATTATGATACCAAAATGTATGCAGGATGAGTTAATTTTAGTTTTCCACATTTCATTAATTCATTCAGGTGTAGAGAAAACTGCTTTATGTTTGTCAGAAGTGGCGTACATAAAACATTTACATAAAAAGGCGAGGAGAATAATTTCTACTTGTGATCTATGTCAGAAAGCAAGTGTTTAAATGTTAAATATGATACTATACCTAGGACTATAATTAGGGACAAGAAAAATGCTTTGGTTGCAATAGATTCACATGGTGAAATGCCTGCAGGTCAATTCAATTTTAAGTTTACTCTTGTCATGTTCGATTTGTTTTCAAAATTTGCAAAGATCTTTCCTATGAGGAAAATAAATAGCGCATCATGCTTAAACAAAATTGTTAACAATTATATACCAAAGTATGGGAAAATTGAGGCCATATTGTCAGACAATGCAACGGTTCACACCAGTAGAAAATTTGTTGATAACTTACAAAAACATGGAATTAAAATTTATCATAGCTCTGCGTATTTCCCACAAGGAAACCCATGCGAGAGATGCTTGAGGAATATTTCAACGTATTTCAGACTTTTATGTCACAATAATAAATTGTGGGTTAAACATTGTGAATATGTTGAAAATGTCATTAATTATTCCATAGATGCTACCACTGGATTCACTCAATATGAATTAATGACTGGAGTAAAGCCTAGTAAAATAGTGAAGTTACTACCCAATGTAATATGTAAAGGTAATTCTTTAAGCTATGAACAGAAAGCGGAATTGGCTTTTAAAAGGATCCAAAGAAAATCCGAACTGAGGATAAAGCGTGCACAAAGGCACAGGTTTAAGTGGAATCCTGTCATTGGTAGCGAGGTGTTAATAAAAAGAAAGAATATTTCCAATGCTGAACGGAATGTATACTCTGAAATGAGCTTATTGTATAAAGGTCCTATTATTATCAGCAAAGCTTTTGGAGATCACACATACGAACTAAGAGATTCAAAGAATAAGGTTATAGGGCAGTATCACAAACAGATACTGCACCCATACAAAAGGTCTGATACATAATTGTATATTGTAAAAATTCATTTTGTAAGTGTGAGTGTGAATTGTAAGATAGAATGCACATTGTTGTGGAACTTGACCTGTTTTGTGTGAATGAAAGTTTATAGCATGAATGAATAATGCATTGTGGTATATGATTTATTGTTGGGAAAGATTTCACGACGTTGTGAACTCAGAATATGTGAGAATTATAAAAAAAATTAAATTAAAAAAGAAAAAGAAAGAGAAGTTCGTTCACAGCGTCATGAAAGGCGCATTTGAGGCAATATTTATATATTATTCACAAAGCTGCCAAAATTTTATGAGTTTTATGTCATGTTTATAATATTTGATATTCAATTGCTTTTATTCCTTTGCTTCCGAAGTTGAAATCGCTGGATGCAAATTTTTATTATTCCTTGTGCTTTCGTCACATATGAGTGTTTTGATTTTTCTGGATGCGATTTTGTTTTTCAACAGCATCTATAGTTTCGTGTTGATTTTCTGGCTGGTGACGCCAAGTTATCATGAAGAAGGAGGCTTCTTCACGCGTAATGGAAAAGGCAGTTTAGAGATAATGCGTAAAAATATAATTCGTGTTGAATTATGTGTGCCCATGGATTCACAGCGTTCAACAAAATAATGAATTGCATCGAGCGATTACAGTTTATCTTTGGAATTGTAAAATAATAACTATAAAAATAAACTGCGATTCAACAAAAATCCTAGCAACTTATTAGTTAAGAAGCCGTCAGGTAGTCTGGATCTGTGAAGCCCAACAAACCTGATAAGAAAATGCCCTGAGAAGAGTCAAACGCTACACAAAGTCAAACATAAGCGCGAGTAGACTTACAATCCAACATTTGACAAGCGCTTATATAGAAGCCTTATATTTTAATGCTTCAAACTTCTAAATTTGTAAGGAGAGCTTTAACAGTGAGTGCATTTCCAAGGCATCTATAGATTGTAATGAAACAAATGACAATGAATTACAGATGACTTCGTGGGATAGCAACCAAATGACATTGGAATCAAAGAAATCCAAGCTTTCAACCATCTTGACTCTGAGGTCTTTATCAGGGAACTGGCAAAAAAGGCGAATATGAGTGGACGTGGCAGAAAATGAGCACGAGTTAACCTTTCGTAGATCTCGTGCCAGAAGCCATGTCTGATTGGTTGGGGCTGAACACAACTACAGGTACACCTCCAAGCTATAAATATTCATTATTTATGCCTTTTTTTCCCAGTAGTTTATAGACTAGTTAAGCTATTCCTTGTTGCAGCCCTCAGGCTGCAGCAACATCAACTTCACCGCTAATCACGGAGGTGCTATTGCGGAACTCCATAATCCTTCCACTCACTCTTCCTATCCTATTGCCTCCCGCACTTCACCCAATGGCGAGATAAGCCATTCTTTCTACCTTCCAACTCTCTTACTGTCTCCCCTTTCAAAAAAAAAAAAAACTTTTTTGCCAGTTCCCTGATGAAGACCACAGAGTCAAGATGGTCGAAAGCTTGGATTTTGTTGATTCCAATCTCACTCGGTTGCTATACCGTGAAGTCATCTGTAATAATCAACACTAAGAAAGCTTCAAATCTTTAAATGAAAATGAAGCTGAACATATGCTAGTTTTCCAGAGTTAACAAGAAATACATATGGCAAAAAAGATAATATGCATGAATTAACATGAACAAGAACTACCTACTACCAGTTCGAGTGCTTTGGGGCTGAAACGGTAATGTGAGATTGCAGTAAATATCTAATTGATATGATTTTTGGTTGTGTTTATGATAATCTGCCTTCAGCGGACAGTCAGGGGAAAATTGAATTCAAAATTGTTGTTTGAAAGGATGAATTCAAGTTCTAGCTTAGGCTCAGAGAAGGACAAAAACATGTCCACTCTTAAGGCTTCATTTATGCAAGTGATTTTGTGCTGCACAACAAAGAATGATACATTGTGGCAGGAATTTTAGTGGTCTATTAATCATGTGACATGACGCTCTTAGTTGCACTTTTGAGAGTATTAGTTCTACCAGCCTCTTTCCACATGTGGTTCAACAGCTAGTATGGATTCATGTTTGTTGTACTACTGCTACAAACTCTTAACTTGCAAAAATAAACAAAAATACTGGCAAGTCATCTGATAAAGAAGGCCTGCTTCAAAATGTCCCGATATGCAGGGTGTGTGCACTCAGGATGGGTTTTGATGAGTTGAAAGTAACCCTCTGCAAGCAGATGTCAAAGAGTACTACTGATACGGAAGGAATTTTGCAGGAAAGCATCTTAAAGCAATATGGAGGCCATGCTAAAATGTTGATCTGAAAGGTTTCTGCCCTCCTATAACAATGTTCTCACTGACAGGAGAACAGTGCTGAAAAAGGGAAATTGGCTACATTGAATATTACTTTCTTAAGCACGTATGTACATAGTAGCTAGAAAAGATATTGTATTTCACCCAAAAATTTGATGTCAAAATTTCATCAGAAATATATGTTTTGAGGTCTCCTGAATAGTCAGAAAAAATAATTTTTAGAAAAAGATCTCTGGGTAGGCCTGTGGACTGCATAGCTTAAAAACAAAAAGACTGTTAAATGCCAAACTTGGTATTTATGTTTAGTATCTCCCAAGCATGCGACAAGAAGATTTTCCAGAAAATTCCCACCACAAACTATCCTTTATATGGAAAAATATTTGAAAATTTTGTTTTTCTCAAAAATGGCATGCAGAATTTTGATTAAAATACTGTATATTAGCGATATTTACATTGCAAATAAAATATATGTTTTACATTTTCTGGGAATAGCTTCTGAAGCCTTCTTTATTCTGAATGAGTTTTGCATAATTTTGCTTAACGGTTAAACCATAAGAGATAGACAAAAACTTACTTCATAAACAATGTAGATCTTGTTAAAACTCATAATCTTTTTGGTTTTAATTTTAAACTACCTTACTTTTCTCAAATGGGACCATGCAGAGTAAACTGTTTCACATGGACTATCACTTTTGCTTAATATATTCCCTTATTTCCCTTCTACTTACAAAGAAGCAAAAAATACGACCAATTCTGCTAATGTTTATCTTGTTCAGCATGATGTAGATAAAAGAATAATTTTTGTTAAGAACACTTTGTATATGAAACAGCTAGATAAAGTATATATATAATGTGATGTGCTTCATTCACATAACTTTCCCTAGCTGATCCTTATACAATGGAATATATATTTAACCATATGAAGAGTATTGTAAAGCACATTGGATCCAGAAAGGAAATTTTACAGGAAAAGCCAAAAATGAATTACACTTAGACTATGGGAGGCATTTCAAAAGTAATAGTCACAAATCTGTCTTTATATGTCCCAAACGGGACTGCATTACAAATGAACTTTTTTTTTTTTTCAAAATTGTAAGAAATTAAACTGAAAACTGAAAAATATACTTATAATAATTGGGTAGTTTCATATCTAAAAATGAAGATGTCAGTGCTAGAACTAGAAAAGCAAAATGTTAGTGCACAGTTATCCTTCCTATGGAAATCTAAATAAATATCCATAAAATTGAAAAATATTTAATACATATGTGAAATCTATCTTATTATATGAATGTAAAACTTGGAAAGTTACTAGCTCAATTGCTAAGAAATTACAAATGTTTAATAATAGATGTCTGAGAATAATCATGGGAATATGGTGGCCAAGGACCATTTCAAATAAGGACCTGTGAAAGTAACTAACCAGCAGCAAATTGGAAAAGAGGTGAAATATAGGAAATGGAAATGGATCGAACATGTGATGAGAGAATGCTAAAACGACTTTCAATTGGAAACCCCAAGGTTCTACTAGGAGACCAGGTAGATCAAGAATTACATGGCACAGCACAGTTAAGAAAGAGAGAAGTTTCAGGAAAAAGCTGGAAGGAAATTAAGGTATTGTCACAGAACAGAATATGCTGGCATGCATTCATTAAGGCCGTATGCTTCCCAGAGTAGTGCGAGGACTTTACTACTACTATTATATAAAACATGGTACAGTTATTCTTGAATTGCTAAAATAAGTTACATCCATGTTTATCTTTGGGTAATAACATATTTTACTACATCACAATACATGTTTCTTGTAAAAAGATTTAGTTGCTTACAGTAACTATAAACAAGAGATTTGCTTAACTCAGGAAACAGTCTTCTAATATTTGAAAGATATTTAAAAATTTAATCTAAATAAATAATAATAGCAACACAACCTGGTATATTATTACTATAATTGTGTAGGTTTTTTGTGGATTCTTTTCTGCTCTCCCCTAGGTAAGTCTTTTTGAAGTAAGTCAAAAATCTTTTTCTGTTTGTTTTTTCTTCCTCTCCAGATACTTTGTTTTTGGCCTTGAGGATAAAGATACAGGTATACTGCAACAATGGAAGCGACCCTCATTATATTGGCATGTAGCTTTAAATTTAGTAAGTCCAAGTTTTTATCACAACACCTGAAAAGAAATTAATAACTATTCACTCAGCACTATTGCTATTGTGTGAAAGCTTTGTGTTAACACAATAAAAGCAATAATACAATGAATAATTGAAACTGAATGCTAGGATAGGTAAGCAAGTTTTGAACAAGCCTTTGGTTTCATCTCATACATGTTGCTATTTGCTACAGTGCACATCTGCTTAGATTTATTGCCAGGAAAAAGATACGATTCAAGATGTGTTCTCTAATACATTAGTGATGATGACACATTAAAATAACATGAAGACAATTACGAATAATGTTATGTTTTTCAACACATACGTTTCATCAGATTGCAAATGTCTTCCTATCTTTTGCTGTTTTTGTTTATTTTGGTTTCCACTGGACTTTTCCCTCAGAATTTCACTTTCATCCATTGCAAAAGGCAGCACAAATGAACAGAATAAACAACACAAACTAACAGAATGCTTCTCACTCTTAATGCTGACCATGACATCAGTATAACCAGCTAATGACTTTCAGGATAACCACCCTGAGAAAAATGAATGTGAACATAACATAGTTTGCAGCAATCGCAAACATGAACATAATATGGTTTGCAACAATAGCCAATTACACAGGGATAAAATATAATTTCACGTGAACAAAGTTCACAGCATAAAAGAGCATGCTTGTAACTAGGCGAATTCATGTAAAACTTGATTTCATCCAGGGGTGGACATAATATGGTTTGCAATGATACTCCTCATATGTTATGGATCAACATGAAAATGCTAGGTGTTTATTGACTTCTTTGTGCATGTATGTATATTAATAATATATGCTGAAATAGAATAATGACTTGTCTAAGAAATTTATTCAACCAATGATTATTAAAAGTAACATCGATTTTGGGGTAAAATAGTTTCACTTTTGACCAAATAATATATGCACCCTTTACATTTCCTACATATCAGTAGTGCTAACAATAAAACATTTCTCAACTGAAGGATAACAATAACAATAAATGAAACATGATGTTTTCTTTAAATATACAACTGAAGCAACAATCGCTGCATCACATTGAATGCAGTTTATCAGTTTTAAGTATCTTGAGCTTTATGAAGCAGATGATAAGCAACAACACTGCTTCTATATAATTTTCTGTGCTTATCCTACAGGAACTTTTAAGGTAACAGGTTTTAATTGCAACTATACTCTTTATCACCTGATCTCATACTGTACTAATTCATTTGACCAAGGACATCATGACTATTGTAAGAAAACCAGAATGGGATTTTCCTGCCAATATCTTTGAGTAACATTTCCAGCAGCAACTATAGTATCATTAGCATAAGTGACAATGGTGTCTTTATTGAGGGATGATGTGGATTTTGTAACTGACTGCCATATTGCATGGCAATTGATACAATATCTGAATTCTGCTTCTCACCCACACTCAAGGTGCCATCCACAAATTTAATGACTGTACTGAGTATTATTTGATTTCATTATTCAGGAACTGTGTTTCCTATAGGTATAAGTTGCATGTCCTGTCCCTTCAGCATGTATCAATACATCTAATGGTAGCTGGTACATGAAAAAGGTTACCCCATATCATATTGTTTTTTCTTTTTTTTTAATGAAGACTATAATAAATGCAAAACTAGAAAGGGATATGCTAGTTGTTGTGTACCTACCTGCATATACCCTTCCTTTCTTCCTTCTTTCCTCCCCCCTCCCTCATTTCCCTCCCTCCTTCCTGTGAAGTCAACATTTTAGGTAACTACTGCAACAGTATTAGCCTACAAATTTAAAACTATTTTAGGCACCTAAATGTAATGCACAATAATAGGCAACGTAATTCATGCAAACGCCAGGCATCATGTTGCAAAATGAGCTCGACCACCAAGTTTGATATGATTAGTATGTTAGCCATTTGGTCTTTCATAGGCAAGCATAAGACAAAAGAAGCAAAATGGGTTTACCCATAGTTACTTAAGGCACATTTCAGACTAGCATCTGAAGATGCATCTTCACTTACTCATAAGACTAACAAAGCAGATGTGTTAACATAAATGTTGATAACAGACAACATATAACTATGACAAAACATGAGTAGTTAAATATTTGGTTGATCCACTCGGAGAGAACAGAACTTTCTTATAAAGTTATTAGTTCAATCAAAAATCAACAAAATATTATCTGTAGTAATGATCAGATTCTGAAAGTTTTATGGAATGGGAATGTGTAGATTGAACAGTTTATTGAGATATAAAACCTTGAAATATTAAATGTACTGATGATTCAAACTTAATAGTTTCATATTTTATTGCCCATTGATAATACCAATATATTTTGCTTTGACATTTCTAATTTGGAGATCATGCTCAATGAGTAAAACTACACATACCTTCAGTCTGTAGGTTGTAGTACAAAGTATCATACAGTAGTTATGAGACATCTGCTTCTGCTGCAAAATCTGAGTGCTTAAATTTCCAGAAATTTAGTGAAAGTTGTAGGGGTTTAGCATTTAGGCAGCAGATAGTGACCATAGCTCTCAAGAACTGGAGGGAGAGAAGAAAGATTACTGAATATCTGGAAGTGAAAAGCAGTACCTTTTTACTTTCTCTATATGCACTATGTACATAGTGTATAGGGAATGTATTGCACTCCACCAAAAAATTTGATACCGAGATTTCCCCGGAAATATATGTTTTAGGGTCCCCTGTATCCAAAAAAACTATTTTCAGAAACAGGTCTGTGTGTGTGTGTGTGTGTGTGTGTGTGTGTGCGTGCGTGCGTGCGTGCGTGAACACGATAACTCAAAAACGAAAATTTGGTAAAGTACCAAACTTGGTATTTTTTAGTATCTTCCAGGGATGCGACACGAAGATTTTGAAAAAAATCCCCCCACCCCAAACTACCCTTTACATGGAACTTTTTTCGAAAATTTTGATTTTCTAGAAAATGGCTCTAACGATTTTGATTAAAATATTGTATATTAAAGTTATTTACCTGACAAATAAAATGTATATTCTGAATTTTCTGGGAATAGCCTCTGAAGACTACTTTATTCTGGATGAATTTTTCATAACTACTAAACCGTCAGAGATGGGCAAAAACTTAACCCACAAAAAATGTAGAGCACGTTAAAACACACAATTTATGTTATATACATTTTTTTCGTGGGGTTGATCGTTTTTGAGATATTCCTTTTTCTTGGTTTCAGCTTTGAAAAACGTATACTTTTCTCATACAGGAATTTGTCAACTCCTGTCCATACAAACAAACATCAGTCACATAGCAACCAGTTTTTGGCTTTCACTTTAACTTATGGTACTCCCTTATTTCGCTTCTACTTACAATAAAGCAAGAAATAAGACTATTTCTGCTAATTTTTCTCAATTAACATGAAATAAATAAAAGATAAGCTTATTAACAATAATAATTTACAGAGATTTAGAGAAAGTCATGTGAATGGAACACATCATATTTTTAAATTTGTAATTTTTGAGGTGGCAATGCATTCCAATTCAAAATGTATTCCATAGAAGTATTTTTATGAAATGTAATTGTAGTGGAATACTCCAGAGCTAATTGTATTTTTATACATTTCTAAATTGTAAGAAGTAGCAGATTGTTTGAAACGTCTCGCATATAGTTTCATAACTCTCTTTGTCTACACTTATATATTTGGAATAAAAATAGTATAAGGCCAGAAATAAAATAAATTTATTGTTTCTTAATGATAGCTGCAACTTTTTTATTTTATGGTTTTTCGTGCCCCTTGCTTTCCTAATTCAGGGTATATAGTAAGTTGTAGGTATTATTAATAAGTTTATAAGGTGATATTGTGTTTAAGCTTAAGGAGACATAGAATTTAAAGGCACATACAGTGGAACTCCAATAACACCATCAACATGACTCCCATTCCTCTCCCTCGCTTGTCATCCTTACCAGTATTTTGCAAAACTGAAATGGAATTTTATTTATGCAAACACTTTAGCTACTGTGGTCCTCAGAGTCCCATTCTATGTTGTGGATGAAAGGCTGCTTAATTTTGCTCAGATGCCTCTTTATCAAGCTTGAGGTACTTTAACATGCCAAAAATTTACAACAGGAGACCAAAGGTTTTACTTCCCTTCCAAATGAAGCCGTGCTAAGAATGTTTACGTCCGAGAAAATCATTGTCCTCCACCAGGTTTGTACCTGCAACCTTGGGTACAAGAGGCAAGCATGATAACCACTACACCACGAAGGGTGACAGAGTTTTGCAATTAAGAGTGTATCAGAGGGAATGCTGCTGTTTATGCAATGTAGTCACATGAATTGCTTTTTCATTTGTGCTCGGTGATTATCTTCCTAATGGAATATGTTGAAAACTACCATGAGACATGAATTAAATCTGAATAGGACTGTGAAATTTCTATATTTTTATTCTTATTGGCAGTTAAGTTAGAGCAGTATCCAGCTAAAAATAATTTCTTTCTTCCTTTCTAAAAATGGCATCTGCTTTTGTCATTGGGAAAAAAGAGGGTCACATAGTTTCCAGCACCAGTATAAAGTAAAGTTACTCTTTTCTTCCCTCCTCAAAAACAGTGCCTGCATTTTAGCATCAGGACCACCCTCTTTAATCTGTTTCTGCAGAAACCATATTGCTGTCTTGCCTGTCTCTATTCCTTCAGTCTTGCTATAAGCGTGTTAAGTGCAATAGCATAACAAAGTGTTGTCGTTATTCTGTAGATTATAGAATTAATTTTAATTTAAACAAATTACTTTATTTATTCCAGCATCAGCATTGTGTTGAAAAAAATAAACATGAACAATCTTGACATCAAATGTAGGAATATTATTTTCTTAGTGTAGCAGTTTTTAAGCAACTAGCTATCAAATCTGAGCATAATTTGATAGGAACCTTATTTGACAAAGATGTCAGTTCAAACCTGTGGTAAAGGTACAGTGCTTTTCCCTCACAATGTGACCATCGCATGGCTCCTCACACTCTGGTTGCTGAAATTTGGACTTCCACAGAAACAGTTAAAATTATCCCAAATACCACCTGGGTTCTCAGTATTATTATTATTATTATTATTATTATTATTATTATTATTATTATTATTATTATTATTATTATTATTATTATTATTATTATTATTATTATTATTATTATAATTACAGTGATAATAAGCACATACCTTATTATAAGAGATGTTGAAAATGTCCTCCTCTCTCTGCATATTTCTGACATTTTTTTAGGAAATTATTAATCATACTGGAGAGTTCAATATCCAAAAGTGAGTAAATTTCTCACCTGATGTTATCTATTCTTACTGTGTTTGAGGTTTATTGCATACACTTTATTTTTTCATGAGCACATCTGAGTCCAGTAAATGTTTGTAACTAGATTTTGTGAAATGATAGAGTAATTGACCCACACTTAATATTCTTCTCTGATGAATCATGGTTTCAATTATGTGGGCACATTTCATCACAAAATTACACATGTTGAAGTACAGAGAAACTCAAATTTTACACATGAGATATCGTTGATTGTTGCAAATATAGATGTGTTACAAATACATGCAGAATGATAGGACGTATATATTTTTGTCAAACAAATGCAGGGAGAAAAGGGATGACACACCATCTTTTTTGAACAGCTGACTCACAAATGTCCATCTTGATATTTCCAGTAAGACTTACCTACCGCCAGTAGCATATTTAGAATTTGACTCTGGGGTGAGGGGGTCAAGAATATTTTTATAGTTGAAGTTTCCAGGAGTTTGGAATAACCCTCCTTCCTCATCATGCCAACATTAAAAAAATCAATATCAATAGTCCTCCGTGGTTTGGGGGTAACATGCTAGCCTCTAGTTCCCAAGATTATGGGTTCAAATCTGGCTGAGGCAATGGATTTTTTCAAGCATAAAAATCTTTAGCATAGCTTCCTTCGGAAGGGAAGTAAAGCCATTGGTCCCATGTTGTAGATTTATGACATGTAAAACCTCAAAATTGACAAAGCTGCCTCTGAAGGAAAATAAGTGGTCTTTCAAGCCTAAATGGGATGCTGAGAACTGTAGAATTAAAGAGCTCCATAAATAAAACTAACTTTCTCTTTTACATAATTAATACAAACTTATTTTTATTTTTGGACTTTTTATTTAATTTTAGTCTATATTGCAGATTACCAGGAACAAATTAAATGAATGAAAGAGTTTCAGTAGTAGACTCATTTGTGATCTGGTAGAGTATACTCCATATTACACTACTTAATATTTTTGTTTAAAATTTGATTAATTATTCAACCTTCATATGTTATAATTAGCTTGTATTTTTAGTTTCTGTTTCACATACAATGTACATAATAGTTAGGAAATGTATTGCAGTCCATCCAGAAATTCAATGGTGATATTTTATCGAAAATGCAAGTTTTGAGGATACATGAATCCCAGAAAAAACATTTTTAGAATAAGATGCAGGTGTGTGAACAGTATAACTAAAAAAAAGTAGGTAAGTACCAAACTTTGTATTTGAGTTTAGAATCTTTCAAAACATGTGACACGAAAGTTTTTTGGAAAATTTCCCATCCATCACAAACTACCATTTATATGGAATATTTTTGAAACTTATTTTCTCAAATATGACTCTTAACAGTTTGGATTAAATGCCACCATATATTAAAGAAATTTAGAGGCAAATAAAATGTATATCTTGAGTTTTCTGGGAATAGCCTTTGAAGCTCTTTCCATTCTGGAGGACTTTGGCAAAAGCAATAAACCATAAGAAATAAATAAAAACTGTTCTACACAAAAAGTAGATCTCATTAAAAACAGAATTTATGACGAGTACATTTTTTGTAGAATTAACCATTTCAGAGATATGCCACATTGTGGTATAAATTTTCTCAAAAGGGAAGTTGTCATTCGTTTATTCTTTTACTCCTGACCATGATGTCAGTCATCACTTGGCAATGAACTTTTAATAGATTTGACTATTGCATTAGCCTGCTAAATTCCCTTATTTCCCTTGTTCCTAAAAGGAAATAACTAATGATTATTATTCATAAAATTAGGTGAAAATTGGCTGAAAATTTGTGATTATAATGAAGTTTTTATTAATCAACTTTCTTATTTCCATGGCAGATATAGCACCAGCCATGGAATGAATATCACGTATAAAACAAAACATATTTTGGGCAATTCTAAAAGTTGTTTTGAGAAACTGGACATGTACCAACTATTTCACATATACCACAAAGCCTAAATGTTTCGATAATGTTGCCGTTTAAAGGTCAGTTGGCTGCGTAACGTCAGGCAGCCAACCTTTGCATCTGAAAGGTGCAATGTTCAGCTTAATCTAAAGTTGTATGGAAACAATTTCCCGTGACGATCACATCTTAGATCACTTTCAAAATCTAGAGCTGGTATCGGTAGTGAGCACTCTTTCCTGATAAGCTCCATCTCGTAAACTAAACCTCTTCCCCGCATGATATGAATTCAGCTATAAATCTGCTTGTGTAAAAAGGATATCAATGTGAAATGAGATTAGTATATGATGAGAGCTAGAAATGCTAAGATCAAAAGCGGATCTGGTGTAATTAACATTATCATCAATTTGCTACCATTTGAAGCCCATTTTCCTGTTTATAGATATTGTGGTCCTGGAAAAAAAACTGGAAAATCGTCTAAAGAGAGAACATCCGGGCATTAATCCTTTAGACGGAGCTTATAAACTTCATGATATAGCCTACGCTGGGCACAAAGACGCTCTTTAAGAAACATTGCAGCTAAGATATTGACGGAGAAGGCTTAGAGCAGAGGAGTAAAGCTAGCTGCAAGACTTGTAACTAGCATTATGAAAGGAAAAGTTTCACTTTCATCTGGCTAAGAAGAAGAAGCACGATGGATTTTTACCGCTCATCCCCATTATTACTGCACTAGGAGTTGCTGAAGGAGGTGCAGTCCTAATTGCATCTGCAGCAGTGGCGGTCGCTGGTTATGCTGCACTGTTGGGCAACACCCAGTTTTATCGGAGGAGCTAAAAGGATTTTCTCATAAAATCGTTGGTCATTTTTTCTTTAAATTATTTTAATGTTTATAAATGCAATTGGTTTATTTCTAAAAAGTATAACACACATTTTACTCTAAATAAAGGGGCAGAAATAGAAGACACGCCGCGTCTGTTGGTCGTGGCACCTCCGGAGGTGTCACGACCAGCTTGTTACAGTGTGTAGTATGGCGAGAGGTTCTGTTCAGGTTTACCTATTCCATTTATTAAGGTGGCGGGTCGTTGCACAGTTACTGCTAACATTGCTGATTACAAGAGGACTTGCCTCGCATCGTCTCCTAGAGTGTGATAGATAGCATCAGTTTTCTCTTTCTATCCGAAAAGACACGAGCGCAGATGCTTGACTAGCCGAGTTCTTCCGAGCAGTAGAAAAGATCTGTTCCGGCTTCTCGATTATCTATGAGTCTTGCACCTTCGCACGTGTTTAAGTTAACTCGTAGCTTTGATTTTACAGTAACTATCCCTTCAATTTCATGGTGAATATTATATTTCATTTAATATTAAGCAAGAGACAAGTGTAGTGAGCTTTATTTACGGTAACATTTATTGCATTGTCCTTGTAATTTAACGTGTGTTCAAGCTTTCGTAATGATTTCGGTGAGTAACTTGCAGAGCAGGGATTTTTCTAAGTTTTCTTACGAAGAACAGTTAAAAATCAAAGAACTAGGTAGGCCACTACCAGAACTAAATATTGTTTATATTGTGTTTTATTTATAGTAATGTTCTGAACGAGTGTTTCGACAAGATGTTTATAATAGTCACGACTGGCTATGTGGCTGTGAAATCAAGTATGCGCTGTTTTGTTTTCCTTGTATTTTATTTGGTGGCGAACAAAGTTGGACAAAAATCGGCGTTAGATATATAAACCATATAAATTCAAGCAAAAAAACATGATGCCTCCTCTGTTCACTTGAAAAATATGTTGAACCTATCGTTTTTGGGAAAGATAAACGTGGCTTTACAGCTAGATAGTGCATACAGGCGTAGAATTGCTGAGGAAAATGAAAAAGTTAAGTAGAATAGATACATCCTGAAATATTAATAAAGTAAATCACATTCTGTGGTGTATTCGAATTTGCCTTAAGAGGGCATGACGAAACGGAGTCATCATAAAATCCTGGTATTTATAGAGGATTCATTAATTTCAGTGCTGAGTTAGATTCAGCCCTAAAAGGCCACACCCCTTAGAAAACGCAATAGTTATGGGGAACGTCTAAGACGATCCAAAATGAATTGCTTCTAGTGATGCTAGAAGTTTGCCAAGAGGGAATAGCCAAAGAGATGCGCGAGGCCGATTTTCTAGCAATGATAGAAGATGAAGCCACTGACGTTTCCACTAAATTTCAAATGGTAATTGTTTACCGTTATGTAGTAAATGGGAAACCGGTTGAAAGAGTCTGGAGATTTATCTCACTTGCACAACATAATGCAGAAACTTTGGCTTCTTGTCTGCTTGAAGAGCTGCACAAGCTTGACTTAGGTACTCGTGAAAATGATTTAAAACTGATTGCACAGACTTACGATGGAGCTTCCATAATGTCTGGTTCTTATGGAGGTGTGCAAACACTAATTAAGCAGGTATATCCTAGTACTGAGTAGGTCCACTGTTATGCACATAAAGTAAGTTTCGTGATGGAAAAGGCTGCATCCATAAATACAAATGTTAGTATCTCCTTTGCTAGCCTTCAAGGTATTTGTACGTTTTTTTCGTTAGCTCGCAGCGAACTGCAATTCTGGACTCGATAGTGAACAGAAGGCAGCCCCGGTCCAGTAATACTCGCTAGAAATTTCTTTCTAGAAGTGTGAACAATGTATTTTACTACAAAAGAGATATCATCCAGTGTATGGACGAAATTCTGAGGGGTGGGGGGGGGTAATTGATCAAGCGTCTGTGTAAAAGAAGTTACTTACTAGTTATGAATTCAATTTTAATTGTCATTTTTTTCAAGTTAAATATTGCCACTTGTGGATATTTTGTTTGGATAACTTCAAAAGGACATGGATTCTCTTATTGCTCCAAAGGCTTTTTCAAATTTTGAACAGAAGATCAAATTAATTTGAGAAGAAATTGATGTTGATTCGAGAAATTCTGCAGTGCCTAATTGCAGGCCATTAAAAACGAGTTAGGCTGACAATAGAGTGGAGAGGGAAGTAAAGGAAGTATGTGATTCTATATTATGTGAAGCTAAAATCCGCTTCACTTTTTCGGGACATCTTATGGCATCATAGCTCTTCTCTCCAGATATGTTTAGGCATTACAGTTTAAAAAATGTGCTCAATATACAATTTTCTAACAAAGTGAAACTTTCGCATGAACTCAGATCCATCTATTCAGCAGGGAAGTTTCAGTCATTGTCCGGGGCAGTAGGACTGTTGGAATTTATCTTACAGAATAATTTAGAAGATACATTCAGTGAATGAACAAAACTTTTAAAATTGGTGTTAACTTGTGTCCATGACGTCAGTGGAAACTGAACGTTGTTTCTCTACACCAAAGCGGGTGAAAACATTTTTGAGAAACTTAATGTCTCGGGAAAGATTGACGGCTTTAGCTATGCTGTCCATTGAGAAGGGCCTGGTAGCAGGAATTCCAGACTTCGACCAACGCGTGATTGATAAGTTTGCAGCAATCAAAGAAGGAAGGATAAATTCTCTGTTTAAATGAAGCCAGTGCACTACTTATAATTATAATAGATATAAATATTTCTAATGCATAACGTTAAAATGTTGGGTAAAACTTCAATAGTTGATTCGGATTTGAAATGCGTTGGATTCCGAGATTTTGACTTATTCTTGGAATCATTTGGGTTTTAGTTTTAGAGACTATTGGACTGCGCTTTGCGCTTAGGGACCAAACAATTTATAACAAATCAGTAAGTAGCAAGAAAGCAGCTCTAATGCCAGTATAACAAAACAAACAAATGCGAATCACGTGTGGAAGTATGTAAACATTTTGTTGTAGCATGATATAAAACTATGTGCAAAAATGCTGACCGGTGTCAATTTGTGCAACACCCAAGATAAAACTTGAACACTGATCTGCAGTGAATGAAAAGAACTGCAGACTGCCAAATTGCAAAAATAGCAAGACAACAGAGCTATGGAAGCAAGAGGGAAAGGTCTTCGCCAGAAAAAAAGGAGAAGAGGTTCATTGACGATGCAGTCTCTGGCTGTTACTTCTTAAATTGCTAGAAGCTTAAAAAGAAATAATGATGTGAAAGGAAATGGCCTAAAGTTGGGAAAGAGGAAGAATCGCAATATCAGCAAGAATGAGCGAAAAAAATCGGGCAGAGGCCTCTACTTGTACCTGAAAAAGCATTGAGCAACATTGATATAGAGGTATATGCTAAACGTTGAAGATTTCACATTTTAGAGGTATATATATGCTAGGCAATCTACCTTCAAGCCACCATTTCAATGAGAGCATTATTGTGAATTTGGATTCATATCATAATGAGGACACTCATTGGGTTGCTGTAAAGAAAGTCGGAAATACAGCATCTTATTTTCATAGTTTCGGTAATCTGAAGCCTCCAAAAGAGATAGAGAGGTATCTCAGCGGAGTTAAGATAATGTATAATACCCATAGTTAGCAAGATTTTAGCTCAGTCATCTGCGGGGACTTGTGCTTGCAATTTCTTTCGCAATGAGTTGTAATATTGCTGCTATATGCATCGATTCAGTGATCACCGCATATATAAATCCTCCTCTGCAGATCGATCCTGAAGGGTATCATCAGATTTTCCTTTTGAAATTTGAGACCTGCTATTCCATTCCAAACATTGAGGATGGAAATAATCGTTTTCATTATATTTCAAATGAGCTAATGGTCATCGAAGTTCCTTCTGGAACGTTTGAGATTGCTGATATTAATACATTCCTGAAGATTAAACTGGGATTGGAAAGTGATATTTTCTTTATTAGACCAAATAATAATACCATGAAGGCCGAAGTGAAATGCCCCTACACGGTTGATTTTTCAAAAAAAAAAAAAAAAAAAAGCATTCTATTGGCTCACTTAGTCTTTTCAAATACTATTGTTATGCCACCTGAAAAGGTGGATGAGTCCGATTTCCTCATAAACGTATTTAAACTGAGCATCATCCGAGTCGAGTGCAGTATTGCAACAGGCTCCTTCGTTAATGGTATTAGAGGACACTCAATATACGAGTCCTTTCCTTCTGTTACATCTGGATATCATATTTCTCAAGAACCATCACATCTGAAATACCTGCCAATCTTCAATTCCAACTTTATTGATCAACTCACTCTTCGTGTCGTCGATCAAGACGGAAACCTCATCAACTTTAGGAACGAGGATATGGACATACGGCTTCAATTCCTACCAAATAGGAGTCGATTTTAAGCGTAATAAAATATACCTTGGAATTCATCGTGCACAACGTATTCTGCCTACAGCCATCAGACTGTTAAGATCGAGCAATAGCAAGTTCCTCGAGACATTAGGATATAGAATCTTATGATGGATATCTTCACGACAAGATTGCCAAGGAAGAGGAACATCTGTTTCTACCATATATTTCATCGGCTCCTGATCTAATGATGAGATTAGTATCCCGTGCCAAGCTGAAGATTTACACACATTGCCTAGCAAGAGTTTTCTCTACATTGAAGGATCTCTTGCTAAAGCTGATGAGTCTGTTATTACTGCAAAACTTAGCAATAATGCTATTGCGCTCGTGTTTGAAGAGATTCTACTGGATATGAATGTTTCCACTATAGATAGAACAACAAATCCTGGTCCTCAACGATGCGCAACTATGCAGCTCTCAACTTGGAATCGAGTCTAGTGCTAAATTCTCGATGGGCTTACCCTGGAAATGAAGTTGAAATTGTGCACCCTACAAGCACGATGTTCAATGCTATAGTTCCGCTATTGATGCTCCCGGGATTCGCTGATCACAAGCCACTAATCCCGAATAGCAAGTTTGAACTGTTGCTAATTCGAAGCAAGGACTTGCAGCTCCTGCTGGAGCAGAAGATGCAGTTGTTAAACTAACGCGCATCGAATAGAGAATGCCTCTAATGTGACTTTCTGATGGTGAAAGGAATTTCTCATGATAGTTAAGGCTGACAGGACCCTAAACATCGCTTTTGGAACTATGGATCTTCATACTCAACCTGCTGTTCCTCAAACAAAATAATTTACGTGGACTGTTGCGACAACATCCAATCCTGAGAAGCCTAGATTTTTTATAGTACAAGGTCAAACATTCAGAATAAACGATGCAAAAAAGAACTCCTCCCAGTTTGATCGTTGTAATATAAGTAATCCGAGACTTTATCTCAGCAGTAAATGTTATCCTTAAAATAAGAACTAAAGCTTTCCTGGCGACTTGTTAATTCAAAATCTTCTCGGGCTTCTAGCCAGGTAAAAACTTGGCTTGGTGTCAAGCCAAGTTTTTACCTGGCTAGAAGCCCGAGAAGATTTTGAATGTTATCCTTGTCATGACATATATTTGCACTTTGGTAACTCTAGCTCCTGTGTATATAATGTACCCTAGGATTCAGAGTTCGTATTTCAATAAAGAAAATGATCCCTTATTGCAGAGAAAATGTTTTCTTGTATATGCTCCGTTATTCATTATCGACTGCTCTCACAAGCCGGAGAAGACAGTCAACGGAGCAGTAAATATTAAACGTGAAATTCAAGCGAGTGCTAATATACCCCTTCAGACGTCTTCATATTGTCTGATTATTCCTGATACAGTATTTACCTACAAGCCCTAAACACATGTCATGCAATCTCCGATTTAATGATATAATTATAAGAAATTGGATGTGGAAGTTTTGTAAGGTTTTCCTTTCGTGAAATAAAAACAATAAATAAACATGAAAGTGTACGTTCATGTTTTTTATTTTTGGAGTGATTCCAGTACATACATTCTCCATCTCCTTGTTCCTACATGTTCATTATTTATACTAGACAGATTGCGTAAATTCCCATCTATAAATGAACATTTTTAGACCATTTATGTCTTCGTTTTTGTAAAATATCTTACCATCATTTAGAGATGTATTGAAAAGATTAATGCACTAATTTTCCATAGTTGCAATAGCATTATATGAGAAAACTATATGTTCTCTGTGTTCTAGATACGCGCACTTTTGTCCTTTGGTGAAGTTGTCAAATTCTGGGAGGCTTTTGTAAATTATCTCCCAGTCTAGCAGAGTCATATACAAAAATTTATTGTTGTCACTTTTGATGAAGATCACTGGAATGTCGTAATAAAGTCCTACACACAGCCTATGCACTTTAGCGATTGAGAGGTTTTGGAACTCGTTTCGATGTCTTAATGCGGTCTCCATCGTTCTCTGGACTGGACTGTTGCTCCGTAATATTCAGCACTGGAACCTCAAGCGCTCTCAGTTTCCTGTTATGATTTGCAAATATATTCTTCTCATTCTTGTGCTGGCGTGGTTTCTTTGCGGATCTGAAACATTGTAGTTGGCGTTAGAAATAATAATAATACATATACATACATGCGAAATAGTGTCCTTAACATGTTCCTGACTTCTTTAATTGATTCATTAAGACTTATAATATCCTACGCACCTTGTCTGTTTAGGAGTATTCTCGGCTAATTGATTATCATGTCCTTGGTCTGTATTGACTTCATATATAATGCAATCGTGCCATGGGTCTGTGACGCAGACATCCACTTCATCCACGTCTTATCTCTCGGGATTTAGATATTCCGAAGGTACTGGAGATATGTTTCGAATCCTAGAAGTATAAAAAAAATTGGTATTTTGGTTTTTATACTAAATGAGAATTAGCTTCTTCTGCTGTCATATTTTCACATTGCACTTTTGTTTCACATGTCTTCGTCGATACACGCTGCAATCGAGATTTCATATATAATATGACGTTATTCTGTCATGTTTGCAGGGTTTGAACATAACATTACATGAGTGTTCCCATCGCACAACTCCGAGTGATGCTGAGTGTCACGTATGTTTCTGAAGACATCCATTTCACCAGCGTCCTCTCCGTAAAATTCTGGTGTGAGGGGATCCCTGAAAAAGAAAACATTGTTTCCAGTCAGTTATTATTTATGGATTTGATGTAAGATTTTTAATAAATATATATGCTATTCTTATAAAATTTTTCTTTCGTAGACAGGATACTTCTCCGTGCAAACATGTCCAGAAGCCATTTGATTGTGATATGATGGATTGGCACACCCAAATGTATGCATTAGCCCATTGCACAATTCATTGTGGAAGTAGGCGTAATGGTGAGCTGCTTCTCCTCTCTAACTCCATAGGTCGTCCATAACCTCAAATGTTTTCACGTCACTTTTAGCGAAGCCTTTAAAAGTAGACACGGTTGAATGTTGGCTCTGGTGCTGTTGGGTTGCTACGTTGCTAAAACCTTTTTTTTTTTTTTTTTGCTCTTAATAGCGAGAAGGGTGGGGATAGCGTCCTAATATGATTTAGCCGGTGAGACAGGTGCTTTCCCACGCTTGGCTTGGTAAAGGCTGCAGGCTCAGACTTGGCATTGACATAAATATATTAGAAAGGTAAGGAATGCGGCACTACTCTTATTTTCAAATTGCAAAAGCCGCTCTAAAGAGCTGGGCAATGGGATGCTGCTATACTTTAAATTCCGATTGTTATCGCTTGTGACTGTGGGAGGGGTGGGATGATTAAAATGTTATTTCTTTGTTAGTGTCCTTGGACGCTCAATTGTAATGTCTAAAGGAAGGAGGGGTGTATGGTTAAATTGCTCTTTGTATGTCTTTCATGTCACGTGACATTTGTTTCTATAATGTCCAAACAGATAAAGTGTGATGCCATCTTGTGATCGTATGCCTCGAAATGACTATTCATTCTCCATTAAATTATAGTAAATATTAAAATCGAGTATTGTTGGAGGCTTTTATTGTGCAGTGATAGTCAAATCTGTTCACATTATTAGAATCCCTATTCGATTTCAATTGAAAATGACCCTTCAAAGTCCCATGTACCTCAACAATTGCCAATCCGCGCGATTTTCCGTGGGGCGTTGTCGGCGTGGTTCATTAATATGCATCAATGATTGATGTCTGTCAGATATGTAATTAAATTTCTCTATTCTAATTTAATTTATATGCAAATTACTTGCTCTAAGTATAATGCAAATGAGGGAAGTGGAAGAGGACGCCAGATGTAACCTTTTGTACCTACTGGCCACTGTGCGCTCTTTCCAAGAACTCCACGAGTATCACACCCTAGCTGTCCTAAAACCCTGTGGCTATCACTTTCCCGGCAGATGAACCCCCATCTTAAAGTTCTTTGTCTTTAGAGAAGAGGGGCGTTTCCATCCAGTGACGACCGTTTACTACTGTTGGTAGGGTGGTGGATCCATATTTTGTTACCCGTGACAAAGTGGTAAAGAGAGCTTCCCTTCCGAGGCGAACCGTTGCAAAATTAGCAGAATGGCCCCCAAGCGCTTTTCTTTTTGTTAGTTGGACAGAATATGATGAACATTGAGTGGTGAATGCTTCCAAAAGACATTCCCAGTTCTACCGCCAAATGTCGTAACACATTCCTCCTGTTGTCCTGAATCACCTCCTTCACGTGAACTGTGTTCAAATCTGTAGACGCGGTGCTGGTTTGGCCGCTACGATCCTCGGTGTTAACGTTTCCTCTAGCGGCCACAAATATTCGACATCATTCTGCGACATGCTGGCGATATATTAGTGTAAATGTCTGTAAATATCAACCTTATCTTTTACCCACAGAAATCAAATAGCGGAGCGGATTCCTTCGCGAGATCAGTTTTCCAAACGAGTCATTAGTTTTTACGTTGCCGTAGCGCTGAAGGTGGCAGTGGCTTAAACTCTGCACAGTCGCCAACTGCATGTATTAGAATTACCGCATGCACTACTAAGTTCGCTGTGAAGGACAAAAATACCAACCTTGTAACCTTAGTTACTGATCATCCCTTGTATTATCCAAAGCTGAGTCCCCGTGTTTGAAACCCGGGCTGGGTAAAAGATATGGTTATCGAGTGCAAATATCGTGAGTTTGATGTGTTCTGTTGTTATCCATGATTTATAAAACTCAATGTTTGCATGAGTTGAAAGTTGCCCAATGGCATGCATATATGATATAGAGTAGTTATTCCCTATTCGGTTCTCTAACCACGCTCCCTGAGTGCGTCCGTTAGTGATTGGTTGATGTTTGCCCCCCCCCCGGGTATGTATGATGTTTTGTTCGCTCCCTTCCAGGCCGCCTGTGTGAATGTACAACAAGTACAGCATGATCGATTCCCCTCCCCCATATGACTGATATTAATTGAATATTTGTAGACACTATGTGATTGATAAATCTTATATTTATGACATTCATAAATGTTCATCCTTCGATAGGTATGTATGGTATATTATATCTTATCCCTTTGTAGATAAGCAGTGAATCGCTAGAAGGTCGATAATTATCTTAGATGAGCTTAGCACGATCGATAATAATTTAGGTAGCTGACGATAGACGAACGATTTATTTGCATCTTGAGTATATGGCCCCAAGCCCACCTCCTCGAGCCAGGAACAACATCTTCAAATATGCCTATATGTGTTGAGCAATCGTCTGCTGTCGTATCCCATATACCGAGAGAAAAGTTCTTTTTAGCACCTCGACTTTTTTTTTATAGCGTGGGTGGCGATAAAAGGGCATCCCTCTCCCCCATAGTTTTACTCTGGCGTTAAAACATGATTCTATCAGATAATGTATACCATGTGATTTTCTGTTATAAAAACTGTTTAACATGAAATGTCAGACTTGGCACTCGTGGGACTGTTTTAAAATCGTTCATTTGTTTTATTGCTAAAACAAGTACTTACAGCTTTAAATTTGTCTCAACGTGATTTAAAACCATCTGGCATTGGAGCTGATAAGTAAAGAGAAATCAAACAAATTTTCACATTGTAGACTACCACATATTGATGTTGAATAATCTCCTACGCATATGGTCTGTTAAACAGGATTCCCGACTTAATAACATAAATATCCCATTAAAAAACTGATAGTACTTTTTTCACATTAGTGTCTACAAAAGAGCAAATGTACAAAAAATACGTAAAACAGGCAGTGATTTTTAACGAGAGACTGAAACTAAATTACCTGCCACACATATGGCCTGTTAAAGGGCTCACATCTGTGCATAATATCATGATTTCCATTTTCAAAAGCACTGACATAAAAAATGTAAATCTCGCTCCGGCAATCATCTAAATAAAGTGTGGAAAATTCGGTAAAGAAAGTAATCGATAATAACAAAAATTCTTTCCTTGCACAGAATTTCACAAAAATTCTTTTCTTGGCGGGGATGACGTTTCTAAGCTACAATTAGGGGGACTGGTTGCGTGTATATGTAAGTAGTATATACGAATGCACCTCAGTTCAGAATAAGAAACTGAGTGTGTATCAAGCAACCCATGGAACAATTACGTGTCTACATTCAACAAGCAGAGCATCTTCAATAAGTGACAAAATGTTAGGTATGTAAGGTGAAATTTTGCGTGTCATTCTTTACCTCTAATGTAACTATCCATTGTATTCCTAGCTTGAAAAGGGAAGTTTCATTGTTTTTCACGGAAAAAAAGGCTAGTGTGTTACAAATACATGACATATCAGCCTGCAGTCTAACCGGTGTATGGTATAGAACAAATAACGTATCGTATTCTAAATTAAAAAAGAAGTTCATTCCTTTATACTAGAAAGGATAATTGAATGTCCATGAAATAGCTACATGCTAATCGTACAAAAAAATCTCATTACTCCATCTACTAAGCTTATTTTTACGCTCCGACCGCAGATATTGTTAAATTTAATAATACACATGCGCAGGCCTATGCCTGAAAATGTATTTATTTTCAAGGAACCACAAAACATACACTTGACTGTCTCAGAGGTCGAGTGGTTAGAGTTCTGGGCTTCTCTCAACCCAAAGATCCCAGGTTGGATTCCCTGCATGGGGCGGGCATAATTTTTTTCTTTGACCGAAATTAGTCCTTAATCTCAATAGAGTCTGGGGCTATGAATTTGGAAGTGAATGTGTGTGTTTTTAATGGTACATTTCAATAACACACCTGCATAGATCTGTGTCTGGTAAAACCTTAAGATTCAAGAGACCACAACATTTACTTGATTGCCTCTGCGGTCGACTGGTCAGGGTCTTGGAATTTCCTCAACCCAAAGATCCCAGTTTCGATTTCCGGATGGGGCGGGGAACACTTCAACTAGAATTATTCCCTATCACCATAGGGTCTGAAAGTATGGATGTGGAAGTAAATTTGCGGGTGTTTAACCCCTTCAGCGATATGGGCGTTATATGACACCCTGTGCATGACTGTTAAATAGCCCATTTTACTAACAGTAACATGGGATAACTTCATGAAATAATAAAATCCTCGATGTCTGAATTTATGGCCAGGCGGTCTAGGGCACGATAGGATTACCTAAGCTATCAAACCAAGGATCGTGGGATCAAATAAGGTCAAAACATATGTTGTGGCTTCAAGAGATACTGCGTAAAACGATGGAGAGGGCCCAACTAAAGCAGTCGGTGTGATGGTATGGGTAATGCTGACAGGTTTCGATTGAATGTAGATACAGGCATTTTACCATTTTTTCTTCCTTTTTTGTAAAAATAATTCATTCACACCTTTACGCAGCATTATAAATTTGTATCATTTAGAGCGAGTATCGTATTTTTAATTTTAAAAGGAAAGTTTCATTGTTTTATACGTAAAACTAGTCTAATGTGTTTCAAATCCATAACATGACTAACTGTAGTATATTCTGTTACCAAAAAAAAAAAGTTATTCTTTCATATACTAAGCAGCATTCATTTGGTTTTACGCGTCGACCGCAAATATTGCTAAATGTAGTAACATACAGGCCTATGTCTGAAAATGCTTTTAATTTCAAGAGACCACAAAACATATGTTTGACTGCTTCTGCGCTCGAGTGGTCAGCGTTCTGGGCTTGCTTCAACCCCGGCTGGTAGGATGGGAACGGTTATCTTTGACCAGAGTTATTCCCTATTCACAATAGAATTTGGAAGTACGAATTTGCGTGTGTTTAATAGTCAATTTTATAACACAGGTGCACAGGTCTATATTGAAAGAGCTTTTAGTTTCGAGTGTTTCATATTTGACTCCTGTACGCTCGACTGGCCAGCCTTTTGGGCTTCTCTCAACCCAAAGATCCCAGGTTAGATTTCCCGTTGTGGCGGGGAATATTTTCCTTGATTAGAGTTATTCCCTATCCCCCATAGAGCCTGGAAGTAACAATGAGTAAGTGTAGGTACGCGTGTTTAACCCCTACAGGTACATGGGCGATATATGATGAGTAGTTCAGATAGAGCGGTTCTGGCACAGGCTGGTGAACATACATGGGGAAGATAGGGAATTTAAGGAGGTGGGAGCCCCTAGCAAGAGAGCAGGGATAAGGCAAATGAGCATACAGGGGAAAGATAGGGAAATTCAAAGAGCATGCTAGGAGGTACAGAGAACCTAACCTAGACTCAGAGTATTAGGTGTATTTTTCAGCCCTTTCAGGTCCTTTTCAAGGTCGTTTGCTGTATTTTACAGTCGTTTCAATGGCTTTTACCAGAATTTTGAGACGTTTTAACGATTTTCAGCACGTTCCTATGTATTGTAGATGAGGTTTGAAGACCTTTTTATTATTTTACAGTGTTTTTCTCTGTTATTTGAGTGCTTACAGATCGTTTGTAAGCTTTTTGTAGGTTTTTCGAGTGCTAGTACTGCTATTTCGAATTCTTTTAATGGCATTTCATAACATTGGGAGGATGTTTAGGACTCTAGGATAGCTAGGTGCAGGGTGTTCATCAGGTATTTTAGCTCTTTTTTCCAGTCCCTTCGAGCCATTTTGAAGGGATTGGGGAACCCTAAAATAGGTGTTTTTGACATATGCAGTGGATTTTTGCTAATATTTCACACCATTTTGCAGCGTTTTCTAATGTTTTTCCCTCTTTTACAGAAATTTTAGAACATGGAGGACTATTTTCACATGAATTTTTCTGGGATTAAAAATCCGATGTTACTGTTGGTGCAGCTGTTACGATTACTTTTAATGAGATTGCAGGTCATTTTGAGGGTGTTTAGGACTTTAGGACAGCTAGTTTCAGGGTATTCACCAGGCATTTTAGCTCTTTTCGAGCCATGTCGAATCGTTTTGATGCTATATATGGTTCTAAAATAGACGTCTTAGCTCTTTTTAGACGTTTTTGCTAATATTTTACAGTATTTTTTACAATACTTTGCAGTGCTTTTTTTAATGGTTTTAACACATTTATTGGCATTTTAGCACATTTTGAATCTATTTTACAGTATTTTTGTAGTACTTTATGTGTCCTTACAGATCCTTTATTACCTTTTAGGTATTCAGAACTATAGGGCAGTGTTAAGCCCTCAGGATTAGGTATTTGAACCCATTTTAAATGTATTTTTGGAAGCTATTTAAGGACTTTTTGACGACGAGGGTGTACTGGCGCCATTTTAGTACGTTTAGGAGCACTTTTAGTGTATTTGGGGCAATGTCCTTTACATTCAGCCTTGTTGACCCTTTCTTACGTTTGATAGTACTTGGTGCCGTTTCTATGCTAGTATATGTCGTTTCTGGAATCATTTTATTGATCATTGCCGTAATTGATGTCATCGTTTCAGGCGTTTTTCTCACTAATTGTTACTATTTATATGATTTTCTTATGTTCCTGAACAGTTTGATCGGTTTTATAGCCTATCCAGTATTTTACAGTTTTTCATATATTTTTCCCTAGTTTACACTTTTATGAACATTTCTAAATTCTGTTTCAGTATTTTACAGTCCTTTAAGATTCATATTGTATCCGTTTTTCAGATACCAGCATGTAAAGCGAAGAGATATGCAGTGTGTGGTTATCAATATATTTCTGAAACGGTTTCATCTATCCTAACCTACCTTACCAACAGACCATTCCGCAAAGATGTATGCTTTTGTGACCAGTAAGCTTTACTTTGTAGCCTTATTAAGCAAATTTATTATATTAGTTACTCCACCTAATTACGTGCATTAATTACGTCAATTAATCTCTTAATGTATTACGCCAATTAATTATGTCACCCTCAATTGATTACGTTTCTTAATTCATCATTTCTTCATGTTCAAATACATTTACAATAATGTAGCAAGGAGAACGCCTTCTTATACTAACATAACCTAACTTTTTATTTGTTCTTTTTATATGATGTCTCTTTTTGAGTCTGACACTAGAAGAATTGTCTATGCCTTTGTTCTAGAAGTGTATATTGTTTAGTGAACATAGGAAGATTAGTCTGTAGTTGTTCAAAAAATGACGCTGGTTTGACGTAAACAGCGAAACTCATTGGAGAATGCTTCTAATAGGGTGTTGTGCAGGAAGCTCGCATGAGTACAGACTCGCATGAGTAATACGGCCTAAGAACACTTCCAAAACCTGCATAGATGGCATACGGCAGTTTGAACATCCTTTCCACATTTTTAAACTGAATGCTAGAGGATTCCTTTGTAGACATAAATATCCTAGCGCTAGTTTACATATAGCAGCAATTTCCTTAAATTTTTCCACTCCACTCTACTTCGTCCATGTCGGTCATGAACTTGAGTGAAACAGCGTAACCGCCTGCGTTGCCATAAGTAGTTAAAGTGGACGTTAAACAATACCAAAAAAAAAAAAGAAAAAAGAAACAGCGTTTACAACTGTGCACGTGTCCTTCATATTTTGGATTTTGTTCTCGAATAAGCTTTTCAAAGTTCTTGATTATTACATAGTGAAGCCTGCCATTTACATCACTCAGCAGAAGGAGATCGCGATGGTCAGCTAGTACTTCCTCCATAACCTTTTTTGGAAACAATTCTTTCTTTTCATCCAATCCAAACACGTTGATAGATATATTATTTTTCTTTTCAAATGTCGGGATATCAGACAATGGTGTAGGAAACGCGATACATCACAAGTCATATTTTTTCTCGAGCTTCTTGTGTTTGCTGACACATCGAGGTTCCTTTTGTGCAAGGATAACGTATAAAAAGCATCTCTCACCACGATGGTGCTGGGGGTTGACACACGCTTTCTTTGCTTCTATAGCTACAGGCAGAGGAATATAGCTGTTTCCGCAAAGGAGGTTGTAATTGTTAAATCGCAGACTCCACAGCAAGCAGAGTCCAGTTGCTTTCTTTAAGTTGTGATTAATTCATTTCAGCAGCTAGGTTTTTGAATTTCGACTTCAGCACAGTGTCTAAGCTAGTTTCTAGAAACACTGCCTGATTCCTGATTTTCAAGGTATTGTCAGTAGTCTCTCCAGCACCATTTACAAATCAACATTTCACTAACAGGCTAATCTTCACAGCTTTATGTCTGGAGAGCTCTTTTTGGTCAGATTGTTTAAACCTGTGCTCAGCTTCCTGCAGGTAGGTCTTCATGTCCTTATTAGAATTGCAGCGGATGAAGTAAGATTTCAGACACGCTTCACTGTGTATCGTACTCTTTCATGTCACACTCATTTTCCATTGTAGTCAATACTCGAATTTTGTTTTCTTCAGGGGCATGCCTAGAATGCTCTCCATGACGGATTCCATTGTTTGCGCTACTGAAGGATACAGCACAGTGTTTACATTTGTTTGCCCGCAGCTCATGTAATATCGTCTCTTTTTATGGCTCCTCTGAAAGCTTTTGCCACGCTTAATACTACTGTATGCAAGAGTAGAGTTGGTAGATACTTCGCTGAACGTAGCTTGCTGCTTGTTTCCAGTCTTATAAATACTTGTAAGTATGATTCACTGGCTTTTGTCACTGCTAATAGCTAGTTTATCTAAGAGGAGCTCATGTACTCGATTCGAAGCAAACTGGCGCAGTGAAGATCTGCTTTACCTTTTTTTTTTTTCTTCTCGGATGGAGTGGAAAGACCCAAACTACAGGCGACAGAGGAGATAACTCTGCCAAATGTGGGGGTTGCCATAAACGGGCAATACCTACTAAAAAAGAAAACACTCCACTGGAGTGAATTAGGTTGTAGGAATGCAGCACTGCCGCTTGTTGCACCTGCGGATTCATGGAACGGGTGTGTTGGCCGGACATAGGCCAAAGCCAGGACGCAAACATGGCCGAAACCCTGATTGTGCCCTTGGAAATTCGGGGTGAGGATTAACATAAATATTAAATGTTTATATCTGCAGCCCTGTAGCAAAAAGAACATAGTCAATGTAAAGATGGCGAATATTCTTTAACATTTGCTGCCCTTTCTGGCATAGTCTAATATAATATTATAGTTAATGTATTTGTTGCGTCTGCAGCCCTGTAACAAAAAGAACATAGTCGGTTAAAATGTTATCCTTAGGCTAGTTTCTTAGCTAGTCATATTTCTACAGCATCTGCTGCTCTGTCTGGCAACATCTTTAGTCACTAATTAATGTAAGTATTCATGCTGTTGTGTCTGCAGCCCTGTAACAGAAAGGAAGTAGTCAGTATGCAGAGAGTTCATTAATTACGTAGTCTTCCTTAGCGGTCACCAAACCAAGTAGTGGCCACGCCCAATGCTGCTTAACAGGCGTGTGCTTCCACTTCACCTATAATACAGTTTTATTCTTAGCAAATATTTGTTATATTCTATTAGTTTGCTTATGGTTAAATATAAAGAAGAGAAATTCCGTGTGTAGTCTGCAATGTCGTCGTAGAGTGGGGGTCCCTCATACCTCCGGATCCGCCTTGACTCAGAGAGCAAGGACTTCAAGGGCTACCAAACTCACGTCGTATACACATTCATGGGTAGTATTTATTGTGAAATTCTTACTACTTGTAAATATTTGGTTATGTTTATTTCGGGTTCCCCAGGCCTAAGGTTCTGTCCAATAGGGAGAGCGGCCTCTTGTGTTTGTTATTTTCTGTTTCATAAGTGGCTAGTTCTTCTATTAGGTCATTACTGTTCGTTTCTTTACGTTTGTATAAGTTGTAGCTCTGGTTTTTGATAAACTGCTTAATTGAGTGTAGTGTTAGCTCCTCATGAAGGAGAATATCCGGCGCTACTGGAGTTTGTTTGGCAATTAGTCTTATTCTATTCTGGACTGTCTGTAGTTTATGAATATGGGTTTTTACCGCGTAACCCCATAGAGGGGATGCGTAAGTGATAATTGTCCTTAATATCATGATCTGCTTTTTTTTTTTTTTTTTTTTTTTTTTTTTGGAAAGGGGATACAGAGAGAGAGAGAGAGAGAGAGAGAGAGAGAGAGAGAGTTGGAAGGTTGAAAGAATGGCTTATCTCGCCATTGGGTGAAGATTAGGAGGGAATAATGCAAGGAAAAGTGAGATAGGAAAGGAAGAGTGAATGGGGTATGATGGAGTTCCGCGATAGCACCTCCGTGATTAGTGGCGCATGAATTATCGTTTAATCGAGGATTAAGCATATGAAATTGAAAGTTCGTCATTCATTTCCCGCTGTTGTTTCCTGTAAAAGTCGTCCAACTTGCATCTCCCCCCCCCTAAACCGGTTGTTATGTTTTAACCCGTCATGTTCTTTCTAGCTTCAAATGTCGCTACTTAACATCACCCCTAAAAAGCCAGTTTTCAACAAGTCTATTCTCGTATCACCATGTTCAGACATGCTCTCCTTCCACTCCATCCACTACCCACGATAGAAGATATTAGCCAGACCAACTGTATACACTTTACCCACTAGTACAGGACATCCATATTTTAGAGGTTTAAGAAGTTAAATTATATGTCTGACGCATGTTTTTGTCTGTTTTAATATCTTTTTACCTTTTATATGCATTTATACGAATAAATGCACACATTTTCATTTAAACTAGTATTTTAACGTGAAGTTGGACGCCTCTAATTTATTCCCCTGTTATTTCATCATAAAAGTCATCCAACAAGTTAGTGCATCTACCTTCCTCTAAAAAAAATCAGATTTTCCATAATATTTTCCCTCATTTTTAAGTTTCCGCTTATAAAAATCCTATATAGTCGCAGGCCAGCACCTTAGGCACAACTCTATCGGTTCTAGTATCATTTGATTTAGATCTATTTACTCAAAGTTTTAGCTATTCAAAGCGTAAACCGCAAAAATTAGGATGTTGTATACAGCTAATTTGGCAGCTAAAATGCATCTATATACGCGTTCCAGGGAATACACGTTCGGACATGCCTAGACATTTTAGGCAGCCGTCTGGAGTCTTTCACATAAACCGAGGGAAAAGCTCTTTTCAGTAACACAAACTTTTTGCGCGGATGACGATATGCCGGGCATCTCTGTACCATATTGTTAGTCTGGCGTTAAAACGTGATCCTAGCATATAATGTATACCATATAGTTCCCAATTATAGAATCTCTAATATGAGTTGCTGGACTCGTGAGATCGTTTTAAGGGGAGACTAAAAGCCCTATCTCGCCAATGCTAAATTTGCTAACTTCATGACCCATTATCTCAGAAACTGTTTAAGCTATCCTGTTGAAAGTTTTATAGGGCATAGATACATATACTATAAGTTTGCTGAACTAGGATTATTCTATAATTTCATTTCTTAGGGAACATATACTATTTTCCTTGATGATGGAAACATTTTTCAAAATGTATTTAATATATTTTTTTTTAAATTAACTAACCATCTACTTAACATAATCCTAGTCCCATAGCAGCATCAATGTGTTGTTATTGTTATCTTAAAAGTTCAATGAGCTAGCTTATATAGTTTCTGAGAAAATGGGTCTTTTATACTGTAAAATGTTAATTAGAGAAAACTTTGTTTAAAGTAAAAATTTAAAAACAAACTGGCATACATTTGAAGAAACATGTAGAATCCTCCTAGAATCCACCTGGTATGCAATGCTGGTCCTCCTCAGCATCCTGTTGAAACCTGGCTCTTCTTCTTCCAGATCTAGCCTGTTTAGTCATCTTTTGTATGGCCAATTCTGCTTTTGTCATCCTCAGGTGGTCAAGTTCTCTAGTATGGTAACTGTGTTTCTATCCACTTTCACTCCTAGATATTCTAGTACACTAATCCTGCCCACATTGCCTTTGTGGAAGGTTAACACAGAATCATACACTCCTAATTCCAAAGTTTTTCTTCCTATAAATGTGTTTTTTTGGCACACAAGACCATATTATGTTGTTGAAAGATTCATTTACATTCTGTGTCTTGCCATGCAGACACTTCACCAGCAACTGTGAATTATAGTTTTTCATATACTGGCTTTATGGCCAACATCACAACTTTGTCTATTCCATTTTTGTGGTGATAGTAATAATGTCTGAAGCTTCAGCTTGTAAATACTTGAACCAATCGACCAAGCACATGTTGTGTAGTAGTTTGGAGTCTGTTGATATATTGTGAAAATATGTGGCCCAGACTGCCCTCATCATACTTTCTAAATTACCCATATTGTCTCTAATAGCTATCCTATAATAAGCTTGGAGTTTGTCAATGGTACTATCTGTGAGTGGACCCCTAATACTTTTCCCATCTGACAATGAAGTTTTGGCTAACTGCTGTTTCATTTTCCTAAGCTTTGTTCCCATTCTATTCTGAACATGTCTAACACATTCCAGTTTTTTGTTGTTGTTTCTTTTTTACTTCTACATTCCCATAAGGTTTTGCATCACAAACAGCTTTGAAAGCTTTAGAATCACCATCTCTTAGAAACTGCACATACCTTACATTATATTTTTCCTCTGAGCGATTGAAAATAGTTATTGCAGCTGCAGCCTCCATTCCTCCACTGCTACCTCCATAATTTTCCCTACATTCTCCAAAATGTGGCTTACCTTCTTTTGAACTTAGTACACATCCATGACAATATTTTGTTAAAATGTCTACATATAGGACTTTGCCTATATTAACACTTGTAAGGCTGGCACAGCCATTGTTGGATTTGCAGTCCCTTTTCTGCCAGGTTCCATCAAATCCTATTGCAATATTTTTATTGTCATCATTTGCTTCAATAGCTTGTGCTACAACATCTGGCATTGCTTCTTCTGCCATCAATTTATCACTCTTCTCTAGAATTCCAGTGTATCTTTAAATATTTTTAGGGGACGTGGCAAGACTTAAAAGTCCTGACAGAACTTTCCCAGCAGAAAAATCTTTTCTAATACACCTTAAGCCATAAAAATACCTAACATTAGTTTCAAACAGTTCACTGTTCTTGCACTTAGCAGATGTCCTGAAGTCATGGTTCACTTTACTGTTGACACAAAGAATGTTTAAAGATGAAACCAAACCATTCCTTTTACTAATATTTTCAGTCACTTTGATTTGGCCACCACATACTTTACATCCAATACAGCAGCTAAAACATTACTTAGTATATCTATGGCTATATTTAAGCTTTGTTCATCATTTAGGCTGTCATATTTACTTTTACAGCTCTCTAGTTTATTTTTAGAACTACTAGGTGGTGAAGATGTGCTAGGTAAACTACCACAGCTTGTTGTCTGTTGTTGAACACCACACACTTGCACAGAATTTGCTTTAGTATGTTTATTGCTACTAAATTTGCGCATCTTGAATATCTCTTTTGGCTTTGTCACTGTAACAACACTATAATTAGACACTGAAATGAAGGATGGAGCACTTTACAGTTCAACAAAAAAGTCAAATTATAGAGGACGTGACCAACAAAAATGTGTTCATCAACCAAAACAAACATGTGCCTTGAAAAACCGGAAGCTGCCATATTTAGCAGAAATACCAATTTATAGAGTGAAATTCCCCTAAAAGATGAGTCTAAATTTACTGTTGTGCTCCAGAAAGTATAGCAGTTATGAATGTTTCTCTCAAGTGGTGCAGAACACAGAGTATGAAATGGTGGATGTAAGCTCACTTTGAGTTTTCTTTTTTAAATACAAGGAATTATGCTACGACTATCATTTATACATCAAATTAAAGAGAAAATCCCAAATTAAAACAGCATAAAAAAATAAAAACTTGATTTTTTGGCGATTTTGACCATTTAGTCTCCACTTAAAATCTCACATTTGTCCTTGTACTTTTAAATCTGCCTTAGCGTGCATTGAAGCGTCACCACCGGCTGCACAACAGAAGCAGGAAGTCGATATGACGTCACTCCTTGGCGGCATGATAGTCCGGCATGTTACTCATGGTTATATTTGGGTGCAACTAGTGATTTGTGTTTGATTTTGTGGTGAAAATGCTAAACAAATGCTGTGTGATTTTGTGGTGAAAATGCCAAACAAATGCTGTGTCCCAGGTTGCACAGGGAACTATTCAGAACATGAAAGTGTAACGGTGTTTAGATTTCCGAAGGATGAAGAAAGAAGACGAAAATGGGCTTCTTCTATTCCCCGTAGCAGTTTTGCACCTACAAATCATTCTGTGGTAAGTAAAAAAGTTAAAATTAAAATGGTGACAATATACACATAGTGAAAACAATACAAGTTGGTAGCGAAAATCTTGGATTTAATAATCCTTAATACCATAGACACTATAACTAAATACTTTCTCTAGTTACGGGGGTTGAGTTTATGTGTGGTGTAGTGAGCTTTGTTTTGCTGGTCAATGTAACACTTTATCTTTTATTACCCAAACATTACCCAAGCAAGAAGAGCATTTTAAAATGTTACATTATTTATACCAGACAGTGCCTTATGCAGATATTGACTTGAAATGCAAGTAATCTAGAGACTAATCCATGTGATAAGAGTAGGGCGATTGTACCTGCCGTGTATTTTGTTGACCACAAAGCCGTGGTATGCTTAATATATCAAAATTATGTCTTTGGCTTTAGGAATCTCGTTTTATTTCCCTCATGGAATCTAGTGAACATATGTATTCATTCCTTTAAATATTATAGTTGCTTAGTTACAAAACATTCAATTGTTACAAATAGCTATGCCATTTATAACATTTACTGGTTATGGTAAACACATTCCCATACATTGAACGAGTTATACGATTACAAAACAATTGACTATGGATTTTTGGGCACTAAACCGAAAGAAAGACTTGATGCCTTTAACAGCAAGCTATATGATTTCCTTAATATGTTGCAGAATTTTTGCCACTTCTATACATGATCCATATTTGGCCATTTTGCTATTCTGTCAATAGAGCCGCAGGACTGGCACTATATTATACCATTGCAATTTCATGAGCGTACTGCTACATAGCTCTGGGCTAGAGGTATCCTTGGTAAAATGCTTCTAAATAAACACTAGAGGTTTCCCCGCTTCTCAAGAAAGACTGATATGAGGCAATTGAAGCAAACAAGACTGGTCCCCTCTGATATTTCAGTTCTTTTTGCATTGTTCATAGTATGAAAGGTATTTTATCTTTTAGTAAATTGGATCAAGTACTTACCAATTTGGCATAAACTCTGAAAATAATTCAATAACACACGGTGCAGTATACTTAATTTGATTATTCCAAAATTTAAAAAAAAGTAAGAAATAAAGAAGCACATTTTTCAGTGTTTGTTATTTTTAAAAGCCAATAATATGTTTAAATTGCCCATGTGCTGCCTTTCCGTGTGTACATTTTGCGCATGAACTTTTTCTACACACTATGATTAACAGGGGCATATTCATGTTATTTGACCGATCACCATGAAAGTTAGCACATATAACTTCTTCTTTTTTTTTTTTTTTTTTCAGAGAAGGCTTTTATGCTTTTTATTTTACTTTAACTCTCACAGGACTTTTTCACACTCTCCATCAAACTGTAATAACAGGATCTATTTCAGGTCATTTGACCAAGCCTCCATGAAAGTTGGCACTTTTGAGTATTTTCATGGAGAGGTTTATGTGGTACCCATTTTGCATTAACGCTCACAAGGCTTTCTCTAATAGACTAAGTAACAAGGGCTTATTTTTCATGTAATTTGACCGATCACCATGAAATACAATACGTCTAAATGATTTTAATGGAGGAGGTTTCTATGCTATCAATTTTACTTTAACTCTCACAGGGTATTTTCTACACACTTTTCAACACACTGTGATAACAAGGGTTCCTCTTTATGTTAATGTAACCCATAGTTACTTCTAACTTACAATTTGATATTCCGATCTACATTACAATCACAGCTCTATTCATTCTTTAGTGCTTTATACAGGTGTTTCAAAAATACGGGACATAATTTCAGGTATGTATTTCCCACATGAAGACAATCAAAATAGTTCATTACAACATGTGTCCGGAAATGCTTCATTTCCGAGTTATGGCCTTTACAACATTGAAAGTCCCACCTGTAGACAATCAAAATAGTTCATGTCCGGAAATGCTTCATTTCCGAGTTATGGCCTTCACAACATTGGAATTCACTGGAACGTTTTTCTTTCCGCAGGTCTTTGCCGTCAAAGGAGACATTAGGAGGGCGCTCTGATAGTTCATTCTGAGGAAGGTTACATTCAGTGTTCTTTAGGCTTTAAGACTGTGCGACATGTATTCAAATCAAGAGCTGGCAGAGATACACTTCATGTACGGTAAGGTGGACGGCAATGCTGCGCTGGCTCGTCGTTTGCACCAGGAGAGGTACCCACAGCGACAATGTCCAGATCGGAAGACATTTGTACGTCTCCATTCCCGTCTGTGCGAGTATGGAACATTCACCTCTCCTGCTTTGGGAAGGGGACGACCAAGATCTATAACTCCAGAAGTGCAGGAGGAGATTCTGGAGGCTGTGGACAAGACTCCTTCTATCAGCACACGACGGTTAGCGTTGCAAGTCAATGTTCCTCATGCGACTGTCTGGAGACTGTTGAACGAGTATCAATTGTATCCTTATCATTTGCAACGTGTACAGGTCCTGTCACCAGCAGATTACCCTGCACGAGTTAGGTTCTGTCAGTGGTTCTTGCAGCAGTGTGGTGTAAATCCGAACTTTTCTGCCGTCGTATTATTTACAGATGAAGCACAGTTCACAAGAGATGGCATAACAAATTTCTACAATCAGCATGTATAGTCGCATGAAAACCCACGTGCAACTGTTGTATCTCATCATCAGGTGCGGTTCTCCCTCAACATGTGGGCCGGTATCATTGGTGGTCGATTAGTTGGACCCCATGTACTTGTAAACAGACTTACGGGGCAGGCGTACCTGGAAAACACCATACCTGACGTTTTCGAAGACACTCCACTGATCAATCATCAACACATTCACTTCTTGCATGATGGCGCTCCTGCACACTTCAGTCTTACGGCTCGCCGGTACTTGGATCGAAGGTTTCCTGATCGATGGATAGGTAGAGGTGGCCAATTGCTTGGCCTCCACGCTCACCTGATCTGAACCCTCCCGATTTCTACTTGTGGGGCCATTTAAAATCATTGGTTTATTCGTCTCCGGTGCCGGATTTGGAATCCCTTCGGAATCGAATTGTGGCAAGTTGTGAGGACATACGCAATACTCCTGGACTTTGGGATCGTGTTCGCAGGCCAATGAGACATCGATGTGAGGTCTGTATTCAATCAGGAGGTGGACATTTTGAACATCTTCTGTAATGACAACAACCTGCGGAAAGAAAAACGTTCCAGTGAATTTCAATGTTGTGAAGCCATAACTCGGAAATGAAGCATTTTCGGACACATGTTATAATGAACTAATTTGATTGTCTACATGTGGGAAATTCATACCTGAAATTATGCCCCGTATTTTTTAAACATCCTGTATAATACAGTTTCAATAAATAGAACTCATCTTGAACTATAGATTTGCACAAATATGAAATAAATATAACTGACTTTTAAGAAGGAAGCTTCAGCAATTTTCTTAGTTATTTGGAGAGAAAAAAATGCTTCCAATTTTGTATACCTATACATCAAATGTGTTACAATTTTTTGACATTATGCAGCTCTTTCATTTCTATTTTGTCCATTAATCCTGTAGAGGCATTATAATGGGGATAGTTGAGCTACTGATACCATGCTGTCATGATTTATGGAGTGTAAAGTCATTTTGAATTTTATTAAATACACATTTTGGTGTAGTGCAGTTGCAATAACAGACAGTTTAGATTAAAAAGTATTTGTATTTTGCATAACAATTTTCATGAGTAAAAAGGGTGCTATTAAAACCAAAAATATAAAAAATCTCTACATGATGCAAACATTGATTTTTTTATGTTTGCCAGTGGCATTTCACTGCTGGGGATATAGTAATGAAATCTAGTTATGTTAACGTTAAGACTGGAAAAGTACTAACTGCACCTCTGAAAAAGCCAAAACTTAGGACTGATGCTGTGCCATCAATATTCCCTAATTGTCCTTCATACTTATCAGAACCAACTACTTCAAGAGAAACTCCTGATGAAAAATGCACAAGGATAGAAGCTGCTGCTCTAACAGTTGCAATAAAAGAAAGTGAAGACACTGCTAAATTGTATAACAAAGGATACACAGTTAATAATTTTGAGGAACTGCTTGAAAGGCTTAACTTAATAACTAGCAATGATAAATTGTGTACTTTTGTTAAAACCACTAATGTTATATTTTTGGATTTAGATCTAGACAAAACTCCCCATGATGTCCTGTATTTTGTCATAGATAAAGACCTTAAAGTTGATGTATTTATGAAAGGTATAGCTTTACGGGTAAGGGAAATTGCAAATAATGTGCAGTCAGTCCATTCAATTGAGCAGAAAATGGCATTGCTCCAAAAATAACCATATTCAAGGCAAAGAAAATGCCATTGACCTCAATGCTATCATTTCAGAACTTATTGACAAATTAAAGTGCAAAGAAAATAAAAGTAAAGTGCTCAGCTTCATAAAATTGCAACTGAAACTGTGTACTGTTTCAAAAGAACTCCATAGGTTGGATCTGGACACACTGATTGTCTCATCACTGCTGTACTTGATTTCAATGCCTATAGATATCTCAGGAGCACTGGTTATGTGGTTTTACCTCATCCAAATACCATAAAAGATATAATGTTCTCTACCAGTATCGATTCCAAAATAGATGGCCTTTTGCACTATTTAAAGCAAAAAGTGAGGCTACTGAATCCAAATGATTTTGCTGTATCCTTAATGATTGATGAGATATATGTGAAACCTTATTTTGATTATAGGGGTGGAAATATAGTGGGGATGGCAAACGATAACACAAATGCTGCAACTACGGCCCATGTCTTTATGATGCAGAGCATAATGTCCCCATACAAAGATGTGGTTCATATTTTACCAGTAAACAAAATTGATGCTAATGCACTATTTTCGTTTATAAAGAAAATTGTCTTAGGATTGGAAGAGTTAAATTTTCGATTGTTGCTGACAATAACAAGACTAATAGAAAATTAGTAACCCACTTTGCTGCTCCTCCTTAAGAGAGCATTGTTTATCCAAATCCTTCGGATCAATCACATCCTTTATTTTTTCTACATGACTCTGTACATATCTTAAAATCAATAAGGAATAATTGGATAAACCGAAAAATGAAGGATCAACATTTTGCTTTCCTGACTTCGATTAGTATACTGTTACTCACTACACATCTTTTTCAGCCCTGAGAGCACTGTTGCTAATAGAAAAAGACAAACTAAATAAGTGTGGCTACAGGCTCTCTATTAAGGCACTTTGGCCCTCTTCGTTTGAAAGGCAAAATGTTAAGCTTGTCTTACAAATTTTCAATGAATCCATTGGAAAAAGTTTGTTAGAATTAGGTGCAGCAAATCACATACCAAATTATGCAGGTACTGCAAAGTTTATTACCATTATCACTACATGGTGGTCTGTTGTGAATGTTAAAATTCCATTCAAGAGCAACAGACTCAGAAATGAAACCCAGAAGCCTCTTACCAATCATCCTGCTGATGAGAGGTTTAAATTTTTTCAAAATGTTGTTTATTTGGCTAGATCAATGGAAATCATTAGATTTAAATGGCAAGTTAACAAAGGAGACACATACTGCTCTAAATTTGACAACATATGCTCTCACAGAATTAGCAAACTACTGTATAGGTGAAAGGAAAATAAGGTATGTGCTGCCAGGAAAGTTCCAAACCGATGTGCTCGAAGCAAGATTTGGTAGTTATCGTCAGCTAGCAGGATCACAGTACAACATATCAGTTAGACAAATATTTGAGGCTGAAAACAAATTACGATTGCAAAGTGTTCTGGAGTTAAATTTATCATCAAATTTGCCCATAAAGAAACTTATGATTACAGAACTGAATGATGATTTAGGAAATCCTATGGGAGCTGTTGCTGTTGAAAGTCACTTTAATGTTATTGTCAGTGAAGATGATGTAAATAAAGTAAAAACTGATTTATCTGTAATAACATACATTGCAGGATATTGCTGTTACTGTGCTTTGAAAAAGTTTAAATGTGAGGATTGCAGAGATTTTCTCACAATACACAGAGAATTAGTCTCTGATTTTGAGTATAGACCAATTGACAATTTGGTTAGGGGAAAATTATGTTTTCCAAGGAAAAGGTCACTTCTTGTGGTATTTTTTTGTGTTGTAATTATTGACAAATTGTTAGCAAACCAGAAATTCTTACAACTTCAAAATCAAAGATGTGTAGCTTTTGATGTTGTTTCAGAGCAGGTGTACAGTAATGATGAATTTTCTATTGCAAACTCCTGCTCTGTACACACTGCAATGCAACTGTGGGAGAAAATAATTTGGACAGCACTTAACATACTGCTGAATAACTACTATAAGATGAAAAACAATTCAATCCAATCAAAAACATTAAATAAAAGGAAACTTTGTACAGTTAACCAAACATAAGTCAAGTGGAGATGTTTCTTGCAAAAGGTATTAGCAGTAAATTAAGATAATAAACAATGCTGATTCTGGGAATGTGTTTGGTATGAAAATATTAACATGAGAACTTTTTGTTTAGGCTTATAAGACATTAAACAGCGGAGATATTTGTGATGAGTAGTAACCATTACTAGATTAGTGATTTGATTCATCAACTGGAAGCATAAAAAAAATTATGCGGAATAGTTGGGCAATATTTAGAATCAAAATAAATTTTTCATAAAAAAAGTTTCTCCCATATCATTAAATTCATAACTAGGTATGTTTCAGTAATTTTATTTACTTGGTGATAACATTATAAAAATAATTTGCTACAGTAAACCTAATCGTCTCTTTTTAATGTTACAAAAATAATTTTTAACTGATTTTCAGCTTACATTCAATCTTTTCAATGCAAATTTTGTTATAACCCATACAATTTATCATACAGCTAGAGTTATTTTAGGAGTACCATACTTATTTATTTTTTTCTTTCATTTTTATACAAACTTCATTTACTTATACAGTCTGTTGATTTTTTTTACATCCTTTATGGTCCTTTTAACAGTGCAAATTACTTTCATATGCTTAGGGTGTTGAAATATGTTTAACAATTTTCTTAAATTTCTCAATCTTTCTATACATTAAGTCACTCTGGAAGCCACTTTTAATGCTCTGCAAAATATCCTTCTTTTTGTTATTGTTTGAATGATGTCTGCTAATATTAAAATGAGGCAAGTGATCATTAATGTTTTAATCCAATATAGATTTTCAACTTATTTCAATTTCCTGTTTAATTGAACTCTAATATTTCTTTTGTGCTGTAAATAAAAATATTGTTTATCCCCCTTAAGCATTTTGTATAAGCAACATTATTTTTACAAGAAAGAGGGAAGCCTGTTGTTTATGCTTATAAAATACTGTGGCTTTAGAACAGAATATTGCAGCTAATTTGTTAGAGAGCAACTTACATAGATGTACTTCGAAAAGTACATTTCTTGGTTTTCATAAGTAAATTTGTGCAAGAAGCATCTCCATTGAAAGGAGGCATTTTTGGGAAACTCGAAATGCACTAAGTGTTAAAATTGTAGTATAATTTCCAGACGTTTATTTTCATTGAAAGGAGATAACATTTATGTTGCTTCTGGTTTGTGTGCTTCATTTGCTAATGACTTGATGCATATTGTACATTCACTTTGACAGAAATATGTCTTTAACTATCTATGCAAAGTGAATTATTCACCTCACATACTTAAAGTTTTTGTTAAAAAAAAAAGTGTGAGTTTTAACTTTTTTGTTTGTACAGATTGGAATGAGAAATGTTGATTTTAATATTAATAATAAAGAAATGGTAAGCTATGCTGACTTTTATTTGTGAATTCCCAAATGTACTGGTTACGATTTTAAATCCTTGTTTGCTGCAGTTTACGAGCTGTTTGTCATGCGTACGGACGGACAGAAGGATAACGCGACATTACTAGGTGCGTGCCAATAGTGATCGTATCTAACAAGATATTCCGCGTATTTTTAGATGTATATTTAGTATTTCACTGCACTCACTGCTGATGATCCGCCGCTTGCCACTAGTTAGTGACGTCACTGCTGGCCTTTCTTCTCGGTGGTGACGATTGAAGCCATCTAAAGTCTATTCAGCATTAAGTTGATCCTTGTCAAAACAAAATCCAGGCGACCAGTGCACGTAATAATGTAGCCTTCCGCCATTCCCGATGGAAATGCTGTTTCACTTTCACTACTTCTTGGCGCGTACACGCGGATATTGTAATATAAAACGAACAGAGCCCTTATTCCGGCAACTTAAAAACCGTGACTAAGATGTTCTGTTGGGTATAATGGTGATGAATTGATGGTCATAACAAAATAAATGGGCACACGTGTAATAATGAACTCTAAAAACACGAGCGAAAAAATAAATAACATGTATGCGATAACCTACATTTATTTGCTCTCTGGAAACGGCTTCTTTCCCTCCAGATCAGAATCGTCTTCTGAGCTGTTTGTGCTGCTGTTTTCTACTCCAAAATTGATAACCAGGTTATCAAAAACGGCATCACTTAAACTACCCATCTCCCAAAACAACGCTTCCTCTTTCGTTCTATGTAACATTTTATCATCTGTTGGTGGCTAATTTTAAGAAAGAAATTGAGCACTATTACGCGAATTGCATTGTTCACAAAATCGCCACATTCTTGCGTCGCAAGTTTTACACATTTGTTTTTATTCCCGGAAATGGAAATGGCGTGTTGTTTATGGACGCTCTTTAACTGCTGTAGTTCTCAGCGTTCCCATTCTAAATTAGGCGTGAAAGACCACTTAATTTTGCTCAGAGGCTTCTCTATCGGCTTGAGGTTTTTTACGTGCTCGTAAATCTACTTCCCTTCCGAAGGAAGCCATGCTAAGGATTTTACACCCGAAAAAAATCCATCGTCTTCCGCCGGGTTTGAACCCGCGACCTTGGGCATATGAAGTTAGCATGGTAACCATTACACCACGGAGGGCGACTTTTATTCCCATCTTTCCCATTTCGGATTTTTCTTTGTGAGCACTATTAATTATACTTGTAGCCGAAACACCGGTGAATTCAGATGTTAATTTCACCACTCCTTTCACGGGAAGTGAAAGAAGAATATTTATCACAAATCTGAAAATAAACATTCAGTACTATAGCTTTTTCACTGCTAGTCAACGGTTTACCAGACTTATGCTTTATGTAACTCGATGAAGATGCAAGAGGAAACTCACGGTGACCGTCCATCATGGTACTAAACAACAACCGTTACTGTGTAAACAATATTGTGAAACTCGTACGACTAGCATGTTGGGGATGGTGGCTCTGTTTAACGGTACAAATCGGCGTGAATTTAACTCTTAGGTATTTGTATTGAATATTATATAATTTAAAAATAGCTCCATTCAGTAATTCAAGTTGCTAACATGGGATTACATTCTTGAGTGCACTACTACTGTGTTGCATCGCGGTTTTGGTGCAAATCAACCTAAGAGTTAATACCAGTGCTGATAGAAAGAGAACAACTTGTCGTACTGTTGACTATCGCATTTCGAAATTGATTAGGCTCCTAAACATAGTTTGTTAAAAGGGACCACCAACTGCACATAACAGTATACCGATCCCATTAAAAAAACAAAAACAAAAAAACAAAAAAACAAAAAAACAAAAAAAAAACGTTAGCATGTTTCTCGCACTAGTATGTATAAATGAGCAGATGTGCAATGTTTAAAATAGGCAATTTTTTCTGAAAGGCTGAAACTGTATAACTTTCCACACACTCTTAAAAAATATCTGTGCATGATGCCACGATTTTCATTTTCAAAAGCCCGACATCAAAGATATTAACTTCGCACCGGCATTCATCTACAAAAACGGTGGAGAATGACGTAAAAAAAGGAATCAAAAACAAATAACCTTTTCTCACATAAAGTCAGTGGGTAGGATGGCCTGAGCTGCAATTAGAATGAAATACATAAAAAGGACTGGTGGCGTGTGTATAAAAGTAGTGCCCAAGATTACACCTCTTTCAGGAAAAGAAACGTGCTACTCGCACGTTTCTTTTCCTGAAAGAGGTGTCAATTTTGTCTACATTCATCAAGCAGAGAATCCATGAAATGGCTACCTATGGTATGTGAAAATCTTATAGAAACTCTTATTCTTCAATCTAGTAAGCAGCATTACTTTGCTTTTACTTTTTGTCCGCAGATATTGCTTAATTAAATAGTACACACGTGCGCTGTCCTGTCTGAAAATCACTGTTTCTGTGGTCGAGTGGTCTGCGTTCTGGGCTTTTCTCAACACAGAGGTACCGGGTTTGATTTTCGGATGGGGGCGGAGAATATTTTTTTTTCTTTAACCAGATGTATTCCCTATACTGTATAAACTCTGGAATTGTGAGTGTGGGAGTGAATGTACCTGTGTTTAATGGTAAATTTAATAACATAAGTACACAGGTTTATGTTTGAAAAAAAAAAAAAAACGTTTAATTTTAAGAGACCACAAAATTTACTTGACTGCTCTGCGGTTGACTAGTCAGTGCTTTGGGCTTCTCTCAACCCAAAGATCCCATGTTTGGTTCCCGGCTGGGGCGGGAGTATTTTCTTTAACTAGAATTAATCCTCATCCCATATAGAGCATGGTACCATGAATATGGAAGTGAATGCGTGCCTGTTTAACCCCTTCAGCGATATAGAGTAATATGTTGTTCTGTCTATCGTTGTTAAATAACGAATGCTACTAACAGAAACATCGGATAACTCCATGAAATAATACAAACCTAGACGTCTGGATTTATGGCCAGGTGGTCTAAGGCACGATAGGAGTGGCTAACCTATCAAACCAAGGATCGTGGGATCGAATCCAGTCAAAACGTATGTTCTGCATTCCAGAGAAACTGTGCAAATTGATGGGGAGAGCCCAACTAAAGCAGTCGATGCGGTAGTGTGGTTAATGCCAACGGGTTTCGGTTGAGTGCAGATACATGCATTTTACAGTTTTTCTTGTCCTTTTCTTTCTTTCATTGTCTTGTACGTAAATATAATCTAATGTCTTGCAAGTCCACAACATAGCTAACTATAGTGCATGTTATTGTTATAAACAAAGTTTATTCTTCCATACACTAAGCAGCATTCATTTGGTTTTACGTGTCGAATGCAGACATTGCTTAACGTAATAACACACATGTGCGCAAGCCTATGTCTGAAAATGTTTTTAGTTTCAAGAGAACACAGCAACATATATTTGACTGCCTCTGCATGATAGTGGTCAGCGTTCTGTACTACCTTCAACCCAGAGGTCCCAGATTTGTTTCGCGACTGATGGGTATTTTAACCAGAATTATTCCCTATTCACACTAAGGTCTGGAAATATGATTTTGCGTGTGTTTAATTACAAATTTTATAACACACAGGAGCAGACGTCTATATCTGAAGTTTTTTTTTTTCGATTTGCTTACAGGCACCATATGCACATTTGAGCGACTCTGCAGTTGACTGGTCAACGTTCTGTGCTCTGAAACCGAAGGTCCCACGTTTCATTCCTGCCTGGGACGAAGAATATATTCTTTGAGGAGAGCTGATAGTGGTTCAATGGTGTGCATATATAATCTAGAGCAAGTATCGTGTTTTCGGTTCGCGAGCTACGTCCCTCTAAATGCGTCGTTAGTGATTAGTTGAGTTCGCCGCTCCAGGATGCACGCGCATATGTGTGTGTGTGTGTGTGTGTGTGTGTGTGTGTGTGTGTGTGTGAAGTTTTGTTCTCTCCCTTCCATTCCTCCGGTATGAATGTGTGATGTAGAGAAAGTATCGTGTGATCGATTCCCCTCCCAAATGTGACTGATAATTGGCGTTCTTGCAGACACTATGCGATTGAGAAGCCGTATAATTATGATATTGATAAAAGTGCACCCTTAGATAGGTGTGTTATATGTTATCCCTTTGTTACATGAGCGGCGGATCGCTAGATGATCGATATTTTTCATAGATGATGGCTAGACAATCGATACTTTTGGTAGAAGACCGCTGTCCGAACGATAATTTGCATTCTGGGTATATTGCCCCAAGGCCAGTGAACTTGTGTTCAGACACGTCTAGAGATGTTAATCGTCTGGAGCACTGCCTCCTACAGTGTTAACAAGCCATGTTCAATGATGTTGCAACATTGTATAACTGTCAGTGGCAGGCCTATAGTAGACTACAATCTCAAGCAGGAAGCAATATATTACCTGGCATTACATTACATTTATTTACGTTCTGTTAGTTAATGTATATGTATACTGTATTTTGGACAAAATATTTATTTATATGAAATAAATAAAACAATACAATTATGTAACAGACTTACTGCACTTTAAATTATTAGCTTAAAGTTTGAAGCCTTTTTTTCCCCCTTGCTTTTCTTAGCAAGCTGGACTCACACTTAGTATAATTATTTAAGATAATATTTACAAACTTGAAAACTACTTTGGAAGTAATTTCTTGGACATTCTGACCACAGATGCACACGTCCATGTGACCATAAAATCTTGGTCTCTAAGCTCTGTATGCCTAGCATATTAAGAATGTTTCTTTGATTACCCATTGTAAAGAATTTACTTGCTAGGTCTGAAGAGTAGTCTGAAATATGACAGCAACATGAAAGGAGATGCCCACAACTAAATCACCGGGTTCTGAAAGTCTTCCTCCTTGTAAATGGTTAAAATATGTATAACTGATTTCCGCTCCCTTTCCCTCTCTTAATAAACGATTACACAACTCACACCTCAAAAATTTGCATACATTATGTGACATATAATCAAAAACATAAAACGCTTCTAAGTTATTTGATGTCATCAACTTCTAAGTAATTAAAAGAAGTAATGGATGAAAGTGCTTTACTTGAATCAGTATAGCTTACACTTCTACTCCAATCACAAGCAGTGTCTTTAAAGCTGTCTAAGGTTTTCCCAATCATTTTAACTAAGTATTTTACTCTGATTTTTGACTAGTCATTTGGCTACACCATACATTATAATTACTACCCGACATGATAGGATATTTACCAATTCGTTTTTCTCTAAGATCAGTTTGTAATTCGCCTGGCAAAACATACTCAACAGACAGTTTGTTTAGGGCAATGTCAACAAATAAGACAAGAACTTTGGTACATCTCTGCAGGGCTTTTAAAGCTGTTGCTCCACATTCCTAAGTGCCCTAGGTTTTTCCTTTTTCCACTTCTGTAACCACTGCAAAAATCGATTAAGGTATTTAACTTTACCATCATTTAAACTTGTAAAGTTGTTCAATCATTGCGCTTGATTATTCCCTTCAGTGTATCCTTAGTATTTACAATATCCCAACATTAGAGCCGTGCCGTGGCCAAGTGGTAGACCACTCGCCTCTCTCCTAGACCAAGTGACAGACTGCTTGCCTGGGTTCGATCCCAAGCGACCGCATGTGAGATTTGTGGTTTTCCCCGCATCGCATTCCACCGTTGCTCCATCTTCATTCATGTATCATCAGTGTCATCGCCTGCGGTGCACAATTAGTTAAAGAGGGCGTTAAACATACTATAAAAATCTTCATAATAGTTTAAAAAAACACAGTAGCTTCATAGCTTGTCACACTTTTGAGAGCCCTAAAGTTGTTTCATGAAACACACTGTCTACAAGACCTATATTTTGTGCTCCTATGTTGGATATAATGCTATAACACTGAGCTTATATGATTTTTAATGACCCTGTCAATTGTACTTTTATGAAATGCTCTTAAGATGTTGAAGCCTGCTTTTAATAACACCAGTTTCAAAATCTGGATACACAAAAGATTTTAGTTCATAGTTTTGGTTTAGCCAATTGTTCCTGACGTTTTTGAATATATGACAAAATCATAGGTTAGGAAAATTGGCAGATTAAAATACTGAGGATTCTGCATGCTTTCTGTGTCTGAGAGAAGCGAGAACATGTTTTGATTGGTACGGCTATTATCAGTTATTATTGCTATAATAATTAAATAAGTTTCTGTGCAAAATAAACAACCTCTAGTGTTGCAGTTTTTAATTGCTCACCTGTCATTCCTTTCGCTGGAAACAATTTCACCACATGCTTAAAGTTGCCAGATCAAGAGCTAATCATGAAAGTCTGCATAGTTCTTGCTAGCTCAGAAGCACTATTTTCAATAGTTTCTACTATATCATTGCCTTTAAAGCTCAAGCCACTCTCTCTCTCTCTCTCTCTCTCTCTCTCTCTGTATATATATTTTTTCCATTTATTATTAAGCACACATATCGGTCTTTCTGACAAGGTCTTTAGTAATATGTTGAACAGAATGTGCTGAGCTGTATGCAGTACTTAATCTTAAAATCTGCTGCACATACCTATTGTGTGGCAGTAACAAGTTATAACATGTGACAGAGAAAACAACATAAAAGAAAAAATTCACGCAACAGTGGAATATTTCTTATTATTATTCAACTTCGATCTTACACAAGCACTTAAAATTCAAAGCAACGCTTGTTTTTCCAGACAATTACCAATCTATGCACTTCAACAAAGTGAATGTTAAAGTTATAGTACTTCTCAAACAAATTTCCTAACTGTCCTTTTACTTAATTTCATACTACCTGAAAATATGTTGCTCAAGTCATTTGCGGGCATTTCACAGTCTTTTAAATATACCTTCGCACTCATACTGTTGTCATTAAATTACACAACACACGCTACAGAGTTTGGAAAATACAATATCCAAATCAATGTTTAACAAGTAAAACCAAACACCATTATCTGTTACCTTAAACTACCTTATCTTAGCTGTGCCGTTTCCCAGTGTAAAGATTCTCAAATATTTCAAAAGTATTCACTGTATCTTCTCTCTCCAGCTTCAACTTTTTAACTTAATTTCTTTTTCTATTATCTTCTCTCCTGGAATCCGGATCTCTTCTCTCTGTTGGAATAGCGCTATGAAGTATAAACGCTAACTCCGTAACTTACAGGGTACTACAGTGTCTTTTAATTTAGGGCATCGCGACGCAAATTTTGTAACAGGACCATTTTCATTTTTCCAGTTTTCATTAGTAATTGTGTAGAAACATTGCCTTTTAACTTTACACTGGTATGTAATTTGAGTCGCATCCAGGGACTCAGCACTTTCTAGGCGTCTGAAATATATTTAAAAAGATTCCAAATTAATAAGTTCGCGTAAGTTTTCAAAATTTATTACAAGTGCAGGTTATAGCAATGTAATACCAGAGTAGAGCCGGTCAAACAGCTTTCAGTCTCGCTCGTTTCTCGCTGTCGCTAACCGCGCTCTCACAGCCAGTAAATGCAGCTGAACGTATGGCTGGCAGGAAGAGAGTTGACTAACGAGCTTTTGATATTCTCGTTTTCTCGCAAGACTTGCGAGTCTCGTTAATAACAAGACTGCACTGTAATGCGCGAAAACTCGCAGAGTCAGAATGCAAATGATCTATAGTTTTGTTATAAATCAGTATGTAAACATTATATGAAGCGGTATATTTAGTTGAATAGAACAAAATCTTTTCCCCTGGCGCTGGTGTGTTTTTAACACTTTGGTAGGTTTGTATACGCTTCTCCTCTGTAATACTTTGTTACTCAGAAAGTAAAGAGATACCTATTGTAATTATATGTTACATCTCCCCTTGACCTTGTGACTTACATTCACCTTTCAGCTATCAAATGAAACTGAATAGCCCAGAGCGGTGCATGTGTTTATTTTGACCTGCGTTTTATTACAATAAGCGTGTAACATCAAAATTAGTAATTCCGTATTTTCTTTCAAAAATAAAACTTATAACTCAAGGTCAGTCAGTACTTTGGAACAATTTCTTGGTCAGGTCTGAAAGATGATCAAGTGAAGTGATTAACTACAAACAACATAAGAACAGATTCTGCAGCTGCGCGTTCATACGTGTCTTTAATAGGCTGAATGGTATTTTGACTGTGAAGTTAAAAAGGGTTCAACTGCTTTTAGATGTTTCTTATTTTTTCTATTAAAAAGTAAATTTGACAAGAGCATTGACAATATTGGCACCGCACACTACTAGGTTCCCTGGGTACCTCTAACAACCTTTCCTTTAATTATTCATTATTTAACCGTTCTTTTGTAAAATGTCGTACATACTGCAAAGCCTTCTGTTCAATTAATCCACTCTGATAAACACACGTGGCCACACATATACCACAGTGTCTTGTTTGCGGAGTTGTTCAGTTATCCGAGAAGTTTATTGCCGTTAGCTCTAAATAAAATATAGCTGTTACATTGCTTAACAGACACTGTCTTGTAGGTACACAAAGATTTACATTCGTGACAGTTTTTCCTACAGAAAATTAATATAATTTTACCTGAGAATTGCTAATAATATCCGTCTAAAAATCCGTTATCAGTGAAAACTAAATTTTGCCCGTTGTATAGCTTGGCAACGCTGTTGCTCACTAAAATTTTTGTGAAGTGCTATTCCGCTTATAAATCGCAACGCTAGACAGTTTCAGTTTATTCAAGATCACAGCAACTGCAGAAATATGCGAAACTGTGTTGACGTGTGCAAGTCAACGCAGCATCGAGACATAACATACCAGAAGTGATGACAAATATATAGCACTCCTTCAGGTGATTAGGAAATCGTCTATAAAATTGTTAAAAAGTTGATAAAATTATGCATATTTATCTAAACGAGAAGAACATATACTAAAGCAATATTTGCCTAAGATCTGTAACTTCTATTATTTCATCTATTTAAATGACTTGAGATTTAAATAGCCTACCAAGACAGGGATGACATATAAATAAATCACGCTAGAGAACGGGTTAAAAACGAAATGTGGTATCACAGAATCTGCAGATATAAATTTACGTGGTGTCCACTTTTATTACAAATAAGTATTTAAATATTGTATTGCTCCTAAGATGTTTATGTTGCATGAAGTTATATACATAGCAACACAAATGATAGGTGTATCTTTAACATTAATGTCGCTGGGGGAATTTATCCGTGTCCTTGGATTGTGTTTAGTGGGTTCTTTCGGAGTTGATATAAAAAACGCTGCACACAGACATCCACTGTCCATATACTGGGATCCATTGCAGAGTCAAAATGTTCTTCCAGAATATCCACTTTAAAGGCGGAATACTCGTGAGGTTGTCGTGATACTAATTGTTGCCACATTCTCGAGTGGCGTGGCTTACAAGTAACGAGCGAGAGCGGTTTTGACCGGCTCTATACCAGAGAACACTTACAATTGCAGCTTTCTATCTGATTATCACAGCATGAAATATTATACGTGATGGGGGGGGGGAAGACGTCAGTTGTAAATGCATCTAGTGTAATTGTAATTTATATAATTTCAAATAAATTCATAACATGAGCTTCAACGTGTTTAATTTTCTGCAGATTTCTCAGCCGACGTACAGTGTTACCAAACTTACGAACATCATTACTTGTACAATCTAGGAGGCAGTGTCTGGAATGGTATCACACAGACTGAGGGAAAGCTCTATTCAATACCAAACTCTTTTTTTTTTTTTTTTTTTTTTTTTTTTTTTTTTTTTTAGCGCTGGTAACTATAGAATAGACTACAACATATTGCAGCTGAATAGACTCAAAATAGATTCCTAACTGTACATAACAATATAAAGATCCCATTAAAAACCGTTGGTATGTTTCTCACACTAGCCCATATAAAATAGTACATATGCAACAAATGCTTATAGCAAGAGTTTTTCATGAGAGGCTGAAACTGAATAGCTTTCCACACACACATAGCCTGTTAAATGTGTGCTTAATATCAATTTCGAAAGCCGATATCAAAGATTAACACCTCGCACCGGCATTCATCTACACAAATAATTATTGAATGCAGTAAAGAAAGGAATCTCACACAAAGTCAGCGGAAAGTTTGTGTATGTTCTGCAATTAAAAAAGAAGACTAATAGGCTGTATATAAATGTGGCATCCACGAATTTACCGCAGTTCAGAAGGAGACACGTGTATGAGTAGCAAGCAGCCCAGGGGACAGCTATGTGCAAGCAGAGAATCTTCAAAAATGAAAAAATGTCAGGCAAGGTAAAATTGCTGTAGCGTAACTATCCATTAAAAATTGCATGGTAGTTACAACAATAAATGTGCATGATATTTGCATACATGACACCTATCAAACGTTTTGATACATTGATGCATATTAATTAGCCCCGTCTACTCATGAAATGTGCAAACGTTTGCAATTGTTGAGATACAATGGACTTTGAAGGGCAATCTTCAACTTAAATGTAATGCGGATTCCCATTAAACTATTAGATTAAACTTAGCATTGCGCAGTAAAAATGTGATACAACGCCCGATTTGAATATTTGCTATAATTAATTTAAGGGAACATGAATAGACATTGCCTACTATATGATCACAAGTTGGCATCATACTCGACCTGCTTGTGCATGAATAAGTATTCATATACAATAGCAACACATGAGAATAAAATTAAAAAATATTTGGCGTCTGTTTTTGCAAAATTCGCTTAAAAACCGCTAAATCACATGATTGCAGAATAAAGTAGGAACGAATCCTCAAATGTATAAACCAAACGAACATCATCATTTCATTAGGGTAAAGTGACCCTTGAGGATATTAATGCAACTTACAACTAATAAAGGAAAAAGGATCAATTGAGGAACATAAATTATTTATTTTTTATTGCATTGCAGAGTAAGATAGACTTGCTAGGGTCTTCGTCCAGAACTTTAGGCATAAATGACGAGTAAACAAGCATATAGCAATATCACACACTCAAATACATGGCAATGTGCGTTACGATGTGTAAAACACTCCCTCCCCACACCGGCGGGAAACGAATTCGGGACCTCGGAACATCTGTGTAAAGAGACGCTTGAAACATATTCAACCTCAAACATACCTACCCAGAAGAACATACACACTTACAAACACAAACACATGAACAAGCATACACACGAACATACATACATGCTTACATTCTTACACACATTCATACATACTCATACGTACAAGCACCCTCACGTACATACACACGGACCCAGATCTCGAGTACAAGAAGGAGGAAAAAACAAACAAATACGCCATCACCGGGAAACGAGGTCGTGACCCTCCTAAAGAACGCACACATATATTCAAACCCAAAACACTTTTACACACTTACTCAGAAGAACATGCACATTTACACCGGGAAACGAGGTCGTGACCCTCTTAGGAACGCACACATATATTCAAACCCAAAACACTTACACACTTACTCAGAAGAACATGCACACTTACACCGGGAAACGAGGTCGTGACCCTCCTAAAGAACGCACACATATATTCAAACCCAAAACACTTTTACACACTTACTCAGAAGAACATGCACACTTACACCGGGAAACGAGGTCGTGACCCTCCTAAAGAACGCACACATATATTCAAACCCAAAACACTTTTACACACTTACTCAGAAGAACATGCACACTTACACCGGGAAACAAGGTCGTGACCCTCCTAAAGAACGCACACATATATTCAAACCCAAAACACTTTTACACACTTACTCAGAAGAACATGCACACTTACACCGGGAAACGAGGTCGTGACCCTCCTAAAGAACGCACACATATATTCAAACCCAAAACACTTTTACACACTTACTCAGAAGAACATGCACACTTACACCGGGAAACGAGGTCGTGACCCTCTTAAGGAACGCACACATATATTCAAACCCAAAACACTTACACACTTACTCAGAAGAACATGCACACTTACACCGGGAAAGGAGGTCGTGACCCTCTTAAGGAACGCATGCATTTATTCAAACCCAAAACACTTACACACACTTACTCAGAACAACATGCTCACTTACACACACAAACACATGGACAAGCATGGGCAGGAACATATATATTTTCATACATTCATTTATACACACTTTCATACATACTTATTCATATAAGTGCCGACAAATGCACGCGATCACGTGCATACATGCATACACGGACGTAGATCTTAAGCACAAGGGGAAAAAACAAATGCCCTATCACCGGGAAACGAACCCGGGACCTTCTTAAGGAAACCACTCACACACATATTAGGTGTGATCAGAGAATAATGGGAATTTTTTAATTTCGCGGGCTTCATAAACCGATTTTCAAAACTTTTCTTTTATCTAGTAGGTACACATGTTCCTGACGTGTGTTTGTATTTTCAGCTGTTTTAAATACTTAGTTTATTGTTGACAGTTAAAAGGGTTATGCATATTTTCGAAGGATCAGCAAATTTTCATTAAAATTTGCTTGAAAATTGGTATAAAGTGTACGAAATTTTGGCTGTGGCTTTAGGCAAATCTACTATGAGCTATACAAGGGGGTTTTGAGTAGTATTGACGTTTCAAAAAGACTCTCAAGATGACGATCCCCTGGACGTCCTAATAAATCAGTTATTGACGCAAGTGGAAGATGCAAAGAATTGGTTCTGCCATATGGTTATACAGTCAATAAGGAATACTACCTAGAAGTTATGCGACTTTGCATGAAGTAATCCGAAGAAAACAACCAGAATTTTCGCAAAACCATTCATGGATAATGCCCCTGCTCACACCTCAATGCTTGTTCGTGACTTTTTGGCAGAAACCAGAAACGTTAAGTTGCCTCAGAAACCTTATTCGTTGGACATGACCACCCTGCGTCTTCTTTCTATTCCTGAGACTGAAGAGAACATGAAAGGACGCCGTTTAGCCACTATTGGTGAGCTAAAACCAGAATCGCTGAAGTTGCTGAACTCCATAAAGAACAGCGAGTTCCAGAGTTGCATCCAAGATTGGAAAAAGTGCTGTCACAAGTGTATTATATCTGAGGGAGTTATTTTGAAGGACATAAAATTTATGTGGATGCATAATTAAAGATTGTTTAAGAAAAACAAAAATTCCCGTTAATTTTTAATCACATCTCAGCTAACAAATTATCGTGCAAACTACTAAGACAGTGAACCTGGTACGGAAACGGAAAATTAATTCAGTAGTGTACTTTAATACCAGAAAATAATAATAATAATAATAATAATAATAATAATAATAATAATAATAATAATAACCACAAACACCACCCCTACAACCAACAACCTACCACAACAACATTAATAATAACAACAACTAATTAATTAAATACATAATTAATTAATTAAAAACTATAACAACTATAATTATAATTGTAACAACTATAATTATAATTGTAACAACTATAATTATAACAACTATAATACTAAAGGAGGATAATTAGATAAAGAATACGCCAAAAATATAAGAAAAACTGAACATAGAATTCTTTCTATATAACGCGCACAAATCCAACACAAAACAACCCTGATAGAACATCCCACGGTTTATCACAGTCTTCATGTGATATAACTTCGAAGACATGATTCCAACTTTGCAAGAATCAGAACAGGGGGAGCTTTCTACATGAACAAGGCACTCTGGGACAAAAAAGGATATCTCTACCGTGAGATACAAGTGTGGCGGGCGCAAGTTTAGAAAACAAAATTCTTTCCCATAGAGGGCTCAGATATACGAGCGAAAAAACAAACAAACAAACAAAAACAGTGAGAACCAACTTCCCTCTGGAAAGGGAACTATTTCACATAAAATAAAATAAAAAATATAAATGGAAAGCAGACCGTGGAGCTATTAAAACTCTCCCACACAATGGAGAGGTATTAGAAACTTGAAATATTTTCCAATGGGGAAAAAGTAGACAAAAATAAAAATAAAATAAAAAAAAAAAAAAAAAAAAACATTTCAATCTTCAACAAAATCTAGGGACATTCCGAGGTTACACTTAACAAAGGCTATAGCAATTTACTTAACACCTGCATGAATCACTTTGGCGTGATATAGCACAAGACAAATAACGAAATACGGTATTATCTCAAGAAGAACATTTTAAACTAACAACAACATCTAGGAATATTCCCAGGCTGCATTTAACAAAGGACTATAGCAATTTACCCAACACCTGCATGATAAATTATTTGAATCAATTTGGCGTGATATAGTAAAATACAAATAATGAAATACGATATTATCTCAAGAATAGCCGGTCCCCATGGCCACGCTCGCTAAAGCATCTCGCTTTGGTGCTTCGTGGGCAGGGGATCGTGGGTTCGAGGCCCGCCTTGGGCATGGGTGTTATATGTTTGTGCAATGTGTATATGTTTGTAAAAGAAACAGTAAAACCAGTAAACCAGTAATCAGTAAAACCTACGGGGGGAAATGTAAATAGAGATACAGTACCGGAGTCCTGATCAGACTCCGTTATTGTTTAAAAAAAAAAAAAAAAAAAAAAAAAAAAGCATTCTAAAGTAACAACAAATCCGGAAATCTTCCCAGGCCCTCACTTAACAAAGGCTAACGCAATTACTCAACACCTGAGCGATACATTATGTGAAAAGATTACAAAGAAACCCCTAACGAATTCCGTGAGGTAAATGTATGATATTACAAGAGGCCAAGCTTGTATTATAACAAAAAACATTTAAAACGAAGCAGCTTGAAATATATAATATAGCTCTTTCAAAAAGAAACAACTGAACAAAGATCGTTCCCTGAAATGGAAATTACAAAATATAAAAGGTTGGAAACACTATATATTTCATTCAAACTCTTAAGATTGGGGGGGGGGGTGACAAAATGAGCCTGTTCCACTAAGAAAGGGCGACGAGACTTAATACCTCCCAACCAAGGGCATATTCGACAGCAAAGTATCAATACGCGAGAACCTCCTGTTTGGAACGGTCGCTGATCTGAAGTGCTTCTGAAAACCGGATAGGAGGAAAAATCTACACTACTATTGACATTCCCAGGAATAACTAGAGCGTAATTAACAATATACAACGTAAGATCTTTACTTTGAACGGATAAAATGTTTGAATAGTTTTAGTTTTAATGTGCATTTTGTAGTGACCTATATTAAAATGTGTATTAAAAAAAAATATACACCGTTATTTAGCTAAAAAGGTTTGAAAAAACACGGTTTACTAGCTATACAGCGGGCCAAAAATACAATGCTTTATGCATGCGTATCAGATTTTTTAACATGGTCTTCGGTATTAACTAATTACACTAAAGCTAATGTTTTACCATGGTATACTAAAACTAAGAAAACAAGTCACCATTACCTATATATTTTTTATTACACAGAGAGGATGACTACAGTGGGATATCTTCGTTATTACTGTAGCGTATTTAAAAGTCATTGTCTATGCATATCTTTATACCATGGTAACAGTAGTATTCATGTGTATAATTACAAAAAAAAAAAAAAAAAAAAAGTAGGATCATGCATCTGAAATGTTGTGAACATAAATACCAATAAGACATGCTATAAACGTTAACATAACATTTATGTAAAATAACAGCTAACATTAAACCTGAAACAGACGTTGCACTTGTAATTCAAGATTCTGCTAGCATTATCATGTTCAACATTTGAAAATAAGTCGAATAACAGTGATGTTACGTATTCGAAATATTTCATGGCACGTTAACATTAATATAAATCACGTGATATTCATACAGTGTACTTATGTTTACCTTTATTAGCAAATGACTTTATATAGCATAACACATTGCATTTACACTATCTTCTTCGTTCATTAAGTCTATCTTAATAGAAAATCTAGACAGTATTCCTCCAACAGACTTTAACGTTAACACACACACACACACACACACGAATAAGCAACACACGAACATACAGATACCCACATCTACACAGACACACATGCACACACTCATATGACGAAGCATACACGCGAACATTCAGATACCCATATACACACTTACTCTCACACGCATACAGGAACATATAGACATGCACACGCATATAAACACGAACATACAGACCACACACACACACACTACACACACTCAAACGAACATACAGACACACACACGCGCGAAAATACAGATACACACGCACGTACACACTCACACGAACATACAACATGAACAAGCATATATTTGCTTACACAAGTTCCAAGATGAACATCTGATGACTTATGAAACATATATAAAGAAACTCTGAAAATAGAAAGAGCTCATTTTTCCGACATGTTTTACAATTTTCAGAAGCAATGCATTCTTCAATGAGGGCCTATGCGCTGCGAAGTGATGGTAAAGGAAGAGCAGCAGGGGCAGCTCGAGATGACCAGGCTTATATCGACTGCGGCTGCAGCATCCTGCTGCACGGCTCACTCGGCCCATTAGTTGGTAAGATATCCATTTTTACATAGAAGTAATGCAACCAAGTATAATACATCGACCTCAAGAGAGAGAGAAAAAAAAAACAACGAAAACTAGATTAACTTGCAGAAATCGAAGAGCCTCAGAACTTGGCAAGGAGAGGTCTTAACCAGGTTGCACTCCCTTTTGATCTGGCAACGTGCAGGACTCCGGATGAAGTCAAGGAGCCACAGATCTTAGCATGAGAAGAGAAGTGCAGTCAAACCAAGAGCCAAGGGGTCAGTCAGCACCAACCCCAAATGCTCGGAATCTAATTCAACCAACAATTGGAGAGATGCAGACAACTAGATCATCCGCTTAAAAAACAGAAGCAGAGGGCGCTCTTCTGGAGGAGACTTCGCAGGATGAGAGGGGGCATATCGGAGCTCCTCACCATGAACTCGATGTAGAGTGCTCCCTTTGGAGGAGACTTGGAGAGATGAGGCGTGCTACGCCGCAATCGTTTCTTGGTTACCCGATGATGACGTAATGCCAACTCAGCTACCTCACCCAGCACAGGGCAACCGACTCGGATTCTCCATTCCGGGTCCATCCTATACACCCGAAAACGTTTGGTGTTCATAGAAGGACATATGCGATCTGACCACCTCACGCATCTTACAGGAACGGGTAGAGATTCCATCTACAGCACATAGATGCAAGGGGACCCACGAAAACTCCTCATACTCCAATAAGGACGAAGGCGCACCCTCATCAAATAAAGCTCTAAAGGTCAGTCATAACCACCTTTAGTGTAGATTAACTGCATTAGAGTTCGAATTTTTTATTATAAAATGCAACAGAAATCACAGATCCTAGGAATTCTTAGAGAGATGCAGGTCTCTAGTTTTCAATGAGATGAGTTCATTACTGGACGTAAATCACTCTGGGTTCAAGACAATTTGCTCTTTGCAAGCCCCTGATTTTGACCATATTGAGAACATTCATTTTAATAATAATAATACTAAATTGGGACTACACTAATCCAATTTGAACTCTTTACTCTCCATTATAGTGAATGAAATGCTTGTAAACATTTCAAATTTCCAAACACAAGCCAAGCTCAAACTCTTTATTGTCCGTAAGCTCCCTAGTTAACAGTGCAAGCTATTATACGCCTCTCAAGGCTATCACGCTACATTGAACTACCCACAATAATAAAAATTAGGCGTACAGTAGCAAACATTCAGTATTTCTAATGAAAATTGCTTTGTCTGGTGTATGCTGCTGCAAAATATCGAGCAAATAGGAATGATCAAAGAATAACTACGTGCCCTACGGTCGATCATTCAGTGATCATTCGTATGCCGTGTGCGGGTAGTGAAAGTTGGTTCATTTTTAGTATTTAATTTGATTTATACAATCTGCACATTTTCTAGCAGATTGATATTTTTTACATTTTCTCTTAGTTGAAGCAACTTAGTAGCTTGCAACATATAGCAAGAAAGGATTGGTTCATCACTTCCTATGAATTTTACCATGACCTCAGCTTCCTCTGGCGTACGTGCAAAATTTGCACAACTAGAGCTGGACTTAGGTCCGTCATGCGTCACTAGGAAGGTTCCAGAACATTTACGTTCTGGGCTGTGAATGGCTGCTTTAATCCAAACCTAGGGTATTGGCAGTCCATATTTGGAAAGAGCTTGCGACGATTGTCGAGACCCCCCCCCTAGGTAAGATAACTTTAAGGCAGTACCAGCCCGGGGCATGCGGTTGTCTTGCTGTGCCATCCGGCTGAGTTACTTGATACGACGAGGCCCGGTCCACACCACCCTGCATACCACTGCTCGGTATACCGAGTGACGCATCGTTTCCGACTAAGGTAAGTCCTCTTAAGAAAGGTTTATATTATTGAATACTTTGTTAAATAAACACCTGGAGCAATGGGACAAAAGTAAGAGTTTGCCTACGTCCCCACAACCTCAGTCACTACCATTGCCCCCCCCCCCATGGTGTGACATATGGTGGAGGCGCCAATTCTCTGTTTTGTGAGGATATGGTTGATTCCGTAACCTCTATTATTATTCTTTTTTTATATAGGCTTTCCTATCTCTGGTTATTCAAGTACCTTGCGTGAATAATGCGTTGGGATACAGTTACCGCGGGTCTCCTGCGCTTATGCTTATTAGTAATAGCTTGCTTGTGTTATCTGATTTTGAGAATTTCGGGTGTAGTCTGCGCTCCTAGTTGGTGTGCATTTCACAGCCCTCGCTCATCCTAAATATGTGGGTTTGTTTGTATATGGAGTAGTACCAGTTTCAGAGTAACAGCCCTACTAACTCGGAAATCCGCAAACTTATTGCTGAATACGATAACCTCTTAATGGGTAATGTCCAAACTTATGACCTTGCAGTGAAGGATGTCCGTGGTATCTCTTCGGATTTAGCGGACTTGTATAAGTCTATGTCGGAAATTAGGGCTGGGAGCAGTCGTAGAATCAGAGACCAAAAACCGATACAGTACTTTCCGGTACTTAGCAGAAGTCTTAGAGTTGGGGATTTAACTAATATTGCACCATCTTCCCGAGGTCCTCCATTGCACTCAAGTCATAGCACATTAAAAGTAACTCCTTCAATGGCCGCTACTAATAATCAGGCCGGGTTCTTGCCCTTTGAACACTCTAATGGGAAATCGACCTTCCATCCCACTATGCCATTTGCTCGCCCGTTCATAGATCCGGGAATTTTTTAGGGTAAGCTGGGACAAGATGTGTCGATTTATCTACATAACTTTGAGACTATTGCCGCGGCAAACGGCTGGGACGAGCCCTGTAAGAAACAGTATTTGCCTTGTTACCTCAGGGAGGCAGCCGCCAATTGGTTTAGAACTTTTGCTCCCCGCCATGCTCATTATGGATGGGCCGACCTGATGGTCGCTTTACAGGCCGCGTTTGTGCCTGCAGTCCAAGAGGACATTCTGCAGTGCCTTCTGAGGCAAAGAATACAGGATTTAGCAGAGCCTTCTGAAAAATATATTTATGATATACTGGTACTGTGTGACCAGGTGAATCCAGGGATGTCGGAAAGGGAACGGATTAGATATATTTTGCGGGGTTTGAAGCCCACCCTCCTGGAACATGTTCTTCCGGCAGACCCCCAAACAGTGAATGACCTAACCTACCTGGTGCGCCACATAGAGGCGGCAAGATATCTCGCTGGTCAGCGAGTTGACCTCCTCCCACAACCAAAGGCTCCGGTAGTCGAAGACCTGGCCATGTGGCTTTGAACTGCCCGCGTAAACAGAATTCCCCAAATGAGGCACGCCAGTCACGGGAATAAAACCCGTGACGCTCATTGACTCTCCCACCCATAACTCTAGGACTGCACTCATTCAACCATTTAACACTCTTGTTTCTAAAGGAATTATAAATAATACCACACCGCTTGATATTTTGTTTGATACCGCCAGTGCGGTTAGTATTGTACATCATAGTTTTGTGACTACCCCTATTTACCCCGCTCCAGAAAGCTTAACATTGCATACAGCAAATAATAAGTTGCTCTATGTTCGGTATGCAACAACTTTATGTTTCCAAATTGGGGGTGTTCATTTCTCCGAGGATGTCCTGGTCGTGAGGGATTTTGGCCCACACCTCCTGCTGGGAATGGACTTTTTAAACCATTACAGAGCTGTCATTGATTTGTCCTCCTTTTCTGTTACACTCCATTTACTTAATAATCACAGAGTTGCCGTGCAGTGCCAGGAGAAAGAAAATAGCCCCTTGGCCCAGATTACTCTTGAACCCGAGAAAGATTGGGTACGAGAATACAAGATTTCTTGCACTCAGGATGTCAGGATACCCCCATTTGCATCATTAAATGTGAGCGCCCTCCTCCCATCCCATGGCATGGATAGAGTTCTCTTAGAACCCAACACTCGGTTAATGCAGAAAAAGAATATTGACATTACACCTATACTTTGGGAAGCTGAAAGTAAATGTGTGATTCCCGTATATAATAACATTGCTGAACCTAATACCATTTTTGCGGGTACCACTTTAGCTAATGCATATGAGGTTGCCTTATTGCAGTCAGCAAACTGGTCGGCTACTGAGTCGCACTCAGTTTCCATCCAGGGTGCTCAGTTTAATCTTAACTCACAACTCACTACTGAACAACAGACTAAGTTACATAAATTGTTACACGCTACCGACATACTTTTGCCACACAATTACACGAATTAGGTACCACAGACATTGGGGAATTCCAAATTGCAGTGACAGATGATACACCCATAAGGCAGCGTCCCTATAGGGTGTCCCAAGCCCGGCGTGAAGTAATACAGTCCCAAGTAAAGGAGATGCAGGACACAGGGATCAATTGGGAATCGTTCAGCCCTTGGGCATCCCCAATAGTCCTGATTAGAAAGAAGGATAACTCATTTCGATTCTGTGTCGATTATAGGAAATTGAACGCAGTAACTGTGGCCTCCTCTCACCCTTTGCCATTGATTGATGACTTGTTGAGCTATTTAGGAAACTCACGTTGGTAATGTTGCTTAGATCTGTTGAGTGCATATTTTCAGGCCCCGATCGCGGAAAAAAATACATATCAATTGTCACACCAGATGGTCTGTATGAGTTTAACCGCATGCCATTTGGACTATGAATGCCCCTAAGTTCTTTTCCCGAGCGGCTAATGAATTACTGGGCAATCTTAGGTATAAGAAATCTTTGGTGTATCTTGACGGTATAGTGGTATTTGCATCCACGTTTGAGGAATTGTTAACTAACTTAGAGGAAGTGTTCCGCAAGTTACAGGAACATAATTTTAAGCTAAAACCAGAAAAATGTTGTTTTTTTTTTTTTTTTGGAATGTCCCGCATCAAACTTTTGGGTTTCGAGATTTCTGCCAATGGCATCGAACCAGACACCGATAAAGTCCGATACATAAAACGGTAAGGGATGTACGGAAAAATCTGGGATTATTTAGTTTTTATAGATGATTTGTGCCGAATTTTTCCTCTATTGCTCAACCACTTCATGATCTTACCCGTAAAAATCAAGACTTTATATGATCGTCATTGCACTAAAATTCATTTGATAACCTCCGGCACTTAACAACAGCACCTGCTTTGGCCCACTACCGGCCCGGCGCTTATACGGAATTGCATACTGACGACAGGAAGGTGGGTAGAGACTGTGCATTATAAAAAAAATTGACGGGGAACTTCACCCTGTAGCTTTTTTTTTCTCGGTCCTTAAACAGGCATCAGAAAAATTACACTATTTCCGAATTGGAGTTGTTAGCTATCGTGTATGGCCTAACGCATTTTCGACCCTATATTTTTGGCTACCCAATTAACATTGTGAGCGACCATCATCCTTTATGTTACTTACGGAATTTGAAGGATATTACAGGTAGGTTGGCGCAATGGGCCTTGAAGCTTCAGGAATACCAATACACAGTTATTAGTAAGTCTGGTGCTAAACACTTAGACGCGGATGCCTTGTCACGATTCCCTGTGGATGAACCTAAACCACCACTGCTTGAACAAATGGACGATCTGATTACATGTTTATTATCACCAGTAGAAATCACGTGTGAACAACGTAAAGATCCACAATTACAACCTCTAATTTATGCTTTAGAAAATCCGGACACTGGTTCACCTAAGTTAAAGCTGCAGTCTGCCTCCTATATTTGAAATCAGGGGTACTTTAACGTAAAAATGCAGGGGCCAGAGGATCTTTACATTTGCCAGTCATTCCAGAACAATTGAAACCAGAAATCCTATACTCATGTCATGATGACCCACTTTCTGGTCATTTGGGTTTTACAAAAACATTTACCAAAATTAATGACCGCTATTACTGGATCGGGATGAGGAAGGAAATTGAAAAGCATGTCAAAGGTGCCCTAGTTGCGAATCTCGGAGGGGGCCTAAACATATGAAGCCGGTAGGCTTCCTACAACCAATTCCAGTCGATCTCATTGGTGAACGATGGGGTATTGATTTAATTGGACCAATTATTAAATCAAAGTCAGGAAAAAGATTCATTATTACGGCCACAGAATATGCCTCTCGCTATATTGAGGCGATGGCAGTGCCCAGAGGCTCAATTGAGCATGTGGCTCAATTCATCTTACAACATATTGTGTGCCGACACGGCGCCACTTCTCACCTTCTCAGTGATAGAGGTGCTGTATTTTTGAGCGAGGTAACTCAGCAGCTGTTAAGGGTTATGGGTGTAAAGCCCCAATTCACTACGGCTGTAATGGCTTAACTGAGAGGGCTAATCAGACGATTGTCAACATGCTCAGTCATTTTTGCTCTGTCAGGCAAAATGATTGGGATGTAGCCCTACCTCATGTAATTTTTGCTTGCAATACCGCTAAACAGGAGTCTACTAATGAAACTCCATTCTTTCTAGTATATGGTAGGCACCCCACCCTCCCGGAGAAAGTGGAATTAAAGGCAACCTCGGATAACATTTTTGTTCTACAGTCTCAAGATCAAATTTTACAGGCTCGACAATTGGCAGTGGACAACATAACTAAACAATAGAACAAACATAAGCGTTTATTCGATCGTAGGTGTCAATCTCGTAAATTCTCTATAGGAGAGCTTGTAAAAGTACACACCCCTGTTAGGAAGAAGGGTAGGTCCACTAAACTTCTCTATCAGTACTTCGGGCCCTATAAAGTCATTAAACGATTGTCCTCTGTGAATTATGTTATTAAGTCCCATATGGGACATCGAACTAAGGAACAGGTAGTTCACGTATCCCGTCTATTTCCCTACTACCCCCCATATATGCACAATTAACATTCATTAATTCCCTCCCTTTTTATTTCTTTATTTTTATTTATTTATTTATTTATTTATTTATTTTTTTTTGTATGTGTACAGCATCATACAGTTTTAGTTACTCTAGATGTGTCATTTTTTTCTTATTATGCTGTACATGTAGTTTAGTTTTACATAAACGTGCAAGTCACGTCATTTTTTTTATTCTTATCGCATTTATAGGTACACGCAGTATTTGTGCGCCAAATGCTGGGAGATACGGCTATCCGCTGAATGCCCGCTTATGTCATTGCAGTGCATACCTTAGACGAAAAAAATCATAACAGTATTGAAATCAAAGAGAAAACGAAAACAAATACCACAACCTGTGGTGCTGGCATCCCTCCTCACGTGATTTCGGTAAGGGTTGATTTTAATTTTCTTCATGTTGTTACCTTTGCATTACAATGAGCTATAGCACTACTACATTTAGCTTGTTGCTCTTCTTATACTTTCCAGCTTTATTTTCTTTGGCACTATATAGTCCAAGACACATCAATTCACGGAACAAACTTTCTGGAAACTATACCACCAATCTTACAGCCTTCACCCTGGTTTACCAATTGGAACATAGAAATTATACTGTACATCTCCATCTGACCAAAGCTCTTGTACCCCATAACTTCTATGAGCAGCACTTTCCAGGTAGAACATTATTTACGGCTACTGCCCTTAAACCTTGTAGTTTCAAGATAGGGCCCACGATATACCTAAGGCTTATATGAGGCTTTGCGTGGATTTATAGGAATTCAGCTACTACAGTTATCTACATCTTTCCCTGTTGTCAATCAAATTGTTGGTCCCCCATGGTTTTTGATCCTCCATCCTACTAATAAATATGTGCCTTCCGGACGTCATTGGAAGTGTGCCCTTGAAATATCCTTTGGGAAACATTCAACAAGAATAAGTAATTATCTCTCACCTTACCTTAAACCTCATCAGGACTCGGTGACAATTCGTAAACCCACTATCTTTAATGATGTAATCCCTATAGTGGAACTACTTTTTGTCATTGACTATACTTTGTATCATAATCTTATACTCTCCGGACGCAGCATTACCCAGCATTGTTTGCATCTAATTAATCTCGTTCGTTCCTTGTATAAACCTTTGAACATTTCAATTGCACTCGTTGGCGTCCTGGTATGGTCCAACACTAATCAGCTCTATTTACATGACGATAGCCGCTATCTGTTGGATGAATTTTTGCGTTACCGTAGAGAAGTTTTGCTACCAACATATCCACATGATCCTGCACACTTACTTACCCTAATCCAGTTCAGACGGGGAGTTGTAGGTGAAGGAGATCCTTTTTCCATGTGTACTTATGAACACTCAGGTGCTATAATTACTGATGATGTATTTAATGAAGAATTGACTGCGATAACTATTGTACACGAATTGGGCCACAACCTTGGAATGGAACATGATTCGGGCTGTTGCCAATGTGAGCATTGTTGTATAATGGCTTCCTCTTTGGGTTCCGGATTACCTAGCCAATGGAGTCCCTGCTAATTATATGAGTTACGTAATTCGTTACGTCATTACATTGATTTTTGTCTTCACAATAATCCTAGGGATTTATATTTTGGTCCCGTTTGTGGAAACGGTTTCATAGAAGTGGGGGAGGAATGTGATGCTGACAACCCTTGCTGCAACCCCGACACGTGTCTTTTGCGCCTTAAGGCCTCATGTGCTACAGGTGCATGCTGTGATCTTAACACCTGCTCCCCGAAAATTAAAGGTTACATGTGCCGTCCTGCCACGTCTGAATGCTACATTACTGAGTTCTGTAATGGTAGTTCAGAGTATTGTCCAGATGATATTTATAAGATGAAATCCTTGTAAAAAAAGGACGCGCGGTGTGTTATCAAAATTTATGTATTATCCATACAGACCAATGTCGAATAGTATGGGGTCCGACTGCAAAGAGCATGGATAGGCTTTGTTACGAGAATATGATCGTGGTTCCATTAGTGGTAATTGAGGGTATGATTACCCTTACAACCGTTATTCCCCTTGTCATATAAACGATTTGTATTGTGGGACATTACAATGTAGTCATCAAAGCCGCGAAATTGAGTTTGGGATTCACCGTTATACGCGAATTGGTCATATGATGAGAAATAATTCTCCTGAGAAATGCTCTACTGCCATTGTTGACCTAGGATTAGATGTGCCCCAACCTCGACTAGTACCGAATGGTGTGAAATGTGGTAGGAATAAATGGTGTATTAATCAAACTTGTGTCCCAATTGCTTCTATTGTAGAAAAACAATGTTCTTGTAATGGACACGGATTTTGTACCAATAAGCACGTTTGTCACTGCGAGACTGGTTATAAGCTTCCGTTTTGTATTAAATTAGTTATAAACAATACTACAAGCAACTCTTCCACGGTTCAGTTGGTAGTCACTTCAAACATCCATGAAACTTTGAAAATATTATTTTACGTAATGTTAACAGGAATGTTCCCGATTATCTCGGTTACACTCCTGACCCGAAAATATGTAGCGAGAATTACATGCTCACAAAATTGCTCACCGTCTAATTCACAGCAGGATCCTTGTATGGCTGTCCACCCACATACTGTCCTCCCTCCGCCTCCGACTAGACCACCTCCTCCACCCCCTCCTCCTCGTACTAGGACACCTTTTCAGAAATAAATTCATTATGTTTTACTCCCACTGTATTGTGAAAGACAGCGCTTTATACATGTATTAGTATTTAAGGGTATACACTTGTATTATATTTTTTTCTCGTGGCGTAATTTGCTCCAGGGAGCTACGCCCATCTATATTTTTTTTTTCACATGTGTATTATAGTTTATCATATGTTGCCTAATTTAGTTTATGTGCTGTCTAGATTTTTACAATAATATCAAATGGATGGTTTTCTTACGATGTATATACCTTAAGATCCTAATTCTGTCAACTGAAAAACAAACTAACAACTAAACATACAAAAACAGCATTGATTTTCTTTGTTTTGCTTTTAATGTCACAAAATAATGAAACTCCTCAGCTTTAAAATGATATATGGGTATCAGTTGCCATTAGAGCACTTTAATTCGGCAAATTAAAGATGGGGACACATGGGCAGAACCAGCCTGTGTAATTTTTGATTGCGTTTTCCCGAAGCCCTGATTTTTCGTACTAACATAACTCCATGGCACGACAGCTCACGGGGAGCCTTGGCCTACCGCCCGGCCGCTGCGTCCCCCATCTCGGTCCACTACAGACGTCATGGATGGGGTGCAGTATTGGAGGGTGAGACGTGGTCAGCGCCTCGAGCCCCTCCCGGCCGGTTAATGCGGTCCTCACGACCTCCATCAAGTAGCTCCTCAATTGGCCCCCCAGGGACCTCACGAGGCTGAGTGCACCCCGGTCCAGGTCTCCCAGCGGGGGAAAAATCCCCACGCCGGTACTGGGGATCGAACCCAGGTCTCCCGCTTGGTAGGCAGCTGCGCTACCACCGCGCTAAGGAGACGACCGATTTTTCGTACTCCATTACAGATATTGTTATGCAATTTTACTGCTTATTTGTTAATTTCCCTTGATTAAGCTTTTATTATAGTTATAATAGGCTGAAACAAAACATATCAACAAAAACATAAAAGAAAACAGAACTACGCCGCATGCAAAAGCCTAGAAAATATTTTTAATTTTTGTTTAAATATAGTATTTAATTCACACAACGTATGTTAGTTCAAGATATAAATAATTGCATTTGGATATTCCGAAAAAAAATCAAAACAAAACAAGAAAAAGCATGTAACTTAAAATTTCTGCAGGTTACGTATACCTGAATTATCAGGGGCCATAATTTATTTCTCAGAATACATGGTGTACACTGTGTCCTTTTTTTGAGACCACAGGTCTGTGGCAGTACTGTCATTATTATATACTAATTAGGTGCACACGTTCTAGGACTATATTCACTACAACTCTCAATGTATTCCCATATCCAGTTGTAGCTATGTTTAAATTTTAATTATTGGTAACCGTTAGCCTTATTGGATGAAATACCCTTCCAGAACCCTTAAGCCCTGGTCGCGTGCAAGATTCCCCTGTTTTTTTGGTTTTTATTTTGTGGTGCGTACAGGTATGTCCACACTCATGCTTTTTGGGACACCCACGTCAAATTGCTAGCTATTTCTGTCAAACTTGCTTAACCTTAACTTTGTTTGCTTTCCTCATCGGTAATTGTCATAAGGTTACTCGCGTGGCATTTGCTCATTAGAGTTGGAGACATAGAAAAACAAACCAATCAAAACAATCGCTCTGCTGATGTAAGAATACCCATCTGTAAAAATAAGTGTGTGTGTATATATATACATATATATATAAATAAATATATATATGTTTTAATTTTCAGCACTTTTCAGTTTTTACAACGTATGCTGTCTTGCAGTTTTGAAAATATATGCCTGAATGTTTGTGTACTTGAATAGTAGCCGATTCAGAAGCTTTGGATGTTTATTATTATTATTATTATTATTATTATTATTATTATTATTATTATTATTGGTGGGGGTGGGGGCGGGTGTGATGATGGTGGTGGTGGCAGGAGTAGTGTTTTTTTTCTTATGTGTAAGGGAAAAAATCTTTCAAAGACGGCACTTCACGTGACGAGTTGAATTGCCACCAACTAAAAAAAAAAACTTACTCTCACAGCATACCATCTGGAACTGCAATAATGCATCACTTCAGAGTGGTAGCTCTAGCAGTAGAACCCTTCTGTCACATTACTATTTAGGCCATTCTTGTGTCTTTCTCCTTGGTTTCCAGAATATGCCTCGCTAATCGTTTAACAATATTCCGAGCCCTGACGCTCTCTGTCAGGATGGGAACCAGGTTATCAGCAGTTAACACAACACCTAGGTCAGTGTTTGCTTTAGCTCTAAAACCACACCAGCACCGACAGCGAAAGAAAGTATGCTCCTCCGTATCCTTCTGATTACAATAGGGACAGCTGGTGGTGTCAGTTATCCCCATCTTATGTGCATAAGTGTTAAAGCGCCCATGTCCGGTCAATACATGGGCCAGGAAGGAATCAATCTCTCGGTGTTTACACTGCAGCCAAACTTTCACCTCCGGGATTAACCTCTTCGTCCATTGTCCTACTATGGTGGTGTCATTCCACCTTGCTTGCCATTCATGGAGGATTTGATCTCTAATCTCACGGCGAACTAAAGAAGAATTAAAAGCATCGGTAGCATTAAGAAGCTGCCGTTCTTTCACCAATAAATCAATGGGGACGGATCCCGCCAATACCTGGAGTGCCCTATTTGAAACCGTGCGATAATCACAGATTGATCGCAGCAGCACTTTCCGTTGCACTTTCTCCAACGCTGTGGTATATTTCTTGATGCCCATAGCGGTGTACCATATCGGTGCAGCATATAAAAGGATGGAATAAACTACGTCACATAACAACCGCCGTTTCAGGGATCGCGGACCACCAATATTCGGCATTAACTTAGCCAGTTGGGATGCTTTTATGTCCGCAATTTTTGACACAGTCATAATGTGTTCTCCAAAACGATTGTTTACATCGATCATTACTCCTAAGTATCTGATGGCCTTTTTTGGAGTTATCTAGGTATCCCTCAACATAAAATAGACATTCTTGCGCTTTCTAGAGCCTTTCAGAAGAACTGCTTCAGTTTTCTGCTCCGCCCACTCCAACTGGTTGTACACCATCCATCGGTCAATACGTCGTAAAGATTCACTTGCCTTATAAGTCAGCTCTTCAACATCATCAGCACTAACAAAAAGTGCAAGATCGACTGCGAAGGCGATTTGCAATGCACCGTCCGGTAGTTTCAAACGCAGAACTCCATCATCTAAAACATTCCATAATGTTGGCCCAAGTATAGAGCCCTGCGGAACCTCAGTCGTAATGGTCATATCCTCGTTATCAATTCTGATTTTCCTACCTTGAAAGTAGGAAATGAGCACATTGATTACAAATGGCGAGATGTTTCTTTGTCGCAAAGAATCCAGTATGGTACTCCACGTAGCAGTATTAAACGCATTTTGGACATCTAACGTGATTAATGCAACCCACTTCCCGCTTGAGTCAGCGTTCATTCGAAGCACACCAGCAATAGCTTGTAACGTGCATTTGCCTTGCTGAAATCCATACTGCGCATCGGAGAATCCGCCATTCCCTACGAGTTCCCTGTCCAAACGCAGCTGTATGAGTCCTTCGTACAACTTACTGAGCGTAGTCAAGAGGCACAATGGTCGATATGCGGACGACTTTAATGGCGATTTGCCGCCTTTCAAAAGGAAAACCACCTTAGAGGTTTTCCATATAGCTGGGAACTCCTGCTTCATTAACAAGTCATTAAATATGCCTAAGATCAAAGCTGGTGCAATTGAAATAGCAGTTTGCACCACCGCCAGGCTGAGGCCATAAATTCCGGGAGCCTTACCCTTCTTCATGCGATTGGCCACATCATGTAATTCCGCAATAGTGAAGAGCTCCACATCCGATGTTGGAGATTCCACTCGCAAGATACCGTCCCTAAGAGGAAATAATACCCTGGCTATTTCCTTTTTTCTGGTAGTACTCAAATCTATAGGTGAGTGATTGGTCAATCGGCCAGTAACCATTTTATACCCGGCACCCCATATGTCATTCTCCAAATCATCGCAAATATGTTTCCAGTTGTCACATTTAGATAGATATATAAGTCTAGACAATACATTCCTACTCTGCTTGTATTTAGTGACTGCTCCTGTCAATTCGTCCGCACTCGGGTTACGTTTGCGAAGTCTAGTTCATAATTCTTCGCATCTGGATACATTTACGCCGTTGCTCGCGTATTTCACTGTTCCACCAGTATGGGACTACACGTCTAGGGGTTTTTGAGTACTTTATATGGCTCACCGCGCATGCCTCTTGTAGGACCTTAGTCAAATATGCAGGAGTACTCTCTGAAGTGTTAGCGTCAACACCTTTTAATCTCCGTTCAAGAATATGTGCTAGTACTGCCCGATCATATTCTGTCAGTCTTTTTTGACAGGTTTTGTCACTTTGCGGTGCTTAGTCCCCATGATCTCAAAATAAATTAATTGATGATCGCTGAGAGTTTCCTCCTCCAATACCTGCCAACAAGCAATCTGTGAAGCGATATTCTGCGTTGAGCACGTAACGTCGACATACGATTCACAGTTACCCCTAGCAAAGGTGGGTACTATCCCCGTATTATGCACCACTAGGTCTAATGTCGCCATCCAGTCCGACAGTATGCGCCACTACGATCAGTTACCGGGGATCCCCATTGTGGCGACTTGATATTTATATCACCAAGGAGAATGCATTCTCCACCTGTATCGAGGCTATCCTGCATTAAACGATCGATATATTTCGTAAACACATCAAATGAAATATTAGGCGAACTATAGCAATAGAAGAAGTGACAGTGTTGCAAATGTACACATATGTATCCTTCTTCAGCTCGGAACTGTAACACGTTGAGTCGCTTATTCAGAAAATACAGGGCTACATCGCCCCTCTTATCCTTGACCCAACTACCATCCAGCACCCGCTTCATATTCGGTTCGCAGGCAACTATGATATACACACACACCTCTCTCAATTGCAGTAGTCTCTGCCATGCCGTGACTCAAATCGGATCGCATTAAGTTGGTCTGCAGTACGCGGATTGTTTGTATATGCATAACTGAGAATTATAACTGTCTCGCTCTACCGGTGAATACCAACTTTCGAAAGTTCGGGCACTTCATTTGGTCAAATCTATGTCCCTCCTTCTGACATTTAATGCAGAACGGACTTTGCGTACAGTCCACCACAGTTAAGACAGTCCTTTCTGTTAACATCCTTCTTTCAGTGATCGGCTCTATGGCCTAACTGAAAGCACTTATAACACCTCCAAATAGTAACTCTTTTTTTCGGACATGTCATTCAGTCCACTCAATCTGTACTTTCCATTTCTTAATCAACTGTCGAGATAACTCCGAAGGTACAACTATAGTCGCATTTAAATTCCCAAACCTTCTGGGTCTCAGAGCGCTAACCAGTACTTCAGAATCGGGAGCACTGATCTCAGTACCTATTGCGGCCTTCAGTACTTCCTCGCTAATTGTCGGGTCCACCCCCTATAGCAGTATAGTAGCATTCTTTCTTCTTGTATTCACCTCCAGGTCTTTGATGTTTCTTTGTATCTCCTGTTTCAGGACGTTGACTTTACCTTCCCCCTCCACAGTAAAAACCATATCTTCATCGCCACGTTTCCGTATATTTTTTATTCTCACTCCAATTTTCGCGATATCAACTTCTTGCTTCACAGTCTTCAGTATATCCGCAAACGTTTTCCCATTTGCTCTAATTCTGACCGTTTCCTGAGGTTCCTCAGGTTTCCTTTGATGCAATTCCTGTTGACAACCAACTGTATTGATTGCCGCATTTTGTGCTTGGACTGGTAACATATATCCAACATGGATGCTACTATTCCTGAAGACCCACTCCAGGAACTTCCTAGTATGGTCTCTATCTAGACCACCACCTGCAGCGAAGGTTATTTATTTCCTGCCGTGTTCTTCCGTTAGCTGTTTCCATTGCTGCAAGATCCCACACAACTGTTCCATGTCATTGATACCTTGAGAGTCCATCACCCAGAGCTACAGATATATATATATATATATATATATATATATATATATATATATATATATATATATATATATAACGAGAAATTGCACTATTAGTGCCTCTACTGGACTATGTCTGTGTGCTAGTCCTCAAGTATTCCACGTTGCCCACATCCAGCTTCTCTTCAATCAGCTCGGATATCTCTGGATGAAAGACCTTCAATATCCTGAAAAGTCCATGCTGCCCAGGGGCATCAACATTCACCACAGTTGCCATATCCTCTAGTTTTACAGAAATTGGATTCTCATATATTAAACGGGTAGATGCATAACAGCTTTCCGGCCACTCCTTTTCCAAAAATGGGGCAAAAGCCTCAAAACTGCTGGCTTTCAATAGAGCTTCAGTGAAATATAACTCCCCTTTCAAATCCACCTGAATACCGGAGTCTGTCAGTACTTTAGTACTCGATAAATCTTCCTCAACAATCTGCACTGCAAGATTGCGCATTTTACGTTTATGGGGATACATTTCCCGTTCATTCATACGACTAAGTATAACTTCAGTCATTTGTTCTATCTTCTTAACCCCTGTCTTTATGTCGACCTTAGTATTCGGAGTGTTCTTTATCACAGTCATTAATTCGTTGGTACATTTACTCATTTTCTCCAACAAGGAACTTATCACTCCAAGATCAGCTATGTCATCAAATTCCGGTCCCCTTGGCCCACTTCGTTGCGTATCAGCTGCTAAGGATGTCTCCTCCGGTCTACTTAAACAATTCCTTCTTTACTTCTCCTATCCATCTGCGGTACATCCTCCCTTTTCCGTTTATGCTCTCTGAGTGGCGGGTCCTTCCTAGTAACGGATGCCATACATTGGGTGCTATCCAATTCCATGGAGGTGTCTAACTGCCCTTCTTGGCTGGATGACTGTCTGTGTAAAAGTTCTGTTTGAGTATCTTTATTTCCAGTAATATTTACCGGCATTCCGGCCTGGTTCCCCACCAAAGTGCTGGGCAGTCGCTTGCTGACGATCCGACAGGGCCTGCTCGGTCACCCACAATCCCGATCGGAACTGGAGATCCGACCTCCTGCTCCGTAACAAAACCCACCATATTTTCAGCTGTATCCATATTGCTCATTATGATGGGGCTGCCATCCTTGTGTCATATGGTGTTCTGAATGAAGGCTGTCGCCAAAACGCGTATGGTAACCCGCTATACACGGGAGGCTAATTACAGTGAATTCCACTGGGAGAAGGGATCGCCACATCCCTACGCCAAAGTAGTAGCAACAGCATCATCATGATCATGATGAAGATGATTATTATTATTATTATTATTATTATTATTATTATTATTTCTATCTCGCTCCCCTAAGATGAATAGTCTATGATTAATTAAATGCTACATTTCATATTTCTGAAATACACTACAACAATGAGTGCAATGAATAGTTTCAATGTTTTCCCCTATTACAGTAGTTCATTTATGAAACGTGCACATTCCACATATCTGAATGGATTTGTCTGAAATATTTACACCTTGTGGAGGAAGTAAATATTAGTTGTAATACCACATTTCAGCTTCCTAGTTTGAATCGTTTTTTTAACATTAATCAAAACAAAAAAAAAAAAAAAACTATTTGTAGTTTTAAACCAAGGCGTTGTTAAGAAAAAATCTGTTTTGCGATGAAATTTTAATTTGTTTTTGGAAAATGGGTTTTTACAATCCCATTAAATCATGGAGCATATTCACACTGTGAAATTTTGATCCTTAATCAGACAGCAGAAGAAAAACAGTGAAATTAAATATTTGGCAAACTTCATATTTTGCAAACATTTGTAGTATTTGAACAATTTTTTCCGGAGGTAAAGTAAATAAATTAATAGGAAACCATGTGGCCATTTTATCTTCCTTTCTGTATTAGACATATATGCAAAAATTTGTACGTATTGGGGCGAAACGGCATCGTGAGGTTCATTTTGCATGACAAGAAAATGTTGACTTAATTTTTTGTTACAAAAGCATCATTGCCGATGTTAAAGTTTCGTGTTACAGATAGGCCACGTAGACAAGGGTATTTAAACGATCGTGTGACGTTTGTTATTAGCGCACTAGAGCCCGATTATTTTCATTTCCTTGAAGTACTAAATCCGCAGTACTTAATGCGCAGAATTTTTTTTGCGATTTTCATCGAAATTTCACCGATACCTCAACTTCAGAATATGAGAATTCCCTTGCAACAATTGCCTTATATAACTGTAGGGGGTAAAACTACCAAGTTTTATTATTATTTTTTTCTTCCCCTTCTTATCTCAGGTTTTAACCGCATAATGCTATAGCGTTTCAAATAACGGTCATAAAAACCTATGTGAAATAAGATTTCACATGAACTTTTTTGGATCACTACCTAGCTTAATGTGTCCATCTTTCCTCCATCCTAATTGTCACATTTTTTTTATACGTGTATCCTTAATACACCTGTTTCTCCACTTAGTTGCAATATTGTACTTTCGTTTTTCCCGCCTGTATTGGCCTGTTTGTTGGTGCTGCTACGCGTAACTTTTGTTCCACTTTTGGCGGATACCCTTAGGTTTAATTATTTGATTTGTTTATTTATTTCCCCTTCCCCCCTTATTTGTATTCACCTCACACTTACCTTCTCTCTAGTTCACCTTAGTCACTTTACCGACATTCACTATAATCTTCGCACCACACAACTTTTATTTCGGCCGTGTTGAAATCTTGGTTGTCACTAATTCGTTTTAGCTGTTTTCTTTTTGAATACAGTTCCGGAGTCTGGCTGGGACTCCGGCGCTGTATACCCTACTTTTTATTTACCTAATTTGTTTACCTTGATTACTGTATGATTACTGAATTCCTGTTTTACTTTTTACACACACATACACAAACATATAACACCCATGCCCAAGGCGGGACTCGAAACCACGATCCCCTGTGCTGCGAAACACCAAAGCGAGACGCTTTGGCGAGCGCGGCCATGGGGACCGGCAAAAATACCTTGCCCGAACCGAGAATCGAACCCGGGACCTCATGATGAGAAGCAAGAACTCTGACCACTCGACTGCAGTCTTCTTTTTAGCTGTTAGGTGCCTGGTCCTGCTCTGCTGCCGGATGCTTTTATCTTTCCCACTCCGCAACTTCCGTGATACGACTTCCAGTATACATTTGTTTCTCGCGGAGAGACTTAGTGTGTGAACCTCATATAATGTGTTCTCCGTTATTTTGTTTCTCTACATTAGGGGTAGGCATCACTGTTATACGATCCCGATAACAGATAATATCGAAAATGCCCTAGCGAATCCCGTATAAAAAAATTACATAGAGCAATGTCTCGTATTATTCACGGAACTTAGAAACCCATATCATTTCTTATGACGAATGAAATCCGTCTCTTCATTCGTAAGCTTTCTCTTCTCACTTTTAACTTCTCATTTAATTCTGGGTGTTTAGTTTGGTACCTCCTATGTGTAAATTCACTTATATTTATCGACATTTACATTGTTTTATATTGATCATGCAACAACTCCCACAAAGGTAATGTGTTTATCATTACAGTGGTAGTTTGACGACATTTTATAAGGACGTGGTTTGCTTAAATTTCCGCTTGAAATCCAATGACCTACACGAGTGGTGATAGACCCCCCCTCCTACAATGCATTACATCTGCGACAGGATGTTCTTTCGGTGTATTGAATAACTACGTCGCTAATAGGGGATTATGTTTCCCCTGTATTTTTTTGTTTTGTTTTTTTTCTTTTTCTCTCTTCTTTTTTGTTTCTCCTTTTTTTAAGCAACGTTTCACCTTATCTTATTAGGGCGATTTCTCCTCTTTTTCTTCTTTGTTTTTTCGGGCGTGCGGACTTAATGCTGAGATTTGTATATTGCTTCTCATGACATACCTAACTGCCTGTCCCCTCCCCCTCCGGACCGTGTCCTACACGGTGCCAGCGGTGTTCCCGGGGGATCTGACCGTGGTCCCGCGGGATCCTTGTGAAAGAGAGATCGGTGCTCCTCCCTCGCTCTCCTCACCCTCGATACTGGGAGGTGAGGCTGGAGCTCCTCCGTCGGGCATCACGCTGTCCATGACCGCTATTTGCCTCTGAAAACCTGCGCGTGATTGGAATTTATACGTATTGAGGAGGCCCCTTATGAGATTTATATTCAATGGATTGTCACTTACACACACGGTGTTCAGTAGTGCGTGTGCCTGAGGGAGAAACACTCGGCGCACGTCCTCAAGTAACTTCGGACTGTTAATTCTCCCGATGAACATCTGAATTAGTCCTGGGATACATCCCAGGATCTCCGGTAGCTTCCCTTCCACACCGGGGGCGGGACCCCGTTCGTGTACCACGGCGAGGGTCTCCCGGGTGAGACCCTCAAGGCGCAGGAGCTGCTGGGAGATCCCTTCTTCCATTGTTGTTGGTTTTTTTTTTTTTTTTTTTTTTTTTTTAACTAAACTAATTACTGCAGCGTACCTGGGATGTCATCCGTTGTCTGTTGTTTACAGAATGTGACAATATACAACTAAACCGCATACACGCTAAACGTTTCCATGCACTTTGTGTTTTTTCTTTCTTTTTTGTTAACTTCTTTCCCTCTCTATTGGTAATCATTGTGTCCCCATTGTATTCGTCCACCGTTATGGGGTATTGTCTTTCCCTCTCCCTTGGAATTTCTCTTCCTTCCTCTCTCTTTTTTGATGTGTGTGGCCTTATTTTTTTTCCTCCTTTCAATTTTTTTTTATTTTGCCTTAAGTTTTTCCAGATGGCCCTTCTCACGCATCTTCTTTTTCTCTTGGCCGCTTTACCAGCTATCCGAATGGAGGAAGCCGGCGGCAGGCCTATACGCATCGCGACGGGGGCAGCTATGAAACGCCTTCCTAAAACGGTCGCCTACCAGGCTTCCGTCCTTTTGACATTTAAGTTGTCGCGGGAAAGAGTGGAGCCTCAACACCTGACATTCCCACGGCCAGCGCCCGCAGACACTTATTCAGTTGGAGGATTATATTAGTTCTATTGGGTAATCCCTGGACCGGGAGTTGCGTAAGTTATCAGACGCTATTTTTAACTTTACTAACATGGACAATCACCGCAGTAAACGAGGAATTGCTTTCTTTGGCGATATACTTAATTTTTGCTGCGACGTTGCCACCATTAGCCAAACTAATGCCTTGGTGGCCACAGATCGACAGTTGTTAGATCATTATACTTCTATGGGACGTATTATTGCCGAGGATCATGCATGGTTTTCAGCTACTAAAGACCAAATTGAATGACAATAGTGAACAGGTGGTTCGGTCTTTTGATAACATTAATGATCGTTTGAAAACGGCACTGAGAGCCGCTAATTACACTTATACTGCCATTCGTAACGAGTTGAACCAAATTTCAGATCACCAGTTTTTTGCTCTTTGGGAAATTTTACAAAACACTCAGAGCTCGGTGCATACGGTTTTTTCTTCTTTCTTTTTTTTTTTTTTTTTTTTTTAACAAATGGACTCCATGTTGCTATGTCGTAACCACTTGTTTCGTCTTTCCATTATCCCATATGGTGTTTTTGAACGTGAATTATTACACTTAAAACGAAACCTCCTAAGCACCACTTTTGAGCTGGTTATCGACACTCCTGAAATTCATCGTTATTTTGACCTTGAAATTACGTCCTGTTCGTTCAGCACTAATTATATTTTGGCCACCGTTAAAATACCGGTACGACAGAAGGGATTTGAATGGGAGCTGTTTCACTTCTTAAGCACACCCTTTGCCTGGGGATCTTCAACATGCACCATCTTACACGATACCGCTTTTGTTGCAGTTAGCGGTTCTGTTGTACGCCCTATTACGGGAGCGGCTATACAACAATGTGATCCATTTAAGAACGGCCTTTGTTATATCCCGCGTTTTAGTGATGATTTATTATTTACACCTTTGTGCGCGGTAAAATTACTTAACGGTATGGCCGTTGCGGAAATGAGTGATTTTTGCCCTTTCCAATGCCATACGGCAGATAAGATGCTGATAACGGAAGTTGAGCAGGATGAGTACGTTATTACTCATCCGTTAGAGGCTATCGAGTTGATTTGTGATAATGTCACCCGTCTTGTTCCTCGTTTATCTCCAAATTCTCCGGATGCCTTACAACTTTCTCTTCCTGGTTCTTGTGAGCTTAAATTGGGTCACGTGGCACATATACCGAAGCGATTTCCCTGTCTCGGTTTCACAGTACCTGAACCACAAATCCTTCATCTGTTCCCGGCCGGTTGGTCCTCCTTAGCATCCCTTAAAATTTCTCTCTGGGTGGTTCTGAACACTTAACTATTACTAACCTCTCCCAATGTTTAAATTCGAACTGGTCTGTTGAGGTGCCACAGCTTAATTTATCTCACATACCCTATGTGTACCCTCTTTCTGAACCGAATTTATCTTTGCCAGAGTCTTCTACTCTGCTTCATTTGTTGCTTATATGGACTACGTGTTTAACTATCGTGCTCGCAGGGGTACTATTTCGAAGTCCGGAGTTACTAATTACTGGAAGGCTACCTGGCGTCTCAGCCACCGGAACTGTCTCTGGTATTTTCTATGATGGTTTTGTGATAATTTTTGGTATTTTACTATTGGTTTTTATTTCCTTGCGTTTTTAGTTGTGTTGGCAGGTGATTTATCTACATCGGAGTGTTCAAGGACCTGGGCGCAATACGGGTGGTGACCAGCCTACGGGGAGCGTCCTTTTCCTTACGACACCACCAGTGGCGGCTAAGAGGATGTCTCCTACACCTTTGGCATCCATACCGGAAGAGTCTTCAGCTTGATGCATTGATCTGAATGGTAATCGAGCCTCTCTTCCTTAACCTGCCTCATACTTGCATCCTTTCTGCGTCACTGGGACTTTTAACCGGAAGCCACTATTATACCGCTTCCTGTTGTTTTACATGCAATATACCAGCCGCTCTTAACTAGTAACTTTATATTTGCACAGCAATTTAGCGCTAATTACTTTACTTATTCATACTTCGGACTTGTCAGGAGCTATTTAGTAATTTTTGTGTCTTCCCATTTTTATTGTTTTTTTTTATTACTTTATATTAATTCACGACTAGTTTGCGTCCTCCGAGTGGTGATCGCAATATTCTCTCAGGGAACGCGTAATATTGAGCTTGGTGGAGGTCCTGAGTTCGTGGGCATATCGTGAGATCCTATGAGCTGCTCCGCCCACACTAACCCGGTCGAGTAATTGCTCCTTTTGCATTGTCCGGCGGTGTACCTTGGGGTCCCGTTGGGTGGAAATTTGGAAAGGTGAATTTTAGTATATTTTGAGATATTATTTTCCGTGCGATGGTGGAATGCGTTGGCGGGGGAAACCGGAGAGCCCGGAGAAAACCCACACCAGCGCCGCTTTGTCCACCACAAATCTCACATGCGGTCGCTTGGGATCAAACCCGGGCCGTCCAGGTGAGAGGCGAGTGGTCTAACTACTCGGCCACGGCGCGGCCCTGTCTCTCTTCGATGCCTTTACTTACACTCTTACGCATGTGCCCTCCTTTCAGTTGTACTGCCCCTCTGCCTTGCGGACGTTTCATTTGGACAGTGATATCAGGGCCTATCGCGTTCGGCTCCCGTGTTTTACAACATTACGCAGCTCATCATGTTCTTCTACCCCCTCGGCAAAGTTTTTCTACAGCACATCCGCCTGTTGAAATCCACCGCTTAATTCCGGCACCATGGTCTTCCATCGCGACGACCATACTCCCAGCTATTGAGGCGTCTGCCTTCCCCACTTGCACGTCCCTAGCTGATTGTTATAGCCTCCAATGGCATCCTCAGGATTATTCAACGATCACGGTCATGGCCCTGATTGGTGTACTTTTTACCTTTAATATATTAATTATCGCTTATTCGCTCTGGTTGGCTGTGGCCAACGGGCTTCACCCCGTTTGTTGGAGTAATCGCCCGTCGTGGTCTGCGGTCCCTTCGGCTCACAGCCCTCCATCATCCGTTGCTTCTCGGTCCTAGCAGGGTTATGATGTTGTTCCGCATGTGCTTGCCCCTCTGCTGCCCTCTCCTCGAAATTTGTGCTCTCCTCCACCCTCATATGAACCTTCCCGGTACGAGGAAAATGCTTATTCATTCCCTCGACCCATGGATCAAACTATGTTTGGTCTCGTCCGGTGGCCGGGTCTAGTACTAATGTCTCCACGTAACATCTGTAACCCTCAGCGTGACCCACCGATTTTTTTTTTTTTGTCACAGTTCTAACTATTTTCACATCTTCAAGGGGAGGCATCGGTGAGGGAGGTTAGATTAACGGGAGTGAACGGGTTTTCTTTACCTGTTGTTTTCCTCCATGTGTAGGTTCCGCACCTAATGAATGCCTTGCCTTATAGGACTTTGACAAGCCTATTATCTATGTATTGATATTGTTAGCATCAGTGCATTGCAATTGTTCAGAAGTTAACATCCGTTGAAATTATTAAAATTGAAATTATTAAACACTTTGGTTTACATGTGGCGTTTCAGCCGATTGTGTTTGTTATAATGTGACATTTTTATTTCATCATACTTTTGTCAATTTAGAGTTAAGTACCTTTTTTGTTGTTCTTTATCTTGTTCCCATGCTCCAGTATTTTTCTCTCTCTCAATATGTATATTGCTCCCTCCCTTTCCCTACTGGTTTGTTCCAGTCTTTTAATTCTGTCCCTTGTTTTTTTTTTTTTTTTTTTTTGTTGCACGGCTGGGAGCGCAGCTTTGACATACCTGGAGCCCTTGGCGCCCCGACTTCAGCTCCGGACGTGGCCCATGATGTCGCGCCGTCTGCTGACCGGGGGAGTCCTCCCTCTGCTGATGAAATCCCGCACAGACGCCCTCTCTCCTGGTGGCGGGCGCATGGCCCTTTGAACTGTTCCAGGTCAGCACTTTGCCTCGGTATTGCACTTTGTGCCCGGGATAGGGTGTACATTGACTCTAGCCGGGACTCCTGTTGTTTTCGGGATTTCCCGATGCTCGTTGGTGCGTCGGTTCTACAGACTTTGTTGTGAATTTGGCTGCGTGTAGGTGTGTGTGTGATGTGCGCGTCCGTTCGTGTGGACTGAGTGGTCAAACTCTTTCGGGCGGGCGCTGGGTGTGTCTGATTTTGGTGCGGACTTGTGCTTCTCCGTGTCAGTGAAATCCTCTTCTGTATTCCTCTGTTTTATCGGTGTGCAGCTCTCCTTTCCCCTCGTTTTTGCTCCTTCCTGAGTACTCCTGTTCTCTCCTTTCTTTTTAGTTCTTTTCACTGTTTTTTTTTCTCTGGGTGCTCTCCCCATTTACTGTTATAAGTGTTTTCCTTTGGTAATTCCTTTTTAAGGGATTTTATATCACGCCTTGGTATAGCCCGTTGAGGCTCATTTATTGTATACCTTCCGTAATGCACTTCAATTTGCACTATTACTCAGGTGTATATTTACACGTATCTTTCTGTTGCGCCTTCAGCGCTTTTTGTATTGTTTCAATTTATTGTGTGTTGTATTGTATTGTTTTGTAACCTAGTAATCTTTTCTTTTCGCCGAGGGCGGCGAAATGATAGCCGACGGGGACGTGTCACGTATGCCGTGTGGGAGTTGTGTAAGTTGGTTAATTTTTAGTATTTAATTTGATTTATACAATCTGCACGTTTTCTAGCAGATTGATATTTTTTATATTTTCTCTTAGTTGAAGCAACTTAGTAGCTTGCAACAGGTAGCAGGAAAGGATTGGTTCACCACTTCCTATGAGAATCCCGTGAGTTTTACCATGACATCAGCTTCCTCTGGTGTACGTGCAGAATTTGCACATCTGGAGCTGGGTTTAGGTCTGTCATGCGTCACTAGGAAGGTTCCAGAACATTTACGTTCTGGTTTGTGATTGGCTACTTTAATTCAAACCTAGGGTGTTGGCACTCCATATTTGGAAAGAGCTTGCGACGATTGTCGAGACCCCCCTAGGTAAGATAACTTTAAGGCAGTACCAGCCCGGGGCACGCGGTTGTCTTGCTGTGCCATCCGGCTGAGTTACTTGATACGACGAGGCCCGGTCCACGCCGCCCTGCATACCACTGCTCGGTACACCGAGTGACGCATCGTTTCCGACTAAGGTAAGTCCTCTTAAGAAAGGTTTATATTATTGAATAATTTGTTAAATAAACACCTGGAGCAATGGGACAAAAGTAAAAGTGTACTCTATCACCTACGTCGCCACAACCTCAGTCACTACCTTCCCCCAACCCATGGTGTGACAATACTGACATTGAATTTCCTGTCTGCCTTCATCAGGTAGATGAATTTGAAAGGCAAAACGTAGGAACTTCAGAACTGTATTCGGTTTAGATGATGAAAACTCTGTAATTCGTCTACAGCTACCAGAAAAAAATACCTTTCATGTCAGATTACTCTTGAGCACAGAGGAACACTCTCACCATTGCCTAATAAAGCACTTACAAAGACAATTCACGAAGAACCACACGAAGTATTGAATCTGTGAGCTCTGCATGATGCAGTTTTAAGAGAAGAATTGTTCAAAATACATCATATGAGATGCTCCAAGGCACAAAGTCTAAAGATGCCTACTAACGATGACGTTATCCAGTTTTCATCCTATTCAAAGGACACACGTTTGTAACCTGCGCTGGCATTGATAGCGCCCTAGCAAAGATCCACTGTTGTGAACCTTCACCTACTCAGAGCTGGACCCCCCCTCTATTTAGCATCACAAAGCAATGCCAATATCGCCCAAGCTAGTATGCCACCTTGACAACTTGTTATCTAAATTTGTGTTCTTTAGAGGTCATAATGCTATCAAATAAAAAACCCATAAAAAACATAAAAACTCTTTTTTGAGTTTAAAGAGATAGCCTACATGGTAATCTCTTACAGTAAGATAAAGAAAATTAGTTTGACAACTCAGGTCTGGGCCGATTCTTGTAGTGCTGGTCATTGTCACATATAAGAAGGGGATTGAGAAACATGAACATGTACCACGGTCATTGAACAGATGCCTTCCTGGGAGTTGTTTATAAAGCCGATAATTTAAATACAAATGTGGCCAATTTCATGTGTTTTTTTTTCCATTGCCTGAGTAATTATGACAGCCACTTTCTAATAGCACACCGGACATATAATAACCAATTTCATGTATCGCAACCAATTCAGATCGGTATACGAGTATATCGTTTTCAAATCGATTGAACACTATTGATTTCCGGTTTCTATATAGCTTTAAGTTACTAGACAAATGATCTAGTCTAGCGAGCATGCTTGAAAAGGATGAACTCGGGATAGCAAATGCAGGGTACAAAGATCCTTAACACCAAGAGCTCAAGAGAGCAAAAGGGATAATACCCTATGCATATGGAGATTATGCTAAAAACTGGCAGAAATTCAGTTACCTCCCATTGAGCTGTTTCGTGGTATATCTCAAGTGGAGTATCAACACGCAAAGAAAGTCTGGATTAAGAATCTAGGCCAATACAGAGATTTGTGCCTGAAAACCGACACACTACTTCAGCTTGATGCCGTTTAGAAGTTCAGTGATCTCTCCTTGGTAGTTCAGATCCATACAACACTATACATTACCAGTCTTGCCGTAGATGATATGGCTAAGATGACGAAGGTAAACCTCGACCTCATTTCTGAGCAGAAAAATTTGGAATTTTTTGAGGAAGATATCAGAGTGCAGTTTATCAAAGAGATAACATAAAATTACAAAATAAATTTGTGCCAGGCTACGACCCTGAAGTAAATGTCATATATGCATCTTTTTTAGACTTGATTAATTTATATGGGGCCTCTAGAGATCTTCCTAACTTAAGATGGCTGAAAAAGGAAATCCGCCATCTTGATTTTACCTCTGTACTCTCCAATTCGCCCACTGGATATGTTCTAGATGTTGATTTTCAGGACCCTAGCCATAACCATGACGAGCACAACGAGCTTCCTCTCTCCTCAATGTCAAATACCACCACATGGGTACTATAAGAAACTGCTGACAACTTTGGAAAGTAAAGAAAAGGTACAGCTTGCACTATAGAAAACTCCAGTAGTGCACTGATTTAGGCCTCAAATTGAAAAAGATATATATTGTGCTGGTATACGATCAGTCGCATTGGCTGAAACAGAAAGACGTGCAAGGCAAACTTCCACATTTGGACAAAATCTGTAGGGAAACCTGAATATTTCTGTGCATGGTAAAGTTATTGAAAGTGTGAGAAGATATAGTGATTTCCGAATTGTATCGTCTTGGATGCAGGCCAGGAAACTGACTGCCAGATCAACGTACATAAATCCACATGAATAAGCCTATCTACATAGGCCAAAAATTTTGGATATTTCAAAATACGTGAGTACGATTTTTTCTACAATGTCGTGAAACCAAATTTAGAAGATCCTGTCCTGACCTACATGGATACTGTTCCCTTCATATTTGAGACATCAGCAGGTGGGTTTATGAAACGTAACCACGTCTTTACAGCTCCAATTTCGTAGTAGACAACTCATATGGAATAATACCACAGAGCAAAAAAAGTAAATGGTTATTCAAAGACGAGCTCGGATACCTGAGATATGAGGGCCAGATCGTAAAGAAGGCAAAATGTGTAAATAGATTTGGAATGGAAAACATACATTTTGGACACTAGTTTGGATGTGTAAATGATATTAGAAAAAATCTTTGATAAAGCAAACTACATTTCGGAGCTACAAGCATTCAATTCAAACTATAGAACAGAATAGCGTCGCTTTCCAAGGGAGAGAGGACAAAAGGAAACTGATTGAAGGCTCACGCTATACTCTTGCTTGGGGGCATTATTCCCTAGCTACGACTGACCGTTAACATGAAAAAAAAACCTCTGAAACGTCTGTCTTGTGTACATGTAAATAAATGTGTATATATTAAATATTATCTTAATTTATTATTTATAGGTATTTGTTTTACTGGGTTCAATCCCAAGTGCCCACATTTGGGATTTGTGGTGGACAAAGCGGCGTCTAGGCTAGATTTCTCCGGGCACCTTTTTCCTCCCGCCACTAATTTGACCAATTGCTCCATCGTCACTTTTCCTATTGCCTGTTTTGCGTGCATTTCATCTCGTTCGTTTCTTCATTCTCATGTCTAGCTATGGACCGACCACTCGTCTCAGGCCCTGTATTCTTTGGTTTCATGCCGTGGGCTACCCGCCAGGCTTCTGAACCCTAAGCATCCGCTTGTAGGTCCTAGGCGTGTGACAGTCCTAAAAATATACGGGGAGGGTAAGGTGACTACGAAACGAAACTCTATTTGTTTTAAATATTTTATAATTGTATTTTTCTGCTTTTTGTATTTAAAGTTTTAATTCGAATGTATGTTTTGTATATAATTTCCTTAATAACGTATTACTCATTTAATGTTTAAGTTTTATAAGTTTGAAAAAATAATAAGGGAAAAGATGAATGATATTTTCTTTTATGGCAGTAAAACACCTTAAATCAAAGCAAAAATGTATATGTATTTCAGTACTCTCTATTTACGTCTTTCCTGTTAATCCATTGAGTTTTAGGGAATCCGTACGAATTTATAAGAATCCTATTTCCTTGCCGGAAAAAGGCTTTCCTAATCAGGTATGTGCTAGGATAAAGTGTGGGATTAAATTCGTGACCATAGAAACTTTTTGAATCTCCTGTCCATTCTTATCGTTTAGAATGTATGTAGTAGGGTTGGTTCTCTTCACTGCGTCGACTTTTAAGATGTCAGCACTCCAATTAAGTTCATATCCCTTTTCAAAATGTCCTTTATGTTTAGATATTCTCACAAAGTCAGCAAATTTAAACTTTCTTGCATTCCTCTTCTCTCTTCGACGATGGTCATAGCTGTATACTGATAGAAGAATAGTATAATCCTCCGCTTCACTAGCCTTCATGCATATAGTTCAGTGATAAAAATGGTTGTACTTTTGAGAACATTCATGGCAGAAGATCATGCCACATATATGATCCTTGACCTAAGAGTTCCTGATTCATCATATTTTTCAATGTTCATATTAGCCGTTCCACGGCAGCAGCTTTCACGTTGCAATAGGTGGTGTGATTAATGCTACTCTTATTCATCAGCTTTTTAAAATGCTTATTTTAAAATTCTTTTCCATTGTAACTTAGAATACTCCGGGGTGGTCTCTGCATCTCATGTAGAATTTTTTCCATAGCCTTTGCAACTTGAAGTTCGGTCTTTCCTTTAATGGTCTTGCATGTGCCATTTTGGAAAACAAGTTGACGGCGATAAGTATGTACTTGAAGTTTTTTTATTTTAGTTTACCATTGGGAATCATTTCGACCAGATCAGTCCCTATGGGGTCCTCGAGTGCTTTGCTGACAATCTTTCGACTCAAAATTTTCTTCTTAAGGTGCACGAAGCTCTGCTGCTATATTTTTCTTCACCTCTGTCATGCTATAATCGTACAGTATTTTAGCTCTTGAATTATCTCGTTAATTTCCCGGTTGTGACTGTTATTTCCAGCTTCTCTAGATGCAATGTGTAACCTCAAGCGATTCACTAATGTATTTGGAACGTTCTAATACATTTATTCTTTCTTTCTCTCGGGATGAAGTTCTTTCCATACCAATCAAATTATTTTGTACTTATTGAGTAGAGGGCGTATAATGCGTTATACTTGTAAGCTGTTTCAAAATTGCTTGTCTGAGAAATTTTTGTCGGTGCACTTGAGTTGATCCTAGAATCCTTCCATAAGCATTCAAACCGTCCTCGGTGTAGATATGCATTTCAGGAAATTTCTTAAACATTACCTCATTTAATCGCGGTATAGCATAGAATTTTCCTGTCCTCTTATTTGATGAACTCTTATCATTTTTCTTCCTAGCATATACCTTCTATCCTCGTATCGCGCTCGTATAATGTATCTACTTCGCCGTTATCTTCCTTTCCAACTTGTTTCAGCTAGCTAGATATGTTGTCATGTTTATAGTGTCTAACGCCCGCTTTTACTACTAAGGCTCCGCAGGCGATGACGCTGATGATATATATAGATGGAGCCCCGGGGCAATGTGATGGCGGGGAAACAGGAGAACCCGGAGAAAACCCGCCCGTCGCCGCTTTGTGCACCACAAATCTCACATGCGCTCGCTTGGGATCGAACCCGGCCGTCTAGGTATGAGGCGAATTGTCGGATCGCTCGGCGTCGACGCGCGCTGCCATCTTTCTTATCTTTAGCTGATATAGGAGCAGGAGAAATTTTATTATTGTGAATATCCAGCATGTCACGAAGCGGTTCTGTTACAGGTTGAAGAGCTTCGCTCATTATTCTCAGTATATCAAGCTTCTGCACCTTTAGCTCGCGCAGCTTTTCTATTATAGCTTTTGTACGCTTGACTACAACCTAATTAAGGCTTATGCTTTGGCTATCCATCTTGAAGTGAAATGATATTGCCGGATTAACTGGCATTTATAGTTTGCTTTCTAATCAGTCATGTCAGTCTATATGCGATTGTAAGGGTAATATTTTAAAAGTAGCCGTCTTTAGCTCTTGTGGCATAAGCAATAAAGCTTAGGGTATAGCCTTTTTTGATTGATGCAGGACACCTATCAGTTTTCTTATTATTTATTTCAACTATTGTAATTGACTGCGATGGAGAAGGCTGATCAGATAAAATAATACGTTCGATAAGTTCTCCATATACAGGAATTTCACAGGAATTTATGCCAGACGCTAGTATATATCTTAAAGAGCCTTTGTTGTAGTGAAATGATGTTTGTTTGTTCTTTAAGTTCTTTGAAAGACACGTTTGTGTTTACGTGTTTACGTAATCGTCATATATATATATATATATATATATATATATATATATATATATATATATATATATATATATACACATACACAGGGTGTTTCAAAAATAGGAGCATAATTTCAGGTATGTATTTCCCACATGAAGACAATCAAAATAGTTAATCATAACATGTGTCCGGAAATGCTTCATTTCCGAGTTATGGCCTTTACAACATTGAAAGTCCAACCTGTAGACAATCAAAATAATTCATGTCCGGAAATGCTTCATTTCCGAGTTATGGCCTTCACAACATTGGAATTCACTGGAACGTTTTTCTTTCCGCAGGTCTTTGCCGTCAAAGGAGACATTAGGAGGGCGCTCTGATAGTTCATTCTGAGGAAGGTTACATTCAGTGTTCTTTAGGCGTTAAGACTGTGCGACATGTATTCAAATCAAGAGCTGCCAGAAATACACTTCATGTACGGTAAGGCGGACGGCAATGCTACGTTGGCTCGTCGTTTGTACCAGGAGAGGTACCCACAGCGACAATGTCCAGATCGGAAGACATTTGTACGTCTCCATTCCCGTCTGTGCGAGTATGGAACATTCACCTCTCCTGGTTTGGGAAGGGGACGACCAAGATCTACAACTCCAGAAGTGCAGGAGGAGATTCTGGAGGCTGTGAACAAGACTCCTTCTATCAGCACACGACGGTTAGCGTTGCAAGTCAATGCTCCTCATGCGACTGTCTGAAGACTGTTGAACGAGTACCAATTGTATCCTTATCATTTGCAACGTGTACAGGTCCTGTCACCAGCAGATTACCCTGCACGAGTTAGGTTCTGTCAGTGGTTCTTGCAGCAGTGTGGTGTAAATCCGAACTTTTCTGCCGTCGTATTATTTACAGATGAAGCACAGTTCACAAGAGATGGCATAACAAATTTCTACAATCAGCATGTATGGTCGCATGAAAACCCACGTGCAACTGTTGTATCTCATCACCAGGTGCGGTTCTCCCTCAACATGTGGGCCGGTATCATTGGTGATCGATTAGTTGGACCCCATGTACTTGTAAACAGACTTACGGGGCAGGCGTACACAAACTTCCTGGAAAACACCATACCTGACGTTTTCGAAGACACTCCACTGATCAATCATCAACACATTCACTTCTTGCATGATGGCGCTCCTGCACACTTCAGTCTTACGGCTCGCCGGTACTTGGATCGAAGGTTTCCTGATGGATGGATAGGTAGAGGTGGCCCAATTGCTTGGCCTCCACGCTCACCTGATCTGAACCCTCTCGATTTCTACTTGTGGGGCCATTTAAAATCATTGGTTTATTCGTCTCCGGTGCCGGATTTGGAATCCCTTCGGAATCGAATTGTGGCAAGTTGTGAGGACATACGCAATACTCCTGGAGTTTAGGATCGTGTTCGCAGGTCAATGAGACATCGATGTGAGGTCTGTATTCAAGCAGGAGGTGGACATTTTGAACATCTTCTGTAATGATAACAACCTGCGGATAGAAAAACGTTCCAGTGAATTTCAATGTTGTGAATGCCATAACTCGGAAATGAAGCATTTCTGGAAACATGTTATAGTGAACTAATTTGATTGTCTACATGTGGGAAATACATACCTGAAATTATGCCCCGTATTTTTGAAACACCCTGAATATATATATACACGTCAAGTTTAATATTGTTGTCTGAAGGGAATAATCATGTTTGTACTATCCCAAGTTAAATGTTTACGCAAGTTGAATTGTGCTAGATATAGGAAGTCCACATTTCGATGTCTGCTCATGCCATAAAATGACGCAAACGTTACCTGCTTTTTAGTTGTGACGCCATCAAATATGAAAATTGAATTTTCCGTGGCTTGTGTTGGGTGCAAGACATTTTCTCCAACTTCAAAGGTATTCATTTCTATGCCTTCAATGTTTTCCAGTAGTTTAATGAGATATTGGTGCTTTGGCTGATAGACTTTGAGTAGATGTGCTAGTTTTTGAATCGCTGTCCATTCATGTAGAATAATAGGAGTAATATATTTGTCTCTTGTACTGGAACTCCCTAAAATAAGATAATTAACGTTGCATGGAAACGATTTCACATGTCGATCGCATCTTAGATCACTTTCAAAATATAGTACTTGTATCGGGAGAGGGAACTCTTGCTAGATAAGTTTCATCACACAACTTAACTTGCTTACTTATTTCCTGTTGTTCTTAAGTGGAACACAGGGCAGCAGTAAAGTTCCTCCAGCGTGCTCTGTTTCCACTCAGCCATTTTACTTCTCTCAGCTTTTCCTATTTCCTTCGCTTCCTCCTCTACTAATCGCTTCCACGTTTCCTTAGGTCGTCTACTCAATCCTGCTCCTTGCGGATTCCAGTCAAGTGCGGTCTTCTCAACGTCTCCGTCTGGGTTCCTCAACATATGGCCTATCCATTTCCACTTTCTTTGTTTTATTGGATATTGGTTGCTTTTTCCCCACAATTCTTCATTTCATATTATTTCCGGCTATCTTATATTTAAAATGCACTTCAGGCATCTGTTTACAAAGACCTGCATCATTTTGTTTGTTCCTTCTGTGACTTTCTCTGCTTCACAACCATAGAAGGGGCTTGCTTTTACGTTGGTGTTGAATAACCCAAGTTTTGTCTTGAAAGAGACGTTATTATATTTCCATATGGGGTATAACTGCACAAATGCTCCATTTGCTTGTTGAATCCGTCTTTTTTATTTTGTTTCCTCATCCTGCTCTATGTCACAAATTAAACTATAAATGTAATGGTTAATGAATATATATTTTCATGGTATGAACTCCGCTATTAATCTGTGTGTATAACACGACGTGTCAATGAGAAACGAGATTAGTATACGATGAGAGCTAGAAGTGCTAAGGTCAATAGCGGGTCTGGGATAATTAACAAACTTAGTAATTTGCTACCGCTTGAAGCACATTTTCCGTGTTATATATGCCGTCCTGGAAAAAAACAGGGCAAACTTCTAAAGAGAAGAGACCCAGGCATTAATCTTTTAGATGACTCTTGTAATCTTCTCGATATAGCCTACACTGAACGCACAAAAACGCTGCTTCAAGATAGATTGTAGATAAGATATTGGCTGAGAAGGCTTGGAACGGAGTTCAATCATCTGATTGAAGCCTTGAAGAAAAGCTAGCTGCACAGACTTATAACTAGCATTATCATAGGAAAATGTGCACTCGGAGCTGGTTATAAGAAGAAGCGTGGAGGATTTTTATGACTGATCCCTATTATTGCTGCATTAGGAGCTGCTGCGTTAGGTGTGGCCTAAATTGCATCTATGGTGAATTAAAAGAAAAAAGAAAGAATGGAGGTCTGAAGTCGCTAAAACAGGTAAAGAGATATCTCAGGGAAGTTAAGATAATGTATAATAATAGGTTGCTGGATTTTAGCTCAATAATCTGCGAGCACCTGTGTTTGCAATTTCTCAAGCAATGAGTTTAAACTGTGCCTGCTAAAGGCACCGATTCAGAGGTTACCACCTATTTAAATCTCCCTCCGCAGCTCGAAACTGACAGGCATTACGAGATACCGCTATTGAATTTGAGACCTTCCAAACATTTACGATGGTAATAGTCGTTTTCATTACATTTTAAATGACGAGCTAAAGTTCATCGAAATGTCTTCAGGAAATCTTGCTGATATTAATACGTCCCTAAAGATTAAACTCGGATTGGGAAGTGATGTCTTCTTCATTGGGCCTAATAAAAATAATAATAATAATAATAATAACAATCATAATCATAATAACAGCAATGGTAGTGGTAGGAGTGGATATTTTTATAGTAGGGGAAAATCTTTCAAATACACCACTCTGTGTGGGAGTTGGATTTTCAGCATTTAAAAACCTCTACTGCCAGTTATATATGATTACGTCTTTTGGAACTGCTGGAGGCATCATTTCGAGAGACGATATCTATGGTGTTCATTTTTCCTGTTTAATTACCTGGGTTGGAGTTATCTTCCGTTTGAGTTTTCTGTATTTTGCATCATTGTTTTGTCGTTCTCAAGTTTTGCCTTCAAAATTTCCTTAATGTTGCAATAGCTTTCCAAGTGCTTTCTTTCTCCAACATAAGTCCGTCTATGTTATCCACTGCTAGTCTTTCTACTTTGTTTTCCAGACATTTCCTGTTTTCTTTCCAATTTGTGCATTTAAAGGAGTATCTTTTTCTCCTCATTGAAGACATGTGTCACTTGAAGCCAGACCACACGGAAAGAAATACCTTCTAAAACATTCGTGTCCGGCTAAAAACTGAGTTATATAGTACTCTGTCTCTCCGTGCTTTCCATCAATTTTTTGTAATCAGGTATCAATCTTTTAGCCCATTGGCCCGTTGTTTCTTCTCTGTTCCACTCGAGCTGCCATTTCTATAATATGTTCTCTTTTATTACTCCTTTGTTCTAAATCACTCATGTACTGTCTCTCTTTAACTGATAAATGTATCGATATAATTCCTACTATAACCTGTATTGCCTCGGTTGAGATTGTTCAATATCCACTGTTCTAATTAAAATCTTTCTTTGTGGTTTTTCTATGAGCTTTTTGTATATAGTTTTATCCACCCAATTTCCCCAAAATGACGCTCCATATAAAATGATAGAGTTAACTACACTGCATACTATACGTCTTTTGTCAGCTCTTGGTCCTCCAACATTTGGCATTAGTCGGCTTAAAGCTACCACGATATTTTCTTATTTCCCTGTTGTACTTTGAATATGCGCTGAAATACTTAATTTGGGGCCCATCTGCACACCAAAGTACCTTACCTTTCTCTTAGATCTTATAAAAATATCGTCAACATTGATTATAATTTCTCTGATGATTCTCCTGCCTACTGGGATTACAACCTCAGTTTTTTTGTGGCGCTACTATTAGTCCTTTCCCTGTCATCCAGGACTGCACTTTCTTTATAGCCCATCCTATTCGGTCTTCCAACATGTGTCTATCTTCACCTCTCATTACCACAGCAAGGTCGTCTGCATTAGCCTACAATTGTTGTTCCTTCCCCCATTTTTTTTAACACTCCATCATTATATATGTTACATAACGTTGGCCCCAGCACCACCAGCGGAACATCACCGGTCATATTTATTTTACGTTTTTCTCCTACCTGGATTTCTCTGTCCTCTGGGTAACTACAGATTAAGTTTGTCAGATATGGAGATATTTCTCGCCTCTCTAGTTCTTGTACAATCCCCTTCCATGGTGCAGAGTTAAAAGCATTTTAACATCTAATGTTACTAGAACAACATATTTATCTGCGTTTATTTTCGCTTCTTCTACTATATGTTGCACTACATGGATTGCACCTATCGTAGACCTTCCTTGCCTGAAGCCATATTGTTTAAGCGACAGTCCTTCATCTTGCTCTATTGCTTCTATTAATCTTTTATTTATAATTCTCTCAAAGAGTTGTCCTACAACATTTAATAGACATATTGGTCTCCAGGACTGTTTCCCCTCATTTTTGCTAGGCTTTCCTATCAGGATCAGCTTGCCTGATTTCCATGCTTTAGGAAACACTCCGCATTTAATTAGCTTGATCCCTCTCAGATGTCTTTATATTGCCTGATTATACATGATAACGTATTTACACACAAACACTTAACTCATGTCATGCAGTTTCTGATTTAAAGATATATATATATATATATATATATATATATATATATATATATATATATATATATATATATATATATATATATATATAAGGAATAGGGTGTGGAAGTTTGTAAGGTCTTTGTGAAATAAAACAATTATGAAAGTGTATATACAGGTTCTTTTTACTTTTGGAGTGATTTCAGTACATTCATTTTCCATCTCCTTGTTCCTACATATGTTTCACTTTTAATGAACACTTTAAAGGTAGAGATAGTAGAATGTTGTGCCTGTACTGTTGGGATGCTTATATAGCTGCATGTCTAAATCCTGTTTTTCCATAATAGCTAGAAAGTGGGGATGGCGTTGTATTTATGCTTTAGCTGGCAAGGCTGGTGCCTTTCCTCGCTTGGATTGGTAAAGGCTGTGTATTGTATCTACTAATATCTCTGGTTTTTGCGTCGCTATAGCGTGGGCATTGGAGTTGTCTCTCAAATCCTGAAAGTATAACGATGATACTTTTTAGTTTTTTTAATACTAAATGAGAGTAAGTTGGTTCATATGTCATTGTTCAATTTGTACATACTTTTGTTTCATCTGTTTTCGGCGATGCTCGCTGCAGTCGAAATTGCAAAAATAATATGATGTTATTCTGTCATGTTCTGCAGGGTATGAACTCCACGTGAGTATGCCTGTTGCATATCTCAGAATGATATTGAGTGTCTTGTATGGTTCTGAAGACATCCATTTCATGTGAGTCCTCTCCGTAAAAGTTTGGTGTGGACGGTTCCCTGGAAATAATTGTTTTCAATTATTATCATTTATATTTTACGTAGTATTATTTCTCTTTAAATTATATGACTATACTTACAACATTTTTCTTTCATAGACAGCACAGTTCTCTGTGCAGACATGCCGCAAAGACATTTGATCGTGATAAGATGGATTGGCGCACACAATTGTATGCATTCGTCCATTAAACGATTCATTGTGGAAGTGGCCGTGTTTTTTTTTTTTTTTTTTTTTCTCTTCACCTGGCTCCAGAAGTCGTCCGTCTCCTCAAATGTTTTTACTTCGCTTTTAGTGAACACTTTAAAGGTAGATATAGTTGAATGTTGTGCCTGCACTGTTGGGATGCTTATATAGCCGCATGTCTAAAATCTTGTTTTTCCTTAATAGCTAGAAGGTGGGGATGGCGTTGTATTTATGATTTAGCTGGCAAGGCTTGTGCCTTCCCTCGCTTGGATTGGCAAAGGTTGCAGGTTCCAGTTTGTCATTGAAATAGATATATTAGAATGGCAAGGAATGCCATCCTACTTTAAATTCCGATTGTTGCCGAAGATGGCAGCGTGAGGGGCTGGGATGATTTATAATATTGCTTCCTTGTAAGTGTTCCTGGACTCGATCGTAATGTGTAAAGGATGGAGGGGCTAAAGCTCCTTTGCGGTTGTATGTATTTCGTGCCACGTGACCTGTATTGTCTCTGGTTTATGTATGATCAATTGTGGTTCCCTTGCAAAAAAGAAGTTAGTGTTTCGTTTTCATTTTATTTTCATGTGTTGGTATTCTATTCGAACTTTTTCATGGTTAAGCAGATAAAGTATGATGACAACTTGTGATCATAGGGTCGGAAATGTCTGTTTATGTTGCATTAAAATTAATTTTAGCAAATATTCAAATCGAATGTTGTATCAATGCTAAGTTAAATCCGATGGTATAATTCAAATCTTCTTTAACTTTCAATTTAAAATGACTCTTCAAAGTCCATTCTACCACATCAATTGCAAAACTAATGCCCATTTCGCGATTCCGCGAAATTCCAGGAGAGGTCGGGGCTCATTAATGTGCATCAGTGTGTCAAAATGATTGGTACCTGTCCGTTATGCAAATATCATGCATATTTAATGCTTTTAATTACTATGCAAATTAATTGTTCTAATTATCATGCAAATGAGGGGAGTGGAAGGAGGTACTGAGAGTAATATCTACACTACTACTACCCATTATATTCTTAACTTGAAAAGTGATGTTCGATTGTTTTACACGGTAGAAATCTAATGTGTTACAATCTCATGACATATCAACCTGTAGTATAACCGGAGTATAATATAGAGCAAGTATCGTATTCAATCTTTTAGAGCAAAACCATTCTGTGTTAAAACCCGTGAAATAGTTCACTATAGTAGTTGAGAAACTTACAAACATGGCTCATTCTTCCATTTACTAAATAGCATTGATTTGTTTTTACGTTTCGACCGCAGATATTACTAAATTAATAACACACGTGTGTATGCTATGTTTGAAAATGCTTTTATTTGGAAACATATTTTAGTGCCCCTGCGATCGAATGGTCAATAGTTTGGACTTCTCTAAACCCAGAGGTCCCGGGTTTGATTCTCAGATGGGGCGGGGGATATTACTTCCTTTAACCACAATTATTCTCTTTGCTCAATGGAGTCTGGAGGTATGAATCTGGGAGTGAATCTCAACGTGTTAATGATAAATTTAATAACACACACGTATGTCTGAAAAAGCTTCGAGTTTCCAGAGACCACACAACATATTTGACTGCATCTATGGTTGACTGGTCAGCGTTCTGGGCGTTTCTTTATCCAAATGTCTCAGATTCGATTCCCGGCTGGGGCGGGAAATGATTCCTTTAACCAGAACTATTTTTCATCCTCTCCCTTAGAGTCTGGAAGTATAGATTGGGGAGTGAATGTGCGAGTGTTTAATGGTAAGTTTAATAACACACACTCACACACACACACACACACACATGCCCGCGCGCGCGTGCACAGCTGGTGTGTCTTAAAATGCTCTTAGTTTCAAAATACCACAAAATATATTTGACTGCCCCTCAAGTTGACTGTTCAGCGTTCCGGGCTTCTGTCAACCCAAAAGTCTCAAGTTCTAATCCTGGCTGGAATGCAGAATATATTCTTTAATCAGAGTTATTTCCTGTCCCTCACAGGGTCTGGCAATATGAATGTGCGTTTGTTTAATAGTAAACACACTCTGCTGTGGTATATGTCTGAAAATGCTTTTTAAAGCAACCGCAGAACATATTTGACCCTCTTTGCCATCGAGTGGTCAGCTTTCTGGGCTATTTTCGACCCAGATGTCCGGTGTTCAATCCCCAGCTAAGGCGGGATTTTTTTAAACACAATTCTTCCGTATCCTCCAGGAGTCTGTAGGTATGAATGTGCATGTATTTAATAGTGCAATATTGACAAACAAGATTAAGAATTGCAAAACATCGGCAGAAAAATTAAGGTGAGACATCGAATATTTTTTCAGATTTGAAACTTTGGTATAGAATTTTAGGGTGATATACAAGAACTGTATACGTCTAATAAATGAATATATTGTGATAGAGAAATTAAAATGCGAAGCTTTAATAAGATTAATAGTAACAATAACAACGATAATAATTAATAGTAATAATGAATAATAATGAATATTAATTATAATTAATACTATTAATAAATAATGCGTATTAACAGTAGCTAATAATTACTAATGTTAACAATTATTAGGTAATAATATTAATAATACTACTAATAATTAATAATAATCAATAATATTTAATGACAATTAATAATAATAAGCATTCATAATAATACTAAATAATTCATAAATAATAATAAATCAACAGCAAAAAATAATAACTCATTAATAAATAATAACGGCCAAGTCTCTATATTTTGACGAGGTGAATGAAGGGAAGGAAATCTGTTAAATATTCTGTTTCAGCTGGCTGTCTTGAGGTGTGAGAACTTCTCTGAGTCCCAGGGATTGGAATAGTCCTTAAATAGTGGGTATTGCTAAGAATATGCCTATAACACATATATAATAATACTCATACATATGTAATACACATGTTTCTCCCCCTCCCCTCCCTCTCCTTTGTCGGTCTGCTAATAGCGCATACATGCTAACTCAATTAGAGCCCTGTGTCAATTCGAGATGACAAAAGCGAAAAACAATGTTTATACGTTTTCTCAATTAGAAGCGCTAAACATTGCTTAAATGGCTTCTTATTTATAATATTATATCCATTAAATTGCCATTTGACCATCAGTAAATAATTGACCGCAAATATACGCGTGCTTACTCTAACAAATTAGATACAGCGCTTTAATTTGCGACTTGAGTGAAAATCGATTTTTGTGTGTAATACAAAATTCCTATACTTGTTAAATGGAAGCAGTACAGAAAATAAAACTGGCGTGTTACATTTGAAATGTCTTTCTCTAGCGAATGGTATTTTACCATCACATTGTTTTTTTTGAGATAACGTGTTTACAGGTACATGAACATATACCTCACCTGCGGTGCCTTGGTAGTAAAAGCGGGCGCTAAACATTATCAAAAAAATGAACATTTACATATACGCACCAGTTTATTGTGACAATGATGCAACGCAGCAGTGAAATTCAAATACATTCTTTTTTGTATTAGCTGTCTTTTCCATATTCCTATCGTTTAAAATAAAGAAGCAAAGAAGCTTTCCTGGAGACGAACACCTAGAGTACGTACTTGTTTATTTGCCGCTAGATGGTCGTAATACTGTTCTATTTATCTTCCTCGTTCAATTTTAAGGGAATGCACCAGGTTATGGTGACAATCAAATATATTTCTTATGTATTAACTATCGTTCCCTTGGTCACATTGTTTAAATAAAGAAATAAAGACACATTTCTTTCACGTATAAAGTATATTTTTGCTGTCGTAATTCTTTAAAAATCAACAAGTTAAAAACCAATAATTTTTATTGGAATCTAAAAATGGCTGAGAAATGACGGGACCCGGATAGTAAACCGTTTAAGGTTATCTTCCTATTTCAGATGATGTTATTTGAGGTTATGTGGTACATGAACTAGCTAAAAGTGGTTTCATTAGAATATGAAGATACCCCAGTCACCATCACACTGCACTTGCGGTGCTCTTAATACATTTGATCAAGTAATATTTTGGGTTAAATGGAGATATTTAATACACAAAGCTATCATCAAATATGAACTTATCTATTGCCCAACCAGCTCTACTTACTCTTTAGTTATGTCATTGTTAGGCTTCAAAATGGCTGTTTTGACAAAGAAGAAAATAAGGAAGGAGGTGGAAAACAGTAGGAGTAAAGGAAAGAAAGAGATTCGGAAGAAGCATGAATGTTAATTTGTGAATTTCTGCTTAATGTAATCCATTACCTATTTCAGCGTTCACCCGCCACACTATGGACGTGCTGCCATTTAAGTTTTGCATAAGGTACACCACCCATGCGAAGCTGGACGGGCAACTAGTTAATATTTTAAACCCACATTGATGGTTGACTTGTCTTATTCACATTTGCGATGCCATCATATCCCTGCACTACATTGCCATCAAGGATAGGACAGGTTCACCATGAATCGGTAAACTCATCGCTCCTAGTAGAATCTAAGGAACTTTGACGGTATTGTCCTTGTCTTACCAACATTGAAAAAAGAATGCTTATTATTAATTGTTATTGAATAAAGCTGAAATATAGCAATCATCTTTTGCAATTAACGGTGCGCTTACCTTTGTCTCATCTGCAGTAACCGATACACATTGCAGATCAAGTTGCACTTGAAGTATCAATGTAGTCTGTAATGCTCTGCTGGTTTTGTGCATATCACATGAGTGCGCCCATCGCGAACCTATGAATGGTGTTGGATGTCATGTGCTGTTCTGAAGACAGCCATTGTATCAAAGGCATCTGCATCATGAAGCTCGTACGTGGACTGGCCCTTAGAATGATAAACAATTTGTGCTATTAATTATCATTAATTTATTTGAATATAGATTGAGCAGCAGCACTGAATGCATGATGCTTACAAATTCTTTCTTTCGTAAATATTGCAGTCATTAGTGCAGACATACCGCGATGTTATTTGTTCATGATAAGCAGCATTTGCACATATGGTCGATACTTTATGAAAGAATGCACAATGATGTGATTCTTCACCACATATGCTCCAGTAGTCATCCTCATTCTCAAATGTTTATATGTCAACTTTCGAAAACGCTTTCACAGTAGTCATCGAATTGTTAGCGTGGTATTGTAATTGCTCTGCTTATGCAGGCGATCACATAAAACCTGTTTTCCTTGTACACCATAGGGCGCGAAGGAATGAAAGTATACGCACGTCCTTGCATTGAGAAAGCTGTGCAGGAGTTTTTCTTCGCAGTGCGCTCTAAAGGGAGGGAGGAGAGTTGTATGTTGAAACATGTTTGCAGTATGGTGCCAGAATTCCTAGCAAATGAAAAAACTGTGTATGGACCTAACTTCCATCGAATATGAATACGTTTATATCTCACCAGTGTGCTTCAAATTAAGTATAATTGCTCGTTTTTGTTTATACTTATTGATTGCAGTTAGAAATACCGCTTCGTTTGTAGCTCTATTTATGCTATATAACAGAAGTATAAGCTTTGCAAGTATAGTTTGTTCAAGAATGGGTAGGGTAGGCCATGTTAATGGATAGTCCATCGAGTCGGGGATCAAAGAAGGTTCATTAGGTTAAGAAGTACTTAGAATCTTAAATGGTCAATATGTACATTTTCCGTTAATGTACGCCTTATAGTTGAGGATTATGCACCCATTTTAAAATTTCCTTGAAAGGTATAAATTCGAAACAGGGACCTGCAACCATAATTTATTCTCGGAATTATTGTTGACCTGTACTAATAGCTGTGTTCAAACATGTGTCTCGTCTCGTTAGGAGTACCTGTTCCTGATACAATATTGTTTAAAATGTTTGTTCCAACCCACGACCTTATATCTGTAGATATTCATATCATTAGACGTAAGCCCCACTATATTGACTAACGTTTATTTGACGTATTTACCTAAATTAGTAAAGACTCTATACAATATTAAAGATTAATGTACTGCTACTCGAACCTAAGCCATCTGAAGTATCAGCAGTATACGTAATTGAAAATCTGTATGCTATTTAGGAGTGCATCAAGTAAAGTATTTTCAAATCTATCTCAGGATTCCGAGATAAGTAGTCTAATTATGACTGGGTGTCCTTTCAGCTTTTACTTACTGAACTACCAGATAATTACATTTTTAATTCTTGGTTTTCAATTTCAGATGTTTATATGTCATTTCGGGAGAGCTATAGATATATGAGTACTTATTGTGTTAATTAAACGTTTAATTACGTACAGCTAGAATACCTCTGATTTCAGATTCAGATTTACCTTGATAAATTAAACTAATTTTGTATAGTTAATTTATTCTTAAGTCGCAAATTAAAAGGCTGTACCTAATTTATTAGAGCAAGCTTGCGTATATTCTCGGTTAATTATCTATTGATAGTCAATTGCTAATCAATGGACACAATATTAAAATGAGAAACCATTTAAGCATGGTTTAGTGCCTCTAATTCAGAAAACATGTAAACAGTGTTTATCGCTTTTGTCATCTCGAATTGACACGCGGCTCTTATTGAGTTAACCTGTAAGCGCTATTAGCAGACCGGCAAAGGAGTGGTAGGGAAGGGGGAGCGGGAGAAACATGTGAATTACATATGTATTACATGGAAACACTTGTAATTACATGGGCGGCATGTCTTTGATATTGCTCCATCATAGATCCACTACTCATGTTCTACGGTATTAAAATGGTAACTATTAATTAAACATCACTTTGCTTGTAAATTTCCCGATTAATTGATCTCTAGACTGTGATTACAGGAACGGTTGCTAAGTTAATTTTACAAAAAAAAAAAAAAAAAAAATGTATTCTTCCATTTGCTAAGAAACATTCATTTCCCTTTCCGAGTTGAGCGGAGGTATTTGCAAATTTAAACAAATAAAATACTTGTTGACAATGTTTAACGCCGTTTTAACTACTTGCGGCACCACGGGCGATGATACATGACTAAAGATGGAGCACCGGTAAACTGCGATGGCGGGGAAAAGCGGAAAACCCGGAAAAACAACTCTGCGCCACTTTGTCCACCACAAATCTCACATGCGGTCGCTTGGGATTGAACTGTGGTCATCTAGGTGGGAGGCGAGCTAAAAGAAAAATATTTAAGTCCCACTAGAAGGAGATTGGCATGTTGGGATCTACTGACTGATAGGAGGAACTGGAAAAACTGGGGCAATATCCCGGGTTAACTGCGCGAAACCAGATTAAATTTGTTCTGTTAGAGTCAATTTATCTCTGTGTTTTCTCCCCCTTTTTCTTTGCCTTTCTGTTTTGTTTCTTTTTGTCATCTTTAACTTCTAACTGAAATATGCATACACGGTCAGCGACCCATGCAGTAAGTGTTTGTGCAATATCTGCAATAGTTTGACATTAGTAAAGATGCCTGGTTTACGATAAACTTGCTTAATAATCAGTGAAGTGTTGCAATCCACTCAACAGCTAGATTTGGAGATTGTGTCTTAAACTTTCAGTGCAAATAGACGTTTTGAGATCCTGTGAATGCTAGGCATTTTAACTTTCTCCACCATTTATATAGTAGGCATAGAAAGTACCAACTGCATATCAACAAAAATGTATTGTAATTTCACCGGAAATGCATGCTTTGTACCCTCCTTAATCTAAAAGTAAACTAGTTTTTGAAAAACATCCCGCGATTGTGTGTGCGTCTGTGTTCATGAACAATATAACTCATAAAAAATAAATGGAAACTTGGATGAATAACAAACTTGGTATTTAAATTCCGTATCTTTTATAGATGCTATACTAGATTTTTTTTTTCAAGAAAGTCCCCCCACACCAAATTGCCCTTTACATTGAAAACGTTTTCTAAATTTATTACACTCACAAAAATATTCTACAATCTTGATTAAAAATTAAATGTATTAAATGTATTTTCATGACGATAAAATGTATATTTGCAATTTATTGGAAATAGCCTGTTAAATTCTCTTCACTTGGAAAGTGAAATGAAATTTGTATAGCTGCTAAAGATTAAGTGATCATCAAAACAAGGAAATGTAGATCTCTTTAATATACACTATTTATTTTCTATAATTGTAGGTCACATTCTTCGTTTACACAGCCATTTTAGTATTACAGCATGATCTAAATAAAAAAACAACTTCATTTATTCTTCCTCTATTTCAATAAGAAATTTCGATTTTTCAGTGTCTTTTTTTTTTTTCAGTTGAACTTAAACAATCAATTATTTTTGCTAATTGATCGTTACAATTGAATCGATGATGTCAGTGAACAACGGTGCAACACCTAATATCATAGAAATCGACTTGCTAAGCAAAGAAACAGAGAAATGTATACACTCTTTCACTGAAATAAATCAGTATATTAAAATTATATACCCACAATTTTTAGCAACTACGGCATGATCTGAAAACCTTAGTTTCATTGCTTATACACCAGTTTCATTCACAAGTTTGATTTCTCAGTGTTTCTTCCAATTCTTTTACTTATTGAAAGAACGGGTCATCAAGAACTTCTTCCGCACCTTGCTGCTGGCTACTGTTCAATAAAAGGTTGGCATCCCTAGGCTTATCGCTTTCGATTCCGACGGGATGTTAGGATTATCGGCGGGATGTTATGATTATCAGCGGCTGCGAGCGCATGAGTAGCTTATTGTACTGGTTAGTATCTTCTGCTATGCTGTGAGTTCTGACGTGTGCCTGAAGCGAAATCAATCTATTCTACACAGGAACGTGTGTTTCTAGTGGAAAACGTTTTTAATAAACGTGGAAATTATACTGAGAAAGTGAAACAAAATTTCGTTCTCAGGTTCCTTAACTCAAAACTACCGCACCGAGATACTGTGAGTGATTTAATTAATACATTTCGGGAGTCAGGTTCCGTTCATGATGCTGTTAGAAGTGGAAGACCCAATGTGCTAACAGAAGAAAAACTATCGGATATATCGGATGGAATGCTTAAAAGTCCATAGAAATCAGTAAACAAATTGGCCCAACAATGTGATATTTCTTACGGTTCCGCATACAAAGCAATAAAAAAAGAACTAGGTTTGTATCCATATAAGGTATGAGTCGTCCACGAATTGAAACCCACAGATCACGGGAAAAGAGTTCAGTATTGTGACTGGTTTCAGAGTTTTTTTTTTTTTTTTTTTTTTTTTTTGCACCATGGAATTGACGTGTTAGATAGGATATTTTTTACTGATGAAGCTTGGTTCCACTTATCAGGATGCGTAAATTCACAAAATATGCGAGCATGGTCTACTGTAAATTCTAATGCAATTCAGGAAACCCTTTTACATTCAGACGAAATTGGTGTATGGTGTGCGATCTTTCGCTCTCGAATTATTGGGCCAATTTTTTTCCATAACTCAATTAATTCAGATGTTTATTTCTCGGACATTCTTTTTCCACTTATTTCACAGCTAAATGAAGATGAAGTGAACGGTGCATTTTTTTCAACAAGATAACGCCACTGCTCATACATCACATAAATCCATGGGACTGTTAATGGATTTTTTTGGGGGGAAAGACTAATTTCTAAAGGTCTGTGGCCTCCGCGGTCTCCTGATCTTACCCCTCCGGATTATTTTCTTTGGGGAGCCGCTAAAGCTTCGGTCTATAAGGACAATGCAAAAACAATCGATTAGCTGAAAACGGCAATAGAAGATTACATAACATCTGTAACAAAGGAGACATTAATTGCAGTGTTCGAAAATAAATTAAAATGAGTGAATTTGTGTCTTCAAGAAAATGGTAAATATTTCCGACATCTTCTTTAAACAGGTTAGTTGCATATTATCTTTCTATATTACGTTTCATGCATGAATATAGTGAACCTAGCAGTTTTCTTAACCAGCGAAATGTTTTCACCATACGCTCGCGCCAGCCAGTGCTGCCACCAAAATCCCCAACTCTAGGGTAATCTTGGTTACATGGGAGGTGTGGAGCGACTTCTAGATGACCCGTTATAATCCTTGCAGCTGAATAGACAATATCAGAGAACAACGATGCAACATACTATATAATAGAAATCGACTTGGTGAGCCAAGAAACTGACACAGAGAATAATGACATCTCAAGATAGAGGATCGAGAGATTTCTGATAATTTTTTTTTCTTTTCTGAAATTAGAAATGTATTCCTTACTGCTGAATCAATGATGTCAGTGAACAAAGGTGTAACACCTAATATAATAGAAATTGACTTTCTGAGTGAAGAAACAGAGAAAGGTAACATATTTAATTCATTATACACAGATTTAGAGATACATTTAACATAGATAGTTTTAGCATTTACAGCATGATCTGAAAAGGCTAATCTCGTTGATTGTCAGTTTGATTTTTAATTTTTTTTTTTATTTTTTTAGCTCTTTTCTCTAATTCAAATATATTCCTCACAGATGATTTGATGCTGAATGAAAAACGGATTTCAAGTGATACTAAGCATATAACACTAACAAAAAATAATTGCAACGACATTTAATATGTTAATGCTTTGATACATAACTAACACCTAACAGTACTGAACGCGTGAATTTGTTTATATCTTTACGTGACTCGTTTAAGCATCCTAATATATATTTCGTGGAGAAGGTATTGAGACGTTAAAAAAATCTTGTGAAACTGTATGGCTTTCCACGTTCAAAATGGATCAATAACGATGATTTGGGTTAAAAAGAATAGCATATTCAATAAAAATGCATATATGAAAATATAGTTTGTTTTATTTGTATTTTCTCATCTTCCTTCCTCTCCCATTGCATCGTAAACGATATTGTTTCCGTCAGTGAAAAGCAATTAATGCTATAATCTGCACATGAGTACAAAAGGTTTCTTTTTAGATAATGAGATAACTGAAAAAAAAAAACATTGTATACAATTATACTAATGTTTTTAAAGACAAGTTAGACGTGCATTTGGGGTTAGATATTTACAAAACCGTTAATTTCAAAATATATATATAGGTAACTTGTTGCTATAGAAGCGCTAGCGAACATCGGGCTACCTCAACATGATTCTTTACAGAGTAATGACCCCATTTAAGGGTGGAATAGGATCTGTCCAACAACTTTCGCCTATCGTCATTTCCATGCAGGGCTAATTTGCTTGTTTCCATTATTGAAATTATGACTACGCAATGTAAAAACAAAGAGCACAAGAAATTCAGCAAATGCTAAGAAAAAAGTGTTCATTATGCATAAAAAAGGTAAGAATGATCACAAGGGAAAGACGATCAACTCACTGCAAACCACTCTTCAAAATGTTTGGAATTTTACCATTAGCCTGTGAAATACAATTTTAATAAATAACATAGAAAAGTTTACAACAAATACAGATATTCATAACCAAAAGACCGGATATAGGCAGGACTTACATAGACCAACAAATAATTTACAGTTATTCCAAAAAGGGGTTACTACAAAGGAATAGTTTTGTTCAATTCACTCCCCTCTTCTATAAAAGAATTGCAAATGAACAAATACAAATTTAGATCAGAATTAAAAATATGCCTTATTACTCACACTTTTGCAGAGGAGGATTTCATTCAATCAAAAAAGGCTGGTAATAATGTAACATTATAAATATAATAACATTAATATTCTAAGAATGCAAGTGTACTAGTACACTTTTGGAAACATACAGGTAATTGAAAACTATGCAAAAGTGACACATCTGAAAATTCATTGACAGAGTTGTTATTTGTAAATAAATGTATTAATAAGTATGGATAAATGTAATTCTTGATATGAACTACATCCTGGAGTTTGGGCTTTGAGTCTAATCGCATAATAGTATCTACAGATTGCAATGATATGTATGTGTGTGTGTTGGGTGGGTACGGTTGGGTTGGATTGGATTGTGTTCAGTTGGGTTGGGTTGTGTTGGGTTTTGCATAATAACGGGATAGTTGAGTCCTTTTGGATGTCAAACTACTTACACAAACCTAATGTTCGCGTTCTCATCTTGCTTATGCTCTTAGTCTTATTTATATTCATTTTCATTTTAGTTCCTCCTTAAATCATTTTCATGAAATGGATTGGGCAACACAAAGAAGACTAGAGATGATGCAGTAAATTAGAGCTGGAACAATATTATTTAATAACACAATTTTTACTAAGTAAAACTAAAATATGCATGCCTATATTTGCAATCTGAGTTATATTGTACAAATTAAAACTATGTAAATTATTCATATACTAAGAAATTCATTTACGAAGTAGAAGGCATCTCTAATAGAAATTATTTTAGTTTTATTTTAAAGGGTAGAATATTACTAATGATTCTGAGTTTGCTAGGCAGTTTATTGTATAATTTTGACCCTATATTTAGGACGTTATGCTTAAAGATATTAATTCTGCAGTACTATAGATCACATAGTCTTCTATAATTTTTTTTTTTTTTTTTTTTTTTCAAACGGGAAGGGTTCTACGCTGCACCGAATGAGATGTGTTATCGTGCTCTGCGTTGTCATCTCTTTACATATTTCCCTCTCGCTCGCACATTGAGCATACAAGTCTGCCTGGCGACACGTGTATTATGAAAATCATTTGAGTTAAAAATGTGTGGTTTTTACGGTTCTGCTACGAACATCACTCCTTCTTTTTCATAAATTATTTTTTGCAAATTTTGAATATTTTGTCTTAGAGCAAGTAGTATTTATGGGAGACGAAATCACTTAGCGCGTTACTCCCCACTTAAGCGCGAATGCAATATGTCAATACAGCAGCACGCCGATTGGCTGCCGGCCTGGTGGTGCTCAGTGGCAAACCTCATCCCATTTGAAAGTCACTGTAGTTTTGTGGTTGTGTATATATCTATTTTTTACCATTTTGTGTTTATTTGAATGTATAAAATAACTTAATTCTATAATATCAATAGAAGCTAGGCTAAGGATATGAAATTGCTTAAACAAATCCCTTCATAATGTGAGTTGGTTTGCACCTCCTAAAATTTGCACCGCGCGCTTTTGAATTCTAAGCACTTTATCCACATCAGACATTCGCTTAAGTAGCTGCAAATATATGCATAGTAACAGTTCATCATAGTTACTGTATTTGTCACAGTTTTGAACATTTTGAGGATCTAGCACACTATACTTAATTTGTTTGTTAGAAAAGGGATATGAGGTTTCCATTTTAATTCATCATTGAGTATAATTCGTAAAAAATTAAAATAATTTTGTACTGAATAATTTTAGTATTGAATATAATATTCGATTCTCTTTGGAATTTTATATTCTTGTCCATCTTTTCCATTTTATTTCGTTGCAGATTTCAGTTAGCCCATTCCGGTTTTCATGTTCTTTATTTCTTCGAGCAAAACTTCTATTATTTCCACCGTGGCGTGAATTCTGGCTCTTGGCACCAGTGAAACTGTTTTTTCCTCCAACAACTCTTTATTTTTTCACATACTAATTCAATTTCCCCGCAAATAACTGTCTTTCGTAACAATTATGTCGCATATTTTCTTTTCGACATTCGCTGCGGCAACAGTACAACTCGCTACAAAATTCTCGTTGAGCTCATTCAACTTTTGTATGCGATGAATTTCCGGTGGAAATTAAAAACACAAAGCAGAGCTTCTTTGTCCCTTATTTATCTGTTGGTCACGTCTCTGGAAATTTCCAGAAGCCGACTCTCGTGCGGTACACCGCAGATATGCACAAATTCACAGGCTTAACAATGAGCATCTTCGACATGATATTCCGAAAGAATTTGCATTCAATCGAACAGGTGTAAAACCCTCACGCGCGTGTAACAATGAATGCCAGCAATCAGTTCTGACTTAAAAAGCATCTGGCACACATTTCGGCGATTATGTTCGCAGGGCATATTGACAAGATTGGACATCGGTGAACACAGATTCAGTATCGGCATATATAAAAAAATAAAAAAAAGTGTAGGACCAATTTTTGAAAGAAAAAAAAAACAATAACAAACTTAAATATATGACATCGCCGTCCATGAGTATTTTATTTTAAGTGTCTGACATATCTTGCACTTCAGCAAATCCTCATTATCCCACCGTGTCATACATGCTTCGCATGCAAAGAGCATTCAAGTACGCTTCTTAGCTTAGCTTCTTACAGGCTGTGATGGCACATAAGACAGTAGTGCGATTTTCCATGCTTTTCGATATACAGCAAATTGGCGCGATGTTTTCCTTTCTCTAATGGCTCGTATGCATAAATGACAAATATATAACTTTTTAATACACAAACAGAGATAGATATTCCAAGGTTCTGGCTTTTCATAGTCTTCAATCTCATGGAGAGGTACAGGGAACTGAATATTCCTAAAACTGAACGCTTTGAAATGCTATCTCTCTGGTATGGTTGTGGACAGTCTCTATAATTCTTTGCAGGGTATCTGAAAGCCAGCATGCATCATACAAAGCAGTAGGTATCACTATTTTTGTTTAAAACTGATGCCCTGTTCCAGATAGTTCCAGCTAATTCTATATATGCTGCAGCATCCAATGGATCATATAAAGGCAACTTTCGTCACACCATTGATTGTGAATAGTGACTTCGATTATGCCAGACCCTGACATTGCGATATATGTTCCAAGAATATCCGCTGCAATTGCATGCAAAAAAAGGTTTTAAGATTCTTGACCAAAGGTTAAGTGTGGTATTTGAATTAAAGAAAACTGGAATGATCTCATCCTTTTCACGGTTTTGGATTAAACGGTACTTCCAGGGAGCAGTTCATTTTTAAACCGGACCTTCCTTTGGAAAGCACGTTTCAGTTTTTTAATCACAAGATCGCCACATTCCATTAAGAACTCGTGGGGCCCAAATCCTGGTATTAAAAATACATCCCTCAAACTCGATAACTTTACATTTTAAAGCATAACAAGAATGCTGATTTTCTATAACAGTTTAACTTTTTTACGTGTGGCGATGCTTCATATTTTCTTATTGACGGCTGTGGACTGGCTAATGTCCATCTGCACGCCTGAATAAGATAGAGCCTGTTAGAGTTCCTTATATACACATAAGATTAATCATACGTTGTTTATATGGATTGAAAAGGAAGTTCAAAATGGATGCCAATATTTACGCAATACCCATAGAAATTGACACATAATTCAGCATATACATATCGGTAGGCTGAATTCTCCTGCGGAAGCTGCTCCATGAAAATGGTCTCATCATCGAAGAGCTTCTTCCTCTTACATGTTTCCTTTTCCTCCTTCTTTGACAATCTGCGTTGTGAGAAGATAAGGTATCTTAGAGGCTACTTAAATGACGGATTCCTTGCAGGAATAAACCTAAAACACACACAGCTACTGAAACTTGAAACACAAGCTACTTGAATGATGGATTCCTTGCAGGAATAAACCTACACACAAAAGGATTTATCTTAATACAATAAGAATTAGTATTGATCATATCAAAATATGGTGTTCTTCTGTCGAATATTAAGCATAAGAGGTTGAATTTTTTAATTTTATAAGCATTGATGTATGCTCACATCTCTGCTTTAGATGTCTTAACCACAGTTGCTCGAGGCTCTGCTTTAGTATCCTTCCCATCTACTTCATGCAAATCTGTTCTTTCGTTATCCAACTCAGTGAATGGAACAGCTTTGACTTCCCAATCAGGGCTTCTACAACAGAAACATTTATTTCAAATTCTAAATAGTTTGAATATTTTGATTCTGCTTATTTCAATGATTTTCATTTTTGTACTTATTATTTCTCTTTATGATAAATGCTGCATCCCTCTGAGCATAGGAAATATATGGTCCACAACTTGTTGTGAGAAGGATCCGCGCCTCCAGTCGCGTGCATCTTCCCATCACAGGTCTCCCGATGATACGATATGATCCCAGGGATCCTCCTGTCTACTTTCCATGAATCACGCATTATTTACACACGTAATGTTCATGTCTTCCTATGCACTTTTAAATCAGCTCTGGAACTCACATTTGAAATTTCCGTCTTCCGTATTGACTGTCTGGAGCCCAACGCCTGCACCTGTTGCTTGCTTTCCCTGTTCTAGACCTGTCTGAACATTAGCGACTGGCTGGAGCTCTACGCTGATCATGTGGCTGAATGTACGCATTCATTGAAGGTGAGAGTGGCATCAACACACACACACACACACACACACACACACACACACACACACCAATCAATCAACCATACCACGTTTTCATTTGAGATTCTTGTGTTAATTCATCAGTTAATATTTATTCAACACCCTTGTTGTCAGGCTTGGAGCCACACACTTAAGATGTCAATTATCGATGGCTAAAGGTAAACTTATCTAGCGGTCATATGTCCAAATTTGGATCGTCTAGTGTTCATCTAAAAATTCTCAATCTTCTAGCGATCCATAGTTCATCTAAAAACGGATGTTATGAACATAGAGTCGCATACCTCTATAAGGATGTGCAATTATCAGTCTCATAACTATTAGCCACATTGTGTCTACAAGGACGATGATTATAAGGTTTTCAAGTATTCAATGCTAGATTGGTGGCCTTCTACCAACATTTCAAATTACAAAACATCTTGCATAGTTCATTGCAATTAAAAAGCAACATTTCATATGGATATATTTCATCTTGCATGGTATAAACGATATAAAAATTATTCATTAATTTGAAATCATATATAGGAAAGTACTTTATGCATAAAAAGAAGTGCATATAAGAATGATTTTTAAATTAATGTTAGAATATATGTGAGATGTGTAGAATTTCTATCGGGCAGAGGAGAACGTAGGTAATACTGCAAATAATGTTTTAGAACATCTTTTAGTATAGAGTGATGTATTGCCCCTGCTCCGGAAAATATTGTTGCTTCCCGTTTATATAACATCTCTATTTTCCATGAAGATCGGACTATTAGCTCGTAATGTATGCTGACTTTCTCTGTCGCCGATGGATAGTAAGTAAAAGGAAGTAGTGTATTTCACCTAAACTTTTACATTTAATTTTACCAGAAATTCATGCTTTGGGGCCTCCTGAACAACAAGATTTACAAAAGGGTTGGTGATTATGTGTGTGTGTGTGAGAGAGAGAGAGAGAGAGAGAGAGAGAGAGAGAGACAGAGAGAGAGAGAAGTGAAATGAAAGAGCACAATTGTTATACAGAATAAATCAAAATTTCACACCTGAATAAGACATCGTTTAAGCACCTCTAGATGAAGATTTACATACATTTCTTCCAACACAAATTACCCCTTATCTTGAAAGTTTTTCGTAGTTTTTGTTTTTGAAAACCACTAGCGAATGTTTTTGAAGTGCTGACATAACAAATAAGGTGTGTATTGTTAAATTCTCTATGAATTAGCGTATGAAGTTGTCATCATTCTCAATGATTGTTTATGACTGGGAAACCATAATGATGTACAAATGCCTTTAGTGACTCAAACATTAGTTACAAATACGGAATTTACCTCACTGCTGCAAAAAATTCACTCGACGCGTCTACGCGAATGTATAAACGGTTTTCTCACGCCAGACACGCCACTGCGCTCTAATACTCCAGTCGAAGTCTGTCTTACTCTACCCCGTCATTGAATTGACGTGCCGTATTTCCTATATTTTATTGCAAGGTACACAAGATACACATTCCAAGGCCTTCAACTCCCCCGACTCATATACTAAGGCGAACGTGAGAGCGGCCTAATACGGACGCTCTGTTACACTGCTGTCCCCTCACGGCTTGTCATCCCGACCAGCGTCATCATAGTGTGCTAGACGATCTAAATGTCTTATCAGGCTGTTCCCTTGGGGTAGCCTGCGGATGTGGTAGACCCTCTTCACTACAAGGTACGGCACTTGCCAGGTTGTTGAAGCTTTAGGCAGTTTCCCTTGATCCGGATAGAGCGATATCGCCACACCATATACCTTGCTGAAAACTTTAGCCTTTTGGCACTCTAAGGAGTACTATCCCCTACTTGATCTTCATTGGGTCCCATTGGGCCCAGTAGTACTTGTACACTGTACTCTTTGGGTCGCCTGGAACGTGATCTCTGCCTCTTCTGACTGCATGCAAGTAGTAGTAGTATTATGGCTTTAGGGCGCACAACTGCATTGGTTATTAGCGCCCTAGGGTAATTAAAAGAGCTAAAAGTTAAAAGTCATAAAAACCACTAAAACAGAAACACCACACAAGGGTTAAAACCAGAGAGAGAACAAAAATGCCACCAAAGCCAGACTAAAAACAAGGGACTAAAAGGATAAAACCCAGATAAAAAATTAAACCCTACTGTACATCCCGCAGCGGCGGAGAAAATTAAAAGGTTCGGCACAAGATACAGGGTTGTCGCCGACAAGGTGAGGATGTCAGTAGGCAGACATAGCAACGCACGCAGCACAGTAAAAAGGTGGCACTCCATAAAAACATGACGCACCGTCAAAGGCTCGTTACACGAAGCACATTGAGGTGCGGGTTCCCCACGTAAAAGATGCTGGTGGCTAAAACGGCAATGTCCGATACGCAGTCGCGCTTAAACCACCTCATCGCGGCGATATGCACGCGAGGAAGTAGGCCAGGGGACAGGAAGGGACTTGACCGCTCTCAGTTTGTTGTCACGCACCCCGGACCATTCCGCGAACCAGCGCGAAAGAATGGCCCGGCGCAGGTGAACACGAACATCACCTGGAGGAACGGTGGTGCTAAAAACTGTAGGTAATAAAACTGCAGGCTTGGCAGCTGTGTCCGCTTGTTCGTTTCCGCTCACACCCACGTGACCAGGAACCCAAACAAACGACGCGCTGACGTCAGCGTCAGCGAGCGACTGCAGGAGATCCTGTATACGCTGTATTAACGGATGGCATGAATACAGCTCACGCAGGCCCTGTAGTGCACTGAGGGAATCGCTACAAATAACCAACTGAATTATTTCCTGTCCCCGGATAAAAACAGAAGTCTGATAGATACTAAAACGTTCGGCGGTAAAAATCGAACATTGCCCCAAAAGATGAAATGTGTAACTCCGCGAATTAAAAACAAAAGCACATCCCACACCACGGTCTTCCTTGGAACCATCCGTATAAATAAAACAATGGTTGGGAAGCCTAGCCTGCAGCTCTAAAAATGCGGAGCGGAAGACAGAAGGTGGAGTCGTCGATTTCGGCATGGATGCCAACCCAAGGTGGAACTGGGTGGAAGGAACATTCCCCCAATGGAAATACAGGCGGTAGGCGAACATCCAAGATCCGAAGAAGCAGACGAAAACGAACTCCTGCGGGAAGCAAGGCAACCGCGCTGACAGCATATTGACGGTCATGAGAATCGTCAAAGAATAACTTGAAGGTGATCTGGCAAGGCAAAGAGGCGCATAGCATAGCTGCAAAGAAGCAGATCACGCCTATGAGATAGCGGAGGTTCAGCAGCCTCCGCAGACAAGCTGATGACCGGGCTAGTCGGAAACGCACCCAGTGCCAGACGAATCCCTCGGTGGTGAACTGGGTTTAAACGTCGTAAAACCAAAGGACAAGCCGAAGAGTACACAATGCACCCGTAATCAAGTTTAGAGCGAACAAGGGAACGGTAAAGCTGTAACAGCACGGTGCGATCTGCTCCCCAGGATGTGCCACATAAAACACGTAAAATATTAAGTGCACGATCACATCTAGCCTTCAGGGAAGAGACATGGGACGACCAGCTAAGCTTTCTGTCGAACACCAGGCCGAGAAGCTTCACCGTTTCGGCGAAGGGTAGCGGTTCCGGCCCAAGGTGTAGAGAAGGCGGATCGTAACGTTTCCGTCGCCAGAAGTTTACACAAACTGTCTTCTCAGAAGAAAAACGGAACCCATTTTCAACACTCCAAGCGTGTAGACGATCAAGACATGATTGCAGGCGGCGCTCCAAAAGTAAAGTGCGCCGAGAGCTGCAATAAATTGCAAAATCGTCCATGTAAAAGGAGGAGGAAACGCCTGCAGGAACACACTCTACAATAAGATTGATGGCGACAGCAAAGAGAGTGACGCTGAGTACCGACCCTTGATACCGTTCTCCGTATTAAAAACACGAGAGCAAACAGAACCCACACGCACACGAAACACCCTGTTCATCATGAACTCCCGGAGGAACACAGGAAAGCGGCCACGGTAACCCCACTTGTGCAAGGTGCGCAATAAACCAGTCCTCCAGCAAGTGTCATAAGCTTCCTCCAGATCAAAAAAGATAGTCACAGTTTGGCACTTGCATAGAAATCCATTCAGCATGTGAGTCGAGAGGGAGACGAGATCATCAGTCGTGGAGCGGTATCGGTGAAAGCCGCACTGGATATTGCAAAGCAGTTTCTCAGACTCGGGCCACCATCGTAACCGTCCATTGATCATGCGCTCCGTCACCTTGAAAACAGCGCTGGTGAGGGAGATAGGACGGTAGCTGGAAGGAAGTCTACGATCCTTTCCCGGTTTTAAAATGGGAACTACGGTGGCTTCACGCCAAGCCGCAGGAAACACACCCTCTTGCGAAACACGGTTATATAGGCTCAGGAGATAGAGTTTACCATCAGAAGAGAGGTGCTGCAGCATTGCGATGTGGATACTACCAGTGCCTGGGGCGGAGTGCCGAAAAGATGCTAATGAGGCAACCAGCTCTCGCATGCTAAAAAGTGTGTTATAGCACTCGGTGTCAGAGTACCGGAAAGAGAGAATCCACCTCCGTCTTAATGGCACGGAACGCCGCGTGATAATTGGCGGAACTGGACATATTTGCGAAAGTGCTACCAAGGACGTCTGCAACAGCAATCGGATCAACTACGGTGTCGGTGCCGACGAGTAGCCCCGGTATCGAAGTACCAGTCTGCTTACCGGCAACAAGGCGGAGCTTCTCCCACACAACGGATAAAGGTGTTGTGCGGTTAAAGGTAGACACGAACGAATTCCATTAAGCCCTTTTGCTATCCTGAATAATTCGGCGTGCCCTTGCGCGTGTTTGTTTAAAAATGCTCAAATGCTCCAGCATAGGGTGATGTCGAAATACCCTAAGAGCCCTCCTACGAGCACGAATGGCATCGCGGCACTCGGCAATCCACCAAGGGACTGGTAATCGTCTAAGGTAGGCAGACGACCGCGATATTGAGTGCTCGGCAGCGGAGGTCACGACAGAGTAGAAATGCTCGACCACCTGATCAACGGAGTCGAACTGGCAGTCGCTAAAAACAGCAAGAGCGGAAAAAAGAGACCAATTCGACTTAACCAGCTGCCAAGAACTCGCACGCGAGGAGGAAAGGTGGCGTGACATAAGAGTAATGACACAAGGGCAATGATCACTAGAATGAGTGTCTGATACTACATTCCACTGAAAGCGGTGAGCAAGCTGTGCAGAGCAAAAGGAAAGGTCCAGGTGCGATAACGTGGCAGAAGAATCGGAAATGAAAGTAGGTTCACCGGTGTTCAGAACAGAGAGACTATATTGAACGAAAAGGTCGGCAAGAACAGTCCCCCGCGTGCAAGCCCTAGGGCAACCCCATAGGGGATGGTGAGCATTAAAATCACCCACCAGAAGAAAAGGTGGTGGGAGCTGTGACAAGAGATGGAGCATGTCAGCGGCGCAGAGGATAGATGAGGGCGGAACGTAGACATTACATACAGTGAAGGAGAAACCAGGAAGAGTAAGTCGGATAGCAATAGCTTGCAAGGTAGTAGTAAGCGAGACTGGCAGACCGCAGATGTCATTGTGCGTGAGGATCATAACACCCCCATGAGCAGGAGAGCCCTCCTCCGGTGTAGCATCAAACCGTATGGGAAGGTATTGGTGCAGGGCAAATGCATCGTGGGGGCGAAGCTTTGTCTCCTGCAAACACAGAACCAGAGGGTTATAGGACTGTAGTAACAGCTGCAATTCGGCCCTATGAGTACGGACACCGCGGATATTCCACGTCGGGAGAGCCATGGAGCACAGTTAGATGCGTGAAAGGTTACCGAATAATCATAATATGAGTTTGCAGCTGGAATACAAACGAATGGTGGAAACGCAGTAGATGAGTTTAAGGTGGGCGTTTCTTGTTCTTTTCACTCTTTGGACCCACAAGAATATAGCCACTTTCGTCGGCGCTATCCGCTGATGTTCGGGATGCGGAAGAGCCCCTACGGCTCGTAGAACGAGAACGGGACTTGGCAGGTTTATCAGTGGCCTTGAGTTTTTTACGACTGCGCTCATGAGCCGCAGCGACAGGTGGTGTCGGTCGAACAAGCGGCTTACGAGTAGGTTCTGGAGAATTAGACCTTGAGGCAGTGGTTACTATAGATGTTGACTGTAAGGTTGTTTTGCTCGGTGACTGCTCTGTTTTCGTACACGCGTCGGCTACGGGCACGGTTTGTAGTGCAACTGAGGAAGCAGGAGTGCGGCGGAGCGCTGATGCGTAGCCTGAGATGGTCGGAGTCTGCGATTGTTGGGAGCAACGCCGGGCTTCAGGAAAAGTTAGGCGTTCCTTAACCCGCAACTCCTGGATGGTTTTTTCCTCTAGAAAACGCGGACACTGCCGGGAGCTGGATGGATGGTTCCCTTTACAGTGGACGCAGCAAGGGTCCCGAGTACAAGCACTTTCTCCATGAGCAGGTCGGCCGCAACGTTCACATGTAGCGTCGAAGGTGCACCGACTTTGGGTATGACCGAATTTCTGACACCGAAAACAACGCATGGGTTTCGGTACATACGGTCTCACAGTAGCGCGTTCATAACCACAGTAAAGTGCCTCAGGTAAGATGGTGCCTTTGAACGTTAGGAATACCGTTCGCAACGCAACCGACTGACCATCACGTTTACCGAGAAGACGGTACGCCTGACATACACCCTGGTAGGATAGGTTGGACACAATGTCTGCATCGGAAAGGACGTCTAAAGAGGCGGTGGTCACCACGCCTCTACAAGTGTTCAAAGTCTTGTGCGGAGCCACTGTTATGGGGTACAACCTAACAAACTGGCGTTATTGAGCTTCTTTGACTGGTCCTCTGTCTTGGTTTCCACTAGAGGGGTACCGTCTCTCGTTCTGGTAGCATTGATCACTTTACCGCAAATCCGGTCAATTTCTCGTTGGATAGAGAAGGGACTAATATCTCGCATTGTTTTCTTTTGGCAGGCCAAGGTCACAACTATAAAGCGGTCAAAGGAAGAGGTTTTGCGCGGAGATAACATAATGGAAAGACCCCCTTCCGCAACCGTCGGCGTCAGCCTGCCATCCGGGGGTAGAGAGAAAAGATACCAAAATACTTTTCGGTCTGTGCAGCCTGGTAGACCCCTACCAGACCGATCTCAAGGAATACCTCAGGAGTTACCCTCCAGCCACCACTGCTGGTCCATACGGATAAGCCCTTCACCATGTACAACCCGGCTTTAAGTCCCTACCACAGGTATAACCACCTGTGGCTCCCCACTTTAGGCCATGTTGTGTAATAAAGCAGACATGGATTCAGGGGACTTGTGGTTGATTACACAGGGTTCCGTTAGCGGTAACAGGACCGGTCCGTAATTCTAACCCAACGAACAGCGTTCGTCGGCAGATTAAAAAGGACCGGGCCCCCGAGGAAGCTACGTGGGTGTACATAACGGTATGGACGGGCTCCGCACCTAAGGCTTACACATAGGGGCAGTAGGAAGGGTACACTCAACCTTCACGCCTGAGACCTCCGAAGAGCACACATGCTGGAAACCGCGCTGGAACCGTGGGACAGGAACCACGGAGATAGAATAAAGATCCCTGTTGGTGAGGCAGGAGTTAATAAATCTAAAGCCTTAATACTAAACATATAAAGAATAAGCCTAGAAGGGGAAGCAGATGAGGCGAGTAAATTCGCTCTCACAAAAACAAACAAACAAATATGCACACAAACACAAAACATGGCTCAGTTGATAGCGATGAGGATAATGAGATGGCGGCGAGTGGCTCGGGAACCCCCGGGTGCGCCAAACCCGTACCTACCGTAGTAGGCCCCTGGGGGGCCACATGCAAGGCCAGTGTTCTTCCGTCGGAAGAGTGAGGGGTTTCGCGATGTTGGAGAAACTTCTAATGAGCCAGCATTAGTAGCTGCATGGGCTCAGGAAACTTCGAAGTTCTTGTTTGTCTTTCAGCCAAAGCCAATCTTTCACTGCCCAAACTTTCTCCGGGTCCGTGGCACCCTAGATGATGAGATTATGTGGCTCAGAAGGCTCAAATAGTTCAACTCTTTGCAAAAGGAGAAGAAAAAGAAACAAATCGTCCTTCGTAGTCTAAGAGTTACATGCTTGCCGCTGGTTCCCAAGTAGCAGGTCCAAACCCGACAGGGGGCAATGTATTTTTTAGGGTTTAAAAATCCTTAGAATGGTTTCCTTTGGAAGGGAAGTAAGGCCATGGTTCTTTGTCACAGTTTTACGGCACGTAAAAGGACTTTGAGCTTTATAAAGAGGTCTCTGAGCAAAATCAGCAGGTTTTAAACGGTCAATATAGAATAGGACGCTGAGAACCGTAGCAATTAAAGAGCGTCCATAAATATATTTTAAAAAATCGTTGCATAACAGTCGGCATTTCTTCGCGCTCAAATCCAAGTTGGCTGCATGCAGCATTTACAATATCTTGGCCATCTTCTCGAGATGTTCTTCGATGTTGTTGCCTACGACGATGATGTCATCTAGATATATTAGGCAGGCACCGTCGGTCATCTCTCTCATCACTGATACCATGAGGCGCTGGAACGTGGCTGGTGTATTGCAGAGACCAAAAGCATAACCGTAAATTGTCAAAGCCTTTGGCTTTCGGAATATGGTCTTGTTGTTGTCTCTGAGATCTAAGGTCTCTTGCCAGATTTCAAGCCCAAAGTCTAGAATTACTGGGCACCAGTAAGTTTGTCCAGGTTGTCGTCATCCGCGGTAAGAGGAAACAGTCCATTCTGGTGATAGCATTCTTTTCTATGGTCCGCGCAGAATTGTAGATAGGCTGTCGGATAGTCTAATTATTTTCCTGGATTTCATGTCCTCCAGCATATTCCGTACCCATTTGCCTCGCCAGGGCAACACGTCTTAGTGGTTGCCGGATTGAACGGGCGTCTCCGGCATTGATGTTGTGGAGTACTCCGTCAGTGTGAACATAATCGCCTTTCCCTTCGCTGAAGACGGACTGGTATCGGCTAAGTAGTATAGTAGAAAGCGGATCCACTCTAGTTGTGTAGTGGTCAGATGTTTCGCCACCCTTTCAGCGGGACTTTTAGCCGGCACCCCAGTACCTGCGACGTTACTGGTTGGTCGGATGCTTCGCATGGCGGTATACCCATAGCTGGCTCGAATTTTCCTAGCTGGCTAGAATTTTCTGTTCCGGTCTTGATGTCCTGGTCGGTGTCGCACGGGTTCAGCAGCCTCATGGGTTCTACCTCCTGGCAAAGCAACAATGTTCGAAAAAACACAATATCCGTGCAGTCTTGTCTTCCGACTCAATATTAAGTTCTTTGACCGGTGAACCTCCAAGTGCGCCTTCACCACCACCCCGGCCCCGCTTCTAGTGGGCACAACTGCATCGTCCTTCAGGATGACCCTGCAGATCTTGGGAAGTTCAAGTGGGCACCCAATGAACACCTTATATCGGTCAAGTCACAAGATCGTCCTGTCGACTTCGACCATCGCCTCGTGGCTCCCGAGAGCTCTCAATCCCAGAATATCATCCTCAGTCACCCTCGCGACAGACTCACTGTGCTCCATCTGAATGGAGGCTCCCTCTTAAACAAGCAAGATGGCTCCCGACGCCGGCACTAGTTGGTAGGGCTGACTGGGTGTTCCTGCGCCAAGCCTTCACCACGTCAGTTCTGATTTCAGTTACAGCTGCACCTGTGTCTACTAGTATCCGGTAAGATTTCCGTTTTATCCAGCCGTCTGCAATAATGAGACTGCAGTTCACTCTTCTGCCCAAGGCACGTAGTGTTGCTCCAGGGGGGTGAAGACGGGCCCGATGTGCCCCTTGCCATACCTCCTTACTCGTTTTCCTCCTGCTCATCGTCTTGGTGTGTGCAGCCCTTCACTAGGTGACCTGGCTTGCCACATCCCCAGCACTAACCATTTGAAAGTCATCGTTTTGGGGCTGTCCTCTCTCTCCTTCCCTCCCTCCTTCCCTCTCTCTCCTCTCCTTCCCTTTATGGAATACTCCTGTTCTTCGAGGTAGGCACAGCTGTTGTCTTGACTGCTTCCATTCTGTTTGTTGCCTTAATGACTCTTCGATCGTCTTTTGGTGGCCAAGTATCAGGTGCGTCAATGAAGGAGCACACAGCTTGCTGGAACATGTAACTAGGTAGTCGGTTTACCAAGATTTTTTCACTAGCTGTTCTATGGCTAGGGCAAACTTCTGCATCGTCTCACCTCATAGCAGCCTCGGCTCAAGCTGATTGTGGTAAGCTGCAGCCAAGCAGTGGTTCCCAATGTTGTTCTCGAGAACCTCCTAGATCTCAGTAGACTTCGAAGACGTTGGGATCACATTCAGTACTTCTACCGTCCATCACAGCTTATTTGCTATTAGATGTGAGTCTCCTCCTCAGCTAAGCAGATGGGTGGTAATGGTGACAAACAGGCGGCCGAAGACTTCTAAGTTTGATGTCCCATTGTACCTGCATGGTTTGAGGTGCGTGGATTTTGTGTCACAACCTGGCCTCTCGAGCATGAAGACTTTCACTTTTCAGAGAATCTTTCCACCATAGTGTTTACTTCCTTGGTGCTGCTGTCGACTCTTCCCTTTAGGGCACTAAAGGCTTCAAACGTGGCGCCAAATGCAAAGGAGCTCGAGGAAAAGCAGATCCAGAAAATAAAGGAAGAAGAATAAAAGAAGCCAGTGGATCACCAAAGAGGACATCAAAGAGACGGAAGAGAAACAGGCAGATTCAAATCCAGGAGGTTGGGTGACGAGAGTTCAGCAAGAATCTGAGAGCGGTAACCCCCGAATATCCAGTAACAACCAGGAGGACATCAGGACGATGGGCTAGCAGTGAACCATTGCACTCTTCAGTTACCGTCAGCAGTCATCGCTGAATTAATTGTTCCATAAGTTCAATATATGTGTGAGTAGATAGTAAAGGTAAATCCTAGCGCACAGTTACATAATAATTAGATCAATTAATTTGCATATTTAATTCATTTGCATATTAAAAATTTTCCATATAAAATTTTGAATAATAATTTGAGCAATTTATTTGCATATCTGAAGGATATCAATCATTGATTCATATTACAGAGATTGCGCACCACGCCCCGCGGGCCACGCCCTACCCCCCTCGCCCCCATGGCGCGGAAAGCAGTCGCTGATCGCCAAATATTGAGGTACATGGGACTTTGACGGGTAATTTACAATTGAAATTTAATGATGGTTGTAATTGTGCAATCCGATTTTACCTATCATTGCATAGTAAGAACTTTATACATTACCCGATTTGAATATTTACTATAATTAATTAAGTGGTGAATGAATAGCCATTTCAAGGTATACGATCACAAGTTGGCATCATACTTTACCTGTTTGAACATGTTAGAGCTCATATGCCACCAAAGACGTACACCAGCAATGTAAATATACACCCCTCCTTCCATTAGACTTTTAATTGAGGTCCAAGAAATGCTAACAAAGAAGAAGCATCAACAATCCTCACGTCCCTCCTGCAGCCACCATTGATAACAATGAAAATTTAAAGTACAACAGCCTTCCAATACCAACCAGCTCTTTGGCGAGCCTTTGATATTAAGAATTTAGAGTGGAGTCGCATTCTTTACTGGACGACCTGTGAAGTGAGTGCAGAGAAGAAGCACAGCATTACGCCTACTTCCACGCTGAATCTGCAATGGTCTAATGCATACAATTGTGTGTGCGCCCGCCTGGGTAGTGTGGTGGTAGCGTGTCTGCTTCACATTCAACAGGTCGTGAGTTCGAATCTCGCTTAGGGAGAGTTGCCCGGATAAGGGGTTTTTCGGGGTTTTCCATTATCCTGAGAAGACCAATTTCGAGTAACCTCAAGCTCCATAAGCCCCGAGATCATTTGAGCACCATTTTACCAATTTCATTCATCGTCCGATACGACCGACCAGGTTAAAGGACGTTAAAATACAAAAAAAAAAAAAAATTGTGTGTGCCAATTCATCGTATCACGATCGAATGTCTTCGCGACGTGTTTGCATATAGAACTGCCCTGTCTACGAAAGCAATATTGCGTAAGTATAGCTAGTCTTTTTTTAAAAAAAACTTACATAAAAAGCAATTAATAATAACCAATTGAAAACAATTATTTTTTCAGGGAACCTCTCACACCAGAATTTTATGGAGAGGACACTGATGAAATGGATGTCTTCAGAAACATTCGGAGTTGTGCAATGGGCACACTCATCTGGTGTTATGTTCAAACCCTGCAGAACACTACAGAATAACGTCATAGTATATATGCAATCTCGACTGGAACGTATATCGTCGAAGACAGATGAAACAAAAGTAAGTGCAACGTGAAAAAAGCCATTGCAGTAAAAGCGGGCGTTAAACACTACCAAAAAATAACGTGAAAACATATGGCAGCAGAACAAGCTAATTCACATTTAGTATAAAAACTAAAATATTAATTTTTCATGCTTTCAGGATTCGGGACATAACTCCTGTGTCCCCGGAATATCTAGATCCTGAGAGGACTGATGTGGACGTCTGCGTTACTTACCCGTGGCACGATTGCATTATACATGATGATGTCAATGCAGACAAAGGACATGGTATTCAATTAGCCGAGAATACCCCAAAACAAACTTTGAATAACAGTCATGATGAACTAATTAATGAAGTCAGGAATACGCTGAGAAAGACTTTGAGTATGCTATTCCACATGAATGTGTATGCATTATTTCTAACGAGAACATTTATAATGTTTCAGATCCGCAAAGAAAACACGCCAGCACAAAAACGGGAAGAATGCCTTTGCAAATCATATCAAGAAACTGAGAGTACTTGAAGCTCGAATGCTGAATATTACTGAGAAACAGTCTTGTCCAGAGATCGATGAGACGTAATTAATACATCGAAACTGGTTCCAAGGCGTCTCAATCTCTAAAGTACATAGGGCAAGTGTAGGACTTTTTTACGACATTCCAGTGCTTTTCATCATAAGTGAAAATGATAAATTTGTGTATATGACTCTGCTAGACAGGGAGATATTTTACAAAAGCCTCCCAGATTCTGACAACTTCACTAAAGGACAAAAGTGCGCATACCGAGAATACAGTGAAAATATATAGTTCTCATATAATGTTATTGCAACTATGGAAAATAAGGGCATTGGCCATTTCAATACATCTCTTAATGATGGCAAGGAATTTTTAAAAAACGAAAACATAAATTGTTTAAAAAGAACCTGTTCATTTATAGAGATGAATTTACGCAAATTGTCTAGTGTAAATAATGAACTCTATGTAGGAACAAGGAAATGGAGAAGGTATGTACTGGAATCACTCAAAAATAAAAAGTCATGAACATACACTTTCATAATTGCGTCTTTAATTCACAAATGGAGAACCTTACAAAACTTCCACATCCAATTCCTTATAATTATACCACTAAGTCAGAAAGTGTATGACATGTGTTAAGGGCCTGTAGGTAAATACTTCATCATGAATAATCAGAGAATATAAAGACGTCTGAGGGGAGATATTAGCACTCGCTTAAATTTCGAGTCTAATATGTACAGCTACGTTGACTGTCTCCTCCGGTTGGTGAAAGCAGTCGATAATGAATAACGGAGCAAATGCTAGAAAATCTTTTCTTTGCAATAAGGGGTAATTCTCTTTATTGTAATACGAGCTACCTTTTTGTAGTGTTTAACGCCCGCTTTTACAACTTGTGGCACGAACTCTGAAACCTAGAGTACATTTCATACAAAAAAGCAAATCTAGAAATACAAAAGTCCTAATTCATGCCATGACAAGGCTAACATTCGCTATTGAAATAAAGTCTCAGATTATTTTTATTACAATTATCTAACTGGCAGCAGTTCTTTTTGCATCGTTTATTCTGGATGTTTGAGCTCCTGTTATAATAAATCTAGGCTTCTCAGGCGTGGATATTGTCGCAACGTTCCATGTAAATGATTTTGTATGAGGAACAACAGGTTGCGGATGAAGATTCATTGTTGGAAAAGTGATGTGTAGCTTCTTATCTGCTTTAACTATCTTGAGAAACTCCACTTTTTCGATATCAGAAAGTGGCATTACAGGCATTCCCCATTCAATGCGTATTAGTTTAACAACTGCATCTTCTGCTCCTGTAGGAGCTACAATACAGTTTACAGAGTCCTTGCTTCGAATCAGCACCAGCTCTAACTTGCTATTCAGGATTAGTTCCTTGTGATCATCAACGAAGCCCAGGAGCATCGATAGCGGAACTATATCATTGAACATTCCGCTTGCAGGTTGCACAATGTCGACATCATTCTCAGCGTAAGCCCATCCAGAATTAAGCCATCGTCTTGATTCCATTGAACTGAGAGCTGCATAGTTGCGCATCACTGTTGAGATACCAGGATTACTGGTTCTATCTATAGTCGAACCATTCATATCCAGTCGAATTTCTTCAAACATGAATGCAATAGCATTATTGCTAAGTTTTGCAGTAGCAACACTTCCATCAACTTTAGCAATCGATTCTTCAAAGTGGAGAAAAACCTTGCTAGGCAATGTATATAAATCTTCAGCTTGGCAAGGGATCCTTATCTCGTTATTAGCACTAAGAGCCGGTGAATTATACGGTAGAAACACATACTCCTCTTCTTTGGTAATCTTGTCGTCAAATATAGGCGTGTCTGTGACATTGAAGATATCCATCAAAAGATTATATATCCCAATGCCTTGAGGATCTTGCGATTGCTCGATGTTAACAGTCTGATGGTTGTAGGCAGAATACGTTGTGTACGATGAATTCCACGCTTATTATATATTTGATGACGGCGCTTAAATTCGATTACCATTTCGTCGGAGATGAAGCCTTATGCTCATGTTCTCGTTCCTAAAGTTGATCAGGTATCCGTCTTGATCGACAACTCGAAGAGTGACTTGATCAATAAGGTTAGAATTGATGATTGTCAGGAAGGAGCCTCCTACCATTAAGGAATGAGCCTGTTGCAATACTGCACCTGTCTCGTTTGATGCTGACCTTAAATATGTTTACGAGGAAATCCGATTTAACCATCCTTTCAGGAGGAATAACAGTAGTATTTGAAACGCCTAAAAGCGATCCAATAAAATGCTTTTTTGAGAAATCCACTGTATAGGGACATTTCAATTCGGTTTTCATGGTACTATTATTCGGTCTAATAAAGAAGACATCACTTTCCAATCATACTTTAGTCTTCAGGAATGTATTGATATCAGCAATCTCATATGTTCCAGAAGGAGTTTCGATTACCTTTAGCTCATCATTTAAAATATAATGAAAACGATCATTAGCATCACCAACGTTTGGAAGGTAATAGAAGCTGTCAAAGTTCAAAAGGGAAATCTGATAATATCCTTCAAGATCGAGCTGCAGAGGAAGATTTAGAAATGTGGTGAGCTCTGAATCGGTGCCTCTAGCAGCAATAATATAAATCGTTCCGAAAGAAACTGCAAGCACAAGTGTCCGCAGATGACTGAGCTGAAATCCTGCAACCTATTGATATTATACATTATCTTAACTACACTGAGGTATCTCTCTATCTCTTTTGGAGGCTTCAGATAGCCCAAACTATCAAGATAAAATGCTGTCTTTCCAAATTTTTTTACAGTAACCCAAAGATTGCTCTCATTATGTGTTGAATCCAAATTCACAATAAACGTCTCATTGAAATGGGTGTTTGAAGAGTGATTGTCTATCATATATACACGTCTAAAATGAGGGATCTTCAAGCGTTCTGCATATATAAATATTAGCTTCTTCGGATATAAGTATAACCCTCTGACGGAGTTTTTGACTCATTCTTGCTGATCTTTCCTGACTTTAGCCCGTTTCCTTTAACATCATTACTTCTTTATAAGGTTCTGGCAATTTTAGAAGCGATAGCCAGAGCCTGCATTGTCAATAAACCTCCTCTCCTCTTTTTGTTGGGAAGACCTTTTCCTTTTGCTTGCATAGCTTTGTTGTGTCTTGACATTTCTGCAATTTGACGGTCTGCAGCATTTTTTATGCATTGCAGATGCAATGTGGGCTGCACCTCCTGCAGCAGCTCCCAGTGCAGCGAAAATAGGAATCAGTGGTAAAAATTCACCATGCTTCTTCTTATAGCCAGCAACAAGTGAAACTTACCTTTCATGATGCTAGTTACAATTCTTACAGGTAGCTTGTCTCCTATGCTCGAATCAAATGATTGAACTCTGGTAAAAGCCTTCCCCGCCAATATCTTATCTGCAATGTTCCTTGAAGCGGCGTCTTTGTGCTCAGCGTATGCTATATCGTGAAGTTTGCAGGCTTCATTTAAAGGATTAATGCCTGGATCTCCTCTCTTTAGACGATATTCCAGTTTTGTTCCAGGATCACAATATCTACAACCCAGTAAATGTGCTTCAAATGGTACAAAATTAATGAGTTTGTTAACTATATCAGATCCTCTTTTGATGTTTGCTCTTCCAGCTCTCATTGTATACTAATGTCATTTCCCATTGACACACCCTTTTATACATGAGGAATTATAGCGGTATTCATATCACGGCAAAGAGGGAGGGGAGGTACATATTCATTAACTATTCAATTTATAGTTTAGTTTATGAGATGGAGCTTATCAAGCAAGAGTGCTCACTGCCGATACAAGTTCTAGGTTTTGAAAGTGATCTAAGATGCGATCGTCATAGAAAGTTGTTTCCATTCAACGTTAGGGCTCTTATCTTAGGAAGTTCAAGTGCAGGAAAGACGAATGTATGGTGATGCAGCAAATAAGGAATATGTTAGACATCGCATCACAAGGAAACAATATGAAGCACAATCAAGTTTAAACAAATCTCTAGGTGCAGCAACTAAAGATACTGTCGCAACAGTAAGCAAACATCTGGAGGCCATTGGAAAGAGACAAAGCTCTATGGATAGACACCTAACCACATCAATGGATAGTATGCATTCTGAAAACCCAAGTCAATGTCATAAATGCTTTACTAGATCAAATGCGAGAAAAGCTGATTGTTTCACTACAAACAAAACCATAAGGGGGTGGTTCACTAAGATGTGTTAGTGTCGGGTTTCGTTTCTTATACATTTCCTGTAGATGGGGAACTGATTGAATGTGTATTTTATCCAATCCGCCCTCTCCGCCACAAATGATTACGATAATTGAAATAAATAATAATAGAATTGAGAGGTATCCTACCTCAATTAAAGTAGGTGACACTATGATCTTCACTGGTTAAGCTACAAGGGCCAAAGACGATCAATTTCCAAATATCACTCTTAAAATTGCAAATAAATTGACATGCTCTATTTAGACAAAGCAAACTATAAATAGGAGAGAGGTGGACAAATCATTTCACTTCAAGATGGATAACCAAAGTATAAGGCTTAAAGGATCTGTAGCTAAACATGCAAAAGCGGTCAAGGAAAAGCTGCGAGAGCAAAGGGACAGAAGTTTGAAACTTAGAGGGTTATGAGTGAAGCACTTCAACCTATAACTGAACCGCTTCGAGATATACTAGACATTCACAATAAGAACAACTCCCTTCCTCCTATATCAGTTAAAGACGAGCTACCTGAAACAAGTTCGAAAGAATTACAAGGATGAAATAGATACACTATACGGAATGCGATACGAGGTTGGAAGGTACACGCCAAGAAGCAAAATGATTGATTTCATAAATAATCAAATTAGAGTAGGACAAGAAAAATTATATGCCACACCAGGATTGAACCGGCTTATCTTTAAGAAATGTCCTGAAATGCATGTCTACACCGAGGAAGATCTGGAAGCTTATAGAAGGATTATATAATCGACACAAGTGCACCGACAAACGTTTGTCAGGCAAGGACAGCTAAGACAAAGTATAGCTTACAAGTATAATAGCATTATACGCCCACGACTCAAAAGGCACAAGGGATTGGGATTGGAATGGAAAGAACAAAACCGAAGAGAAAGCAAATTACATCTATTGGAACAACCCAAATACACTAGTGATTCGACTGAGCCTACTCATCGCAAACAGATACACTGGAAATAACAATCACAACCATGGAATCAACTAAATAATTCAAGAACTAACGTCATCTAGGATCATATCATGACAGAGGCGAAGAAAAATATAGCAGCAGGGCTTCATGCACCTGCAAGAAGAAATTTCTTGCGTAGCAAAATTGTCAGCAAAGTCCTTGACGATCCTGTACAGATTGACCTGGTTGAAATGATTCCCCATGCTAAACTGAACAAAAACTTCCAGTATATACTTAACGCCGTCAACTTCTACTCTAAAATGGCATATGCAAGAGCATTAAAGGATAAGCCTGGCATTCAAGTTTCAAAGGCCATGGAGGAGATTTTACATGAGATGCAGAGATCACCTGGAATATACAAAGATTTTTTATAATAAGCATTCTAAAATTGTGATAATGAACAACATTAATCACTCATCACCTATAGCAGCACGAAGGCTGCTGCCGTGGAACGGCTAATAAGAAGATTGAAGAATATGATGTATCGGGAATTCTTAGCTCAAGGACCATACAAGTACCTCGAATCTTCTCAATGTACAACAATTCTTACCATTCAACTATACGAATGAAGCCTAGTGAAGTGAGGGATAACAGCCTTCTTCTGTTAGTATACAATTATGACCATCATTGAAGAGAGAAGAGGAGTGCAGAAAGTTTAACGTTGGTGACTATGTTAGGATATCTAAATATAAAGGACATTTTGAGAAGGGATACGAAGCTAATTGGTGTGTTGGAATCTTCAAATTGGACGCAGTGAAAAGAACCAACCCTACTACATACATTCTTAAAGGTAATGATGGAGAGGATATTAATGGAGCATTCTATGGTCACGACATAGTCACACAGTTTCCTGTATTGACTTTGTGGTGGTCATTGACTTTGTGGACAGAGAGGAAGCTCGTTGTGCCCGTCATGAATATGGCTAGGATACTCCAAATCAACTTCGAGCACATATCCAATGTGTAAATCAGAAGGTACAGAGGCGAAATCAAACAAACTGGTTTCACCTTTGGTCAACCATCTTACGTTTCCCTTAGGAAGGTAATTAATCTTCCGTATAAATTATTCAAATCCCAATAGGAAGCATATACAGGTTTTTCTTCAGGCTTGTAGCGTGGTATATATTTATTTTGACCTTTTATGTATCTCTTTGATACACTACACATTTCGACTCTGATTGCCCCCTCAAAAAGTTCCAACATTTGTTGGTCAGAAATGGGATCAAGCTTTTCCTTCGTCATCTTAAGCATGGCATCGGAGACAAGACCATGTAGTATATAATACTAGCTAGGATCTAAATTGTATACTTCCAGTGAGAGGTCCCTAAACTTCTCAAAGACATCAGCTAACAGTAATGTGTCTGTTTTCAGGTATAGATCAGTGCATTGGCCTAGACTCTTAATTTTGAATGTTTTCCAAACATTTTCGGCATGTTGATACTCCTCGAGATATATAGCATCAAACTGTTCAATGTCAGGTAGTTGAATTTCTTCCAGTTTCTCTTCATTATCAACATATGAGTAGCGAAATATCCCTTTTGCTCTCATGAGCGCTTGGTGCTCAGGATCTTTATATTCGGTATTTGTTATAAGGAATTTCTCCTTTTCAAGCATGTTGGCTAGGCTAGATAGCTTATCGCCTAGGAACCTGAAGCTATCTAGAAATCTGAAAACCATGGTCCTGTATCCTATACCGCTTTGAAGTGGTTGCGATACATGAAATCGGATTATCATTGTATGCCAGGTGCTCTATTAAAAAGTGGCTGTCATAATTTCTCAGGTAATGAGAAAAGATTGGTATAACATTCGGTACCTTTCTATTCAAATTGCAGGCAGAATGAGCGGCTCCAAGGAAGACCCCAGTTAAATTATCGTGGTTCCTAAATTTCAGATCCTGTACCTCAAACCCCTTCCTATATATGTGAGAATGACGAGCGCTATGAAAATCAGCCCAATCTTTTCCTCTTTCTTGGTGTAATGCAAGATTACCATGTTGGCTATCACTTTAAGCTCGATAAAGAAAGGTTTAATAGTATCTGGAGCTCTAGAGAGCATGAATTTAGATAGCCTATTGTCATGACGACATACTAGCTTGAGCGATATTGACATTCTGATGCTGGATATCTCGGGTCCATCTCTCATTAATCGAAGGCTCACAAGAGTGGACCTTTACTAGCGCACTCTCAATGTCAGCGTTGACTCAAGGGCTTACAGGTGTACCCTTTGAATAAGATAAATACCGTATGTCATCTTCGTTTGTAGGCATCTTTAGAATTTGCACCTTGGAACATTGCAACGTGATTTTTTTTGTACATTTCTTCTATTTTAAAGTGTCTCATGCAAGGTTCGCAGATCCAGTGCTTGTCATGATTCATCGTGAATTGTGTGTCGTGTAACTCTTGTAAGTTCTTTATGAGGCAATAGTGAGAATTTTCCCCTTCTGAGATTAATAGGAAATTAACATGAAATACATGCATTGTTCGTGGTTAGTATAGTGGGATTTCAGATTTGTCGTCATCTAAGCCGAATACAGTGACCGACGTTCCTGGGTTTTGTTTTTCAAACTGATTTACCTGATGTAGACTGACAGGTAATTCAACGCCTGTATAATTGAATTCGCTGAATAATAGATGTGTAGGGTATTTGCTTATCCTTTGTGCATCCTTCTTTACAGCATATCTTGCAGCCAGCATGCACCAGGCAAAGCAGTATTCATCGTCATTATGAATGTTTGTAACAGCCTTTTTATGGCTAATTGCAGCAGGAAGTTCTATGTAGCGTGACGCATGGAGAGGTGTATAACAGCTTGCACTATTAACTAGGGAGTTTACAGACAGTTAAGATTTTGAACTGGCTTGTCCTTGGAAACTTGAAATGTTTACTAGCATTTCATTCGCCATAGTGGAGAATAAAGAATCCAAATCGGATGATTGTGGTCCCAATTTAGTGCCACTATTAAAATGGACATTCTCAATATGGTCAGAATCAGGGGCTTGGACCATGTACGTAAGTTGCAAAGAGCAAATTTTCTTAAATCCCGATTGATTTCTGTCCAGTATTGAGTTATCTCATTTATAAATAGAGGCCTGCATCTCTCTAGGTATAACTGGGTGTCTGTGATTTTTGATGTATTTTGTTTTTTAGTATTAAAAATTCGCTTTTGAAAGCAATTCCTGTAGTATTACATTGAAGGTGGCTGTGACTGACTTTTAGGGTTTTATGTGATGAGGGTGCGCCTTCGTCCTCATCAGAGTATAACGACTCGTCATGGACCCTGTTGTGTCCATTTGTTATAGATGCAGTCTCTACCTGAAGCCCTGCTCCTGTGGAGTTCTCTGAGGGTCTGCAGAAAGGACCTGGAATTGGAGATCCTAGATGCTCGGCGTGTTTCTGTCGAGGTAGTTGCGCTGTCACTACATCATCATGTATTAATGCAGCAAGTACTACGTTCCACATCTCGTCCCCCGAAGAGACCTCCCAATGGGGCCCCTCCGCCTCGATGTTTTTAGGAGAAGGGAATCTAGTTGCTGTCTCCTCAGCCTCTAGGCTCTCCTGCGCTCCTCTTCTGATACAAAGCTCTAGTGGCTCCTGGGCTTCAGCAGGGGTCCTGCGTGTTACTAGATCAAGACGGAGTGCAGGCTGGTAAGAAGCTCTCTTTGTCAAGTCAAGCGCACCGTTTTTTTCTGCAATATATACCAAAAAGAATCAAGTTTTATCTATGTTCAGGGTTATGCATTATACATGGCTCATATATTTTATTTTATGAAATAAAGATTGGATATCTTACAGTTTAAGAGCAGAAGCGAGTCATGCAGCAGCATGCTGCAGCCACAGTCAGCATAAACCTGTGCAGCTTGGTCAGCCCCTACTTCTCTTTCCGGACCATCTCATAGGTGTCTTCTCTTGTTCCTTGATGGAATCATTGCTTCTGAAAGTTTAAAAGTATCATAAAATAAGCTCATCGTTATTTTATGAAAGAATGTTTATATATACTTTTATAAGTCATCCGTTATTCATCTCGTAGATTGTTTGTGTGCAAGTGTATGCTTATTCGTACACGTTCGTGTGCTTCCGTATTTGAGTGTGTGCAAGAATGTATATGTGCATATACGAGTTTTGCACGAGAGGGTGTGAATGTATGCATGTATATGCCTGCATGTGTGTATACATATGTATGTGTGCATTGTGTGTGGTTGCTTGTTATGAATTTATATGTGTGAATGTGAGTATTCATGTATGTGTGTGCATGCGTGTATGCGTGTGCGTGCATATGTGTGTATGCATGTGCGTGAATGCGCGTGCGTGCATGCGTGTATAAGAATGTGTGCATGAGAGTGTGTGAATGTGTGTATGCATGTATGTACATGAATGCGTGTATACGTGTGTGCATACGTGTGCATGTGTGTATGCATGTGTATGTGTGCAAGTGTGTGTGATTGCTTGTTATGCATGTATGTGTGAATGTGCGTATGCATGTATGTGTGTGCATGCGTGTATGCGTGTGCGTGCATATGTGTGTATGCATACGTGTACGTCCACACGTTTGCATGTGTGTATGCATGTGTACCTTTGCAAGTGTGTGTAATTACTTGTTATGCATATATGCGTGTAAACCTGTGTATGTATGTGTGTTCTTGCCTGTATGCACGTGCGTGCATGCGTGAATACGTGCGTGTACATGACAGTATGTAAATGTGCGTATGGATGTGAATGTGTGCAAGTGGATATAATTGCTTGTGTGAACGTGTGCCTTTGAGTATGAGCACGCGTGAGTGTATGCGTGTGCATGCGTGTTTGTTTGTATGCATGAGTGTGCGAATGTGTGTATGCATGTATTGTGTGCAATTGTGAATGTGTGTATGTGTATGCACGTGGCTATGTGTAATCGTGTATGCACCTGTGGGCGGGTGTATGTAAGTGTAAGTATGTGCGAGCGTATTTCTTGAAAGTCTCTTAGAGGAAAAATTTTTGTCTAGATTTCCATTATGATATTCTTTATAAACAACAAATATAGTGAAGATGCACTGCGTTTTATGCTATATAAAGGCGTTGCTAGTAAAAGTGGCCGTATGCATGGCATAAAGGTATTAAGGGTCTTATATTACGATGTGTGTTTGCATTCGCGTGTATGTATGTATGTATGTATGCATGCATGTATGTATGTATGTATGTATGTATGTATGTATGTATGTATGTATGTATGTATGTATGTATGTATGTAGGTATGTATGTACTTACGTACGTATGTATGTATGTGTCGATGTATGTGTGCATGCATGTATGTATGCATGCATGTATGTATGTAAGGTTTTTGCAGTTTGCACCTTAAGCGCTGCTGTATATGCATATGTGTGAATTAGTGTGTTCAACTCTCTCTCAAAGGAAAACTTGTTGGTTTCAATTTCTATTATCACAAGCTTAAAAAGCAGGGAAAACATTGTGTATTTTATGGTAAAGTCACTGTAAATTACATTTAATCTAAACAAAAGGATGCTTTATGTTTTTAGGTAAATATCTTACCTGGTGTTTTGCTAAATGTGATGTATAGCTCCTTGCTAAGTGAGGCTGATGTGTACTTTTATCACTTTTCACTACTGCTTTAACAATCGACTGCTGCAAGCATGATTTTTTCGTCGGTATTTTTACCCTGTTGGATGGCTGAGGCTTTTTATTAGTGGAACGTGGTGATTCTTGAAACATCATTGTACGATTCGTTAGGAGTTTTCTCACGAGCAGGTATTCGTTTTCTTGTTCTGTCAGTTCACAAATGATTTCGCTTTTAACATACTATCGTAAGCCATCTCAAATAATTTATGAAGATGGTGGGGGAGGGTTGGTAGGACCATTTTATTTCGTTTTTATAAGGTTAAGGAAGCATAGATTCGAAGATATGATTCCCACGAACGAATGCGTCCCTTTTTTCCCTCTTAAAGGCAGCTAGTTTTAGGTTTTGGGAGTCTTTGTTTTTAAAGTATAGTCGAAAAGCGTCTCAAATAATTTGTGGAGCAGCGGCATTTCGGTTCTGAATAGTTAACGATAGCTGTAGATTTTCCTTTCAATTCCCGAATAATTTCTTTCTCAAGGAAAAGTGTTTTTTGCTCTATGGGAGTTTTTCTTTCGTTATAATGAATACCTCCCGAAATGACAAGTTCTAAATGTAGGGGTGGCGATCTCCTATACCTGCCTAGGCGGAGGGTGGTCTCGCTTTAAGTGTGGGAGAGAAGTTGTTTCTGTGCTCTGAGTATTTTAGTTTTAGTATAGATTTGGATGTTGCTCGGATACGTAGGAATCCATGTGGCTCTTGATGCTTTATTTATTAGCATTCACATTATATCAATTCAAGGACTTTGTGTGTGGATGTGTTATGTGTGTGTGTTCCTTAGGAGAGAAGTGGTTTCGTTTCCAGTGATGAATATATATTGTTTCGATATGAATACACATGTGAGTATGTATGAGTCTGTGTGCGAATCTGTATATGTATGTTCTGATGATCAGGGCTCGCTTCCCGCTGGTGCGTTGTTTGTTCATCGCAGCGCTATTGCATTGCATTCGAATTCGCAATTTTTTATTGGATATATGAATGTATGTGTCTGTGAGTGTATGTGTAGGTATGTTATAATGACCAGGGTTCGAATCCCGCTGGTATGACGTTTGCTCTTCGTAGCGCTATTGCATTGCATTTAATTCGTGATTTTTATCGGGTATATGAATGTATATGGATGTGTGTGTAAGTATGTTCTGATGACCAGGGCTCGATTCCCGCTGTTGCGATATTGGTTCATCGTAGCACTTTTGCATTGCATTTGAATTTTGTCAAACTGATGATTAATGGACATTTTATTCTCAGAGTATTGTATGAATGCACACCATCACCAACTCAGCTCTGCAATTAAATAAAAAATAAATAAACAATTCCTGTTTCCCTAGGTCATGTATTTCTGTATTAGTTATGAGTCCATTAAAACACTTAAGGGTTCAAATATTTGTATATATGTTCTGCTTATGTTTGCGAATTCGGCAACGTTTTAAGCGGATTTCGCTGAATAAAACGCTGTAATTTGGTTTTTGTATTACTAAGTGCTGGTATTAAATATTTCTAAACATTTTCATGTCCAAAGAGGTTAAGTATGATGGCATCTTGTGATCGTATGCTTTGAAACGGCTGATCATTCACCATTAAATTAATTATAGTAAATATTCAAATTGGGTAATTTATAAAGGTTTTTATGTAATCGGATTGCATACTTAGAATTCTCATTTGATTTCAATTAGAAATGACACCTCAAAGTCCCAAGTACCTCAATAATTTAGGATCAGCGATTTTTTTCCGCTGGGAGGGGGAAGGGCGTGGCCCGCGGGGACGTGGTCCGCGGGCTCATTAATATGCATCAATGATTGATAGCTTTCAGATATGCAAATAAATTGCTCTAATTATTATTCAAATTTTTATATGGAAAATTTTTATATGTAAATGAATTAATTATGAAAATTATTTGATTATACAAATTAATTGTTCTAACCATTTGCTAATTTGCGCCAGGATATACCTTTATTACCTACTTGCGTGTTTTTTGTTGTTTTTTTTAAGTTTTGCATTTTCAACCATCACCCTTTGGTGAGTAAAACCTGTGTTTTCATTCTTGTGTATCGTAAAATCTTGCTGTAAAGACATTGTGTCAGTAGGTATCATATCTTTGTTAATTTGATGTTATTCAGAAGTGGCAAAAACATAAAGCCTACTATGGGGCGAGAATGAGAAATAAATCCAGTGGAATAAAGCAATAAAACAGCTGCTTCCTACCAAGTACGTATGGAACTGATGATAAACATGAAGGAAGCTGTAGATGTTACTATGCTGACTTTGTATACCCAAGGTCGCGGGTTCAAACCCGGCGGAGGACGATGGAATTTTTCGGGCGTAAAAATCCTTAGCATGGGAAGGGAAGTAAAGCCGTTGGTCCCGTGTCGTAGATTTACGGCACGTAAAAGAACCTCAAGCCTGATAGAGAGGCCTCTGAGCAAAATTAAGCGGTCTTTCACGCCCAATATAGAATGGGATTCTGAGAACCACAGCAGTTAAAGAGCGTCCATAAATAAAACGCCATTTTTTTTGTAGATGTTACTAACATGAAACTAAAAGCTACTAGTGCTAAGATAGAAGCCAGGAACATAGTATTAAGGGTGAGTAGCACTGAGATAGACGAGACAAATAAGAAGATAAATACCAGCCATGCCGAATTTAAGGGAGAGATAGCAGCAGCCAAAGAAAAGATAGAATTAGTCAATGCAGAGTTAAGAGCTGAATTTAAAAGCAGCAAAACAGAGCTGAGGTCCATTTTGAAGAAAACAGATATGGCAGTGAAAGCTCTGGAGTCCAAAGTTGATAAAAATGCACACGAAACAAATGAAAAGTTAAAGTTCCTGATTTATGTGTAATGAAAGAAGTGGAAAGAGTTGAAAAAAAGTAAACGAAATAATTGATAAAGTGGGAAAAGAAACAGTAAAATTAAGAACTAGAGTTTGTGAAGATGTTTCTGGTATAACAATTTTGAATCCCAAAATGAAGTCAGACCGTCAAAGGTCATTATTATTCAGTAAAAAGGTGGAATATGAGGGAATAAATTTGAGAAAAGAAATAGAAGTAATCAGGGTAGAAATAGGTGAGAAAATCAAGGATTCTGATAGCAAATTAAAAGCTTTTTAAATAAAAATAGACAAGACAGTAAATGAGTCTGTAAAAGCAAACCTGTATAAAGAAAATGAACAGGTAATAAGGATTTAGAAGGAAACAATGGAAGCAGAGAAAAGATTTTTGAGAGCGGTAGTGATGGAAAATGCAACGGAAATTTGTATGAGAAGGAGATAGAAAATTTTTATTCAGGTAAAGATGAGGGTCAGGGTAACATGGCTAGTTACCATGGCAACCATTTCTGTTATGGACAGATGTTGAGTGATGTAAAAGCTCCATTTTTGATGATCATTTAGGGGATAACCCAATACAAATTTTGAAAGAACTGGATCATTACTTTAGCATAAAAAGAACTCCTCAAGAATTACGAGAATTGTGAGAAATTCTTTAAGAGGTAGTGCCCGTGAATGGATAAGGTTAACATTGTCTAGCAATGAAAGCTATTGCAATTTTAAAGATTTGTTCTAGACAAGGTAATAAAGGCATTTTCCAAATGACATTTACTACAACTTAGTGGTAGCTGGGCCTAAAAATTTCGCCATTGTTATAGATTTATTGACCATGTTAGATACTAAGAAAAATAGTATACAAATTGAAAGATATCCACGTTTTTCGCAGAAAAATGACAACATTCAAAGATTTCCTGGGGAACGGGCACAGTCAGAACCAAAAGATGCTCAAACAGTAGGGTTAAGAAACGGCAATGACCGATATATGGAGCTCAATTATTTTAAAAACAATGGCTAATTCAAAAGTGATTTTAGGTATCACAATAATAATATCCGCATCAGAAGTGATTACTAAAATCAAACTAATGGTAGAAATAGCCTCTCCGTCAAAATTTGTGGTGCTGAAAATTCTACAAAGAACAAGTTGAATTTCATTCGAACTAATCCAAGGTTTATGAATACCAAAAATGCACAAAGCAGAACGAAATTTCCCTTCCACGCAAGGAATGAAAACAGATTCGAAAATAGAATCAAAATTTCGGAAAAGTGGGAAGAAGTTCTCGCGAACCAAGTATCAACCGGAAACCAAACCCAGGACAAAATAAATCGGTTCCAATTATGTGGGTTACTGAAAGCTTTAAAAGTGCCGTCGCAGAAAACAAAATTTGCGCTATAAACCCACCGTGAAACTTGGAGAAGGCTGTAATTATACTCCGAACTGCAGTCTTAACAAATTCCTCAAGCAACGCTCACAATGGGGTAATTTTAAGTATTTTAAGCAAGGTAAGTGACGTAGAGAATTCATCGGAGCAAGATGAACTTATGAGTCCTCCTCAAATAAAAATAAATGTCATGAATAAGATGGTGAGCACATGGATCGTTACTGGATCTATCACTTGCGTATGTGGTGAAGAAAGTTTCAATCAGTTAGTGTTAGAAAAGAAGATTGAGTATTTACCGTTATGTAATGTATATTGTACAACAGTAGGTAAGAAAAAGGAAAGGATTAAGTTCCAAGCATTTTTAAATTTGTAATATCAAGAGTGGTGGTGTGATGTATTTTTTCTTATAGTGGCGAGATTGTATACATATATTATTTTAGGAAGTGATTTTTTTGCTAGCTTGGTGTGCCATAATTCATTTTGGGGGGAAACATATAAAAATGAATGATGAGGTGAATAATGAGATACTCATTCCTTTGGCGAAAGAATGCTGCGATGATATAATATGTGTAAGAAATTACATTGATTCTTGTGAAGAGAGGTTCCTCTTTGAGAATATTGAGAATTAAAAGGGTGTAGATGCAGTCACAGTTGACATGAATATTGGCAAAAATGAGAGTAATAATTTGAATGATTTTGTGTCATGCCCAAGCGTTATTTGTAAGGACTGTATTCTGCAGTTAGAACGTAATGATGATATGGATGAAAATATGGTTTCCATGGAGACGGGTGAAACAATTTCAAACAGCAGCCATGATAGATATGGTAATGCGTATAGGGAAGTATAAAATAAATTAAGAAAATGCCATGGATTGAATACTATGTAATTATATAAGTTAAAAGACATACTATGGAGAATATCATGTTTTTAGTAATAAGCCTGGTAAATGTAACACATATGTTCATTGATTTGAATTGAAAGGTATTACTCCGTACTCACAAGTGCAGACCCATACCAATAGCAATTAGAAAGCAAGCCGACGAAGTAATTGAATAAATGTTGAAATATGACATTATTGAGGTAGCGGATGAGTCAGCGTACTTAAATATATGTTGGGCTCACAAAAGAAATAATAAGCTGAGGATGACTATAGATGCTTGACGACTTACATCGTTTACCATTCCAGATTATTTTAGGCCGGAAAGTGTGGTCTCGTTGTTGTCTAAGCTTACGCGAGCAAAGCATTTTTCCATTTTATATTTAGCTGCGTCATATTGGCAAATGGAACTAAGTGAAGATTTACGCCAGTACACTGCTTTTTTGCATTCTGGTAAAGTTTCTTTCTTCAATAGAGGCGCCTTCGGTTTATCCACCAGTGATCCAGCTCTGATAAAAGCACTATATAACACCTTTGAGGATTCCATCAATGATTTTACTTCTAGTTATGTGGATTCCTATTTGATCTTTGAAGATAATTTTGAATCCCCTATAGCGCATTTGGATTATGTTTTGAACAAGTCTGGAGAAAGTAATATGACTGTAAGCTTGGAAAAGTGCAAATTTTTTGAGAAAGAGATAGAATTTTGGGGTATCCGATTTCAGAACAGGGTTTAAGACCGAATCCCCAACGTGTTGAGGCAATGCAAGCCATCACGCCTCCAAAGAACTTAAAGCAATTTTGATGCTTCTTAGGAATTTTGCAGTGCAAAGCTAGATTTGTTGAGGATTGCACTGGGAAAGTTGCACCCTTGAGGGACTTATCAAAGAAGGATGTTAGATGGTGCTGGGAGCAGAAACACCAGGTGGTTTTTGAAAATATAAAGATATAATTTAAATCCTCTATAATTTTGGAGCGGCCTAATTTTGATTTTCCATTTCACATCTTTTCGGATGACAGTGTGATAGGTTTTGGCTGTGTTTTGCCAATATGATGAAAACAATGAGTAACATGTGATCAGGGGCGTATTTACGGGGGGGGGGCGAACAGGACCAGACCCCTCCCCCAGAAGCTTTCTCCAAAAAAAAAAAAAAAAAAAATATATGTACAGTACAAATTCTTCCACTTTTTTAAACTTAAATGTGACGCATACATTGAAATTCTCCGCCATAAACAGCTTTCTGTTACACCACAGAAATGCAGGAATACAATTAGCTTAATATAAACAAGATTATGAGAGAAGATTATCTGTGGCCATTGTGCGGCTTAGTCGCTTTCCAACTAGCAAGACTTTGCAAACAGAGAATGCCAGCACGGCGTGCATTTCCACAACAATCTACAACCTCTCTGCATGTTGGTTCAGCGTTACTTAAGTATAGCGTTAGTGTAATGTGTATCATGGTATATTATAGTGAATGGTTACTTGTGCTCTTTTCCTCTGGTTCGTTGATCAGTTACGCTAATTAATTTACCTCTAGTTTGTTCATTTTTCAATTTAATTGAAAATGAAAAACAGCTTAAACCTAACGATATCGGGACAGTCCCTCTTTTTTACTTGTACGTCCCGCATCCTTAGAATTTTTGTTTGGACTCAAATAGGACCTATTTTCTTGACAGTGCCTGACTAAATTAAAATCCCAACTAAAATTGTTGTCATTTCGTGTTATGAGAAATTCTGGGCCAGCGCTTGTCTCACATATGTCATTGTTTAGCGCGTTCTATGAACAATAAAGACAGACGATGTTTGCCTAGTCTAGTGTTGGCAGTTGATGTCCTGTGACATTTGCGAGAACTTACGCTATTATGTCTAAACGGAAATGAATCCAATTTACAGAATAGAGACAAAGCTTAATTATAGAGTTCACTATAAAAATTTACAATCGATATTTTCGGTTGCGCGTGGTGAGAACTCTGATATTGTAAAGTGTGTTTATTCAATTTCATGTTTCCTTCATTCTAATGTTATGTTAATCCCATATTTAGAAAATATTGATCAGTCAGTCACAACCTTTTCAGGCGTCTCGTATATTAATGGGAAAGAAATGGTAGACTTACACCGGTATCAGCACTATTTATTTCTTTTTTAAAAGGAAAAAAACTGGTTCAACTTCAGAAAATGACAAAGGACATTAAAAGTGACCAAACCATTACCAGGTAAACAATGCACTGCTGAGTTTTCGGGTAGTAAAGTTTCGGCATCTTAAGTTCATTCCCAGCCAAAACACACATCTCATTTCATCACTCCTAACGACATTGAACTGTGTACCTGTATAGATAGGGTAAAGAACGATACTTCTTTGGTTACTTTAAGATTTGTATAGCTGCTTTATGTTCTTAAATTATTTTATTGAAAAAGGTTATTGTTTTTCCGCATGGGTAACACATGAAAACCGGCCCCGCGTATAGACTGCTCGCCAGCCAACTGACAACTACGTGAGTTATTGCCCGCCACGAACAGATAACCAAACAAATAGCTACACAAGCAATAATTAGTTAATAAAGAAATAACAAATAAGCTAATGCAAAGGTCTATATTTACAAAACATAGTCTAATCAGCTTCGTAACAACAGATAACAATTGACGGGCGACAATGAGCAGTCTAGAACTTCCAGCCGGTTTTTGTGCGCCATTCTGTAGAACCTAATTTACTCGCGTTTGTTGGATTTTTTTAATCAGTTGACCATTTTTCGTTAAAATTACACACAATGCAACTTATTTAGGCAAATTAATGCAAGCACCGTACATTAATCATACTACAGAATAAGTCTACAAAGCTGATAAACCAAATCGCATTGTTATTTGAGCTAAAGGCACTGGGAGATTTAAGTTAGAAAAATAAAAATGAAGTGTTATTGTGTCAAACATTAATAAAACCCTTAAGAAGCATGTTATAAGTTAAAAATATGGTAAACAACTGATTACATTTAAATTAATAAAGAAACGTTTAGGTTTTGCTGTATATCTGAAATATTTGGTATATGTCCAGTGTCTAGCAACGAATTGTAGAATTGCCCAAAATATGCTCCTATTTCCATACTTGGCGCTATATCCGCCGAAGAATTAGCAAAGCCGATTTATAACAAATGCATTATAATCACAAATTTTCGGCCGATTTTCACAAAAATTTTACGAATAAAAGTGATTAGTTATTTCCTTGCAGGTACAAGAGAAATAAGGGAATATATTAGCCTAATGCAATAGTCAAATCTATTAAAAGTTGGTCGCCAAATAATGACTGATATGCCGTTCTGTTTGCATGGTCAGGAGCAAAAAAAAAAAATAAATAAATAAATAAACGAATGACGGCTTCCCATTTGAGAAAAACATTATTAGAAAATGTATACCATTAACGAGGAATAACTCCGAAAAGTTAACTCTACAAAAAATGTACTTGTCATAAATTCCGTTTTTAACGAGATCTATATTTTGTGTAGTATGAGTTTGTTACCTATATCTTATGGTTTATCGCTTTTGCTAAAGTCCTCCAGAATGAAGAAGCCTTCTGAGGCTATTCCCAGAAAAATCAAGCCATACGTTTTATTTGCCCCTAAATTTCTTTAATATATGGTGGCATATAAACCAAACTGTTAGTCATTTTTGTGAAAATAAACTCCAAAAGTATTCAATATAAACAATAGTTTGGCATGGATGGGAAATTTTCCTAAAGACCTTCGCGTCACACATTTGAAAGATGCTAAACTCAAATACCAAGTTTGGTACTTAGCCTACCTTTGTTTATAGTTATGCTGTTCACAGACACATACACACGTAACTTATTCTAGAACGCTTTTTGGGGGGGGGATTCACGTGACCTCAAAACATGTATTTCTGATTAATATCACCGTTGAATTTCTGGGTGGATTGCAATACTTTCCCTACCTACTATGTACATTGTACGTGATAGAGAAACTAAAGTTACAAGGAAACATAGAATATGAAGGTTGAATAATTAATCAAATTTTAATCAAAAGTAGATATTAAGTGGTATAATACAGAAGTATACTCGACTAGATCACGAATGAGTCTACTACTGAAACTCTTTCATTCCGTTAATTTGTTCTTGGTATTCTGTAATATCGTCTAAAATTAAAGCCTAAAAATAAGTTTGATTTGATTATGTAAAAAGGAGAGCAAGTTTTATTTATGGAGTACTTTAATGCTGCAGTCCTCAGCAACCCATTTAGGCGTGGAAGAGCACTTAATTTTCCTCAGAGGCAGCTTTATCAGTTTTGAGGTATTACGTGCCATAAATCTACAACTCAGGACCAACGTCTTTACTTCCCTTCCAAAAAAAAAAAAGCTATGCTATAGATTTTTATGCCCGAAAAAAATTCATCGCCTCCACCAGAATTGAACCCGTGAACTTGGGAACAAGAGGCTCGCAAGTTACCCCTAAACCACAGGGGACTATTGAAATTGCAGTTTTTTTTTTTTATGTTGATGTGGTGAGGATGGAGGGTTATTCCAAACTCCAAGAAACTTCAACTACAAAAAATATTCTGGATCTCCCCCTCCAGAGCCAAATTCTAGATACGCTACTTCATCAAGGTCTTTAACAAAAGTTGAAAGTAATGCATGTATAACAGGGTTAGAGATGCTGCTATTTATTTTGCATTGCAAAAGTTTAGGTTGTACATATATAATCATGAGATACTTGTTCATACACATCATGTTAGCTTGTCGTTTATACAGAGTTGTGAGTTAACTAATTCTAAATCTAAGATTCTAAATTGCCCGTTATATTCATGAGATATGTCATGTAAAATAAAGGTTCTCCATATCCCAGGTAAGAAAAATGTATTTAACGATACTTTATCTAGGATTAAGCTTGATAATTACATACATAATACCATTGGAAAGCCTTGTAACGAAATAAAAAAATTAAAGTTAAATATTAAAATGAATCCAGATTTGATCTGTAAGCTGAACAATTTATAAATATTTCAAATGGAAGTCGACGAGATAAGTAAAATGTGGGGGATGCACCTGAGACTTGTGAAGCAACTGAATCAAAGTTTGGGAAAAGGAATGGAGTTGTTTACAAGTTGTTAGGTAGAATTATGATGCCAAAATATATCCAGTATGAGTTAATTTTAGCTTTTCATATTTCATTAATTCATTCAGGTGTAGATAAAACTTCTTTATATTTGACAGGAATGGCGTACCCAGAAGATTTGCATAAAAAGGCGAGGAGAATAATTTCTACGTGATTTATGTCAGAAAAACAAGGGTTTAAATGTTAAGTATGATAGTATACCTAAGACTACAATTAGGGACAGGAACAATGCTTTGGTTGTAATTGATTCACATGGTGACCCTGCAGGTCAATTCAATTATAGATTTATTTTTGTCATGTTCGATTCGTTTTCAAGATTCACAAAAATATTTCCTGTGAGGAAAATAAGTAGTGTATCATGCTTAAACAAAACTATTAACGATTACATACTAAAGTATGGGCAAGTTGAGGCCATATTGTCAGACAAGGCCAATATACACACCAGTGGAAGAGTTGTTGATACCTAACGTGAAATGGGATTAAACTGTATCATAGCTCTGCGTATTTCCAGCAAGGAAACCCATGCGAGAGATGTTTGAGGAATATTTCGACCTGTTTCAGACTTTTATGCCATAATAACAATAATAATAAATCGTGGGTTAAACATTGTGAGCATGTTGAAAACATCATTAATTGTTCCATTGATGCTACTACTGAATTCACTCCATATGAATTAATTACTCCCCCAAGGGCCTACTTCAGTAGGAACGGGTTAGGCGCACCCGGTGTCCGAGCCACCTTGACTCCCTCAGTGGGCAACCTCTGAGTGGTGAGGAAGTCAGTAGATAAAAATGCTCACCCACGTGTAGGCCGTGCGTGGAGACCCGTGTCGGTGTAAAGGAATATCCTGGTTGGTTGAGGGTTGCGTATCTAAGTCTGGGCTTCTGATTTTCTAATACACCACTTTGGTTTCTGCTTTGCCTAAACGGGAGGCTAGGGACTAACCCACCCCTAGTCAAACGGCCAGGGTGAGTGGGACGGCGTGCCCGCTATATCCCCTGTGTAGCCCTGTCACCCCAGTGGGGTGACCCCGTGTTGGGCTCCGTGGTGGGTGCAGAGCACTGGGGGATGAATTTATATGTACCTTTATGGCACCAAAGAAACAAAAACCTAACTGCTAGTAATATGGGGAAAAGAAGTAGTCGAGTCTTGTGGTCCTCGCTACTTGGTGATAAATCGGACAGAGGAAGGAAGGAAGTTTTTCACGGTGAGCCCTTTTATCATTCAAAAGGGTCTCGACGCAATAGCTGGCCCCATGAAATCCTGTATTAGAGCCCGCAATGACACGCTGCTGGTTGAGGCCTTCTCCGCATCCCAGGCTGCCAAAATACTGAAAGCGAAACTGTTAGCCAGCTTCCCCGTGAAGGTCGAACTGCATAAGACGTTAAACTCCTCACGCGGTGTGACCACCACCCTCGTTCTTGACGGACTAAGTACTGAGGAGATTGAGGAGAATATGGCGGATCAAGGCGTAAAGTCAATGGAGAATTCATGCCTAACTGTATCCTGTTCCTTACTTTTGGTCGGGTCGATCTCCCGCACAAGATTAAGGCAGAGTACGAAGTCATCGAGGTTAGGCCTTACATATCGAACCGCTCAGAGGCTATAAGTGTCAACGTTTTGGCCACACGCGTGATTTTTGTAAGTGCGAATCCACTGTGGTGACCTATCCCACGATGGTGTGTGTAGTTCACCTCCATCGTGCGTGAATTGTGACGGCGAACATTAATCTAGTTCCCGAAATTGTCCCATTTTACAAAGGAGAAGGCGACCCAGGAGAAGATGAGAAATATGTCCTTCTCGGAAGCCCGGACTCTCTTGCGACTCCGCCAACCCTCTGTCCCGAAGTCCGGCACGTTTAGCTAAACCGGTGCCGTGTCGGGAAAGAGTGCTTATATTTCTTTCTGACGCCTTTCATACTGTTTCATACCCTGATATAGCTATTTGTTCACCCCAGTTAGCAGTTTCCTTAAGTTGGAATATCTCTGATTTGCATTCAGGTGACCACTTCTCATGTCTTATTAGTCTCTTAACGCATCCTGTATGTTCCACCCGTTTACCAAACTGGCGCTTCGAACAAGCCAACTGGGATCTGCATTCTCGCTTGGCTGTTTTTAACTATGCTGAGCACGCCTCTGTGAACTATTTAGTCGAACACCTCACATAGATAGTTCTATCCTCTGCAAAGTAATCCATTCCACTGGCCGAACTCGTCGCTTTCCGGTACCTTGGTGGACCAACGAGTGCCGGACTGCTATTCGTACCCGCAGGCGTGCTCTCAGGGTTTTCCAGCGTCGCCCTACACTGTAAAACCTAATACACTATAAGAAAATGCGTACCCAATCTCGACAAGTTATTAAAGGTATCAAAAAGACTTCCTGGAGCAACTTTGTATATAAAGTTAGCATGGTAACCATTACACCACCGGAGGGCGACTAAACATCAAGCTTTATAAGCATAATATGATAAATAAGATTTATACATTCTTGTCAATGAATCGAAAGGTTGTGAATATTACAAGCCAATACCTTTTATTTTAACACATTCTTTACAGTCAAGTAATATGATGCCCCTAATAACAAAGTGTAGGTTGCATCCAGGCCAATGTCGCTCTGAGTTATTTTTTCCCCCTGGATTTATAAGGTTGTTATGAGACACTTTCTTACACCCGAGTGTAAGGGAAGAGTGTTGAAGTTGTGTTTACTTTAGAAGTAGAACCATATCTTGTAGCAGAAAAGTCGACATTTGAGACACACCAGGCCTAACTTCTCAATAAGTCCCCTGCCTTCTTCCCTGCGGTTAAAAGCATGAGACCTGGACGACTTTTGGAAGCTTCTTGTGCATGCTATCTATTTCCTATCTATCGTCCTATGATAGCACGAATGAGCATAGACCTTCGTCATCAAATGCACTGCAGTAATGAACAGATATGCAATGACTATTACTTACCTACAATGATGGAATTTTACTGTCATCTTCATCATTAAAAATTTACCAAGAACTGAACTTTGCTAACCATTCAAATGGTGTCCACATTAATAGAACTAACCACTATGATGCATGAAGAATAAAGTATACTTTAAGGTGAGTTTAGTAAGGAAAATACTGCTTTATTGATATTAATAAATAATAAGACCATAATGAAAATAAAAAATATGCAGAGGAGAGGCCTCAAGTTTATTAATCTGAAATTGTATATATTTATTGATTCCGAAAATAAAGTTGTCATCCCTTGAGAAGGAAATGATGATATAAATATGAAATATTATACTTGTTATAATGACAGATACGCACACATTAGATAACATTACACTTTTATTGCCCATACACAAATTAAGGTCCATCCACACAATCGTGCATGTACCACTCTATTTCACTCAAAGGCATCTGCATTTAAAAAATATGTAATTATTGATATAGAACACTTTTGTTCAATCAATCTTTTAGTAAAGGTATATTGCAGGATATGTAACAGATTTTAGAAAATTGCAGCAATGCAAATATTTCCGTGTTCTACCACGCGTAGCTCTGCTAGAAAGCTCCATTAATACTCTCCTCTTGGTGCTTTCTGCCATCTGTTGATGACATTAGCAGAAGAATCACATCATATGAGTAGTAATACATACGGATTAGCAGGATTAGCGCGGTGGAACCCTCAGCTGGCGGTGCAGCGCAAGCCCCGGCCGACGTGGTGGAGCCCGTGCGGGCGCTGTCCTTTTCCTACCCATTCTTCAACCACAATAAACCCTATAGCTTAAACACCCTGCCTGTATTTAATACCCCCTCCCGGCGGGCGCTGTCCTTTTCCTACCCATTCTTCAACCACAATAAACCCTATAGCTTAAACACCCTGTATTTAATACCCCCTCCCGGTGGGCGCTGTCCTTTTCCTAACCATTCTTCAGCCACAATAAACCCTATAGCTTAAACACCCTGTATTTAATACCCCCTCCCGATGTGCGCCATCTTCCAATTCTAAAGCCCCTCGTTGGCAATGAAATAAGACAGCTGCTCTCCTGGAAGAACTCCGGTTCGATATCTAAAATCGTTTGGTGTATACTGTGTGTAGTCGAGCAGGAGGTATCCATGTGGTTGTTCCGTTGCCTTTTCGAATGCCTCCAATAGAAACCTCGACCGCCGGGGTTCGAGGTGCTGGCACAATCTTTCTATTTGCATATTGTCCCTATTGTTTTTAAACACGACAATATAGTTTGCATTAAGTGATATCGTCCGAAATTTTCTTCCCTGTGGCAGAATATTTTGCAGAATATATATATATATATATGTATATAACCCCAAAGTGCTTATGATGGGAATCTCTAGTAAAGAAGTTTGAAACGTTAAGACAGTCCCCGTCAAACATTAGGTCGTCTAGGATTACAAGGTAGTTTTCCCTCACCATGCTTAGATCGGGAATGCCTGCATGCGTTTTGCAAATCGAAGGAAATTCTTGTGGGTTTGGTGTGTATTCCTCCGGGTGACACCAAAGTACCTTTTTCAACGGTTTATCGAACATTTCTCTTGCATTGCTAATTAGCTTCTTAACAAAGGTGGACTTCCCACACCTCGATGGTCCTGCAACAAGCATTGTGCATGGAAATGAAAGCCTGTTTCGACATTTTGGGGGGGAGGAGGATTTTGTCATGGTTTGCTTAGGGTCTCGGGTTCGAAGTTTGGAGGTTGGAGAGTTTTATTTTTTGTGGCCATGTAACCTATCGCCGTCTCTTATACCCGTAGGGCAAAGTATCGTACCCGTCTACCATAGCTCGCTTTGTGACAACCATTTTAAAGGTTTGTACCGCTGGTTCGGTCACCACATTCCAAAGCGGCTTCCTAGAGATCTGCGTTCCCCGCAACATGATCGCTCTATCGGGCTCGTGGTGGGTGGGTTTCTTCTGCTCCCGTTCAAGCCAGGTCAACCCGGCTTGATAGAACAAGATTGTCGGCTTTTCATTGCTAGTCTCAGCACTCTCAATTTAGTAAGCTGAAAACGAATTTATGTTTGAAGTGTTCTGAAGCGAGAGCCATCACTGTAAGTTTAATTTACCCAGGATGAGCTATTGCAACCAACTTTTTACATTTGTATACTAAACATTGCCGGCATTGTTACTTTAAATTAACGAAAATATGCGACTAATGGCAATAATGTGCCATTTTATTAGAGGCGTGTGCTGTAACCAAAATCTGGATTAGCTCTTTTTTCTTTCACGTAGCAAATCGTTTACGCATTTTTCTTCTGAGTTTAATAAAAGTTATTCATAACAATGTACATAATTTTATTTAAAAGCCAATAAAAAAATATGTATATGGTGTAAATTGTCTTTTAACAAAATGTATATTTTTTGTATAGTAAGGTGGTTGTTTTCTTGTTTTTTTCCTATCTCTTGCGGTTTGACTAACAATAATGTAAAAGTTATTCAGAATGAAGAGAGTTTCAGAGACTATTCCCTGAAAATTCAAGATAATTATATATCTTATTTTGATGAAATATATATTTAACGTATATATTTTGTATAGTTAGTTTTTGTCTCTACGGTTTGACTACCGATCATGTAAAAGTTAATCAGAATGAAGAGAGGTTCAGAGGCTGTTCCCTGATAATATATACATATATATTATTTTTAATGAAAATATCTTAAGCATTAGATATCATCTCGTGCCGTTAATATACGATTATACCACATGGGTCAGTCATGCTACTTCCGTCTGAGAAAACAGGTTACAATACACGGCGAACAGAATCGAGTTTTATCGCAAGGAGCCATTTTATGCTGTAACAATGGGCTAGAAAGCAAACAACCAACAGATTACGAATAATTTCTTTATCATATATAAATCAATAGAAATTCTTTCTTTAAAAATGTACCGTGCTAGTCTAGCTGGCCCACAAAATACACCTCTACGTATTATACAAAAAGATATTTAATTTCTTAAAAGTTGTGTCCCGTAAATGTCTTCAATTCATCGACGGAAATCTAACAACGTCAAATATATCGTCAAATAACTTTTGTAATCAAATGAGTTTTGTAATATTTTGGTTAGAATAGCATTTTCTCTATCTTTAAGATCTACTGGATGATTTGGGTAAACCTTGTGCTTCAGATATTGGTATAAACAGAGATTGGAATTTCAGGAAGCTATATAAAGTCTCATTTTTTCAAATAATTCCCTTCCTTCCCAAGCAACAACGTACAGCTTACTTGGATTCTAACAGTGAGTGATGTGGAACCATCTTGCTGCAATTATACTGGCATGTCCCTTGTAGAAAATTACATTGTTCACAGAGAGATTAATACTATTCTAGTTGCAGCATAAAAATCGCATAACGAAATGCTTCTTAGCCTGGCACAATAATAATTCAATAAATGAAGTGTCTTCCTGTGCTGGCATTTACTAATATTAATCAGGTATATTTGTTTAATTTATAATAATAACAATAATATCAATAATATGATTAATGTTCGCTATATACTTATAAAAATTGGGTTTCCTAGGGTTACCTTGTATGAGGTTATACGTTATTCCGTTAGTACGAGTAGAATGGAATGCTCCACAAAATAAGCATCACAAAGCAGATGTTAGAAATGCACGTTATCATCGTATGTCATCTGTTCTCTGCTACGAGTTGGAGAAAATTGTACTTTGCTTGTGCACTCAGCGGAATCTCGACACAGATTGCAAGATTCATGTAGAGGATTTAAGAGCTTCCTTTCTCAGCTGCAGTAGCTGTCGTGAATATTCCGAGTTGTGCGTCACATCAGAGTTCACGCGAATAAAATGATGACTAAGAGTTGGCTGATCCAGCGTAGCAATGCAGTAATTACGTAAGACGATTAACACTCCTGTAAGACAGACCTGCACACAGATGGTGAAAATTAATTGTTGGAGAGATGAATTTGGGCTTGAAGTTTTGGAACCGTCATACTTACGTAATAACAACAGCATGTCGTGGATATTTTTGGTGGATATGATTAGATTCTCTAATATTTGCTAATTAAAACTATTATGAGTATTGTATTCAGCATAACGTTTTCAAAATATATCAACACTTGCAAATGTAATTAAAATACATTAATGTTTTAATAAAGAATATACTCAACTCACCTCATTTGTAGGACTACTTTGTCTTCACACAAGAAGTGAGTTTTTGTTTTGCGTGGCTTAATGTCCGTTAACCTGATTGGTCATACTTACTTGACATTCGTCTTACTTGACATTCTATATATTATCAGGGAATAGCCTCTGAACCTCTCTTCATTCTGAATAACTTTTACATGATCGGTAGTCAAACCGTAGAGACAAAAACTAACTATACAAAATATATACGTTAAATATATATTTCATCAAAATAAGATATATAATTATCTTGAATTTTCAGGGAATAGTCTCTGAAACTCTCTTCATTCTGAAAAACTTTTACATTATTGTTAGTCAAACCGCAAGAGAGTTGTTAGTCAAAACAAGAAAACAACTACCTTACTATACAAAAAATACACATTTTGTTAAAAGACAATTTACACCATATACATTTTTTTATTGGCTTTTAAATAAAATTATGTACATTGTTATGAATAACTTTTATTAAACCCAGAATAAAATGCATAAACGATTTGCCACGTGAAAGAAAAAAGAGTTAATCCAGATTTTGGTTACAGCACACGCCTCTAATAAAATGGCACATTATTGCCATTAGTCGCATATTTTCGTTAATTTAAAGTAACAATGCCGGCAATGTTTAGTACACAAATGTAAAAAGTTGGTTGCAATAGCTCATCCTGGGTAAATTAAACTTACAGTGATGGCTCTCGCTTCAGAACACTTCAAACATAAATTCGTTTTCAGCTTACTAAATTGAGAGTGCTGAGACTAGCAATGAAAAGCCGACAATCTTGTTCTATCAAGCCGGGTTGACCTGGCTTGAACGGGAGCAGAAACCCACCCACCACGAGCCCGATAGAGCGATCATGTTGCGGGGAACGCAGATCTCTAGGAAGCCGCTTTGGAATGTGGTGACCGAACCAGCGGTAAAAACCTTTAAAATGGTTGTCACAAAGCGAGCTATGGTAGACGGGTACGATACTCTGCCCTACGGGTATAAGAGACGGCGATAGGTTACATGGCCACAAAAAATAAAACTCCCCAACCTCCAAACATTCGAACCCGAGACCCTAAGCAAAACATACAAAACCCTCCTCCTCCCCAAAATGTCGAAACAGGCTTTCATTTCCATGCACAATGCTTGTTGCAGGACCATCGAGGTGTGGGAAGTCCACCTTTGTTAAGAAGCTAATTAGCAATGCAAGAGAAATGTTCGATAAACCGTTGAAAAAGGTACTTTGGTGTCACCCGGAGGAATACACACCAAACCCACAAGAATTTCCTTCGATTTGCAAAACGCATGCAGGCATTCCCGATCTAAGCATGGTGAGGGAAAACTACCTTGTAATCCTAGACGACCTAATGTTTGACGGGGACTGTCTTAACGTTTCAAACTTCTTTACTAGAGATTCCCATCATAAGCACTTTGGGGTTATATATATTCTGCAAAATGTTCTGCCACAGGGAAGAAAATTTCGGACGATATCACTTAATGCAAACTATATTGTCGTGTTTAAAAACAATAGGGACAATATGCAAATAGAAAGATTGTGCCAGCACCTCGAACCCCGGCGGTCGAGGTTTCTATTGGAGGCATTCGAAAAGGCAACGGAACAACCACATGGATACCTCCTGCTCGACTACACGCAGTATACACCAAACGATTTTAGATATCGAACCGGAGTTCTTCCAGGAGAGCAGCTGCCTTATTTCATTGCCAACGAAGAGCTTTAGAATTGGAAGATGGCGCACATCGGGAGGGGGTATTAAATACAGGGTGTTTAAGCTATAGGGTTTATTTTGGTTGAAGAATGGGTAGGAAAAGGACAGCGCCCGCCGGGAGGGGGTATTAAATACAGGCAGGGTGTTTAAGCTATAGGGTTTATTGTGGTTGAAGAATGGGTAGGAAAAGGACAGCGACCGCCGGGAGGGGGTATTAAATACAGGCAGGGTGTTTAAGCTATAGGGTTTATTGTGGTTGAAGAATGGTTAGGAAAAGGACAGCGCCCGCCGGGAGGGGGTATTAAATACAGGCAGGGTGTTTAAGCTATAGGGTTTATTGTGGTTGAAGAATGGGTAGGAAAAGGACAGCGCCCGCCGAGGCTCCACCGCGTCGGCCGGGGCATGCGCTGCACCGCCAGCTGAGGTCTCCACCGCGCTATTCCTGCTAATTCGTATATATTACTACTCCTGTGCTTCCGTCACAGACTGGTTTGAGCAGGCAATTTGAAGTATGGAATATAAACCTACTACACACCTGCAGGTAGGGTTGAAAAAGGACAGCAGCATGGGAGTAACTTTGCAAGACAATTTAATTTGAAGTGTTTTAATCATATTTTTTTTTTACAAATTACGTTACTTACTTAATACATTATCATTATAACATTATTATTGTTATTATTATTGTTATTGTTATTCTTAGTGTTACTGTCAGTATTGTTATTATTACTATTATTATTGTTATTCGCATTATTATTATTATTATTTTATTATTATTATTATTATTATTATTATTATTATTATTTGAACTACCACCGCCGCCGCCACCACCACCACCAACACCACCACTCCCACTACCGCCACCACCACCACCACCGCCACCGCCACCGCCACCAACCCTTAACTGACATGTAGCAGTGTAAAGGTCTGGCACATTTTCTTATTGCTTCCCTCTATTGAAGTATTCAAGCTAAAACTTGTATCTTCACCTACCTTTCAGTTTGAGTGTGAAAATCAGGTAGTGAAGAGCTTGTGTCTCTACCACTGTTTGTCCTCATTGTTGCATTATGATTCTACTAATGGTCAGTGTGACTACGGCATAACAGGTAGTAAGTTTTGAAAGTATTACTTTTTTTGCATATTTTGAATCTATTTTAATTATTTTAGGTTCAAATATAATGTAATATAGAAACTTAGCTCCAGGTTTATTCTGTACAGAAATGGTTACACTGAAAATTTTAAGGGGAAATGATCCTAATTTGGAGATCCGTTTTCAGGCTCTTCTTGCTAAGTGTCCAGCCAGTAATAATGATCTAGAAGAAATCTACGAAATTTAAAGCAAGCATAGCTCAGATTCTGAGCATTGGAGGAGATGATGTGCCAGTTGCAGAATATAAACCTAAACCTACTGATGGTAGTGGTAATGACAGCACTGATGAAGATACTGTCAATGTTAGTGTGAGTAATGACTCGTACGCACATTTTATGGAACAAATAAGTGTTTCAACGGAGGAAGGAACAACTCCATTGAATATCTGGACAAGGCACTATATCATAGCTGTTCAGGTTTCTGGACTCCGACCACTTGCCAGAAATAGAACTGTATGGGAACGACCGTTTTCTGAAAGTATTCTGTCAGAAATAATCACATGGGCAAATGTAAAAATATATAACATGAGAGGAAAGTATGAAGAACAGGAGAGTTTATTTAAATTAAATGAATTTGTATATTTGTATATTTCCTAATTTACCTATCCTAACTAAACCTATAAAGAATAATAATGTCACAACCATAATGGTTGGAACTTAGGGGCGTAGCTGGTTCAGAATAGAACAACTCAACCTGGCTTAATACTAATTATTTTGGTTTATTGAATCCAATTACCAGCAGTGCCGGGTTTACAATGTGAGGGGGAATGGAGGCTAAAATACATGACGAATCTTACCTTGAAGTATTGTTGTGTTTCGAGGAGGAGTAGTGGAAGCTGCATTGTCCAGACTTAGCGAATCTACAAGACGAAAAGATCGACGGGCGGCGACGCGGCCCTCGTTCTAGAACATAACTATCTCTCTCGATCGGCGCTATCGCGCTCTCTTATATCAATTCGATCTGACCTAATCCTAATGATGTCTGTTTCCTTTTTGTGGTGAGCCGACGCCTAGCTTGAGCGTTAGATTGAGCGGAAACACGTGATCGAACCATGTTGTCTGATGCAACAATGTTCTAGAACTTTCCATGGAACTAGCGTGATTCGAAAAGTCCCATGTGATAATGCTCAGGAAGTCTGGTATGCCCACACACCTCCTGTCACGAATGAATCTTAGCAAAGTCTCTTAAGTCAGAAAATATAAAATATGAAACCGAAAGAATTTAGAAGTGTGACAGGGGAATAACATATTTCAAAGTATTGTAAAATAAAAATGCTCCTCCTACACAAAATTGTGACAATATCCTACTGCTCTAAAAAGGCACCCCCCAGTGCCGCCAATAAAAAGAATAGCTTCAAAGAGCGAAAATATACCATTAAGGGGAACCCAACACTGCTTATTATAATAATACAATACAACATACAATAAAGTGTGAGAAAAATACAAAGGCATTACAGGGCTCATAGGCAACTCAGTACACTTGCGAAAAGCAAGTAAACTGGACAAAATAAAGTGTGGCCCTGCCTACATGGAAGTGATAGACACTATATAAAATGTGGCAGCTGTAAAAGAATAAGATTAGAGGCGTGTAAGGAGGGGCAAAATGGAAACGAACGAAGAGGTAGAAAGATAGTCGCAGCTCCAGCGTAAATGAGGTCAAGGTCCATCAAGGCATAGCACTGCAATGTCTGGCAAGACTAGGACACACTGTAACACTTAAAACATCGGCGCAACCATAGCGCAAGTTTATACTCGTCGAACACGCCCAAGGAAATTTCACAAAATGTCCGCACTGCTCTAAATACAGGAAAACTAGTGCGAGCGTCCGCACGTTGTTGCAGCTTCGGCAAGGAAATCCATTTGAGGCAGCGTTCGTAAACAGCAATACCTCGTTAAAGTCCAAGGCACTTAATCGAAGAGCTGATTTATCAGATATGAAGACATGTCCAGTATACATACCATAGGCTTGTTAGGGATTAAGAATGTCTTGTAGCATATCATACATCGGCCAGTGTGTCCAGTGCGGCGTATGGCGAAAGTCGAGCCGTGCAGGTCCTTGATGTAATTCAGGCGTCGAAGTGGTGACCGCGCCATATCCATAAAAAAAGAGAAATATACAGGGATTAGGGGAGCACATGAACGAGCCACAAGGGTACACGAAATATCAGAATCTAAGAATAATCCTGGGGAAATAATGAGGAATGGTATGGAGGGCGAATAAAGGAAAGGAAATAGTACAGGTTGCCACTTACAACTAAAACATGAATCAAAACTTACAAATAGGAATTAAAACTCCAGTCAAAGATGTGAGAGGCAGGGGTGAAGTGAAACATTCATATAACCAAGTCAGACAACATAAGCGTCTGAAAATGGAATAAAAATAATACCATAAATGATTTACTAGGCAATATTCATGCCAAAGATATATATTTTAATCATACATGGGGAAAAAAAAAAAAAAAAAAACCGCTGTCGGAAGACAGAGGGATATATATGAATGTATCATTGCACACAAAATACATAAAATTATAACTTCTTTTCAATGAACATAACATAGCAAAAGTTTAACATAAACGGAAAGTCTCAGTTTCCGTGCATAGTAATAGGTGATAAAAATAATTTATTCGTTTTAGAAACTATACGGTTGTTCAATTTTCTAATTTAAAGAACCAGGTGAACACAATGTTGTAAAGGTTAAAGTTGCCGAGGAAAACGAGGAAAAAAACAAAACATTTTCATACAAAAATGCCAATAAAGGGGAAGAATTGGGAGAGAAAAAAAAAGAGAAAAAAGAAATAAATCTCTACCATCCCACGCCGACCATATATGGACGGAAGCAATGTCTAGAACAGTTGACACAAGGCAGCGCACTGCCACAATAATAGCTCAAAATGTGCACAGAGGTACATTGTGAAATTCGTACGGAAAAACAATGGTCAAGAAAAATTATCATATACAATGAAATACAGCTGGCATTTCTCAAGCTTACAACCTGTGTTCAATAGGTTAACAGTATAGGGAAACAGCCTAGCTTTTACAAGGAGGTCATACAACAACACAACAAAGATGCAATGGCTACCTAGGTGAAGCCATGCAGAGAATAGATAAAGTGCTCAGCAGAGCTAGTAGCAAATTTTACAATATTGTACTTTAAAACAATAAAAAATGGATTACATAATACATAACACAACTGTTATTTTAATATCTGGTATCCTGGGTGAAAAATGAGCAACATTGTTATATCCTAGAGGTTATCAGTATGAGGTATCTATAAAGTCAGCCATTCGTGGAACCTATGCCACGTAAAAGAAAAATTATTGCTAGGCATATTTAAGTCATAGCCAAACACACTAAATCTCAATCATTTACTTCAGCATAAATAAGATAACTTAGTACCAATATCCTGATACTAATCATGGGTGCTACTACACACACAAGAAAAAAAATCATCCTAATATCAGATTCGCAAGAAAGACTGATATCAATCAGAAAGACCATAATTGTTGAATATTTGTAATCATATCCGTGCACACGGTAAAAAGCATAGATACAAAAATCTACTCATGAACTCATTAAGAGGTGCATAAAAACTCAAAACATTAAAAATGCTAATGGAACCTGCCGGTAAGTCCGGAAGCGCAATGAGTCTTCAAAATCATCCATATACTCTTATCGTATGTTCAGACCATTAATCTAGGGGGATCTTATGATTCTCCCTTACCTAAGGTTGAAATTTAAAATTAGGCTGTAAAGCGTGAAATAAAATCACTGATAATCTCTAGGTATCTTTAAAGTTAAGAAAAGAACTGTCATATATATTTCTCGAACCATAACCAAGATAAGTTAGCGGAAGTCGCTTCCGTATAAATTTCCAAGAGGCACTCTCTGGGAGAGATGCTTCTATCTATGAAAACAAATAAGACAGACAGAATTATGCGTACCTGTAAATGTGAAACAAGTCCAAAGGGTGCTTCAAAATCTGTCGTCGGAAACTGACGATATATGGAACGGTGTCCAAAAAACAGCGTTCAAAGACTTATACACATACTCCAACCTTACTGGTATAGCAGTTGGCACACATAGTATTTCTGTAATCATAATTTTACAAAAAAATTGAAAACATATTCCATAAATAAAATATATATAGAGAACTATAAGCGATGTTGCGTAAGAAACTTAATGTTTCCTAAATATTGCAATTAACAGGATGCTGTCCAAGCACAGTTTCCTGCGTATACCAGTCTGGTATAGCAATTATGTATTTACAGATTAGAATGGTATATCCCCCTAAGCTGAGGTTGAGGTTAATAACTGAACAAATAAAGATCTCACATAGCGGAACATAATTCAGGCAATATTTTCTTATTAATAAATACATCTAGTGAAGTATTTAAGGTAAGTAGGACTTATGCAAGAAAAAAGTGTATGGGACTCTCAAAATACGAGAGGAAATGTGTACAAAGACAATAAAAACGTATTTATTCATTATATAGGAGTTAAGAGCCACCATCCCTTCTTTCTCTGTCACACCAACATACTTATAATTAAAACGAAAAGCATGGTCGGATTACATCATTTAGGTCGCATATTAAACATAAAGAAAAGTAGGTATTCGTCGTAATTGGTATTGTTTCGCCTTATTTTTACTAGGAACTAAGTTATCGTATATTTTGACATGAGTTGAACAGTAAAATTCTATAGTTCTTTACTTTTTACATATGAGACTTAAGGGGGAAAATCCACGGATATGGTTGTAACCACAGAGAAACTCCAGCATCACTGCAAAATAGTGCGCCATACTAGGCGGAAATCTAACTCATGGTGTCTCTATTCGCGAAATTTTTCACGCATAAATCAACATAAGTAGCACGCAACGTGATGAGGAAGCTGCTGATCACCTGGTCGCGTTCCTACAAATTTGCCAAAGCGTCGCAGAAAATGTGAGTACGACGAAGCACCAAAATTCTCTAATAACTGTTTGCCTATCACGTTAGCGAAATAGAATATTGTAATCAAAACCGTAAGAGTTAGCTTCGAAAAAGAGAAAAAAAAATTAAAAAAAAATATTGAAAATATGTTTAAGTAGAATATATAAATCGGGGAAGAGAAGCTGTTTATTAACATGTTTTTAAATATATATATATATATAAAGAGAAATGATCATGTCGGACCAAGGTGATTTCACATCGTGCATTTCCATTGAAATCTCGTAATCGAAATTTCGATGGAATGCAACACTTGTGCAATTTATGTACTGCGTACCCAAGCAGAGAGTGTAAGAATTGTATCTTCAAGATGTTTCTTAATTACTTTAGCGAAGTGTAGGTAACCATACCTAATGATAGTCACAGATTATTACTAAAGACAGAGCTTTTGGACTTGTAGTTTAGCGTAAAGCAAATTAGTATAAATATGTATAAACTTGTGAGTTAATGCCAGGAAGTAAGCAAAACAAATTAGTGTCGTTCATGTACAAAAAAGCAATTAAAGATAGTGAATGAACACTTGTTACATTTCGGAGACGAAATAATTATGAATACAAGGTAAACCAAAAAAAAAAAAAAAATTTACGTTTGACATCCATAACAAAAATTGATGGATTATTTAGTTTTATTTAGTTATTTGACCCAAAGTACATCTATACTTGGTGGTTGTTATCTAACATTAGTAACTTCCGGCAGATACACACTCCGCCGAATAGGAAATGCCGAATGAGCTTATATCGTAATTGTTTCAGTGGCGTGCAATGTTGACCAAAACAGATGTATGTTTTAATTATATTTAATGCGAAATTGATAATATGGCATTTGTCTCGTTGGGTTTATGGGGTAGAAGAGTGAAGTGTAAGTGTATAGAACTTCTTAGACATCTGATCCTGCGATTTGATCGATATTGTATTAAAATTAACATGAATAATCATTAAAATTTTGTTCTATTGGTTATTGATTTAAGAATTTACAATCATGGACCAGATATTTGGTGAATATATATATTGCGCATGGTATGGAAATAAATCATCGTTCGCATCATTGAATATTAATAAAAATCAATCTTAATTAAAATAAATTTGGACATAATGAAAACAACAAACTTGAACATACATAAAACATTTAAGGAAAATTATGTTCGCTATCAATCAGTGCTATCAGCAATTTCCCTTTCAGTAATCTGCTCTATATACTAAAAGTAATTTCAGAGATATGTAGCCATTAAAAAAATTAACAAAAATTATCGATATCAAATCATTTATGATTATGGTAAGTACTGCCAATGTTAGTATTAAGGTTATTATTAGTTTATTATATAATAATAACTATAATTGTGATTATTATTATTATTATTTATTATTATTATTATCACCGTACCGTCATCGTCATTATTATTATTATTATTATTATTATTATTATTACTACTATTATTATTAGCAACTCAGTCAATTATTACTAGTTGAGCTTTTTAAGGTAGGGGAAAAATTGTATTGTTATTATTGTTAATACGAATATTATTCTTTAGGCATTTGTTGAACATCATTATCCTGTGCGTATTTAGGTACATGCTGTTAATGCTTATCTTTGGTAATGCAACTGCAGTTTAGTACAAGTAACAGTTAACTGCTGATTCTTAATTTTGAAACTTAGTTAAAGCGGAGAAGGTGCAACAGGTCAAATTGTACGTTTACCAACATTACTAGTAACCTAATGTTAATTACATTCTGTATGTATATGCTTATTATTCTCATGAATATACATTCTTAGGTGATCCTAAGAGGTTAGGTTTGGTTTCTCTTTCATATTTTGAACCATGAGTAGTTTAAAGATTTTTAACGTCTCTTATTAATTCTACTGTTGCTTCTTCTTCTTTCTGTTTATCCTCTCTATAGGTGATTGTTAAATTGCTTGGTGCTTTAGACATTAGTGTCTGGGGTTTGAGGCATGTTAAAGAACAGGGGCTTATATTATTGAGATATTCGAATGGGTGATCGACCCGATGACTGATATGTGAATGAGGAAGTGAATCATATCGGTCTATCCACTCTGCCAATACTTTGTTTTACTTTTAAATGTGTTTACTTAATACTCATCAATCATCGTTTGCACTTAAGCATTTACTAACATCGTTATTTTCTTTTATTTATATATTTTTTTTTCCTCCGTTTACGTTCAATTGCCTATCTTTGGTTACCTAGCTGTAGTGTAGTGCAGCTACCATTTATGTACTGCTACTACTATAATAGGTGGGGGACCTATTGTGGACTTTTAATATAATGTAAAATAAGAAAATTGCAGTAGACAAAACTGTAATTTTACTTTATCTAACATGAATTTAACATTATGTTACGATATATATGCCTATTATCTTATGATCTTTAGTTTTCTGAACTTAATTTCTCCTGAACGGTTTATAGTATGGGTATAACCTGGAGACATGAACGATACTTTCGTTTCTTCTGGGTCCTGTTGTATTTCTTATCTTATAATTAACTGGTGATGTCTGTTGCACAATTTCATAAGGACTATAGTACCTATGTAATAACTTAGTCGATCTGCCTTTCTTACGTGTAGGTGTGAACAGCTTCACTAACTGTCCTGGTTGAAATTTTAGCGTACTTCTCTTCCTGTCAAAGATTTGCTTGTACTTACTTTGCTTGCGCGTTATGTTGGCTTTCGCGAATTCTCGAGCATTCTGAATTCGAGTCTTTACTTCTTTGCCAAAGAGGTTGTCGGTCGTCGCCTTCAGTTGAACTTCTTCCGGTAATGTGGGGTGCCGTCCATATAGTAGGAAAAAGGGGGCCATCCCTGTAGATTCCTGTTTACTAGTGTTGTATGCGAAGAGGACGTGCGGTAGTGCCGCGTCCCAATCGTCCTGTTTTGTGAAGGTGTAATGTGACATCATGTTAATGACAGTCTGGTGTGCTCTTTCTATTATTCCATTACAGGCTGGATGATAAGCTGTTGTGAAAACAGATTGAACGCCGAGCAAGCGTAAACGTTGTTTCGTTATTTCGCTCAGGAATACTGATCCTCTGTTGGAAAGCAATTGAGCTGGTGCGCCATGACGACAGATGATGTTTTCTAGTATAAATTTTGCGACATATTCTATGGATCATTTTGGGATTGCCTTGCAGTCTGTCTATTTAGACAGATAGTCTGGGGCAATAACTGCCATGGTGTTACCTCTTTTTGACCTTTTAAATGGTCCAATTAAATCTATACCCCACCTTGCGCCTACCTGAGACACAGGGATGGGTTGTAGGAATCCACCTGGTTTAACATTTCGGGGACCCTTGCGTGATTGACAACTTGGACAACCCTTTACATATTTCTCAATGTCTTTTCGCATTCCTATCCAGTAGTACCGCGAACTGATTTTCGTGAAGGTTCTGGTAAAACCTAGATGACCTGACAGTGGGTCATCATGACATGAAAATAATATTTCATGTTTCAACTCTTCTGGTATCACCATTAGGTGCAATTATCCTGAGGCTCCTACATTTTTGCGATATAGCACACCTGATTTTAAGGTGTAAGAGGTACCCTGTCGTTGCAATTTTGGTGAGCCTGTGTTCGGATTTTCTAATGCAGCTATTAGTGGTTGTAATTGAGAATCACGTTGTTGCTCTTGTGCAACTTGCACTGGCGTTAAGAGGCAAGTTATAAGTTCGTCTGTTTCTTCAACTGTATGGAGTGTAGGTTCATCAACTGGAAAGCGAGATAGTACGTCGGAGTCTAGGTGCTTTTTACCTGACTTATAACAAATGGTGACAGTATATTCTTGAAGTTTGAGGACCCATCTAACCACTCTTCCTGTTATATCTTTAAGGTTGCATAGGTGGCACAATGCAGTTACAACATGAACGGGGAACCCGTAAATAGTTAAGCCGTACACAATGGCAAGTAATTCCAATTCGGAAATACTGTAATTCTTTTCATGTTTGTTCAGAGATCTAGAACAGAAAGCTATAGGGCGAAGTTCTCCATTTATTCTCTGTAGAAGTGCACAGCCTATGCCAACCGTACTGTCATCCGCATGTATTTCTGTGTATGCACCTGGCAGGAAATGTCCGAGAATGGGTGTTTGGGTCATCAAAAGTTTCAATTTGTCAAAAGCGTCCTGTTGACTTTGAGTCCATTCAAAATCTTTGCTCTTTCGTGTAAGTTCGTGGAGGGGACTCGCAATGGAAGCAAAATTTGGTACAAACCTTCTGTAGAAACTAAATAAGCCAAATACGTTGCGTACATCACGTACGTTTTTGGGAGTCAGCAATTGTGTGATGGCTCGGAGTTAATCAGAATCCGGCTCAATCCCTTTAGCTGAAACATCAAATCCAAGAAGTTTAATTCGAGACATTCCAAAGAAGCATTTTTCAGGCTTTAATTTAAAGTTGTGTGTTTGCAGTTTGAGAAACATTTCCTCCAAAATGTTAAGCATCTCGGGGAATGTGGATGCGAATACGACAATGTCATCAAGATAGACCAACGCCTTCTTGAACTTTAGATCACCTAGCAGTTTACTGGATATATTTCCGAAAAGAAACTAGGGGCGTTAACCAGACCGAAAGCGAGTCGGTTAAAAACATAGTGACCATGATCTGTGGAGAATCCTGTATATTGTTGACTAGTTTCCTCGAATGGGACTTGAAAATATGCACTTAACAAATCTAGAGTGCAATACCATTGAGAATTTTCCAAATAACTAAGGAGATCGTCAATAAGGGGTAAGGGATATAATGAACTTTCGATAATCTACGCAAAAGCGCTTGTCACCATTCTTATTCTTAACTAAGACATCAGGGGAAGCCCAAGGGCTATGCTCTTCCCTGATAATACCTGCGTCGAGCATCTCACGCACCTGGAATTGTATGATTTTTTTTTTGTGTCTGAGATACACGATAGGGTCTTTGTTTTATAGGTTTGTCATCAGTGACTTGAATTTTAAACTTCCTAAGTTAGTTTTTCCTAGCTCCTTTAGTTTTGTAGCAAAAACGTGTCTGTATTTCTGCAATAATGCACTCAATTGCATTTGTTGCTCCTGTGTGAGTTCTGAGTTCAAGTTAAATTTTGCATTTTCAATGTCGACTGAGCGTGTATCTTCGGGAGACCAATTTGCAGCTTGTATTAGCGCTGCTTCATGCGCATGTGCAAGATTGGTTCCAGAGAAATTTGTTTTAGGCTCCGCTGTATTATTGTGTACTGGAATGACACATTCTTTGCGAGCCTCGCAAAAGATAGGGGATATTTGCTAATTTTTTCTTCTACATAATAGCTCCTTTTGGTTCTAAGAGAATTCTACGCATTACATTAAATGGCAATGTAACTTTAACATTTACTGATGCGAAAGGGGAAATGCGAATATCTTGTATACAACATGCTTTGTGTGGCTCCGCGGTTTCTTCGTCCGATTCCACAGTAATTTGTGCTAACGGGCATCATAATTTTTCGCCACAGTTTAATTCTAATTGGGATGAGTCTGGAAATTTAAGAGTGATTGTGTATGTTTCCAAGTTAATTAGGGCCTTATATCGGTTCATGAAATCCATTACTAATAGGAGATCATGTCCGAACTCTTTCACAACAAGAACATCCTCCTGAAAGGATATGCCGTTAATGTTGAAGCAAAGAGTGGTGGAATAACATACATCCAGTAATGTATTATCCGCTGTCCGTATTATCAAATCTGTCGGAACAGGGCGGGTGAGTGTGGCCACAAAATGTTGTTGTACTATACTGGCTGCGCTGCCTGTATCAAACAGTATACTCACTGGTTGATCGGCAACCGTACCTTGTATAGTAATGACATTTACCGGCTGAATAAGTGCCGTCGTTTGTTTTGGTGTACTCTCGGTGATGGACGTCACGGAACTTATTCCGGTGACGTTCCTTGCCCGTTTGGGTGATTGTATTGTTGTCTGCAGTTTGGGGCAGTATGTCCTGGCCGTCTGCATTTAAAGCATGTGCATTCACTTTTTGTAATGCGACGGGGGGCATTAGGACTACGCCAAATTCCTCTGGAAGCAAAGTTAAGACCGCCGCATTGAGTACAGCTATCACGCCCATGGCCTTGTCCGGTTGCATTATTTTGCTGGGGGGGGGGGGGATTGCGAGGCGTGTCAATAATTGGTCTCTGATATTTAAATTGCAATTTTTGTATTTGTTTCTGCAAATCTCGAATCTGACGCTGAAGTTGATTTACGTCTGATCGTGGAGTTGGTTGGCTGACCAGCGATACTATTTTAGAGGTGGGAATACTTGAACATCGACTCGTTGCTCGGCAAGGTATCTGGCCGTTTCAATGCGCCGAACATATTGTATCAGTTCTCCAATAGATTGTGGGTTCGAGGGGAGGACACGTTCTAGCAGCGAGGGTTTTAATCCGCGCATAATATAGCGAATTCTTTCAGGTTCTTTCATGTTAGGATTCACCTGGTCGCAGAGAGCTAGTATGTCATATATAATTTTCGGTTGGTTCGGACAGGTCCTGAACCCTCTGGCGTAGGTGGCCTGAAGGGCGTATTTCAGGTCAATACATTCAAGACTCGGATGACGAAGGGAATATATTTTGAATCAGTTTGCTGCTGCTTCTGTAAATAGCACGGCAGATATTGTACCTTGTGCTTATCCTCCCATTCATTCGCTTTAGCGATGGTTTCAAAGTTATAGAGGTAGTCTATACTGGGTCCTTTCGGGGACCGAGTGTGCGGCCGAGGTGGAGGCCGTAGTCATTTTTATAAGGTCTTCGGTCGAGTTAAAACCTGAAGACGCTAGAGGTTTAAAATGCTCTTGGGGTGATACTGTGTAGCTGAGGTCACCCACGCTCAAACTACGCTCTTTTGGAACAAAATATTGAACAGGAGTTAAACCCCGGAGTCTTCTACTAGATCTAACTCGGATATTGAACATAGACGCTGGGACCTGATGTTGGGTGTTTTTGTCCACGATTGTTTGATACTCGTGAATTAATGTCCGGATTTCGGCACTAACAGGGCTGCCACTAAGATACTTTTGTAACAATTCCATGCATTTAATTGTGTGGAAGTGTGTAACACTAAATAGGGTTAACGATAAGATCGTCCATACAGAAAATAAGATGCAAAATGTGGTATACTGCATTGAAACAAATTTGTACTAATGCTAAAATAGCTGTGTCGCAACTCAAAAGTATGTTCATCAATCTTAAAAGAAACATAGAAAAAAAAACACAAATGATACTAAAGTAGTACTAAGATATGAACACCAACAGTTCAAAGAAAGCAGACTTAAAAACTAAAAGAATTTACAATTACTTGGCCGGCATTGTAATGACTTTAAAATTGAGAGGCTAGAGATCGAACCATACTTCTCGAGATAATAATTTTGAAAAGCCGGCGCGTCCACCATATTGTCACAACCATAATGGTTGGAACTTAGGGGCGTAGCTGGTTCAGAATAGAACAACTCAACCTGGCTTAATACTAATTATTTTGGTTTATTGAATCCAATTACCAGCAGTGCCGGGTTTACAATGTGAGGGGGAATGGAGGCTAAAATACATGACGAATCTTACCTTGAAGTATTGTTGTGTATCGAGGAGGAGTAGTGGAAGCTGCATTGTCCAGACTTAGCGAATCTACAAGACGAAAAGATCGACGGGCGGCGACGCGGCCCTCGTTCTAGAACATAACTATCTCTCTCGATCGGCGCTATCGCGCTCCCTTATATCAATTCGATCTGACCTAATCCTAATGATGTCTGTTTCCTTTTTGTGGTGAGCCGACGCCTAGCTTGAGCGTTAGATTGAGCGGAAACACGTGATCGAACCATGTTGTCTGATGCAACAATGTTCTAGAACTTTCCATGGATTCGAAAAGTCCCATGTGGTAATGCTCAGGAAGTCTGGTATGCCCACACACCTCCTGTCACGAATGAATCTTAGCAAAGTCTCTTAAGTCAGAAAATATAAAATATGAAACCGAAAGAATTTAGAAGTGTGACAGGGGAATAACATATTTCAAAGTATTGTAAAATAAAAATGCTCCTCCTACACATACATGCGACACTATAAGTCCTAAATCTATGAGATTTAATAGCTTGCTAAATAATGGTTTAACATTTGACATTTCCTTTTAAAGGAGAAAGCATTATTGTTAAATAAATGAATATGGTGGGTCCTTCGAGAGCACTAGTTTTGACCCTTCAAAGTTCACCTAGTTCTTTGATAAAAAATAGGATAATTGTTTTGGATGGCCTTCAGTATAGGTCAAAAAATGCTGAAAACATGTACTGTAGCTGGAACATTATATCCTCCCCACCTTAGTAGAATATTTGGGACGATTCCCAGTGCGAATTCAAATTGGTAAGTATTTTCCTTTTTCCTCTTAAAATGTTGATGTGTTTGAAATTTACTGTATATATTTAAGTCTAAATTAATTGTCTTTTCTTTGTTACAGAATCAAAATAAGAGCTACGTCATTCTATGCTACAGTGCTGAAATAAACATACATATACATAAGTATTGATTATTGAGTTGATTTTCAAATTGACCTTTGAATGTTACAAATGTTCTCAAAGTATTCTCCTGAAATTAAGAATAAGAAAATTAGATCTTATTGTACCTCTTCCTGTTGTTGTTGTTGTTGTTGTAGTTTAACATCCGGGTAACTCACCCTAAGCGAGATTCGAACTTACGACCTGCTGAATGTGAGGCAGACATGCTACCACCACACTACCCAGGCGGGCTTTCCTGTGGTTGTAATTGGTTCATTGCTGGTTCTCACGACTAGCTAGTGAGTCTCCTCAAACGGCTCTTCCGGGCTTTGGTCAACCTTGGAGAACTGTAGCTTCCGCTATGCCTGCTGGTGAAATGCACGACGTTGTCTGTTGCAACTCCAGTTATTGCCATACCTAGTAGACCATTACCAGTTCCCATCCACACTGAAGTTGCAGTGGTTTTCCTCTCATATGATGCGCAGGTCTCCCACACATCCATGATGAGCTTGGAGAGGGATATCTGAGGTGCCTTGTCATTGCTTCACATCTTGTCTTGGCTTATGTGTAGGAGTTGTAGGTTCAGGGACTGCTTTGGGGCAGTTGTGATGTTCTGGGTCTCCTCCATCGACACCAAACTAGGGACGTTAGGCACAACAATGGCATCATCTTCTAGACTCCAATGAGTCTCCCCAGTGATAGTCGGTGACAACATCATCTGGTCAGAGTGGTAGTAGCAGTCAAGGTCATCTACCAGCAATCTGGTTCCATGGACTAGTAAGACTGTAGAATCTGACTTTCGAGCAGAGTGGGTATTAGCAAGTTTCTATGGTTTGGAAACTGAGTAAACCTTTAATTTTCCTTTTGGTTCGTACAGTTCACAAGAACTCTTTTACATAATTTGTACACATTGACTTCTTGGCCAAAGAAGATTGAGGGTACACAGGTAGGTGTTGAAGTGGAGCAAAGTGTGGGTTCCGCAGGACAAATGGAAGTTAGGCCAGGTTTATATTTGGAAAGTGTGGATTCAGTGAGTGTGGATACTGCCAGATGTGTAATAGTTGTATCGATTGTGACATGATGGCTTATCTCTGCAATTGTGATAGGTAGGATGTATATGTATACATGTATGTATGTAGGAAGATGTATAAATCTAATGTCCTGTTAACACCTTTTAGCAGAATTTGAATGAGAATCGGCACTACTCCAAGAACAGAGAAAGCAAACACATCACACATTTCATAATATGTATGCATACTGACCATGTCTATTCCAGATGAAGGTGAAGTTCCTATAGGTAACTGAGTTTCTATTCTTTTAAGTATTTCTGAAAGATTTTGAGGTGGTACTATAGTAACACTAAGCCGACCTGTTGCTAGGATGTCTAGTCATTCTCTTAGCTGCATAATTTGCTCTTGCAAGTTCAAAATAAACAAAGAGATTTCATGTATGTCCACTGAAACACAAATCCTTTAAACCCCAATTTTTAAGTTCAATGGTATTTTCTTGAGTAGCCTCACCGTCAGTAATGTTATGTTCTATATCTTCTACTAAAGCACTAGTTAAATTTTTTACTCTATCAGTATTCTGAGTGACCCTTTTATCTAGACTTTGAATATAAGTTATCTGGTCTTCACTTAAGTGGAACAATTTAGAAGAAACAATTTCCAATTTAGCAATATTGTCATGCGTTTGAGTGATCTCTGCTCGATCAGGTGTAGCAAATAGAAATTTGACTACAAAAGCCCCAGTGTCTATCAGCCCTTATTTTTCTCTGGGCATCGTCGCTGAATTTGGAAGATATTGCTCTAAGTTATAATTACACTTCGGTTTGCAATAAGACAAACACTTTTGGTTTATCAATTTTTGTCCAATCAATCAATATATCCCTATCAGCCTTCTAATTACATTCAAATTTTCCAAAGCTTCATCTATGTGTATGACAGCATACTTATAATGAAATAGGTGTAATGCCAATTGTCCACTTACTGCCAGTGATTATAAGTGTCTCATGATAAGCAAATATAATTTCCTTCAACGTGGGGGTTCATTTTGCCACTTAAGAGTGGTAAACTAGTTTTCTGTTTTTCCCATGCGCAACTTGGAAACATAATAACGGCTTTGTTTACTCTTACATATAAATATCATTTGCAACTCCTTTGCTCTTTCCTAAACTGATACATTTCTTATAATATCGCTTCATAATATGGCATAATAAAGCTTCAGAAGAGAACTGGTTTTCAGTCTGTTTTATGAACTTGGGACCTCAAGTTATAAGGAATTTCGATACGTTTGTTATTTACTACTATTCTTGTACTACCCTTCCATGTTGGATAATTTTGCTCTGTACCGCTGATATCATTTCTTTCTTTCGAGGTATTTATTTTGTATTCATCCTCAGCATTTACATTACAATTATCATTACTTTGAAAGCAAGCAGATACTTTGTTTAGCTTTGTACCATTAGTGGGTGTACCAGCTATTGGTCTAATAACAGGAAGTTTCTCCATCGCCTCCGCTTCAATATGACACTTCTTCAGCCTGCTTATATGTACAACAGTTGAGCGTTTCAAGCTCATTTGCAGTCTGTAATTGAGTGGTGAAAGTTTCTCCACAATTCGCCGTGGACTGCTATATTTTGGAGCTTAGTGTTGGTTTACACCTTTTGAAAGGTAACGTTTGTCTAAGCACATATAATCTCCTACTTGAAATTCTCTCTATCCTGCCTTTTTGCCATAATTTGTTTTTGTTTAAATTGTTATCTACCAAGTGACTATACGCACCTTTATATGCTTCCAACAAGTGCTGCCTCACCATTTCAGAGTGTTCATCTGCAGAAGTGAATTCAATTTCTGTGTCTTTGGATTAAATCAATTGCTGTTGGTAGTTACATTTGTCTAGCATAAAGTAAATACAAAGGACTGTAAGTTGTTACTGTGTGAGGTACTGATCTATATGTCATCAGAGCAAACGGTAACATTATATCCGATTCATCGTGATATCTATTTACCATAATAGCAACAGAGTAATTTAAATAGCTGTGAAATCTTTCAATAACTGAATTTGATTTCAAGTGCATTGGATTACTATATGTTGTCTTATTCGAAAAACTTTAAAAAGTTCAGTGAATAAAGCAGATTGAAAACTTGTTCCTTGATCTGATAAAATTTTCTCAGATGCTTCCTGTCTACTAAATATTTTGACAACTAAAGTTTGAGCAACTATATTAGCTATTTGATCCTTTAAAGGAATTGTTTCTGGGTAGTTAGTAAAATTATCTATTGGAGTTGGAATATATTTATTTCCTGCAATAGTCATGTTAAATGGATTCATAAAATCAATAGAAATAATCTGAAATGGTCTAGTTGCTGTTTCTATTAATACTAAAGGAGCAATATATTTTCTTGTTATTTCATGTAAGGCACATTCCCTACACTTCTGAACATAAAGTTTTACATCTTCCTGTAAAGCTGGCCAAAAATGTTGATGTTCTATGATAGATTGTGTTTTCTTTATCTACTGATGTGCATTATAAGTACTGTCATAATGCATAACAATAATTCCTTTAACTATTTCCCTAGGGATTATAATTTTACAATTTACTTCATCTTTTAAGTATAAGATCCCTTGTTTATCTCTAAATACTAATAATTTAGTCCTGTTTCCATTTCTATTATTAGATGATTTTAATAACTATAATTAGTTTGTTGTTCTTTCAGCAGAGATCGAGATGTTAACCCTAATGGGCAGTTATCAGCTATTAACACCACCATCTGAGAGTTATAACATGCAGGTAGTGGAGTTGTTCCCAACCCAGCAAGCGTTTGAACCTTAGAAGATCTGTCGTCTCCAGGCTAGACAGGGCATCAGGTATGCCATTTAATTTTCCTGGCATGTGATTAACTGTAAAGTTGTATTCACTTAAAATGACCATCCATCTAGTCAGTGTAGCATTCAAAGAATTCTTGGTTGTCAGCAACCATATTAAAGCCTTATGATATCAGTAAAATGTGAATTTATAGCCAAGTAAGTAAATTCAAAATTTCTTTACACCAAACACAACACTGAGCAATTTCTTCTCGTCGTGGTGTAGTTAATTTTGGAGCAGTTAATAAGAAATTAGCATATACAATAGGTTTAGCTAAACCATTCTGGAATTGACTGAAAACTACCGAAAGTCCTATGTTTGAAGCATCACATGCCAAAACAAAAGGCAGTGAAAAATATACTTGTGCCAATAGTGATAATGATGTCAGAGCATTTTTCAAGGTTTTGAAAGATTGTTGAGTGGCTTCATTCCATTTAAATTGTTGGTTCTTTTTAGTTAACTGCGTTAGTGGTTTACCAATGTCTGAAAAATTAGCAATAAATGTTCTGTAATAACCAACAGCAGCGAGAAATGATCTGATCTGTTTAACAGTAGTAGGAGGTATTAATTTTCTAATAGCCTCCACTTTACCAGGATCTGATTTTATACTTTGGGCACCAATCAAATGACCAAATGACAGCTTCAGGTTTTGCAAAGAGACATTTCTCTAAGCCTGGTTTTAAATTTGCTTCAAATAGCTTTTCAAACATTTGCCTTAAATGATATGCAAGCTCTTCAATAGTATTTCCATAAACTAGAATATCGTCTATGTATTATTAGACATATTTAAATTACCCATAATCAAATCTATGGCTTTAGTACATGTCATGGGGGCATTTACTGGACCATATGTCATATATATATTGACACACAAAAGCTGTTTTAGGTCTACCTGCTTATTTTACTTTAGCTGCATGATATCCAAAATCAATATCTACCATAGAAAAATAGGCATTACCGGATAGCATGGATATATTTTTTTAATATCCGGTATAGGCCAAGTAGGTAATTTTGTGAGAGAATTTAATCTGCTGCAATCAACACATAAATGTACTTAACAACTCCATTTAAGCTTTATAAGCAAGAACTGGCCCAATCAGTTCATGTGTGTTTATTTATTTATTTTTTTTGTCTAACATCTCCTGAATTTGTTTCCTTAGTTTTCCCCTTAAAGAAAGTATATCTATATAGGGACCTAATCTTATGGGTTTAGGGTTTAGCATCCCCCATACCTATCTCATGTTCTATCACTGTAATGCTTGGTAATTCAATAGTAGGTTCATCTAAAATAGTCATACAGCTTTTAACATTATTTCTTTTTTCTTAATATTCAAATGAGCCCCTTCGGTTACTAAGCACTCAAAGCTCTGAGTTTTCAAAATTTGTGTTTGGACATTCCCTCTCCCTCTTTTCCCTTTAACATGGGTTTTGTAATATTAATAATATACAAATAGTTTTCTAAGTTTTCACTTCTGTCACCCACAGTACACACACTTTATCATTTAAATCTCTCATCATAAAATTAAAAATCATTGATGGACTGCAGAGCTTACCCCAACCACCCTTCCCTGTGGGTACTTACTTGAAACACAGGTTTGAAGTTCCGTTCCACTCCGGAGATAGCCAGGAATATCCCCATAAATACCCGCGATTTTTGGATCTCTAGTCTGTGGCTCTTTCCATTAGATCAGGGGTTGGCCATCTTACGACCCTTGGAGAAACGAGCTGGCTGCCTTTTTGACCCATTATTCTATCGACAATGAACCATCTCTGTTGCATTGCTTTTCATGAAATGGAATAATTGCCCACTGAACATGGCACATCACCATGCTCATTCCACTGATTCGACTCTGCTGCACCATTATTTTTACCGAGATTGCCATGCCTTGGTCTTTGAGTTGTGATCATCACACAACCTTCAGGGGACTTATTACATCTGCCATTTTCCTCAGGATCCTCTAACAACTGTTACAATCTCTACACATAAGTACATTAACCCTTTAGTATTGACATGGGGTATTGTGGGCACCTCGCGCTGTAAAATACAACTTGTCAGCTAAACTTAACTTTGTTTTATGGCCGAAATTCCTGGTACCTTCAAATAATCCTTCACCTAAACATTATGCCAGGAATCAATTTTATAATTACCCTGTTTGCTTTAATTACCTTAGAATGTATAGTCTGGGGTGTTCCCAGCCTTCAGTACACCTTTAGGCATCCTCAGTGAAATAGATAATATTTGTTATAAATGTGTTCTTTTCTTTATAATTTAATCCATTGAAAATCAATAATGTTTTAACATATTGTCCTCCATAATTCCCACATTACGATTCATCATACTCTTCGTAAGAACAAAAGTGAGCTTCCTCCGAAGTTTGTGAATTTGAAGAGACGAGAACTTTGTTTAGATTTCAAAAAGGTAAAACAGTAATCTCCTATGTACCACAAAAAGCATAAAAATGTCATTCTCCTTTCATAAATGCATTTCGATGACAAAATTTAACCGGAGACAGAAGGAAGCCTGAGATGATCACTATGTATAATCTCACTAAAGCTGGAGTTGACACATATTCGGTGGCAGGAAAAATTAGATGATGGTCTGCAATTATATTTTTCGTATTTGGACAACAATGGAATAAATGCCCTAGTTATATTTATATTCAAGAAATCATGCAAATAATGTCATTGTGAGGAGAGAGTTTCCACCTGAAATATCTGTTGGACTAATTATGCCGACCATCCATAAAAGGGCAGCACTGACTTGTCTGCACAGTCCATCACAAGAGGGGTATACAAGATAACACAGGGGAAGGTGCAAATCCAGGATCTTCAGCTAAAGTAACAAAGTGAAATACATTACTTCAAGGAAGGAAAGAAGAAAACAAATGGCTTGGAAGATGTGTGAAATTCCTAGAAGTAAAGATGTTAAAACAAAGCATTTTTCTGTAAATTGCAGTAAGTAAATGTCTTTTTCATACGATTACTTTTGCGATGACTATGACAATGAACGGGGCAAATAAAAACAACCCATATAAAACATAAATTTGTGTTTCTTGCATACTATAGTGATACCTTGTAACAAAAAAGAAATAATTCAAGAACTCTGTTTATTTCTGGGTAAAATACAACAACATTTATGTGTTTTTTGTTAGGTTCATATTATAATTGCCTTTTGTATCTCATTTTAGATAAAGTATAAACATGGGCATTGTGAAAATTAAGGGGTGCCCATGGCAGTACTAAAGTTATGAAATTGAGTGCCAGTAGTGGAGGGTTAATTTTCTTGGGCACCCTATATGGCATGCTTTCTTCAATCATCTCATCGTCAAATGCTATTACTCTGCCTAACACTATCCCCTTTGCTAGTGAAAATTTTACTGCATTAAATTTAAAATCTCTTATCAAACAATATTTTGAGTCATTTGGTAACATTTCTCTACTACGTCTTACCCACATTAATTCTATAAAATATGTATCCTTTTCTTTAATGGCAGACACCACATTTAAAACAATTATTCCTAATTCCACATACACTTTTTCTAGGAAGGCATACCTTTTACTCTCGATATGCCAGCAAGTTCCTAGTTTTCTGAGCACTGTAGAATAACTATATTTTCGGCTAAGATTACATTCCATCCTGGTCCTAGGGCATAATAATCATGTTTTTGTTCTTCCCTCATCAAGTAAAGTCCACCCATTGTCGGGTTGACCAAACTTGATATAGGATTTACTATGTGTGCATTAAGTGCTACCAAGCCATATTTTGTACCTAATCTTTATCTATACACATCAATAATAGCTTCCAACTTTATTAAGAGGTCTAAACCTACAATTCTGTAATGGAATTTAATTGGTACAATACAAAATGTTACAGCATTTTAATGGAACTCTCCTAGCTTCTCAAAAGTTATGCGTCACTCATTACTTTGGTTATTGTAAGGTTTACACATTATGCACCAGCCCTTATATGGTCTGTTAAATGTCATATTCATATCTGGACTCAAACTTCCATGAGGTCTACTACAACAGTCGGCCACAACATGGCCTTTCTTGTTACAGCGATAACAGGTTTTTCTGGAATGCATTACAAACACTTTCCTCTTGCTTCCTGTGTGACCGGAACTTCCACACTGTTTTCCTGCATTCTCTGCTGTAATGGCAATGCGAATTGCTGACTTAAGTGTTTTGGGCCTCTCAAACCTAACCTGCGGCTCTACTGTATCTCTAAGTCCGTTCATAAATGCAGTAATTAACTCCCTTCACTGATAGTTTTTGTATGTTTGCATTATCTACCATCCTAGTAGTTTTCTGACAAAACTGATGACACGTATCTGCAAACATTTCTATTGTTTCATCTGCTTTCTGAGCAGCATCTTGTAAAGTAGTATAATAAAATTCTGGGGGCAATTTATCTGTAAACCTAGCAATAAATGCTTTTTAAATTTTTTCCATGTAACTTCAGCACCCTTTAACTCTGCATTTCCTTGGTAAAAGTGCGATTTTGCTCCTGCAATATTTAATTGATCTACCTTTGTCCTTTCCTACCACAGAGAGCTGTTCTATGTTTTCTATGAAATGTTTTACTGACCTTCCTTTCGGATCTCCAGTGTATTTTTTAATAACTGTTGCTAAACTTACGTATTATACTTTGACTGCTGTGAGGCATGCCAATTGTTCCTGTAAGTCTTTTATGTTCTAATCTGCACTTGCCATGATATGCAATTATTAAAGTAATGTTTCAGGAGCCGATTTCTTGTCTAGAAAGAACAGTCGGTACTGGACCTGTATGATGCAATGAGCCTCTGCTATAATGAGAATCTAACAGACCTATATGAACCAAATCAATGAGGAAAGTGAGTTGGAGGATGACGATGAAGAAGAATTTGCTCCTCCTGAGTTTATCAGACTCAACTGACACCTTCGCGTAGTATTTTGGAGCCTATAGCAGGGTAACCCCCTTGGAACGTTATACTTTGTTAAAAGACAAGAAGAAACACGGCAGCTAAGTGTGCAATCTAGTCAATAAAGCCAATATACTTCTACCTTGCCTCACTTACTTTCTTTCACTTCATTTCCCTGGACACACTATTTGGCTTACTATGAGAGATGTTTTGAGAAGCAGAAACGTGTTTACCCTCTGGTGTTCCTATTTTCTGTTCTAGAATTATTTCACCCGATGCATAATCATAAAGAAAATCAATGCGCTCAATTTCTAACAACTCACAATCATATCCTGGATGTATATATGTCTTTTTAATAGCATTGTTTCAACATAAAACATAACAGTGCCATACTTATTTGATGAATATATACTTTATGAGGGGCATGCAAAACTTTTCAATTTTCCTTTGAAACCCTGTTCCATCCTGGAATGAAATATCAAATCTTTAAATTTATATTTATGTCTTTTAAGCAATGCAATGTCAATATTGGTATACTTTTTTGAAAAATGCAGTAATTGATGTAAGAGCAAACTCACCTGCACTCCTTTAAGCCTGAGCACTGGCAGCTGGTACAATATGAACATACACAATTGTGAATGTAACTGGCTTAATTTTGCATTCACATTTAAAAATACATCAAAACATTCCCAGCTTTAATATTCAGGAGTCCGATTAGTACCTGAGTTAAATCCGACAAATCTGCTACCAATCTATAATGCTAGGTACTCTTTAGGAGGAAAGTGAGGAATGAAATAATCAACCCATATATTTTTTCCTAAATCTAATGAAGTTTATTTAAATGAATTTTTTTAATATTTCCTAATTTGCCTATTCTATGAAGTCTTAAATCTATGAGATAGCTCACTGAAAGTTTTAGACTAGAATCCTAATTTCTTTTAGTTAGCATCCAAGATAAGAATATCCTTAAGTTGTACTCACATAAGGTGAAGTACTGAAGATGGGGAACCATTCGAACAGTTGATAGTTGTGGATCACGGTACAAGTCCTGCCCTTAGTCCAGATCTTTTATACTCATTCTTTCAGGGCGTTTCCTCTGAAATTTAACTAATTCACGGCATGTGGTAAGGCACCCTATTTTACCATCCGTGGAAGTGTTTTGTGGTAATACATTGAGAGAAAAGCATAAATAACACTTTAACATTTCCTTTTAAAGGAGAAAATGTATTATTGTTAAATAAATGAATGCGGGGGGTCCTTGTAGAGCACCAGTTTGGAGTCTTCAAGATTCACCTAGTACTTTGCTAAAAAAAAAAACAAAACAAGATGATAATTTTGAATGACTTTCAGTAAAGGTCAAAAGATGCTGAAAATATGTATTGAAGCTGGAACACTATATCACATTTTGCATAAGGATGGAGGAGAGGATATTAAAGAGAGAAAACCTGCAAAACATTGGACTCAAGTAGGTATTATGTAAGTAAAAATAAATATGTATGATATACGATTACATTATTAGAAATTGGGAAGAATAACAATATTATGCCATTCATTAGACAGATATGATTTATTGCCAAAACTGTTACAGTATAGCAAGAGCAATAAAATAAAAGCTTATATAATTACATTAAAAAACATTTGCACTATGTAATGGACTAGTCACCATTGCCCGACATAGAATCCTCTTAAAGATCAAGATAGATTATCTTAATATTTGTGGTAGAGTATTAAACAAGATAACAAATAAATTAAAAACTAAAATTATTTCTCTTCTGAATTCTGGTAAGTATACTTAAATTTGTTGAAACATAAATTTAGACTATTTCATATCAATGGTTATGAATATTTGAACAAACCATAAAACTATTAAAATTCTCTTTAACTAAAACAAGCAATTCAGCACGTACGTAGATGGTAAAGTCAAAATGCCTAAATAAATAAGAATTGACCTACAGTGACATTTAGAAGAACTCCAAAATGAATGTAAGGGCCTTCTTTAGCAAAATAAAAGTCCTAGTTGCTAAAGGGTGACTATCCCTAAAAGAATGCCATAATTAAGATGAATAAACATAAGCATAAGAGATCTTCATTAGTACTATCTTAGTATCACTGTGGCTTAAAAATGTTAACTCAAATATTCCTGTGATTATTTTTGCTTTAAATATGCTCAATGTCAGTTGACCATCCTAGACCTGAATCAATGTGCATATCTTAATAGTTTTGCAGAAGTTCCAGAATCGGAATTAAATTTATATTTAATGTCAATAGTTTTTCCACTGTTCACCTACATTGTTTGAATTAAACTAAAAAGTATGACAATTGATAATATTTAGCCTGGTTCTTAATATATTCTCATTTTTATTATATAAGATAATGGCTACATCATTTGTATAAAGCTAAGAAGTACACTTTTCATCAGAAACTCACAAGTTTTACCGAACATATCCAAATGGCTGATTTAACGTTATGCGTGAGAAATTGAAATGTGCGGTAAACTACGTTGTGCGTGAGATATAACTTAGAAAGAAGTTAGGTAGCTAATTCGTGAAAAGAAAATGATCGGCAAGAAGAAATCCACGTTTAGCTGAACTTTTTCCTGCTGTGTACAACAATTTAGATTTTTTTTAGCATTTAATACTCAGATGGGAGGCAGAGTATTTATATGAAATTGGGATTGTGCAGAAATACATGTTTCATCCTTTCATTAAGTACAATAAAAATCCTGTTTGTTATCTGAGCATAGCAATTATATTTTCGCATTGAATTAATGCATTCTGTAAGTAGAGAAAAACTGGAAGGGATGCCAAAAAGATTAAATGTAATGCAATTTTTTGTACATAGCAAGTTAATAATACTATTGAAAAATTCCATTAAAAGCCAATGTAAAAAAACAGCATAGATTGAGGCGGATTGCCCCACTTTATGAGGCGTTTCCGGGATGGTGCTCCGATTTCCTCGGCTTCTGTATAAGGCGTATGCCTTGAACTTCTGGATTCCCTCGTTGTTACTGTTTAGCACCACTTTAACCACCAGACTAGCTATTATTAAGTTTAGCATGGCTCTTGCTGCTTTGGACGTTTAAAGCTATATGACGTCAGGGTTAAGACAGAAACTACGATTTCGGAAGTCGTGGAGCTGTCGTGAATGAATACTAAATAAAATACAGCAAGTCTGACTTGATGAATTATAGTTTTACTACTAATTCAGTAAAATGAGGATGAATACTTGGTTGCCGCGTTAGATTTTTCACTGGCTATTGCTAATGATATCTCTAGGCCACGTCCCCATAATACAACGCGGGATAAACTAATGTAAGTTTGAACTCCAACTTCCCCAGTGCACACGCGGCTGCTCGCGTGAGCTTAGCGCCGACTTCTTTAAACACTTCTAATCGCGTCGCTGTCCTAAATCAGAGTGCCCGAGATTAATCCAACAATATACTGCTGAACCTCCGCTAACTCCCACTACCTTAACAAAACTGCATGGCATAGGAGTAGCCCATTGGTCACATACGCGTCCGCCACACCTGGCCTTTCGCCGATTGGCTGAGCGAACGGCATACGTGACCTCCGTGCTAACGCCTACTCCTACGTCTCGCTTCACTAAAATTCAAAGCAGCGTGGCTTTGCTGAAATTTAACCAGGGCAAAGTCTTTAACGGACCCAAGCTTCCTCCGGCGGTCAAACACGTCTAAACATGAATTTACAATATGGGAGCCGTTGAACATTTACAATACATGAAATAAAATCGAATGTCTTCCATAATACTTAGTTACAATGGTTATCATTTCCCTTTGCGAAATGCAATGCACAATTTACTACCTAAGATTCTGACAATGATATTAAAATGAGTAATGTATATGATAATAATATTATTAGCAAAAAATTAATATTGAAGACATTTCATAGATATGGAATTTCAGTCTCAAGATGAACACCCAAAAATTCCAAATGAAGATATAATAACAACTGTGTACAAAAACAGCACTACCTGTTTCAAGAAGAAAACAAAAGTGCTATGTTAATGCTTGTATTATGGAATAAGTTTCTGAACAGCAGCAGCTGCATTTCAATGTATACATATTTTGCATAACATTACAAAAGCTCCTCGGAGAGGGACCTCAAATTTGAAATGCTGTCCTATAGTATTAACGTTTTAACAGCACCTTTTTAACATTTGTACATGAGATGATGTGAGCAACTAGTGGCATAAATTTTATCAATCATAATGTTTGTGCATTCTTGTAATAACTTTGGTTAAAATATGTATCACTCACAGGAAAAAACAACAAATTATTACAATTAGAATAACATATGCTGCACAGTGAAAATAAGAAAGCAGTAAAATGCACAGTTTGTTTAAAATCTACTTGTCTTTACAACAAAGGAGTGCTACACTCTTTAGTTCCTAACAATTTTCCTCTGAGACCAAATATCCTGCATGGTAATCAACACTGACACTTTTTGTGTAGATATCCTAATTTATTGGTAACAGTTTAAGAAATGTACTATATTCTGCTTCAGCTAAGTTAGCATTACTGCTCTTTGCATAGCATACATTTCTCAGGCTGCAGGACTCGACTGAGTGTGTGCCATATAAGCAACTGAGGGAACGATTACACTCTCAAAGTGACAATACTACACATTTCATTTATGCAAAAAGTGAGGGATTTGCAATTCCATTTAAGGATTTTTAACTGCAACATTTTCATTTCAATGCACACAACACTTGTGGAACAAATTCAGGCATAATAAAGCTGATATGACCCTTATGGTTTGTAACATTAGAAAATTGAATTTGATAATTTATTATTATTATTATTATTATCATCATCATTATTATTATTATTATTATTATTATTATTATTATTATTTAGAGGCTTAGGCTTTCACGGCTGGCGTTATAAACCGTACTATCGAAGTTTGCCGGGCTTGTTGGCCTGGTCCTGTTGTTTGCATAACCGACGTTTCACCGAAACTGCGTTCGGCATCATCAGGGTGAGAATATAGCTCCGGAATCCAGGCAAGATTGCAGCGCTTGTTTTTTTCAAGTGGAGGGGGGAAAATGCAGTAATGCATTCAACTTCCAGCCGAGAAAAGCTGGGAGGATATGTGGGGCTCTCCGCTCATTAGCGGCATACCCACTAAAAAAAATCCACCGGATTTGAAAGGAAAAAGGATATGCGGTACCGCATGATTGCACATGCGCATTCGAGGCGAAAATAACTAGCCCAAATAGTGGCCAGGGTTGAAGGAGATGAGGGCCGGGAGGCAGACGTGGCCGAAGCCCAGACTGCCACCACGGCGGATTCAGGGTGAAGAACTGTGGAATTAAGGGTGTGGGGAATCAGTGGTGATAAAGTGGGTAGCCCCTCTGACTGGAGGGTCTCCCCGGCGCAGTTGCTGGTCTATCGGGCATCTCTTGGAGGGATTTCACCTCCTCCATGGCGATCAGCCTGATGATTTCATTAATTGCAGTTTTAGGCGTTAACGTAATTTTTGTCTCCAAGTTCTTCTAGTAGTCGTTGGAGATGTTGGAGAGATGAGGCTGTTGCATCCTAATAACCTTCTTCTAGGGCTGTCAGCTTGACCGTCAGATTCAGTAACTCCGAATGGAGATCCTGAATGGCCTCCCTTAGGCCCTGGTTTTCCTGCAGCAAGGTGCCTAAAACTGGTTCTGGGGTCAGTTATAACTGCGCTGGCAGTGTAGGTGGTGCTGTGCGGGCTTGCTACTGCGTTGGTTACCTGCTCTTGGGGTAGATGAGGCACTGGTCTTTCCCGGTGAAGTGTGGCACAGAACCGGAGACGTCGGCAGAAGTCGTGCCCAGTGCACTCCGAAGTGCAGGCGTTGGTGCCACAGTAGTGGCATCTCGGAGGCGAACAGCAGGCACCTTGGCTGTGCCCGTAGGCACAGCAGTGACGTCAGGGCCGGTGTCGCTCCTGTCTCCTGGCCTCAATGTGCAGAAGTCGCCCTATGGGAAACCCTGACGCCAAGGCAACGTTCAGGTGTCCTCGGTCCTGCAGCTCCACTTTAAACAATGGTGTTGGGCCCCGGTCGCAGACAATCCTAGTGGCCCTCAAACATGAAGGACACCGAGATAGCGTAGCGGCGAGGAGGTGACGGGTGGAGAGATCCCGAGGGACCACCTGAATCATGGCACTGTACCGGGGCGGCGGCGAAGAAATTGCGTTGGCTGGTGGTGAAGCAGCGGCGGTGAACGGCGATAGTGATCGCGATGGCCAGGTGGAAGCTGGCAGCAGAAGAGGCAACGGGTCTGCGTTGTTTCCGCTTTGGCATCTCGAGCAGAAGTGTGTGTGTGTGTGTGTGTGTGTGCGTGTGTGTGCGCGCGCGCGCGCGCGGAACGCTTTTTTTTTTTTTTTTTGGACTGGACCCGCCTCCGCCAGCCCTGGTGGTGATCTCCGAAATGGATCTACGTCGCCTCCCCTACCATTCACTAACTACACTACGAGGATGGTCAGGAAGGTGGTAAAGTGAGATCAGGTACCACCGCAGCAAATCTGGTATTAATAGGTAAATTCTAACTAGACACCTGCATACAAGGGAGTATACAGGCAGAGAGGGGTTAGGTACAGGTCTTGGCAAGTTGCCCAGACCTGGGACCTAAAAGTTGGTTGAGGTTAGCCGAGGACAGGATGTTGCGGTAGGTGTCATGCTTAATATGAACTGTCGGGTACATTACCTGTGATTGTGGTTGCAGCCGGAGAGGGAGCTGCATTATCTCGTCACAGCGTCTGCTGCCTGTCCTGAAACATGTATACAATAAATAGTTCTCTATGTTATGTACAAATATGAATAAGCTATATAGGGAATACAGGGAGTGGGCAGTTATCTTTAATATTGATAGTGGTATAGTTATTTTTGTTTTGTTTTCTGTTTTATTTATTTACATATTTTTATAATTTTTATATATTTTTTCTTTTTATACATATTTAAATATACACATTATAAGTATGATATTTACAGGTAGTGTTAATGGTTTAAATCAGGTTCGCGGAGTTTGCATTGTCACCAACATTGGGGTTGCCCTGGCTCCCAGGATCGCCCTGGATGGGGTGTACTAATCATCCAGGGACTTTGGGCAAACGGTTTAATTTATGGAGGGACAGGTGCCTGAAGGTGTCTAATTATGTCTGCTGTGGAGTCATTGCTGTGTTTGTTGAGGAGAATGGTTCTGTCGAAGTGCGCTAGGGGCGCTTGTGCTTATTAGCATTTGTTGCATACTGTCCCAGTTGCCGGATCAGTGGATTGTGGTTGGTCTTCGCGGCGTCGTACATGTTGAGGACCAATGTTTTAATAAACTGCTCCAATGTATGCATATGCAGGTTGTTATGTAATAAATCTAAGGGAACTATTCGAGGTACTTTAGCGATGGTTCTAAGCACTTTGTTTTGCTGAATTTGCAGTTGCTGTATGTGGCTTTTTGCGCAGTCCCCTTACGGGTGCTGCACGTGTGAAGATTGGGCGTATGAGCGTTTTGTAAAGCGTGATGCCTAGTAGCTGGCTTAGTGTTGAGTAGCGGGTAAATTCTACTCAGTTGGACATTGGCTTTGCGTTTAAAGACATTTACATGATCCGCGAAGGTGAGTTTGGAGTCTAGCATAATTCACAGGTATTTTACCTTATTAGTCCATTTTATGGCTTCGCCGAGTACGTTAAGAGGCACGTTTCGTCGTGCGTGCTTTAGTCGCGTTGAAAAGAGGATTGCCTGGGTTTTGTCGGTGTTTACTTTGATGCGCCATTTGTTGAGCCAGGACTAGGTCGTCCAAGGCATCTTGGAGTCTTGTGGTTACCAATTCTGGTTTCCAGTATTGCACCGCAATGGCAGTATCATCCACATAAATGGATAACTGTGTGTGGTTTGTTTTGGGTATGTCGTTGATGTATAAGTTAAATAGCGTCGGGCCGATTAGACTCCCTTGTGTTATGCCTGTCCTGATTGGTCGGGCGTTGGAGGCCGTGTTTTTCGTAGTTGTCGTAAAGGTTCGATCTGTGAGATAGTGGACTATGAGCTTAATCATACTGTCGTTAAAGTTCGGCTCCTGGAGCTTGTATATGAGACTCGGGTGGCGTACCGTATCAAAGGCACGCTGGATATTCAGGAATACTATCCCTGCTGATCTTTTCTGATTGAAGCCCTGAGTAATGTGTTCCACTGTTCTGGTGAGCTGCAGGGTATTGGAGTGATGTGCCCTAAAGCCGAACTGTTCATGTATTAGTATGTCATGTTTAATGTGTGACGTTATTCGCTTGAGTACAACTTTCTCCGCGACCTTGCTGATGGTTTTCAGTAGGCTTATAGGTGTGTAATTATTTGGATTTTTCCTGTCTTTTCTTGGTTTCGGGAACATCAAAACATTGGCAATTTTCCAGGGTGTCGGGAAATAACCGCCATGCAGACAGTAGTTGCATATGTTAATTAGCTCTTGCAGTGCATCGTCGGTTAGCTGCTTCAGTACCAAATTTGGCATGTCATCGGGACCTGCGGCTTTTGCGTCTGGTAGGTGCTTAATTATCTACCTCAGCTCGCCTGGGTTTGTTTTGCGACTTTTGTTGTGCATTTTCTGAGTTAATATTTTGCGCATATTTGTTTCCAGCATCATGTTCCCGATCGCCAAGCGTCGGGTTAGGATGCACGTCATTTCTAATGTGGCTGCCAGCGTGTTGGCTTTTTCAGTATCATTTTCCGCCAAAAGTGCCGTCGGGTTTCTTAAATAGGGGGATGTTTAGAGGTTCTTTGATTAATCTTTTGTTAATTGCTTGTCCACCCCGTCTGAGTTGTTCTAGTATTTGGTCTTATTGTTGTTTCGCAATTTCTGAGAGACGCGTTTTGACTTGACTATTGAGGGTTGCTGTGTTTACTTTGTGGACGAGGTTTCTGGTGCGTTGCCACTTACGTCTTTCGTGGTCTCTTTCCCTCATGAGGGCTAGCAGGTCCGGTGGGTAGGTGATTTCGTGCCGGGATGGGGCTTTAACCGGGACAGCAGTCGCTATGGCGACCTTATGGCTCCTGCCAGATTCAGAGTTACTTGATCTACTTACTCGTGTGTGAAGGGAGAGGGGTAGGGCGAGGTCAAAGTATTGCGAGAAAGTATCCCAGTTTGTGGCGTTATAATTTCTGATAAGAGGTGGTGGTTGGTGTGTGTTCAACCTACATCTGTATTGCTAGGTGGTCTGAGGCTAGTGCTTCTACCGTTTGTATTTGATACTTAAATGTGGTATTTTTTTAGAATTCCAACATCTAGTGTGTTTGGTGACGATTTGTTGGTATATAGGTAGGTGTGTTGGGGTGAGCTATAAGGCAGTCACTGCTTGTATGTAACGTCACAATGAAATGCAAGCGCAGGCGCAATGTAAGTGCAAGATTTTGGGCTCATATTATTTATGTAAGCATTCACATAGAAACACGCAAGATGCAACGCAATGCAATGCAATGCAACGCAATGCAATGCAACGCGAAAGTTTGCAAACTCCAAACCTTATCCTTGCGTTACGTGCAAAGAGGATTAATTCTGCTTCTTTTCTCTATGCGTTACCTATGGAATCAACAACAAACGATCGCACTACAGACTTTACAGGGCCTGCTGTACATGTATACTCTTCTCTTTGACCGTGCAGTCCACGCCATCTCTAATTCCCCTCAAGAGGTTATGACAGTTCCCTTGCGAATCCTTCTTTGATTTAATGGATGTAACTATCATCTGCGTCTAGATTACTTGGTACTCATAAATCGAAGGCGCAGAGAGATAATTCTAGTTAATTAAATGTGTAGCTTTATCATTTTCTTCAGTCTCTATGCTTATACTATTTTCAATAATTTTGAATGAGCAAATTATTGTGACGTCACTGCCTGAGCGTCAGTTGTTACTATGTAAGATTTTTATAACCTATTTATTTGTAAAAGATTGATTGAATTTTCTTATGTGGTATTGTTGCTTCTTATTCAATTTGTAACTTGCGGAGCACTTGGAAGATATTTGTATGTAACTTGCGGATCTAGGGACCTGTGTCAACGTCTTGCGTTGCGCTTACGATTGCATTGAGAATGGTGTTTCCTTGCGTCTGCTCTCATGCTATGTAACGTCTGCGCTTGCATCTCATTGTGAATGTAGCATTATTCACGTATACGGCATTACCTGCTGGGGTACTAGAGGAATATCCTCAGGGTTTGTGGATAGCGTTAAGATCTCCTGCAGCGAGTATAGGGTGTTAATGAACTATAACGAAATATTTGCGAGATTGTGCACGTGACTGGTATGAGTAATTTGAGATTGGTGATGCATGGTCCCCGGATAAACATAACGCAACTACATAGCGTTAAACGTGTGGGTATCAGGTACTGATAAGTCGGTGTTAAAGCAAAACAGGTTGAAAAAATGGCTTAGAATGTCTTTAAAACTGCTGCCTGAGTATAGAAATATCCATTTTTAGCAGCTCGTGACTAGCGTTCTCAAGATTTAATGTTGCAAAAATCTGTAAAATCTCGAACTAATCACTTGACAGTATGACATTGAACATTCATTAATTACGTTCTTGAGTTATGTAGCTTACTCTGGAAGCGTTTTTTCAACTCCTCTGGCGGCTTAATGCGTAACGCGGGAAGATCCTATCCCAAAGGTCATGAGTTCGATTCCTGTTATAGAGTAAATGCTTTTTATTATTTTTTTCATTCCAGACGAAGTGCCGCGATACATGAACGAGACCCAAACTCGGAAACTATCTTTCACTTGAAAGCCAGTATCATAACCACTACGCTGGAGAGGTACGCTGTAATATGTCGCTTCGTTTTTCGTGTTATGCTCTCGAATGGTTGATAAATTAGCCAGTGGCGTACTGGCACTTCAGAAACGTATAGCCGTTACTTCGAAATTCCTATCTCAAATTACTTATTTAAGCAATCTACATATTCTATGAAAATATTTTGGTATAGTTCATTAACAACCTGTGTGTGTGTGTGTGTGTGTGTGTGTGTGTGTGTGTGTGTGTGTGTGTGTGTGTGTGTGTGTGTGTGTGTGTGTGTGTGTGTGTGTGGCTAACCAGTGTTATGAGTTGGTTTTTTATTTTCAACATTATTGATGTTATTTCCATGAATCGAGCATTGGTATGTGTTTCTGTGAGTGTTGGATGTTGTTTTTTTTAATTATGGCGGTCCTTCTCCCTCCCTATCCCTCCGGCCTAACTGTTCTGTATCCCGGGATGCTGAATCGTGCATTAGGGTTGGGGAGAATTTCGTATACGAGCGCTACTGTGATGATATTCGTGTAGAGGTAGTAATTTAACTCTTGTAGCCTGGCTCTTGTCCCTCTGGTATTCCAGTAGATAATGTTAAGTGTGCTGTCGCCTGCTATTTGTGTGAGTATTAGACGGAGTGATTGGTTCGGTGGTTATTTGATTTTTTTTCCTCTTTCTCTTTTGGCACTCAACAATTCTGGGATTTGCTGCATTTCCTTGGCTAGCTGTGCCATTGCTCTAATGTAATTTGTGATGATGGTGGCTATGTCACCTCTTATTTTGCAGTTTTGAAACATAACACAGCCGTCCAGGAGGGATTTGTAGACTTCCATACTATTGCCTCCACCGTGCTGTAGTATGTACTTCTTACTTTCACTATCAAAATTAAATATTGGCTTACCTCTCCTGTCGGTCAAGAAATGCGCCGGGAACCCGCCCGCAGGATAGGAGACTTGCCCTATTGTTGGCGGGCTGCGGGTATGTGATGCTCCAGCTTGCTCTTGCACTGGGGTGCTAGTTGCTAGGATTGATTGTTGCCTAGCCTGTTGAGATATTTCTGGCTCTGGGTGTGGCGAGGATCGGGTGACCGCCGCTTGCCGAGGGTCCCCATGAAAATTGGGGTGCTCAGGTTTTTTTTTTTGTGCATTTTGGGAGTTGCTTCCCGGGTGTCGCTTTCTTGGACCATGATTGGCTCGGCAGCGGCTGGCCGATTGTGTACCACTGCAGCACATGTACCTCTCTGTTGAGTTGCATGTGCCCGGAGCTTCTTCTTCGACTCGACAAGATGGCAAAGAAGAGGCAGCGCAGAGCCGCCGCTGCTAAGGCAGCATCCGACGCCTCTTCCCCGGCAGCTGCTTCAGCACCTCCGACATCACCGGTCGGGGCAAGCTCCGCTTCGCCGCCGGCCAGCGTTCTCACCGGTACTGCAACAGCAGTTGCCGCCATCTCCAGCGCCGCCGCCGACAAGCTCCACACCGCCGCTCCGGTTCAGTGCTGTGATACGGGGAGTCCCTAGGAACCTTTCCATCTGGCACCTCCTCGCCGTTTCGAAATCCTCGCCTTCTTGTTTGAGGGCCGCAAGGATAATTTGCAACCGGGGCCCAGCACCCCTTGTGAGCCTGGAGTTCCAGGACCAAACAAACCTCGACGCTGCCTTGGCGCAAGGGTTGCCCTTGTTAGGGATACTTTTGGTCGTCGAGGCCAGCAAGATGGAGCGTCACCGACCCTGCTGTCGCTGTTGTGCCTTCGTGCATACTGCCGACTGCTCTTCTTCGCCGCCGCGGTGCCACTACTGTGGTACCAACACCACCACTGCCGAGTGCACTGGGCCTGATCTCCACCGTCGCCGCAGATTCTTTGCCAGCTGTCGTGGCACCGGGCAAGCCCAGTGCCCTCTATATCCAAGGAGCAGGCCATCAACACCACCATCACGGAGTATACCACCGCCGACTACGAACGCGGACACCACACCACCTGAACCCTCAACAGACGCAGCGACGCGAGACGCCAATCAGGACCTCCACGTGGAGATCCTGAATGTCGGCGCTCGTTTAGCTACTCTGGAAGAGACGTGCAGCAGCATCACAGAGAAGCTACAGGATCTGCACGCTTCAAACTCCGCAGCAACTACAATTCAATTCACGAGACCACAGCCGCCGACCTGCCCACCAGGATTGAAACCATCACCCAGCAGCTGAGGAAGGTTGTCCTGCAGGATGCTGCCTACTCTGCCTCGCTGTTCCAATCCAGAAGTCTACAGCTCAACACCGCTCCTCCTCCTGTCCAGGCTGATAGGCACGCACGGCCAGCGGATCCTCGACCGTCAACCACTTGGAAGATGACTGGGAGCTTCGCTGAGCACTACAAAAGCAGAAGGAATCTGTAAGTTTTCTACGTCCTATTCTCTCCTCAATTTCCACCGTTCATTTCCTTTCTAATATCACCTCCATTCCCTAGGCTGCAATTAGGTCTCATGGCTGTCAGCCTAGACATAACCTTTCACCCACTCCCGCACAACGTACGGCAGCATCCTAACTTTCATTTACTAACGCCATTAACTCAGCAATCTACTGTTATAAACAAGGAGGTTTTTTTTAATGGGTATGCCGCATGAGTAAGCGGACAGTCCCGCATATCCTCCCAGCCATTGCACCTTGGCTGGGGGTTGAATGCGTAATGCACTTTTCCCCTCTGCAGTAAAAAAAACATGCTGCGGGACTTTGCTTCGAGATCTCAATAAGGCGACATCTACCAGAGAGGCTCCAGCTGAAGAAGCCCGCTACAGAGAAGAAGCCACCTGTGGAACGGCTCGGTATTGCCGTGATTTATAACCAAAGCCTTCGGCTTGGCATTGCCGCGATTTTAGCAACCAAAGCCTAAAGCTCTCCGAGCATTACACTACCGCAGTTTAGACGGGTAGGGGATTAGGTTATAGCAAGCAGTCGCAAGACTAGCTTAAGCGTATCTTCGAGATCCAGCCCTATAATTCCCCGTGTCTTTTAGCGCTCTCTATCTGTTCTTTTTTCTCCTACTATCCATTTTCCTCTTTCTAAAATCTATCCCCATTTTTAAACTTCTTTAATACCTTCTATTTTTTTCTAGATATGGCGAAGACTGGGGGACTACTTCAACCAACAAACCTCCATCTCCCACCATGACCGCTAGAACCAAATCCAAATACTCTGCTCCTCCCCGTCTTTCTTCTCCACCGACTTCTAAACCCAAAACCGCAACTCCTTAACCAAAACCCGCTTCCAAATTCTGTCACACCACGTCCAGCCTCTGAACCTTACACCCTGACTCCTAGCCCAACACCCAACGGCAAACCTGATGCACCATCTTCTGTGATTCCCTCATCTGCGGGACCTAACCTGTCGCCCCCCTCAAACTCAGCAACACGACACCGCTCTCCGCTATGCAGGTAGAGGTCAGACTTGGCGCCAATATTCATTAGCAGAAGTCAGGCCGCAAAATTTCACCAAATAATGAGACAGTTGCACTCACTCCCTCTAACTCATAAACTAGTTGCCGAAAAGACGCGTATCTCCGGCGATTTATATTCAAGTCGTTCTGTTTGGGTGATTTCTAGTTAATGGTAAAATATCTCAAAGGAAACGCCGTACAGCATTATTTAATAGCATACCCCGAAAAGCACGTCTTGTAATTAAGCGGCTGTACGCTGAACTCACTGGAGAAGTATAAAATAGCTGGGTATGTGCGGATTTAGGGCCATTAGGGTCGTACAGATGCGAAGGCGAAATAGAGATAGGACACCCCTGCCCATGTTCTTAGTAGAATAGCAGGACACACTAGAGAATAAGAGAATTCTTGACCTCAGGTTTTAGGCATACATTAGAGTTAGGGTTGAAGTATATATGTCGATCGCAGAGCCCAAGCGGTGCTCAGAATGTCAACAGTTCTGGTACGATAAGTTATAATGCAGGTCCCGAACACCGATATGCGCTAAGTGTACAGGACCCCATTATTCAGGCACATGTAGAGCTCCACCTATGGAACGAAAATGATTATTATGTGGCGTTCAGGGCCATGATGCAATTTGGCGCGGTTGCTCCACATATTATGCAGCATGTGGGAAATCCACGCGTGAGGAGTTGTGGTGGTGGTGGCGGCGGCGGCGGCGGTGGCTGGGGCAGGGGTGGGGGCGGCGGTGGTGGTGGTGGTGGTGGTGGTAGTAGTATGGTTTATGGGCGCACAACTACTAAGGTTATTAGCGCCCTAGGGTTAAAAATTAAAATTGAAAGGGATTAAAAAAGACTAAAACTGGACTACCACGCAAGAGTGAAAAATCTGATGTGTACCATTCATATGACTTTCTCGATATCCCTGCAACGAATTATGCTGCCCTCCGTGGTGTAATGGTTACCATGCTAACTTCATATACCCAAGGTCGCGGGTTCAAACCCGGCGAAGGACGATGGATTGTTTCGGGCGTAAAAATCCTTAGCATTGCTTCCTTCGGAAGGAAAGTAAAGCTATGGGTCCCGTGTCGTAGATTTACGGCACGTAAAAGAACCTCAAGCCTGATGAGAGAGGCCTCTGAGCAAAATTAAGCGATCTTTCACGGCCAATATAGAATGGGACGCTGAGAACCAAAGCAGTTAAAGAGCGCCCATAAATAACAGGCCATTTTTGCAACGAAGTATTCTTAATAAGCCCATACTTCTATTTAATTTATGCTAATCAGAAAAAATTAACAGAAATAGTTTTATTACTTGCTTCCTTGTAAGTAGAAGCGAAATAAAGGACTACCATAAGTTAAATCGATAGTCAAAAGCTGGTTGCTATGTCAATGAAGTTTCTTTGTTTATATGGATCGGAGTTGACAAGTTCCTGTATGAGAAAGATAAAAGTTTTTCATAGCAGATACCAAAAATAAGGAATGTCTCAAAAACGACGAACTCCAAGAAAAAAAAATTATATAACATAAATTGTGTGTTTTAACGTGTTCTACATTTTTTGTGTAGTAAGTTTTGTCCATCTCTTACGGTTTAGTAGTTATTCAAAATTCTGTAAAATTCATCCAGAATAAACTACTCTTCAGAGGCTATTCCTAGAAAATTCAAGATATACATTTTATTTGTCTGGTAAATATGTTGAATATACGACATTTTAATCAAAATCGTGAGAGCCCTTTTTGAGAAAATCAAATTTTTCGAAAAAATTCCATGTAAAAGGTAGTTGGGGGTGGGAGGATTTTTCTCAAAATCTTCGTGTTGAATCCCTGGAGGATACTAAACTTAAATACCAAGTTTAGTATTTTACCAACTTTTCGTTTTTGAGTTATCGTGTTCACAAACACACGGACACACTGACACTTGGACGCACACACACACGGACCTTTTTGTGAAACTGCTTTTTTTGGATATTGGGGACCCTAAAACATATATTTCCGGTGAAATCTCGGTACCGAATTTTTTGGTGGAGTGCAATACCTTCTCTATACACTATGTACATAGTGCGAATAAGGTAAAAATATGGAGACAACATAAAAACCGACCAAGGTGAGACTAAAACCGAGGGACTGGAATTTCACAGGGGATAACGCCACTGAGGGAACATTAAAAGTAACTTAAAAGATGAGTCGGTAAAAATATAAAACACCCAAAATAATATTAAACTCGACTGTACATCCCGCAGCGGCGAAGAAAAGTAAAAAGTCCCTCACAAGTACTAGGGTTGTTACCTAGCAGTGTGGGAAGATCGGAAGCCAGGAACAAAGATGTACGCAGCACAGTAAAAAGGCGGCACTCCGATAAAATATGTCGCACCGTCAAAGGCTCATTACATGAAGCACATTGGGGTGCGGGTTCCCCTCGTAAAAGATGCTGGTGGCTAAAAAGGCAATGCCAAATTCGCAGTGGCGCTAAGATCACTTCTTCGCGGCGACACCACGCTGCCCGGACCATTCCCCGAACCAGCGCGAAAAGATGGCCCGGCGCAGGTGAGCACGCATATCCTCTGGAGAAACCGCAGATCTAAAAACAGTGAGCAATAAAATGGCAGATTTGGCAGCAGCATCCGCCTGCTCGTTACCGCTCACAACTACGTGACCAGGAACCCAAACAAACGACACACTGACGCCAGCGTCAGCGAGGGAATGCACGTGATCCTGGATACGCTGTATCAATGGATGGTATGGATACAGCTCACGATCGCCCTGTAGTGCACCGAGGGAATCGCTACAGATTACGAACTGCCTCAAGTGCTGTCCTCGGACAAAACGCAGAGCTTGATATATACTAAAAAGTTCGGCGGTAAAAATCGAACACTGCCCCAGAAGATGAAATCCAGTACTCCGCGAATGAACGACAAAACCACATCCCATATCACGACCATCCTTGGAGCCATCCGTGTAAATGAAACGGTGGTTCTGAAATTCGGCTGCAAGCTCTAAAAAGGCGGAGCGGATGGCCGAGGGAGGTGTCGTTGATTTCCGCATGGATGTCAACCCAAGGTGAAAGGGAGTTTCGCAGCGTAACCAAGGGGGAAAGGAACATTCCCCCAGTGGCAAAAGCGACGGTAGACGAACATCCAAGAGCCGAAGAAGCAAACGAAAACGAACCCCTGCGGGAAGCAATGCCAGCACACTAACCGCATATTGACGGTCAATGGACTCGTTAAAGAATAACTGCGAAGTAGGGTGACCTGGTAATGCATGGAGTCGGATAGCATAGCAGCACAGAAGAACTTCTCGCCTATGGCATAGCGGAGGTTCAGCAGCCTCCGCATACAAACTAACGACTGGGCTAGTCGGAAAGCTACCAAGCGCTAATCGAATCCCGTGATGCTGAACTGGGTCCAAACGACGCAAATTCGAAGGCCGAGCTGCAGAGAACACAATGCTCCTGTAATCAAGCTTGGAGCGGACAAGCGAACGGTAAAGCTGCAATAGCACGGTGCGATCGGCTCCCCAGGATGTACCACATAAAACACGTAAAATATTAAGCGATCGATCACATCGAGCTTTCAAGGAAGCGATATGAGACGACCAGCTAAGCTTTCTATCGAATGTTAAGCCGAGAAACTTTACCGTTTCGGCGAAGGGCAGCGGGTGCCCGAGGCGGAGAGAAGGCGAGTCGTAGTGTTTCCGACGCCAGAATTGACACAAACCGTCTTTTCAACAGAAAAATGGAAACCATTTTCAACACTCCAAACATAGAGACGGTCGAGACAAGTTTGGAGGCGACGCTCCAAAAGGCATGTGCGCCGAGAGCTGCAATAAATTGCAAAGTCGTCAACAAATAAAGAGGAAATACCAGCTGGAAGACAATCAACAATAGAATTGATGGCGATAGCGAAGAGAGTGCAGCTGAGTACCGACCCTTGACTAAAAACACGGGAGCAGACAGAGCCCACACGCACACGAAACACCCGTTTCTCCATAAACTCTCGGAGGAACACTGGAAGGCGGCCACGACAGCCCCACTTATGCAATGCACGTAATAAGCCAGCCCTCCAGCAAGAGTCATGAGCTTTCTCTAGGTCGAAAAATATGGCCACAGTTTGTCACTTTCATAGAAATCCATTAAGGATGTGAGTCGAGAGGGATACTATGTGGTCAGTCGAGGAGCGGTATCAGCGAAAGCCGCATTGGATATTGCACAGAAGTTTCCCGTACTGAAGCCACCATCGTTACCGTCCATTGATCATGCGCCCCATCACCTTACAAACTACACTGGTAAGGGAGATAGGACGGTAACTGGAAGGAAGTCTACGATCCTTTCCCGGTTTCAATATTAGAACAACGATAGCTTCGCGCCAAGCAGCGGGAAAAACACCCTCATGCCAAATGCGATTATAGAGGCTCAGGAGATAAAGCTTACCGTCCGAAGAGAGGCGCTGTAGCATTGCAAGATGGATATTATCAGGTCCTGGAGCGGAGTGACGAGAATATACTAAGGAGGCATCCAGCTCCCGCATGCTAAAATACGAGCTATAGCATTCAGTTTCCGAGGATCGGAAAGAGAACCCTTGAGACTCAATCTCGGCCTTGATGGCACGAAACGCCGGGTGATAATTGGTGTAACTGGACACATTGGCGAATGTGCTGCCAAGGAAGTCGGCAACAGCAAACGGGTCAACGACCGTGTCAGTTCCCACGAAAAGCCCCGGTATTGCAGAACTAGCCTGCTTACCGGCAACACGGCGGAGCATCTCCCACACAACGGATGAAGGTGTTGTGCGATTAAACGTAGACACAAACGAAGTCCAGGAAGCCCGTTTGCTGTCCTGAATAATGCGGCGTGCCCGGGTGCGGGTTTGCTTGAAGGTGATCAAATGCTCCAGCGTAGGATGCTGTTGAAATACCCTAAAAGCCCTCCTGCGAGCACGAATGGCATCGCGGCACTCAGCAGTCCACCACGGGACCGGTACTCTTTTAGGGTAGGAAGACGATCGGCGAATTGATTGCTCGGAAGTGGATATCACAACAGAATTAAAGTGCTCGACCATGTGGTCAACCGCGTCAAACTGATGGTCACTGAATACAGCCAGAGCGGAAAAGAGAGACCAGTCTTTGACTTAGACAACTGCCAGGTACCCGACCGCGATGAAGGAATGTGGTGCGAAAGCGGGGTGAGAACACAAGGGCAATGATCGCTGGAATGAGTGTCAGATACTACGTTCCATTGGAAGCGGTGAGCGAGCTGTGCTGACCAAACAGAAACGTCCAGGTGGGATAGCGTGGCAGAAGAATCGGAAATGAAGGTAGATTCACCGGTGTTTAAAACAGAGAGACTGTATGGATCGAAAAGATCAGCAAGGACAGTCCCCCGCGCGCAGGCCCTAGGGGAACCCCAAAGGGGATGGTGGGCATTGAAATCACCCAGCAGAAGAAAAGGTGTCGGGAGCTTAGACAACGGATGGACTATGTCGGCGGCGCAGAGGGTAGGCGAGGACGGAACGTAGACATTACAAAGAGTAAAAGAGAAACCAGAAAGAGTTAGTTGGACAGCAACAGCTTGCAAAGTAGTGGTAAGCGAGACCGGCTGACCGCAGATATTATCGCGCGTTAGTATCATAACACCCCCATGAGCAGGAGAACCCTCTTCCGGTGTGAGATCAAAACGCACTGGAAGGTATTGGTGCAGGGAAAAAACATCGTGGGGGCGAAGCTTCGTCTCCTGCAAACACAGAACAAGAGGGTTATGGGACCTTAATAACTGCTGCAATTCGGCCCTATGTGTACGTACACCACGGATATTCCAGGTCAGGAGAGCCATGGAGTAAGGGTAGATACGTAAGGCTTATCGTCGACTCGGAGAGAGATGAGTTTGCACCTGGAAGAAAAACAAAAGCCGGCAAACGAAGATACACACAGTTAAGGTGGACATTTTTTGCTCTTTGCGCTTTTTGGTCCTACAATAGTATAGTCCGTGTCATCGTCAGTATCCGCGGATGTTCGGGAACCTGAACTTTGCCTACGCCTCGTAGAATGAGAACGGGACTTTGAGGGTTTATCAGCGGCTTTCAGTTTTTTGCGACTGCGCTCCTGAGAGGCAGTGCCAGATGGTGTTGCTCGAACTAAGGGCTTACGAACAGATTCTAGAGAAGTGGCACCTTCGGGAGTGCACCGTATAGATGTTGAAGCCTGCAAAATCGGTGCGGTCGGCAACTGGTCGGTTTGAGTACACGCGTCGGAGACTGGCACGGTTTGTAGTGCCACCGAGGTGACAGGAGTGCGGCGGATCGCTGAGGCGTAGCCTGAGAGAGTCGCAGGTTGCAGCTGCTGGAATCGACGCCTGCTTCCGGAAAAGTCAGGCGTTCCTTCACGCGCAACTCCTGTATGGCCTTTTCTTCGAGAAATCGCGGACACTGCGGGAGCTAGAAGGATGTTTCCCTTTGCAATGGACGCAGGAAGGGTCTCGACCATAAGCAGCTTCACCGTGAGCAGGTTGTCCACAACGTTCACAAGTAGCGTCGAATGAGCACCGACTTTGGGTGTGACGAAACATCTGACGTCGGAAGCAACGCATAGGGTTTGGCACATACGGCCGCACAGCAGCGCGTTCATAACCACAGTAAAGTGCCTCAGGTAATGTCGTACCCTTGAACGTTACGATCACTGTCCGTAACGCAACCGACTGACCATCACGTTTACCTTGAAGAGCCTGGCAGACACCCTGGTCGGAGAGATTGGAAACAATTTCTGCGTCTGAAAGGCCGTCTAAACAAGAGGTGGTCACAACGCCCCTACAGGTGTTTAAAGATTTGTGCGGGACCACCGTTATTGGGTAGGAACCCAATAGAACGGCCTTCAGGAGTTTCTTGGACTGGTCTTCGGTCTTGGTTTCCACTAACAGCGCACCGTCTCTGGTCCTGGTAGCATTGGTCTCTTTGCCACAGATCCTGTCTATTTCTCGTTGAATGTAAAACGGGTTAATGTCTCGCATAGTCTTAAATTCACAAGCCAAATTCATAATCAAAAAGCGGTCAAATATAGAAGTTTTGCGCGGAGAGAGCAAGTTGAAAGGACCACCTTCCGGAACCATCGGCGTCAGCCTGCCATCCGGGGTAGAGAAAAAAGACACCAAAAAAAGTAAGGAGTGGTTCACCAGGAACAGTAAAGGCCGGATGCGCGCAGCCCCTATAGAGAACCACTCTGCGGTAGTGGAACCTCAGCCAAGCGCTGAGGTAGTTCCAATCAGGGAAGAGCGACCCCCTGCAAACAACCACAACGACCGAAGGCAGGTCCCTCTAGACAGGCTGCTGGGCCTCCCCCAGCAGCAAAGTCGCTCAACAACCGGGTAAATCCAGTAGAAGAAGCAGAAAGCTTTGGCATGGTAACGGACCATTTGCTTAGAATAATGGCAGTACCTATAAATAAACAGTCAATAAGGAAAGTACAATCACTACTGGTAAGACAGAGTGCGATTAATGGTATGCTGGGACGCTTCACAGCACTCAACCCTACCCACGCCTGTTAAACCTGATAGATACGCTCTCTAGACAAGTTAATGACAAATTCGGACACATTGAAAACAATTACATGGAATTATAACGGTATACGCAAAAAAGGCAAATATTTAACTGATCTACTACAAACATACTCAATTCACAAAGTATTATTAACCGAAACACACATAAACCCTAAAAACCGCCTCTGCATTCCCGGATGCCACATATACAGAAATGATCGCGACCGCACACTGTAAAATACAAGTCGAGGACTGCGGCCCCCACAGTGCGGCAGGTGCCTCCGGTTCTGCCGCCCTACGCGCAACCGTGAGGCACCACAAGTTTGTACCAAGTGCGCCGGCCCACATCATGTGCGAGTGTGCGACGCGCAGGTGTGCACTGTGCGCGGCTGCAAATCACGGAGCCAGGTAGAGGGGATGTACTGTAAACCAAAGAACGGCATTCCCTCACAGACAACAATACATAAGGCCGAGGAACAATAACGCATGGAGGCATGCATTATTTTTCGAGTGGAGTGGAAAAACCCAATCTACAGTGTGGGGGTCGCCATAAACTGGCAATACCCACTAAAAACCACTCCACCGGAGAGAATTAGGGTGTGGGAATGCAGAAGTACCGCTTGTTGCGCCTGCGGATTCATGGAACGGCCATAAACCAAAACCAGGAGAAAGTGAGAGCCAGGAAGCAAACATGGCCGAAGCCCTGATTGTGTGCCCCTGGGAATTTGTGGTGAGGATTAAAAATACTCCATGTGTATATATCTGCAGCCCTGTAACAAAAGGACATAGTTAAAATATTCTAAACTAGCTATATTTCTACAACACCTGCTGCTCTGTCTGGCATACCCTTTAGTTATTAATGTAAGCTATTCATGCGGTTATGTTCAGTCCTGCAACAGTCATTAAGCAGAGATTTCATTAATGGCCCGTGGTCTTTCTTAGCGGTCACCCAACCAAGTAGTGTCCACGCCAAATACTGCTTAACTTATAATAAAGTCTTATTCTTAACAAATATTTGTTATATTCTATTAGTTAGTTAAACAGAAGAGAAGGGTCGTTTGTGATCTACAAGGTCGCCGTAGAGTAGGGGACCCTCATACCCCCAGGTCCACCTTGACTCAGAGAGCAAGTACTTCAAGGGCCACGAAACTAACGTCTAAGGCACATTCATGGGTAATATTATTGTGGATTTCCTACTAGTGATTCTAAATATTCTTGTACATTTAAATCGGGTTTCCCCAGGCCGAATGTTCTGTCAAATAGAGAGAGAGAGAGCCGTCTCTTGTATTTCTTATGTTGTGCTTCATAGGACCTAATTCTTGTATTAGGTCATTACTGCTCTCTCTCTCTCTCTTTTTTTTTTTTTTTTTTTTTTTTTTTTTTGCGTTTGTACAAGTTGAAGCTCTGGCTTTTGATGAACTGCTCAATTGAGTGCAGTTTTAGCTCCTCATGAAGGAGATAATCCGGCGATACTGGGGGTTGTTTGGCAGTTATTCTGATTATTCTATTCTGAAATGTCTATTAGTTTATATATATTATTCTTAATAGTGTTTTGTATAGGGTCATTCCCTTGTTTAATTTTAATTGGCTATTCAGATTGATTATGGGATATAATCTATTTGTTTGAGCATTAGCCTTAGCTATAACCTTAGCTATATGCTTACTCCAGGTGAGGCCTTGGTCCATGACAAGACCTAAATAGGTCACGTGGTCTTTCCGCTCGATCATTTCACATTGGTAGTTAACTGGCTGTAACATGTTTCTACCCCTGCGGTGATATATTCTTTTAGTGAAGAATACAGCTTGTGTCTTCCTCGCGTTGACTTTAATTCTCCACTTGGTGAACCATGATTTCAGTGAGTTTAGAGCATTTTGTAGGCGTAAGTATAAAATTCGCTGCTGAGTGGATTGTGTCGTTATAGCAGTGTCATCTGCGTATATGTTCTTGTTGGTTCTTACCAAATCTGGCATGTCATTTATATATAAATTGAACAGTGTTCGGCCCAAGATACTTCCTTGTGGAACTCCTGCTCGTACTTGTTTGGAGATTGAGACTGCATCCATCCTCTATTGAGGTATACATTCATCGGTCATAGAGGTAGTCCCTAATTAGGGCTATCGCAATGTCAGGAAATTCGTATTCTTTTAGTTTTCTGAGTAGCCCATCATGCCTTCTTTATCGGCACGTTCTATATCTAAATAGAGGGCACCTGTTGATTTATTTGTATTGAAACCTTTGGTAATCTGCTTCGTCATTCCTAACAATTGGAGCGTGGCCGAATGATGCGCTCTAAATCCGAACTGTTCGATTATGAGTATTTTGTGTCTGTGTATGTGTGAATTTATTAGCTTCTATTACTTTTTCTAATATCTTGCTAAAAGCATTTAATAGGCTGATCGGCTTGTGGTTAATTGGCAGTGCTATATTTTTGTTTGCTTTTGGGAAAAGTAGAATTTTGGCTTCTTTCCATGCAGGTGGAAATCTGCCATGTTCGAGCGTGCGATTGAATATTTTGGCTAGCAATGTTACCGCCCTTTTAGTTAAATTTTTTAGTACCATATTTGGTATCCTGTCTGTTCCTGGTGCTTTTCTTGCTGGCAAGTGTTGTATAAGGTCGTCTCCTTAGCGCGGTGGTAGCGCAGCTGCTTACCAAGCGGGAGACCTGGGTTCGATCTCCAGTACCGGCGTGGGGATTTTTCCCCCGCTGGGAGACCTGGCCCGGGGTGCACTCAGCCTCGTAAGGTCCCTGGGGGGCCAATTGAGGAGCTACTTGATGGAGAAATAGCGGCTCCAGGTCACGAGGACCGCATTAACCGGCCGGGAGGGACTCGAGGCGCTGACCACGTCTCACCCTCCAATACTGCACCCCATCCATGACGTCTGTAGTGGACCGAGATGGGGGACGCAGCGGCCGGGCGGTAGGCCAAGGTTCCCCGTGAGCTGTCGTGACATGGAGTTAAGTGTTGTATAATCCAGCTTATTTCTCCTGTATTTGTTTTCCACATTTTGTGTTCTTGTCTGACCTAAATGTTAGGCTTCATTCTCGACTTCTTGTATGAAGTCCTTTTGCCCGCTCGTGGGGTTGGAAGAAAATACCTCCTCCAAAGTGACCGCAAACGCTTCGGCCTTTGCCTGGGGGGTATCTGCTATGCTGTTATTAATTTGTAGTGGCGGTATATTTGTGCGTGAACGCGTTAAGTATTTCACAATTCGCCATACTGTGTTTTGATGGGGGTTGAGATTTTCGAGCATGTCGTTCCATTGATTTCTTATGTAGGTTCTGGCCCTCTTACTTGCTAATTCGCGCGCATGATAATATTCGGTTCCATGTATTAAATCCCTAGTTCTTTGCCATTTACGCCTGACTCGATTTTGAGGTTTTTGCATCTCTTTTACATCCTAGAGATATCTAGCATTAATAGCGTATTGTCGTTTTAAGGGTACGCATGCATTAATTGTTGTATTAATGGCTAATTTCATTTTGTCCTTCGTTCGTATTAATTTCGAGTTTGGGTAGGCAGAGATCTACCGTAATTTTAAACTCTTCCCAGTCCACCTTATTGTAGTTGTGTCTTTAGTGTTCTGGTTTTGGCCTGAAGGGTGCATTAATTGTCAAAAGTACCGGTAGATGGTCCGATGTCAGCTCCTTCAATTACATCCAGACCAAAGGGGATATTATTTAATAGTGCAATGTCCAGAATGTCTGATGTTTGATTGGTCATATGAGGCACAAATGTTGCCTCGTCGGGGTCTATGATTAAATAGATTGTGTTATTTACGTAGTTAAGTAATTTAGTTCCCTATGCATTAGTATTTACGTAGTTCCAAATTTGGTGTTTACAATTATATCCAGTGCTGCAACTACTGTATGCCCTAATGACATGATTTTGTCAATGTCATCTGGGTCTACCTCCCCCGGGGCATTGTATACCGACGCTATGACGATTACAGTGTTGCGAATAACAATTTAAATTGCTGCTGTCTTAGCGTAAGTCAATATTGGGGAATTAATCTGGGTGTGTTCTACGCTTGTGTGAATAGCTATCGAAGTTCCCCCTCCCCTGCGGTCGCGATCATTTCTGTATATATAGTAGCCGGGAATGGAGAGACTGTTTTTATGGTTTATGTGTGTTTCGGTTAATAATGCTATGTGAACTGAGCGTGTAGTAGATCAGTTAAATCTTTAACCTTTTTGCGTATACCGTTGCAATTCAATGTAATTGTTCTCAATGTGTCCGAATTAGCTATGAACGTGTCTAAAGAGCGTATCTATCTGATTCAACAGGGCGTGGGTAAGGTTGAGTGCTGTGAAGCGTCCCGGCATAACTTGAATCGCAGATCTTAGTCTTATCAGTAGTGATAGCACTTTGCTTATTGACTGTTCATTTATGGGCACTGTCATTCTTAGCAGTTGGCCCGTTAACACGACAACGCTTTCTGCTTCTTCTACGGGATTTACCCGGTTGTTGAGCGATTTTGCTGCTGGGGAGACCCAGCAGCCTGCCTAGAGCGGCCTGCTTTCGGTCGTTGTGGTTGTTTGCAGGAGGGTCGCTCTTCCCTGATTGGTTCTGCCCCAGCGCTTGGGTGAGGTTCTCCAATCGCAGAGTGGTTCTCTATAGGGGCTGCGCGCATCCGACTTTTACTGTTCCTAGTGAACCACTCTGTACTTAGTTGTCTAGCAGCCTCAGGGTGTGTTTGCGTTCTTCCTACTCTGGGGGGTCTAGGAAGCTGCTCACGCGTGGATTTCCCATATGCCGCGTAATATGTAGAGCAACAGTGCCAAGTTGCTCCATGGCCCTGAACGCCACATAATCATTTCCGTTCCATATGTGGAACTGTGCATGTGCCATAAGAATGGGGTCCTATACACTTAGCGCATATCGGTGTTCGGGACCTACACTATAACTTATCGTACCAGAACTGCTGACATTCTGAGCACCTCTTGGGCTCTGCGATCGACCTATCTACTTTAACCCTAACTTTAATGTATACCAAAAACCTGAGGTCAAGAATTTTCTTATTCTCTAGTGTGATTGCTATTCTACTAAGAACATGGGCAGGGGGATCCTATCTCTATTTCGCCTTCGCATCTGTACGGCCCTAATGGCCCTAAATACGCACAATGCCAGCTCTCCTACTACTTCTTCTCCGATGAGTTCGGCGTACGGCCCCTTAATCACAAGACGTTCGGTTCTCTCTTCGGCGAGTGCTATTAAATAATGCTATACGCCGTTTCCTTTGAGATATTTTACCATTAACTAGTAATCACCCAAACAGGACGACTTGAATGCAAAATCACCGGAGATACGCGTCTTTTCGGCAACAAATTTATGAGTTAGAGGGAGTGTGTGTAACTGTCTCATTATTTGGTGAATTTTGCGGCCTGGCTTCTGCTAATGAATATTGGCGCCAAGTCTGACCTCTCTACCTGCATAGAGAAGGCGGTGTCGTGTGTGCTGAGGTTGAGGGAGCGACAGGTTATGTCCGGCAGAGGCGGGAAGCACAGGGGAGGGTGCATCAGGTTTGCCGTTGGGTGTTGGGCTAGGAGGGTGTGTCAGGAAGTAAGGTGTACGGTTTGGAAGCGGGTTTTGGATAAGGAGTAGCGGTTTTGGGTTTAGAAGTCGGTGGAGAAGAAGGACGGGGAGGAGCAGAGGATTTGGATTTGGTTCTGGTGGTCATGGTGGGAAATGGGGGTATGATGGTCGAAGTAGTCCTCCCAGTCTTTGCCATATCTAGAAAAAAAAAAAAAAAATAGAGCTCGTAAAATGGGAAAAGAATTTTAAAGTGTAAAAAGAGGAAAATGGATCGTAGAAGAAAAATAACAGATAGCGAGCACTAAAAAGCACGGGGAAATAGAGGATTGGACATAGAGGAGGCGCTTAAGCTACCTTGCGACTTCTTGCTATAACCTTATTCCTCCACCTGTCTAAACTGCGGTAGTGCATTGCTCGGAGAGCTTTAGGCTGTGGTTGTTAGAACCGCGGCAATGCCAAAGACTTTGGTTATAAACCACGGCAATGTCGAGTCGTTCCTACGATGGCTACTTCTTTGTAGTGGGTTTCTTCTTCGGCTGGAGCTTTTCTGGTAGGTGTCGCCTCGTTGAGATCTCGAAGCGAAGTCCTCGAGCGATTTTTTTTTTCTTTTTTTTCGAGTGGAGTGGAATAACCCAGTCTACAGGCGACAGAGGGGATAACTCTGCCAAGCGTGGGGGTCGCCATAAACTGGCAATACCCACTAAAAAACCATTCCATCGGAGAGAATTCGGGTACAGGAATGCAGCAGTACCGCTTGTTGCACCTGTGGATTCAAGGAACGGGTGTTGTGGCTGGCCGGAGGCTAAAGCCAAGAGAGAGTGACAGCCACGACGCAAACATGGCGAGAGCCCTGATTGCGCCCTTAGAAATGTTGTGGTGAGTATTACATACATATTACATGTGTATATATCTGCAGCCCTATAACAAAAAGGACATAGTCATTATAACATTTGCTGCCCTTTCGGGTAAAGTCGATAGTGTATTTGGTTGTGTCTGCGGCCCTGTAACATAAGGGCATAGTCATTTAAAATATTGCATTTGGAATATATTCTAGTCTAGCTATATTTCTACATCTGCTGCTCGTCTAGCATAGTCTTTAGTTATTAGTTTTGTTCAGCCCTGTAACAGAAAAGACGTAGTCATTTAGTAGACAGTTCATTGGTTTGGCGTGGCCTACCTTAGTGGTCACCGAGCGTTTTCTTTTTTTTTTTTTTTTTTTTTCGAGTGGAGTGGAAAAACCCAATCTACAGGCGACAGAGGGGATAACTCTGCCAAGTGTGGGGGTCGCCATAAACTGACAATGCCCACTAAAAACCACTTTACCGTAGAGAATTCGGGTGTAGGAATGCAGGAGTACCGCTTGTTGCACCTGCGGATTCAAGGAGCGGGTGTTATGGCTGCTCTCTCTCAGGAGAGAGTGAGAGCCAGGACGCAAACATGACCGGAGCCCTGATTGCGCCCTTGGAAGATTTGAGGTGAGGAATAGATACATATTACATGTGTATATATCTGCAGCCCTGTAACAAAAAGAGCATAGTATAACATTTGCTGCCCTTTCGGGTAAAATCGTTGGTGTATTTCATTGTGTCTGCAGCCCTGTAACATAAGGACATAGTCATTTAAAATATTTCATTTGGTATATATTCTAAGCTAGTTATATTTTTAGAACTACTGCTGCCCTGTCTGGTGTAGTTATTATATTAGCTGTGTTCAGCCCTGTAACAGAAAGGACGAGTCATTTAGTAGAGACTTCATTGGTTTCTCGTGGCCTACCTTAGTGGTCACCCACCCAAGTGATGGCCACGCCCAATGCTGCTTTATCTGTAATAAAACCTTATTCTAATCACTTATTAGTTACATTCTATTAGCTATATACCAGAGAAGGTCCGTTAGTGGTCTGCCAGATCGATGTAGAGTGGGGAGGTCCCTCAAACCCCCGGGTCCACCTTGACTCAGAAAGCAGGGACTTCAAGGACCACCAAACTAATGTCGTAGACACATTCATGGGCAATTTTATTAATGAATTCTTACTAGAGATTCTAAACAGTCTTGTACATTTAAATCGGTTCCCCCAGGCCGAGAGTTCTGTCAGATAGAGATAGCGGTCTCTTGTGTTTGTTATTTTCTGCTTCATAGGTGCCTAGTTCTTGTATTAGTTCATTATTATTCCTTACTTTACCCTTGTACAGGTTGTAACTTTGGCTTTTTATGAACTGCTCAATTCAATGCAGTTTTAGCTCCTCATGAAGGAGATAAGCCGGCGCTAGTTGTTTGGCAATTATTCTAATTATTCTATTCTGGAGTGTTTGTAGTTTATGTATGTGCGTTTTTGCAGCGTAGCCCCATACAGGGGATGCGTACGTAATGATCGTTCTTAATAGCGTTTTATATAGGGCAATTCCCACGTTTAATTTTAATTGGCTATTGAGATTGATGATAGGATATAGTCTATTTAGTTGACCATTAACCTTGGCTCTGACCTTGGCTATATGCCTACTCCAGGTTAGGCCTTTGTCCATGACAAGACTTAAGTAGGTCACTTGGTCTTTCCACTCGATAATTTCGCCTTGGTAGTTAAGCGGCTGTAGCATGCTTCTGCCTTTACGGTGCTGTATTCTTTTAGTGAAGACTATAGCCTGTGTCTTCCTCGCGTTTACTTTAATTCTCCACTTCGTGAACCATGGTTCAAGTGAGTCTAAAGCATTTTGTAGGCGTAAGTGTAAAATTCGTGGCTCAGTGGATTGTGTGATTATAGCAGTGTCATCCGCGTATATGTACTTGTTGGTTCTTACCAATTCTGGCATGTCATTTATGTATAAATTGAACAATGTTGGTCCCACGATACTTCCTTGTGGATCTCCTGCTCGGATTTGTTTGCAGCTTGAGACTGCATCCTCTACTGAGGTGTGAAATCGTCGGTCATAGAGGTAGTCCGTAATTAGGGCTAACGCAGTGTCAGGAAATTCGTAGACTTTCAGTTTTCTAAGTAGCCCTGCATGCCATACTTTATCGAAGGAACGTTTAATATTTAAATAGAGGGCACCTGTCGATTTGTTTGTGTTGAATCCTTTGGTGATCTGCTCCGTCATTCTTAACAGTTGTAGCGTGTTGAATGATGTGCTCGAAATCCGAACTGTTCGGGTATAAGTAATTTTGTCTGTGCAAGTGTGAATTTATTCGCTTCAGTATCACTTTTTCTAATACCTTGCTCATAGTATTTAATAGGCTGATCGGCCTGTAGTTAATCGATAGAGCTAGATTTTTGTTTACTTTTGGGAAAAGTAGGATTTTTGCTTCTTCCCATGCAGGTAGAAACCTGCTATGTTCGAGCGCGTAGTTGAGTATTTTGGCAAGCAGTGTTACTGCCCTTTTGGGTAAATTTTTTAGTACCACATTTGGCATCTTGTCTGGGCCTGGTGCTTTTCTTGCTGGCAGGTGTCTTATAATCCAGCTTATTTCTCCTGCATTTGTTTTTGGCAGCTTCTTGTGTGTTCTTCTTTGACTTAAGTTTTGGGCTTCATCTTCGACTTCAACGAAATCATCTTGCCCGTTCGCGGGATTGGGAGAAAATACCTCCTCTAAAGTGAGTCCAAACGCTTCGGCCTTAGCCTGAGGGGGTCTCTGCTGCGGTGTTATTAATTTGTAGTGGCGGTATATTTGTGCGTGTGCGCGTTAAACATTTCGCAATTCGCCATACTCTGTTTTGTTGGGGGTTGAGATTTTCGAGTGTGTCGTTCCATTGATTCTTAATGTACGTCCTGGCCCTGTTATTTGCTAATTCGCGCGCATGATAATATTCGGTTCGATGTATTAGATTCCTAGTTCTCTGTCATTTACGCCTGGCTTTATTTTGAGCTTTTTGCATCTATTTTATGTCCTGGGGATATCTGGCATTAATCGTGTATTGTCTTTTTAAGGGTGCACATGCATTAATGGTTGTATTTATGGCCAGTTCTAATTTTTGGATCGCTTCGTCCTGTTCTTCGTTCGTGTTAATTTCGAGTTCTGGTAGGCAGAGATCTATCGTAACCTTGAACTCTTCCCAGCCCACCTTATTGAAGTTGTGTCTTAGGGGTTCTGGTTTTGGCCTGAAGGGAGCATTAACTGTCAAGAGTACCGCTAGATGGTAAGATGTCAGCTCCTGCAATACATTTACATCCAGGTGAAAGGGGATGTTATTTAATAGTGCAATGTCCAGAATGTCTGATGTTTGATTGGGCATATGTGGTACAAATGTTGGGTCGTCTGGGTCTGTGATTAGATAATTTGTGTTATTTATGTAGTTTAGTAATTTAGTTCCTTGAGCATTAGTATTTGCGCAGTTCCAAATTTGGTGTTTACAATTGTAACCTCCTGCTGCAATTACTCTATGCCCTAGTTGCATGATTTTGTCAATGTCATCTGTGTCTACCTCCCCTGGGGGATTGTATACTGACGCTATGGCGATTTCAGTGATGCGAATAAAATTTTTGATTGCTGTTGCTTTAGTGAGTCAATATTGGGGAATTAATCTGGTTGTGTTCTACGCTTGTGTGAATAGCTATCGCAGTCCTCCCTCCCCTACGGACTCGATCATTTCTGCATATACGGTATCCGGGAATGGATAGACGGTCTTTATGATTTATATCGGTTTCAGTTAATAATGCTATGTGAATCGAATGTGTTGTACCATTGAGGAGCAAAACTTGCCTCCTCCTGTCACTCCACATCCTCCTCACCCACCATCCACTCCACATTCCCATCATAACGTGGTTATGTTCTCTTAAAGAATAGGAACACGTGTAACCCACCATCGGGCTGCTCTCAGCCTGCCATCTGCTCATTGTTGCTCAGGTTGCACTCTCGCTCTTTCCAGAGCCGGAATCCAAGCTTTGTTTATGTGTTGTCTTATTTTCGATTGAATACGTTGTGTTTGAATATTTCAATCGCTTCTCGTGTCAAGTGAGCCTGGCACTGATTGGTACTTGCAAGAACCATAGTGTCCCTGTAGCTTATGTCTTGGCCAAATAATAACGAATCTCCTGCCACTGCTGACTTTTGTGCCTGTTCTAACCGATTGTGTCCTTCATGCTCTTTTAGACGTGTGGTGATGCTCTGCATGGCGGTGTCTATATATACCTGTCCGCCACTACATGGTATGTTGTAAGCTCTTGCTGTGCAATGTGGGTGTCGCTTATCTTTTACAGAGATGAGTAGGTCCTTCAGTTTTCTTGTTTATAAATAGTCCTTATGTTGTGTGATTTAAGCAGTTTACCGGACCGAATAGGTGATTTGGTTGCATTTATATTGATGCGCCATTTGAGTAGCCATGGCTCAAGGTCGTTAAGTGCAATCTGCAATCTTTGAAGGATGACTAAAGTCTTCCAAAACTGTGCTGCAACGGCCGTGTCGTCAGCGTATATACTTAAGAGTGGTGTTTGGAGTTTTCGGTATGTCACTCATGTATTTGTTGAACAGAAGCGGCCCCAGAAGGCTACCCTGGGGGACGCCAGCCCAAATGGTCCTTGTTTCTGAGGTAGCTTCTCTTATGGAGACCGCGAAGTGCGCCCGGAGAGATAGTGCGCCAACAGTTTTAGCATAGTGTCGCCCACGTGGAGCTGTTTGTAGAGTAATCCGGGGCAATATACAGAATCGAAGATTCTCTTGAAGCCAAGGAATAGCATTCCGGTGATTTTGTTGTGATTATAGCGAAGAGTAATGTGTTCTATACACCGTGTGAGTTGTTGAGTGGTGAAGTGGTTGGCGCGGAAGCCAAACTGCTCTTCGATGAGTACATTATTTCTGATGATGTGTCTGTTCAGCCGCTTGAGAATAACTTTTTCCACTACTTTGCTCATTGTATTCAATAGGCTGATGGGACGATAGTTTTCGGGAAAACGTCGGTCTTTACCTGGCTTTGGAAGCATCAGCACCTTGGCGTACTTCCAGTGTGTTGAGAAATAGCCATGCTGGAGACAGAAATTGCAAATCTCTGCCAATAGTCCTAGGGCTGTGGGAGTTAAATTCTGGAGCACCAAATTTGATATTTCGTCTGGGCCTTGTTGCTCTTCAGGTGGGAGATAATCAATTGAGTTCCGATGGGTGTGTCTTGCGCTCCCTGTTGTGCGTGTTTGATGTGAGGAGGGGGTTATTTGGCTCTTTATTTCCGCACAGAACCCTGTTCAATTAGCTGTTCGTTAGGTGAGAAAGCTAGCTCCATTGCTTTTGCCAGTACGTCGGCTTGTGCCTCCGGGTTTTCAGCTTTACGGTCGGTGATCTCGGGAGCTTGGAGCGGTGGGATCAGCGTGGATTGTCGTACTAGTCTATTTGTGAGTAGCCGCTTTCCTAGATTCTCACAGCACAATGGGCGATTTCTTTGACTCTCCTGATTTCTGCTGAGCTGACATCGTTTTCCAGATCTGTTAAGTAAAAGGGAATGCGAGTCCTTTGTTTGCGGGAATAGAGCTTGGAGACCTTATTGACTTCGAAGCCGCGGCTCTCCAATTCGAATTTCAATTCTTAATTTGTCATGTTGTTATATAGGCCTTTTATCACCACTTTGTAGGTGCGCTCGTCGGGGTTTGGAGTGACGTGCAACGGGACTTTTTTGTCCTTCAGGTGTTTTAATTTTTTTTTGTAGTGTTTAACGCCCGCTTTAACTACTAATGGCACCGCAGGCGGTTCAGGTGTTTTAAGAAGTTTGTGTAGTCTTTATAGGTAGAAAATTTAAAGCCGTGGTAGCCATTTCTGTTGGTCTCCTACGTACACCTGCGAGATGTACGGTCGCCTCGCTGACGTGTACGTGCTGCGTCTTTGTGGCTCTTGCCCGAACGTGGATTGGTCCGTGGGCGGAGTGACACTGCTGGCCGCGCCAGCCATCATGCCAGAGGGAGGCATGGCTTCCTGTAGGTCCGCATTGTGACTAGAGAGCGGGTTGCGCGCCTTTTCAGTTTTACTTTGGGTGTCAGAGTGCCCAGTGCTGAGTGGTGTATTGACTCGGTTTCACCGCTGTTTCGACATAGTGCCTGAGTTTGGCAAGTGGAGCTATTAGCGAGAATTTTCTCGCCTTGTCCACGCGTGGCGCTGTTATCGCTTCTGCGTGCGTTTTGGTGCTTCCTGATAGCACCAGTTTTTGTCCTAGTGGCGGAGCTGACACTGGGCGTTTGAGTGAGGCTTTCTGTGACGTCTTGATGTCCCAGTGGTCGTTGATTTTGGGCCTCCTGTGGTGGAACTGCTGCTGGAATTTTGTCCCCCTCTGAGAGTTGTGTGACAGGAAATTCAGTACCATTCCGCTCGTAATACGGCGTTTGCTTTTACACTCACTTTCTACACTGCAGTCCTCGGGTTGTTTATTTGCAGCCTTGGCCATAGAACGCAGATTCCTGCCGGTGTGTGGCAGGCCAGGAGCGCTGACGGACTCGGTCATTAACTCTGGGGAAGTTTCCCGCAATGCGTGGATCATTAGTTTGCTGCAATCGCTGTCGCTGGGCTCCTGGTCGTCGTGGTGCAGGTCATCCTCAACAGTGGCTTCTAGCGGGGGTTCATCACTGCTGGGCACGTACCAAAGTATTTTGGTCATCCTGGACCTTTTTTTTTTTTTTTAATTAAATAAGGGTTAAGGATCCACTAGTTGTCTTGATGAAGACTCTAGTGGCTAAGTGCCTGTTGGCCGCCTTGACAAAGACAAGTGGGCTTACCTACCGCTCTGCAAAATGAAAGGGGCGCTATGTCCAAATTCTTATAAACTAAACTAGGAATCACTAGACACGTTGATAAAGGCTCTAGTGGATGATGGCCTGTTACTCGCCTTCACAAAGACAACAATTGGTCCGGCCTACCGTTCTCTAATGTAAATTCTTATAAGCTAAGCTAGCTAGAAGAAAGGAAGAGAGAAGAGAAAAAGAAAACCTCTAACGGGGACCTACCAGAGGGAGACATAAATTAAACAGAAAGAGGAAAGATAGATGCAGTGAGAGAAGAAAGAACAGTTAGGGAGCGCTAAACAGCATGGTTAGTAGAGGGCCAGACCATGATAAAAGGGCACCTGTGTAACCCACACAGTTGGCTGTGGCCATACTAACCTACCTAGCTAATCTGCAAAAAGTTACCTGGAGAAGTCTTGAGTTCCAGACAGAGCTGCTCCTCGATGTTCTCGCTCAGAGAGATCTTGACGAAAGACGATGATTTGATGTTTTTTGTTTTGTTTTTTTAGGTTTTATTTAACAAAAAAAGCTCTGCAGTCTTGCCTGGACTCCGGAGCTATATTCTCACCCGATGATGCCGAACGCAGTTTTCAGCGAAACATTAGTTATGCAAACATCTGGACCACGACAGTGGCGGCTCGTGGCCAAATTATCTGGTAGGGTACAATTTTAAGATTGACTAAAATTAAAACTAAATTGAATGTTATTTATATACGCTTTTAACTGCTACGGTTTTAACCGTCCCGTTCTATTTTGGCCGCGAAAGACCACTTAATATTGCTTAGAGGCTTCTTTATCAGGCTTGAGGGTTTTTTTTTACATGCCGTAAACCTACGACACGGTATCAACGACTTTAGTTCCCTAATGAAGGAAGGGATTTTTACGCCTGAAAAAAAAAAGTCAGCTGGGTTTGAACCCGCAATCTTGAAAACCAGAGGCTTGCATGTTACCCCTAGATCACGGATGACTACAGATTAAAATTAGTGGATACTAAAAGCTATCAGTAGAAATGAATTGCTAATTTGGTTATTAGCACTAACCTTTCTGTTTGTAGATGAAGTCCATCGTTCGATCCTTTGAAAAAATATTTCCATAACTCTTTGATTTAAGTCAGAAACTGAACGCGACATGTTCCGAGAATTTTGAACACGAACCGTCAACTTCACTGTTTACCATATGTCAACAACATTATCAGAGAGGTGATACTGATGCAAATTAAGACATAGCTCGTCTTAACAGCTGATGCACTTAGTTTTAGGTTTCCAGTCTTCAATACTACCTTACACAACTTTAATACCTTATGTATGTCAATTACAATGTTCACGGTGTTTCTTTTCAGAAACGAAGCTCGATTTTCTCTCAGAAAATTGTGGAAACTACCCTTAAAGTAGATCGCGATCGTGATATTAACGTCTTAAGTATTTTCTTTATAAGCAATTGTATACTTTACAAACCATGCCTATCTTTTGTAAGTGTTTAGCATTTTTCCTCTTAAGGTGAGTTTTAAGACTGCCGTTTCTTTGAACGCTAGCAACTGATAAATGGACATATTATTCTGCTGTTAATTTCACCAAATTAATCTCCAGCGCATTCGGATTATGTTTCATTAGCACGTGAAATGCATTCAAGGCACTGTTTCGCCACTTCATCAATCTTGAGGTGGATATTGCAACTTAGCACTCATTTTCACAACACTAGCCACACACCTCTCGCAAGTAAGGTACATTTTACTGATTGTTCACGTCCATAATTTCAATAACTATTGATTATTTTGCCTTTTCCTGTTTTCAAGTGAAGTTTCAAATGTATCGCGAATTACTTCCTAGTAAACTTAGGGTAATTACACAACACACTACTTGTACGCCTTGAGCGTTGGCGCGCGAGCGTAACTTGTCGTCTGCTTGGCAGGGAGGAGAGAATATCAAGTACCAACATTGTAAATTTTAACACATAAGCTTTTTTTAGTATATTTCGTTCGGGAGGTTTATAGATCAACTTTGTTTTCAAATAAGAAGACATTCACACTTAAGAAATGCTTCTTATTATTTAGTTTTACACGCGAAGAGACCTTTGGCTAAATATTTTGTCAGGGATTTGACTCAAACTTTAACTTTTCCTTATTGGTTCTTATTTTCTCATTGCGCATGCGCAACAAATGACCGCAGAGGCTTTCGTGTCCTAAGAGAACCTTCCCCTCCCGGCCCCTTGAACCCTGCACCTACAAATTAACTACATCTGAAAGCATTGGATTCTTCTGCGCGTGAGCATAGGATGACCTCAAAATCGCATGGGTCCGAAAATGCGGCCGGTTACTATTTCCGACAGCCATCTTCACTTCAAACTGTCTATGGTGCATAGTAGTTTTAAGTTTATACAAAATGCGTTATATATTATAACATTTTACCTAATAATATAATGGAGCAATAATTGTAGGGAGGCATGTGCCCCTGTGCCTCTAAAGGACCATGGCCAACAAGCCCGGAAAACTTAGATTGTAAGGTTAATTATCATTATCATTATTCAACAGGAATAGCAAACAATGTAAAGGAGCTCAAACAAACCACACTATACTATACTATCAGTGCAAATGTCTGTTTACCATGACAACATATTTGCATTTCCTCCTCTCATTTACTCCAAATTATGTTCCAATTATTCGATAGGAATTTATAATAAATTGGTGTGTTCTCTTGCCATTATGTGGTAAATAATGGGGCCCAAGAATATGTTTGGGTTCCCATTCTTAGACCTAAGAATCATCAGAAACGGCACAAAAGTACACTTTGGAATCTACAGAAAATAACTCAATCAGAAAATTACATTAAAAATGAAAGCTACAACCCATTACCACACAAACATATAATAATAATAAACAGCCTCACACATAGATTAGTAAATGTAACAAAGCACAAAACATCACCCTGGCTCCAATAAACAGATTTTCTGTCAAAGTTACTAAATTCAAAAATAAAAGATGAAATTCCACCAGGAAATAGATCAGGAATATATCAAATTAAATGCACAAATTGTGAAAGTTCTACATAGGACAAACCAAAAGAAGTTTAAAAATCAGAACTAAAGAGCACTTTAGAAACCTAAAATTGACACAAGAAGATAAATTGGCAGTAGCATTTCACTTCTGGAAAGAAAACCACAATCTAAATCCAAATCCAAAATTGCTAAAAACCATGTCAGGCCACAATGAACTCACAACCTGGGAAAACATCCTCATATGGAAAAACAAAGATCACCTAATAAACTTTGAAATCCCGCCAATAGACAGCTTAGTTAAGAAGTTCATCATTTCGCCACCAGAGAAGAGAGCACAAGCAAACGCAACCAGCAACGGCAGTTGGACCTGTGAGGTTGAAAATGAAAGCATAGGCTTTCAAAACTAGTCCCACATAATAAAAATGTAACTGATGTTAAAAAAAACCAACTCAACAAATTAATACCACATATAATTTGACCGTCACTGTTACTAAATTCCTCCAATCATCAAAAAAAAAAAAAAAATTACTAACACATGTACAAATTTTCGCTTTTCAGTTCCAAAGACCACATAATATTTTTGAAGTTTCTTATTCATGCATTTGTATTTGTGCCAGGTATGTTGCATAATGATGAAAGCACTAAACAAGAAGAAATGGAATTTATGTACAGAGTGGACCGAAAGTTTCTCACCCCCCAGTTTTAAGAAATAACACCCTTTAAATAATAATTAGGCAATTTATTTGTTCAACATCATAAACATCATGTATCTGTCTAACACACAGAACTTTGTACGTCTGTCGTTGTTGGCATGGCATGCAATAATGCATCGAGTGAAACTTTCCACCAAATCCTTGGTGGTGTTCTGTTCCATGCTTTCCCATTTCTCTTGAACCCTGGTGATTAATTGGTCCCTGTTTCGTGGTCTGGGTTGCCTAAAAACACTATCTTGAAGTTTTGCCCACAAGTTCTCAATGATATTGAGATCAGGCAAATTTCCTGGCCAGTCAGTCCAAACGTTGTTGAAGTGTTCCTTTATCATCTTCATGGTTGTCTTTGCAGTATGAGCTGTTGCTCCATCCTGCATCAGAACACCCATATTACCCTTGGGAAACTGGGAGGGGTCATCCATAGTCCTTGAATATTGGCAAAATTGACAGTCTGTAATATTCAACATTGACTTTCTGATTTTGTGGGACAATGTGCAATTCTGTTTTCCCACATCATGATATGCCACCTGCGACCATTATTTTCAGGGAAAATTTTGGAACAAGGACTGGTGAAGTACTGGAAGGATTGTTCATACGAATACTAAGATTTTGTCTGTTTGGTTTTGGGTTGAGTTCAATGGGGCTTTCATCTGTAAAAAGGATAAGTACCCTTTTTACACGTCATTCCAGAGTGTCATCAACAAAACCTTCCCCCGGAACAATCTTTTACAAAATTTCATTTGATCATTGATATTTTTTTAACTGAGCAAAGGCTTGACTGGTTCCTTATATGCAGTTTTTCCCCAATCAGTGGACCTTACATAGCGCCTCACTGTTGTGACCCCAATTTTCTTCCCACTGTCTTGGAATTCAGTCGAAAAATTCAGTTTCTTGACAACACTTCATATGTCTACAACTTTGTCCTTACAGAGCCTGTGATCCTTCTTTTTGTATTTGGAGTAACTTTAGATGGTCTACCACTTCGTTTTTAGTCCTCGACATCACCCTCCTCTTTTCTAGCCCACTTCTCACGGTGTTTCTGTCAATCTTCAGACGTCATGTAATTTCTTTTATTGACACCCCTTGTGCACTAAGAACTTGAATATTTTGGCGTAAATATTCCCTTGCTGTGGGCAACATCTGTTGAAAACAAAAAAAACAAAAAAAAAACAAAAAAAAAACAAAAAAAAAAAATGATTTAAGACCCTATACCCGTTGCTAAATTAACAATAATAAAGGCAAAAGAACTCTAAAGGGTGCAAAAGTTTCTCACGGATGAGAAATTTTTGGTTTAATATAACCCATGCTGTGATGTGCAAATCAACAGCTCTGTAAACATTTCTGAATTGAATGCAGATCACAGATACTTGAAGATAAACACCACCTGAAATTTCATTCTTTAACTCACCTTTAAGCTTCACAATAACCAGCTTCCCTCGGAGAGTAAGAAAAAACATGTATCGAATGTAATGTATACCACATCTATAGATCACACTCACACTGCATAAACAATGTAAGTAACAGTAACTGGAATCAATACAACACACATTGTTATCTTACGAGAGGTATATTGGGCGCCAAAAGGCGATTGCATTTAAAACTGAGAAGCAAAGCAAATGGCGCGCTGAAATGTTTTGAGGGGTGAGAAACTAAGGATATAATTTTATAGGTAGTTTCTTTAAGAAATTTAAATATATTTATGTATTTTTTGTATTTTTTTTCTACAGCTTTAACAGTATGCCATTCTTTTCGTTTATTTTATTATGTTTTATGAAAAACATAAATTTATTCAATTTAAATATATAAAATAAACTTAATAATTAAACAATTCTATTAATTTCAGTCCACCTTGTATTTTCAGCAATATTTTTATGAGAATAAACCAAAAGCTGTGACATCCTTTATCATTGCTACAGATATATACAGACATGATGATGGTCCAAAAAAAAAAGTTACAAAAATATGTGTCACTGCATGATAAAGCAAACTTTGTAACAAATCATTTCCAAGCATCTCAGCCCAAGGTACTGTTTAGCATATTATTACAGGCATCAAAATACTGGAATGCAAGAGAGCGAACGGCTTCACTGCCAACTGCTCAACATTAGATAACAACCAACCATATTATTACAGACGTTTTTCACTAATTGATAAAGCAAACCTTGCAACAATTCATTTCTAAGCAACTTGCCCCATAGTATTAATTAGCTTTCCACATTATTACAAACATAAAAACTTCTATACAAGCAACTCGCCCAAAAGTATTAATTAGCTTGGCACATTATTACAAACACAAAAATTCATATACAAGCAACTCGCCCAAAAGTATTAATTAGCTTGCCACATTATTACAAACAGAAAAACTCATATACAAGCAACTCGCCCAAAAGTATTAATTAGCTTGCCACATTATTAAAAATATAAAAACTCATATCTAGGCAACTCGCCCCATGGTATTAATTAGCTTTCCACATTATTAAAAACATAAAAACTCATACAAACAACTCGCCCAAAAGTATTAATTAGCTTGCCACATTATTACAAACATAAAAACTCATATACGAGCAACTCGCCCAAAAGTATTAATTAGCTTGCCACATTATTAAAAACATAAAAATTCTTATCCAAGCAACTGGCCCAGAAGTATTAATTAGCTTGCCACATTATACAAACATAAAAACTGATATCCAAGCAACTCGCCCCATGGTATCAATTAACTTGCCGCATCATTACAAACGTTTGTCACTGCATGATAAGGGAAAAAAGTTGTAAATATTCATAACCCAGCAACTCACCCTAAGGTATTAATTAGGTAGCAAGATTATTATTGGGCAGACATGGAGCCTATGAGATGATACAGCTAAATTTATTTGCTGATTCTTATATTACATTAGAAACAAAGCAACGTTATCGAAATGAAAAAAATTAAAAATAATTAATTCAAGTGAGTTTACCAACATTTCCACCACACTTAACATATCTATATGCCAATAATATAGAATGCATTTTTCCCTCGGATTCATTAATAATATTCTGCCAAAAAAATTAAAGAAACAAATTAAGTAATCATACCTTAACAATTCACCTCACTTATTATACATTAATGTTTTTCCAATGTACATAACGTATGCTGAAGGAAAGCAAACAACAGAAAGTTGTTTTTCTTTATTCATGACACTATTTCCTCTCAATTCATCAATTAACAGCATATAACCATTTCTGAACCATTGAGGTTTACAAATTGATGCCCAAAATGTGTGCAGCCAAATTAAAACAGCCCAGACTGATGGTTTTTATGTGTGTTTAAAAGCAACCCCATATTATAAATTTACTGCATGTAAAAGAAACTCTGCATGATGAAATTCTGGCACACAGGTGGTACTAGTATCCTGGCAATTGATAGCATCATTGACAAAAGACTAACTGTTTAAAAACATTATTTTTGTCAAATACATTTAGGCTACCCTGAAACAAATGTGGAAATATATGCTTATATATCATTCATCAGCATTTCATAATATGATTTAGATTACTTAATGCAAGAAAAGTATTGCAAATGTAAATAATACTGTGGATTGAATGTAAATTTATACAAAGTTGTACTGAAATGCCAACACACAGTTAATTACGAGTTGGCTGAGGTAAACAATAAATTAGTCATAAGAGTCTGCAATGCAGTATGTGGTTAGTGTAAGTTATATAACGAATGTCAAGTATACACTCCAGGAAAGAGGGGCAAAGTTGGTGGTTATGGTTAAGATAAAAACGTTGCTCTAAATCTGACATTCTTGTTTCATTAAGAATTAATTATACCTAAAGTGTATACATTAGCTAATTTTGTAGTGAATCATTTTTCTGCATGAGAGAATCTGAAACAGTTATTCAAATGTCTTTTCACAAAGTTATTACAACCAAGCGGCAGCATGTTTCATGTCAGGAAATGACTGCAATTGTAATGACTGATTCTGTATTCCTGTGTTCTGAAAGCTTCTTACCATTCAGTATAATTTGGGAAATGAAACAACTTAATTAGCTTACTGCTCCCTGTAACAGGACAACCTCAGAAGGTGCATTTTTCTTTCAGAAGACTTTGTGCATTTTACAGTTATGAAATTGCGGCCATGTTAAATTTTTTCAAATTCAAAGCATGTCATCAAGATGGCAAACTTATACCAGAAAACAGACTGCCAGTATAGGCTGTTGTTTCACAGTTCTGTTACGTAATGTGTGAATAAACAGAATTAATTGAAACGTGGTCCTATCTTTATAATTTTATTTCAGGATTTTCCTTTACTTAGTCCACACTACAATGTACCTATATTAATGACAATTGATACCAACTACACCATTATATACTCCCGTTAAACACTGGTAGAAAGAGACATCTATTGACAGCAGTACAAGATAATTTTGGTGTGCAACGCTCAAAATGTACCTTTAAAACCAATTTTTTTTCAGAATCACGACTCGGCACTGGAAGTTCCTAAGCAAGTTGGCAGACACTGGTGCCAACTGTGTGTGACGAGCTGATCACTCAAACTATTGTGCATAGTGGCAAACTCACAAACTATAAATTCAGATCTGGTCATGGAAACATTTTAACGATGCCCTATTCTCCACTTATGAGTTACAGGAAATTAACTAAATAGTGAACTATCTGCACCACTATTTAAAGCTATTTTAAGACATTTATTTTCACCTACATTTCCTCTCTTCTCTTTATAGTTCTAGTATTTCAAAATACATTTTTATAGGTATAAAAATAACAAATATGGAGATATAAGATGATAAAGATTTAAATTTCTTTTTATACCATTGTTGTTTATGCTTGATAAAATTACATTCAGATGTGTGAAATGTTTCAAAACAACAAAGAATGAACAATATGCCATTCTGTGTTGATGTGCTATTCCATTTAAGTATAGTAATTGCTTTAAGATAGCACATTTATGTTTCCATCACTCCTTTTTCCTTCTATTTAATGGTATTCTTACTGGCCTTTACATTAGTTTCCTTTTATCCTATGCTCCGAACAAACACATGGTAGCTTCAGCTGTTTCATTTATTCCCTTACTAACATTCATATTACTTAATAATCTAATGCATTCATTATTATTTTGCACTTCTTTTTGGTTTACAAACATTTCATACCTTCCAAGCTTCTCCCTCCACGACTATAAAATTACATAAAATTCAAAACAAATAACCTACATTAATACTTCATTGTGTTCCACATGCTATAAACACTTCCTTACAAACTTATTTTCACTTTTATTGTCTATCTGCTTGCAGCCTGGCAACTGTGATTTGAATGGATAGAAGAATATTCATTGTGATAGACTATGAGCACTAGAAGTTACAGAATTCGGGCTTGTTTTAGAAATTCTCCAAACCTTTCTCTTGCTTGGTTCCCATTGTAGACCCAATAACAAGAAAGTTTCACAATGACTGGATTTTCTATTGCATAGGTGTAAAGATTTTCATAAATCTTTAATTTAAAAGATCATAATGCTCATCTTATGAAAGACAGAGGATTGAAACTATGCATGTATCAGCATTATATACCTGGCCATATTAGTTGATGACACACCTAGGCTTCACTGAATTCTGAGGACTAGTGTAACAACAATGCTCATCTATCATTGTGAGCCTCACTGGACAATGTTAGGGGACTATTATTATCTACAATAAATGTGTGTTATGCTGTTTCTGTGTTGTACGAGTCAAAATTGGTACTTCACAAGCATTAGTTGCACTTGTGCTAACAAAAGGAGAGGACACATAAGTTTGTGCTATTAATACTTAAACTTGTCAGTTTATTTGTGGTTTGAAAGGTAAACTTTATGATTTTGTGTTTTCTATTCAAAACATAATGGGAAAATCATGTAATCTGACACCTCAAAAAGTTTCAGAGGTAAAAACCTTGATTAAAACTGATTTGTTTTCAAATTGAGAGTTTTCTCGAAGATTGGGGGTGTCTGAATCATCTGTGAGGTGAATTAAAATGAAAATTGAATTTGGTGTGGACCTAGTCCCACAATGGAAGCATAAATGTTAGTGAAAATAGATTCTCACACCAAGAAGTGTTTGTGGCTTGAAAAACATCTGTGTTAGAAAACAGTTTGCTAGTGCAAAAAAAATTAAATTCAAGCTTGAAGAGAGTAGAATTGCTTCATCTGAAAGACCTATTAGGCGTAAACTTTCCTAAATGAAACGGGCCGCAGACCTGCCAAGAAACCAAAATTAACTCCTGCTATAGCTGCTAAACAACTCAGCTGGGCAAAGGGGTTCCAGGATAAAGTCCTAAACTTATGAAAATCAGTAAATATGAAAATCTTCATTGTAAAATTCTTAATCAGTTAAACTTTACGTTTGAAATGGATTATCTGGAACTAAAGGTCATATTTGAAATAATTCACATTGGCTTCTTTTGTTTCACATTTGCTTTAGTGGTGAGAGCACTTTTGAAATTCTTGCAAGCAAAGCTCATTTTGTGCAAAGGCATCCTGTTGAAGTGTATCATCCAGATTGTCTTATGCAGACTATAAGACATCCCACCAAAGTCACGATATGGTCAGTCATTGGTGACAAAGGCTCTTGATGTCTCTATGCTGTTCCAGGGACAATGCGGCAAGATCAGTACAAAGAAGTGTTGAGGCTGCTGCCTCAAATAAGAGACTGGTTCCCAAATGGAGAATCATTCATATTTATGTAATATGGGGCACGATGTCACACTGCAAAGTCAGTGATAGCTTTTCTGAGAGCAAAACATACCATGGCCAGGGAATTCATCAGATATGAACCCGGTTGAAAATGTTTGGAAGCTAGTGAAGAAAGACTTGGCAAAGGTATAATGCCCCTGCTTTCAGAGCGATAACGTGCCCTCCGTTCAGGGGAAATGTGTTAATCTTCTATTCAGGAAAATGCAAAAGGTTCACATTGAAATAACACAAAGGAATAACATTTAAATAGAATATATATTTAAGTAAAACAAATTAACAATCAAAATAGAATTCCCTTTAAACACTCTTTGTCATCATTAGATCCATCCTTATTTGAATGATTGAGGGTAAGCTTTAAGCAAATACTAATAATGATAATCTGAACATACAATATATATAAAAGGTTGAGTCTTTGCTCTCCCCGTTCAATAGCGATGCGTAATAAACCCTCTTTGTAAAATAGTCACACAACATATATAATTATTGCTGAAATGCAACACATTTATATAACATAATAAATCACTTAGTATGAATAAACACTTGAATACCTATATGAATATTGTATCTCATTCCTATTTCCCTTTCTTGAGTTTAATTACTTGTAATATTGTATTTCTCCATAATATATCTGTTATATTTATTAGATCGTAAGTATGAACGTTTTCCCTCGACTCTCTGGCAGTACCTTAAGCTAAGTCTGCTTACTCACCCATAAATGCAATCAGAAACGGTGCCACACCCTGCATGATTGACTCTTCTGCAGGCGTCTTGTTAAGCACACAGTTTTACTGAGAATGACCCCTGTAGAATAGTTTCGTACTTTAATATATAATGTAATGATGAATAGTCACTCTTTGTTTCATCACGTTGTGCAATACTTGCTTTGCAAGCACTAGCATCATATTCGCGCAACTTCGTGCAGAAGCGGTCTTCAGCGTGTTATCATAACCGCATCCTGTTACAAAGTGTTACTTTGTTCCATTGTAAGCTTTGTGAATTTAACATATGTACTGTACTAAATCATGAATACTGTTCATTAATTAACTATCCCTTTTTACCCAATAGCCTAACATCTGCCATTTATCTACCAGAGAGTTACGATGGTCACTATATTCACCCCTCCTTGAATGAAACATACGGTAAACAAACCTGTGTTTCACCTAAATTTCAAAAGTGACCAAAAAAATCAAGACATATAGTAAAATCAAAAGGCATACAATATAATTTTGTGACATTGTGTTAACTTGTTACAACATATTCTTTGTGTTAAAGTGTATATGTTCTTCATGTATAAGCCTTCTCTCTTGAACACTAGCACTATCACTTACCACTTTTCTTGATGCACACGTCAAAATATACCATGATGACTGTAGACTGTCTCTCGGTCTCGTTCTCATTGTTTCTCGTCTACCTGTGTTATGAAGTCCTGGGTTACTACCTCCATTGATGAAACTGGAACTTGCAGTTCTGCTGAAGTCTCCGTTACTCGATCTGGATCTCGTCTACGTCGATTCTGGATAGCACGAACAATAGCTTTTCTCTTATACACCAACATTGCTATTGTTGCTGAAATCACAGTACCAATTATCCAACCAATATATGTATTATTACTTTTACACAAATTCAACCATTTTGCTAGTTGAACCTGAGCCATTAATTCTGGAATTGGAATTCTCGGTGCTCTGTCGTCTGCTTGTAGATGCTCACGAATCTCTGATCATTGTTGATAACTGAAGTCGGCCTGTTGTAGCTCTGTTGACATGTTTTGTCGTTCTTCCTCATTGAAAATAGCTTGGATGTCTGGAACAACAATTGATGTTGCACTGAGGTTCCATGTAGATTCACCTGTAATCACTGGCAACAAACTCATTTGGTCTGAATGATAGTGACAATCAAGATCGTCAGCGATAACTCCTGTTCCTTGAAGCATCATTGTCTGCGTTGATTCTTGTCGTCTAGCACTGCATACTTTTATTAATTTCAACTGAGTCGAAACTGCATAAATCCAATAGCTCCTCTCCCGACTTTTGGTATGAAACCAAATTGATGTAAAATTGTCTGCGACTAGCGTCTTTCTGCATAGCCTGTGAACTTGACTTTCTTGGCCAAAAAGTAATGATGATATACAAGTATAAGCTGTACTTGAATATAATGCAAATTCTGCTGGACATATAAAAATAATGGTCTTTTTGCATTGGCTGAGTTGGGGATTTGTGAGTAAAGCATATTTGCCTATTTTCAGATACTGCCAGGAATTTAACCGATGTGTCAATAACCACATGTCCAACACCCTGTACTTTTGTAGGTAATGGTATTACTTGAAATAAATCTAGAGCTCTGTCTGCTCCTTTCAAAGGAATTTGGATTAAAATTCTAATTATTCCAGGTATTGAATAAACAGTAACATCACAAAGACTATAGTACATATACATTTCTTCTATCTCTACTCCTGCTACCAATGATAAACCTGTAGGTAGCCTTTGTACTACCGATTTCAAAATGTTTGATAAGTTTTCCTGATAATATTACATCGAGTCCCTCCTGTAATTGCATCAACTTTTGTTGTAAATCTAATGCTACCATAGCCATTTCTCTTTGACATTCTATGAATTTTAATTGTTCTGCAAAGTCTCTAACTCTCTCTTTCGTCATGTGATCTATAATTTCTGTCAAATTCTCCAATATTTTCATATGCGAACGTGTACTATCATCCAACATTTTTAAGTAAGTTATCTGTTCTTCCGCCACATGCGTCATTATACTAGTTTGGTTTTGTAATTTAGAAATAGTCTCATGTACATCATTCATTTCTTCCCTATCTGGTGTTCCAATAAGTAACTTTATAATCGAGCCTCCTAAATCTAACAATCCTCTCTTCTCTCTATTCATTTGATGTGGAAGGTATTGATCTAACGTCTTTAATGCATCAGCGATTTGATTCATAAGATACGTTAATTTTGGTAACCCTGCTAACCTTGTCTTGGTAAATTCATTTCTAAGTATATCCTCAGTATTAACCATCCTCACATTACTATTGAAATGTGGAGGAAATTGCTTTATTCCCCTATTTATTCTCTCAAGTGCATCTTTATAATTTTGAATAGAAATATCTATTCCTAACGTCCATTTACTTCCTGATATCAGTAGTCTTTCTTGGTGTGCGAACACTACCCCTTTATTCAGTTTAGTCATCTTCACCCTATTTGGTAACGTGAGAGGTTCTCCTGCACAAGCAAAACCTGTGAACAAAAGTCTAACTTAATTTCAAATAAACCTATTCTTGTCTTGCTTCGCCTTCGTCATCCACTCTTTCATTCCCTCTGGATCTAAGATTCCACGGAATTTCTGGTCTCCTATTTTCTCTAATTTCCCTATCTATCCTAGGGTCTTTCCATGTCGAATCTATAAAACTATCATCCCCTATAACATCTATAATAGTATCATTGAAACCTACTGCTCCCTCTTCCTCATCGTCATTGTCATCTTTGTTTTGCTCTATTTCAATAAATCCTGTAGGTGGTATTAAATGTTCATCTTTCTCATCATCGCTTTCATCTCCTTCTGTTAACCATCTTGATTTATGAGCTGTCTTTAACCTATTTGCGTGTATTGCTCTCGTCTCTTTTTGACCTATTCGTAACTTATAAGTTAATGGTGAACATTTTTCTATTATTTCCCAAGGTCCACTATATTTGGGTGCTAACTTTTTACACTTATTCTTTCCCAAGTATGGATTATCCAAGTATACATAATCTCCTACGTTATACTCAATTACTTTTGCCTTTTTGTCATAATTTTCTTTTTGTTTCTCTTTTCCTTTTATAATATTACCCTGAACTGATTTATAGGCTTCTCTCAATCTTTGCTTTAAAGATTCTACATGCTGTTTCGCACTACTTAATTTTGCAACATCTGATTTCGGTTCAAGTTCTAATTCTGATGGTAATTTCATTTCTCTCCCATGTAATAAATAATGACTATACTTTGTTACAGCGTGTGGAGCTGATCTATAAGCCATCAATACAAATGGTATCATTCTATCCCATTCCTCTCCATACTGCGATATCATCAGTGCTAATGAATCGTTTAGATATCTATGAAATCGTTCAATAACTGAGTTTGATTGCGGATGCATTGGACTACTATTAGCCCTCTCTATTCCAAAGAGTTTACATACTTCTTCGAATAATGCGGACTGAAAATTACTCCCCTGATCTGATAAGATTTTCTCCGGAATACCATGTCTGCATAATACTTCTGTTACTAAGGCTCTAGCAACTGTTCTAGCAGTTTGCTCTGGTATTGGAATCGCTTCTGGGTACTTTGTAAAATGACAAATAACTATAAGCATATATTTATTTCCTGCTGTTGTAACCTGAAGTGGTCCCGTTATGTCTATTGATATTAATTGAAAAGGTCTGGTTGCTGTTTATGAAATTCCTAATGGTGCATTTGGTTTTCTAATTATTTTTCTTCTCCTACACGTTTCACACATCCTAATGTAATCTTTCACATCTTCTCTTATTGTTGGCCAAAAATACCTAGCCACTATTAAGTCTTTCATACGTTTTTCTCCTTGATTAGCACTGAATTTTGTATCGTGATGTAATTTAAGAATTCTTGTTAATAATTCGCATGGTATGACCAGTCTATCTCCCCCATTAGTTTTCCTGTAAAGTAAGCCATCTTTATCCAAAAATACTAGGTTATTTTGTTTTGCTCTCATGTCATCTACCAATTGTCTACAATATAAGTCATTTTTCTGTTCTTTAAGTATAATTTCTCTAGTCATTCCTACTTCTGTTGTTTCTACAGAGCTTTCTGTATTTGATTCTCCTGCTAATAAAAGACATCGCAATCTTGATAGCATATCTGGTACAACGTGCTGTTTACCAGGTTTATGATTTACTTCAAAATCACATTCACTTAAAGTCAAAACCCAACGCGTTAATCTAGCACTCAAATGTGGATGTTTCGTCGTTAGCAATCATGTTAATGCTTTATGATCTGTATACACAATGAAATGATTCCCAACCAAATAAATTCTGAATTTCTTTACTCCGAACACAACACTTAAAAGTACTTTTTCTGTAGTCGTGTAATTTAATTCTGGTGACGTCAACAATCTACTAGCATAACCAATTGGTCTTTCCTGTCCATCTTGCTCTTGAGCAAGTACAACTCCTAGTCCATACATACTAGCGTTACACGACAAAATGAAAGGTTTTGAAAAATCTAGATGAGCTAATACAGCTTCGGCTGTTAATGCTTGTAGCAACCTTTGAAAAGCATTTTCCTGGTCTTGTTTCCATTCAAATTTTTTACTTTTCTTTAGCAACTGCATTAGAGGTTTACTTTTATCAGCGAAATGCTCAATGAATGACCTGTAATAACCTACAGCCCCTAAGAATGATCTTACTTGTTTCACAGTCGTTGGTCTTACAAACTTTTTAATGGCTTCTACTTTAGTTGGGTCGGGTTTAATGCCCTCGGCACAAACTACATGTCCCACATACACTATTTCCTTATGTGCAAAATGACATTTCTGGAGTCCTGGCTTCAAACCTGCTTCCATTAGTCCGTCAAATACTTGATCTAGTCTGTCTGCATGCTCTTTTATTGTCTTAGAAAATACTAGTATGTCGTCCATATATGCTGAACATATCAATCCTCTAAGTCCTCCCATAATTAAATCTATGGCTTTTGACCACGTCATCGGTGCAGATACCAGTCCGTATGGTAATCGATTGTACTCATAGCTTCCTTCCGGACAAACGAAACTCGTTTTGTGCTTATCCTGTTCTTTTATTTTAATTGCATGATATGCAGAATGAATATCTATGGTTGAAAAATAAACATTCCCACTTAACGTCGATAAATTTTCTTTAATGTCTGGGATTGACCACGATGGTACTCTTGTTACAGCATTTAGTTTTCTATAATCTACACACAATCTATATTTGACTTCACCATTTAGTGCTTTCTTAGGTACAAACAAACATGGACTTGCCCATTCTGATTTTGTATGTTCAATTATCTTTTTATCTAACATCTCCTTTATTTGTTTCTTTTACCCTGTAACGCAAATGGTACTCTATACAGATTTTGTCTTATAGGAACAGCGTCCCCTGTATCTATAGAATGTTCTACCACATCTGTATATGGTAATTCTCCCGTTACTGAATCCATAAATAACATTGCATGATGATACACAATTCTTGCTATTTCTCTTTTGTCACTACCTTCCAAGTGTGATAAGTTCTCTCCTATTACTGCTATTATCTCATCAAATTTCTTTTGTCTCGTGGGTACATCAAATTCTGAATACATTTCGTAATCTCTTTTCCAATCAGCTATTTCCCTAGTTAAATTAATTCGGTTTACCGGATAAGGTACCGATTCATACTCGTTACATATGACACATTGATGACTAGTTCCTAATCCTGCCCTAACACACATTTCTCCACCTAAATGCTTATACCACCAACTTCTTTTCCTAATTACTTCTGGAATTTCCTCACTATGATGCTGTCAGGGTCTTACACAACCTAGAGCAATCTTTCTTCCTATTATCTTTTCGTTACTACTTGTCACAGCACAAGAAAGTCGACAACCGTCATCCCGGATTTGATCAGCTTGTCCTCTAACATTTCCTACGACTTTGGGCAACGGATCATGACTTTCTACACCTCTCATGGGTCCATACACAGGCCTGTGATTAATTGCCCATGGGGAAACGAGCTGCCGCCCTTTTCGATCTTTCTCTATACCTCCTCCAGATATAGGAATTCTGCCCCGTGAACATGTTTTTGATTCATGCTCCTTCCATTCGCCGGAACTCTTTGCACCATTATTTAATCGCCTTTCGCAGGCTCGTGCGAATGGGAACTCCTCGGCCATTTCCATAGGTCTACTGCCTACCTCCGCTTCATCTACGTTCATCTCCCGAACTTTATTAGTTAATTCATTTATTTTGACGTCTTCCTGTGGGTCTGTTCTTATTCGCCTAAGTATTCCTGTCTTCGCATAAGACGTAGCACAATACTTTGCGCAACCTTTACACAACATCACGTTATCTTTATCTATCATGTTAAATGCATAAGTATTATCTCTCATTTCTTTACTATAGTCAGAAGCTTCTCCTATTTTAGTTCCTTTTTCTACTACAACTGATTTAACACCCAAATTTAATATTCTCACTATGCCATACTTAGCATCACTGTCAAATTTTTCATGACCCTGCCTAATCCAATTAGGTAATTTATCTAATTCTGTTTCTTCCACAGGCTTTTCCTTCGCGGATCCCATATTAATATCTCGATAACTCAACACTTTTGTTATCACTTTGGCCATATATATCTTATTTACCGTTACCTCACACGGTTCTACATAAACTTCTGCGGGAAAATTTGCTCTCTTTTTACTCTTTATGTGAGCAAGTGTAACATTTTCATTACAAGGCTCTAGAATCGTATTTTCCACTAGTACTACATCCCAAGTTATCTCTTTAACATCCTCTACCTGATTTGTTACTGCTTTTATCATGAATACCTGTTCAACACGCTCAGGGTTAGCTACTACTTTGCCTTGTTTAATGTTATTCACTCCCTGTACTTCTATTTGTAAGATGGTGACTAAAGGTACGCTTTCCCCTCCTAAATGTAGTATTTCATCGCAGAGATTCACTTTAGCCTTTAGTTTACACAGGATATCTAATCCTAATATCCCTGTACATCCTATATCGATCGGTGCTATATAAAACTTATGTTTTATCACTGTGTTACCTATCATAACATCAACTTCCATTTCTCCTACTATTTGTACTTGTGCGCCTGTAACTCCTACTGCGCTTAACTGTGTCGGCATAACTGGATCATTGAACTTTATAACTCCTAAGTTAATAACTGAAACATTAGCTCCCATGTCAATCATCATGTGATGAAGTTCCTCTAGTATGACTACTTGTACATAAATTCTGCAGCAGTTTCTGCCCCTGTGGGTCCTGAGGCTAATACTGCGCCATGTCCCCGCTCCTTGGCACAGCTTTGTAGTTTCCCTGATTAGATCCTTTCCACTTACAATCTTTCATCATATGCCCTGGCATATTACATTTATAACATCTTTTGTGCATGGGTGATACTCCTACTTTCTGATTTTGTGATGGCCACGTTGGCTTGTTTGAATTCCTGGGTTTCCATTTCTTCCCATTTTGAAACTTATAACCCCTAGGTTCATCCCTGAATAATTTATTTCCACTATCTCTATTAAATCTCTTCACTCTACAGTTCACTGCTAAATGTCCAATTTTATGACACCAAAAACATGCTTTTGCTACCGAAAATATTTTCTTTTCCGTCCCATTGGGTTTGTTTTGAAAATTTCCAAGGTTTCCACCCCCACGTTGCTTCTCAGCATTTTCTACTGTGGTAGCCATGCGTATGGCTTCTGTTAAATTTTCAGGCATTTGAAATCTAACTTACTGTCCAACTACGCCCTTAAGCCCATGAATAAATGCAGCAAGAAGTCTCCTCTCTGCTTCGTCATTAACTATTTTTGAGCTGCGGCACTATCCGCTTGAATAATTGTCTTTTGACATAATTGCCTACACCCATCTGCAAATACTTCCACACTTTTGTCAGATTTTTGTACAGCATCTTGTAGAGCTGTGTAATGATATTGAGCTGGCAATTTCTCCGTAAATCTGTCAATAAACGCCTTCTTGAAAACATTCCACTGTATATCACTAACTTGAAACTCAGCTTTACCCTTGAAAAATTGTAGAGCTATTCCTCCCAATTTTGCCCTTGCTATGTTTACCTGATCTTTTTCATTCCAATTTCCTACAACTGCTAAATGTTCAATATTAGCAAAGAAATCTTTGACAGGTTTGCTTTATCTTGGATCCCCAGTGAATTCTCGTATATTATTGGCAATACTGACATCTTTGCTCAATAAACTTATGTCTCTAACTTTCCCTTCTAATTCTTTATCTTTTGTTCAGCTGCCATCTTAATTTTAACTACTTATTACTGCAATGATATGCAAGATACACAAAACACGAAGTAGCGATTATCGTCACAACTATCACAACATAACACCCTATATCACGCACAATAGCTTCTATTTTCTCTAGACACATCTATAATTCACTAATAATGACCAGTATTTCCTAATATTATACCCCAGAGTGGATACGAAGTCGTTCACTAAGCTAAAGTCACTCACTTGCTAGCATATATATTCTTAGCACAACACAACACAGCATTAATGAATGGCTATTTTATTCCTTTCACAGAACAAAAAAAAAATATACACTGCTTAAATCTACACTTGCTGAAAAGAAGATAAATTAAAACACATGAATTCGTGCATTCGTTAGATACGCAAACACTTGGCTCTTAAAATATTCCCACAAATATGATTTCAAAACACAATACAATTTAGTTTAATCCCAAAACGAATCCCGAAACTTAAATATCAGAATTTTAATAGGTAGAAAATATCAATACGTAGAAAAATCCCAAAACAAATCCCACCAATGCCACCAATATAATGCCCCTGCTTTCAGAGCGATAACTTGCCCTCCGTTCAGAGGAAATGTGTTAATCTTCTATTCAGGAAAATGCAAAAGGTTCACATTGAAATAACACAAAGGAATAACATTTAAATAGAATATATATTTAAGTAAAACAAATTAACAATCAAAATAGAATTCCCTTTAAACACTCTTTGTCATCATTAGATTAATCCTTATTTGAATGATTGAGGGTAAGCTTTAAGCAAATACTAATAATGATAATCTGAACATACAATATATATAAAAGGTTGAGTCTTTGCTCTCCCCGTTCAATAGCGACGCGTAGTAAACCCTCTTTATAAAATAGTCGCACAACATATATAATTATTGCTGAAATGCAACACATTTATATAACATAATAAATCACTTAGTATGAATAAACACTTGAATACCTATATGAATATTGTATCTCATTCCTACTTCCCTTTCTCGAGTTTAATTACTTGTAATATTGTATTTCTCCATAATATATCTGTTATATTTATTAGATCGTAAGTATGAACGTTTTCCCCCGACTCTCTGGCAGTACCTTAGGCTAAGTCTGCTTACTCACCCATAAATGCAATCAGAAACGGTGCCACACCCTGCATGATTGACTCTTCTGCAGGCGTCTTGTTAAGCACACAGTTTTACTGAGAATGACCCCTGTAGAATAGTTTCGTACTTTAATATATAATGTAATGATGAATAGTCACTCTTTGTTTCATTACGTTGTGCAATACTTGCTTTGCAAGCACTAGCGTCATATCCGCGCAACTTCATGCAGAAGCGGCCTTCAGCGCATCATAACCGCATCCTGTTACAAAGTGTTACTTTGTTCCATTGTAAGCTTTGTGAATTTAACATGTGTACTGTATTAAATCATGAATACTGTTCATTAATTAATTATCCCTTGTTTACCCAATAGCCTAACATCTGCCATTTATCTACCAGAGAGTTATGATGGTCACTATAAAGGAAGTGATTACTGCAAAAACTGGGCTTATTGAAAAGATCATAGAGGTCTAGAATCATCATCCACATTCACAAGAGACAGTTCAGGCATGTATAAATACATGCCAAGGCAAATTAAAGCTTTAATAGCTGCCAAAGGTGGCTCAACTAAGTACTAAAAGTTTCATAAAATTGTAAGCATCTGATAACAATTCAGAGCTGTATCCAATTATCACCATAAGCATGCATATTATGTTTCAAGTTCTTCATCAGTGTTTAAGAAAATCTAATGTTTCGATATAGGGTAGTAAAAATAAAAATATAAATAGAAACATTATCAGTTGCATTTTTGGCTCCTAATCTTGTATTATAGTGAAAAATCAAGGTGTATCTAATAATATGGCCAGGTACTGTATATTTTTGTAGCATTATGACCTTCAGTTGATTAGTTACTGCATGATAAGCATAGAAGCAGAAAATATCAAATTTCTACTTAAAAACACATTTTCTTTAGAAATTTGGACCAGAAGTCTAAAAAGCTTTAAAAACTATGTAATCTGATAGAGAAAAAGGTTCTCCAAAGGATAATGTGTTCAGAGCTGAAAATTTTAACAGCTAAATATCTGTACCATATTACACCGGCCTGCAGCACAGAATAACAAACAACAACAACAATGATAATCATAATAATCATATTAAATCATCACGGCAGACAATAATAATAATAATAATAATAATAATAATAATAATAATAATAATAATAATAATAATAATAATTTTTATTGTCTTTGAGCTGTGCAGCAATAGACGTCACAAAATTAGAAAATTGTTTAAATACAATCCTCTCAATACAAAGTAGCAATTATGTGTAAACAAATAAAAGTATTACTAAGATATAATGATTAAAATTTTCTTAATCAAGCACCTTTACGTGAACAAAATTACATTTCAAAATATTCCTGTACTGATTAATAAGGTTTAGCTACTATCCATCCATACAGCTTATTCTTGTAAGTTGATCCTGAAAATTGCTTTATTTCTAAGAAGCTCTTCTGAGATGTGGTTAGCTTGTGGTATGGCACATTAATAATATGTTGCCCCCTTCTAGTGTTGTATGTATGTATCTCTTGTCTATTTTGGAATTCAGGTAAGCAACTTTCTATGTACAGTAATACAGTATAAATATATAAGTTTATTACAGTCATTGCTTTTAGTTTAATGCACAAAGGTTTGCAGTGTGCAGATTTTGGTGCATCAGAGATGATTCGAATAACTTTTTTTGGTAGTAGTAGAAAAGTATCAGTAACATGTGAGCTGTTTCCCCAGAGTAAAATTCTGTATGTTATTATGCTATGGAAGAATGCAAAATGAGCTGATCTAATGTACACTTCAGGTATATGAACTTTCAAGTTTCTGATCAAGTGAATTACTCTGGAAAGTTTGGACGTTATGTAATTAATGTGTGGTGTCCACGATAATTTGTTATCTATTACTATACCTAAAAATTTTACGCTTTTGGATCTATTATTTAAAGTGGCTTCTCTTAGGTTCAATAACATATTTTGTGTTTTATTGTCATTAAGTAAAAATCCATTGGCTCGGAACCATATATCAGCATGCATTAATGTCTCTTTTGCTGCAGATTTAAGTGCCTGCAAATCTGTGTTAACATCAAGAAAAGTAGTGTCATCTGCATATAGGAATGAGTGAGTGGGTACACAAGATGGGAGATCATTTATCATCAACAAAAATAGTAACGGTCCGAGAATTAAGCCCTGTGGAATGCCGCATGTGACTTCTGCCATTCTTGTGTCCTATACATACCACTTGTTTACGATTATCCAGGTAGGATCTAAAAAGTTCTATTGCAGGGCTTTTTATTCCATAGTAATTTAATTTATTAATTACGAATGTGTGATCTACACAAGCAAATGCTTTACTAAGGTCACAAAAGGTAGTGTGTGCACAATTTTTTGATTCAAAGGTTGTAAGTACTCTTTTTACCAGTGATACTATAGCATCAACTGTTGACTTCCCTTTCCTGAAACCAAATTGAGATTTTGTAAATATGTTAGCTTCTTCTAGATATTCATATAACTGAGCATATATAAAATTTCCCAGTACTTTTGAAAAAATGGGAACTAGAGATACTGGATGATAACTAGCTCTCCCTTTTTATAGACTGGGATACCTTTCGATATTTTTAACATATTTGGGAAGATTCCCCCCATAAGACATCTGTTTAAACAAAAGGTAAGTGGAAATACAATACAGTCTATGACATTTTTAATTAGATTGTTGGACAATCTAATGTTGACGTGTCTGATGGCTTTAAGCTGTTAACAGTCTGTAATACAAGGCCTGCATTTATCTCTGAGAAAACAAAACCTCCCTGATTAAGTTTCACTTTGTGATTTGTTATTAGATCTGGCATGTGTTCTTTAGGCTTTTTAATGTTGGTTCCAATTTCTCCTACTGAATTTACAAAGAAATTGTTAAAATCTTCTGGTGTAATATTTATAGATTCTTTTTTTATGATCTCTAGTAATAGAATTGATCTAACACCAAGCTCTCTTACATTTATTGTTAGCAGATTCTAAACTCTTAATGTTATTAAGTCTTTTTGTGTCATTGACTACGTTTTTATATTCGTTTCTTAATTTTAGGTACAGTTTCCTAGTCCCCTCCGTCCTTTCTTTCCTAAATATATTTAGATATATTAATATTTTCCCTTTCATTTTGGCTAATTTTTCAGTATATCAATTATCCATATTCTTTTTTGTGATTTTCCTTCAATTGCAGTTGATGTTAACAACACATTTTCTTACTGGTATACAAGTTTCAAAAGTATTTATAAAGGCCGTAAAAATCTTTCAAAAATGTCCTCTGTTGATACAAAGTTAGAGAGATGAGACTTACACAGCAAGTTCACCCATTCAGTGTCACCTAGAGCACTTTTTAAATTTCAATATCTTGTTTTCTGTTATGGGTCTTGAGATTACAGTTCTTTTTGAATCTGTGGGAAAGTGTTGGCTTAGTTTAAGTTTTATCTTGAGCCAAACAACATCATGATCTGAGAAAGGAAAGATGGCTGTGTCACTTGTCACATCAGTTTGATTAATGTCTGTAAATATATTATCTAAGCAGGCAGAGACCCTTGTGGGTTTGTTATTTGTGCATTTGAAATTAAACTGCCTGAGTAGGTTTTCAAATGCCTTTACACTGGATTTTTCTGCAGTTATATCAAAATCTGAGTTTAAATCTCCCCCTATTACAATACTGAAGTGATTCCATCTGGGACTTACAAGAAAATTTAACATTTCCTCAAGTTTTTAAAGAAAGATTCCTGGGTTACCCTTTGGTGATCTGTATAATGCTACTATTATTAATTTACTTTCTTGAACAATTATGCCTGTTGCTTCAAAGTCAAGTTCATTACAAAAGGGACTATGCTCTAGTGTACTACAATGAGGTGCTTGATTTACATTTATATACATAGCCACACCTCCATGTTTAAGCTTCTGTCTATTATACCTACCTACTAATTTATAGTAATCTAGTTTGCTGAATATTATTTCATTACTTTTACACCAATGCTCGGATAGACACAGAAAGTTAAAGCTATTTTCATTTGCAAAATTGTTAATAAGTGAGCATTTGTTGTGGATACCTTGAATATTGATATAACCTATTTTAGTATCTGAATTGTATTTTGATTTGGGGGAACCTAATCTAACCATCTTGGTTCCATACTGCTTTCCAGTGTTTTCTCTGTGTATTTAACCTAAAAAGGCTGGGACTGATACACCATTGTTATTGATATCATTAGGTACCTTACTTGGTAATATTGATATTTGCTTGTTCCCTGTATCTTCCCTAAGTTCAAAACCTAGTGGAATAACCTGGATTGGAGACACTCTTTGCTTATTACATTTATTAGTTTGACTGCCAACATTTCTTTACCTCTACTGTTTAGATGTAAACCATGTTTAGTGTGAGAGTCCCTATTAATGTCACTTGTATCTACCATAAAAATTGTCAACGTTTTGGAAAGATTCAAACCTGAACCGAATTTTGGAAACCATGCTAACACTGCATGTTAACCAAATACGCTACTTTTGAGCTATAACTTTTACCCATAATGGTCAATTTGTATGCTCTGATTTCAAATATAGTAATAGTTTTTGTGTATCACGTACAGATTTTGAACAGTTCTGATTCAACACAAATCTGAAAGATTGGTACGCAGTATTAACATCACTGTATATTCGACTTATAGCATGGTTGATTCAAACATGCTAAATCATATGATGTCATATTGTACGAATGTCTATCTCTGTTTACAGATAATGTTGCAATGTTGACCCAATCTCATAAATATTTATTGTGTTGGAAATTTAAATGTGTAAAAATGGAAAGCTCGAGTGTTATATCCAGGAGGAATTGTTATATCCTAACAATTTCTGTTATGTCTGTGGTTATTATATAATAAAGCAACAGAAAAGAAACATTACCTCATTTAACAAGAGTTTATATTTTGCCTATTTTAAAATGAAATTGGGAGATCAAAACAAAAATGTTGCTCCTCATATTGTGTGTAGAAGTTTTGTAGAAAGTCTAAGACAATGGTACAAGGGAGTTCGTTCATCTAAGCCCTTTGGTGTTACTATGGTATGGCACAAACAAACAAAATCATTTTCATTACTGTAATTTTTGTTTGTGTAACATATCTGGATTCAATAGGGAAAACAAGGCTGGCATTGTATATCCAAACTTGCCATCAGCAATTAAGCCTGTGCCTTATGGACCTGATGTTCCTGTTCCATCACTACCTTATGGTATTACCAGAAAGTAGTAATGATACTTCGAGTGTAGAAGAAAAAATAAATTGGTCCCCAGACGTAGAAGATAACAATCCAAATCCATTGAGTCAGTCAAAATTAAATGATTTGGTACGTGATTTGGGTCTTACCAAAGAAAAAAGTGAACTTTTAGGTTCAAGGCTGAAAGAAGACAATATTTTAGCATCTGGAACAACTTTCTAGTGGTACAGACATCGAGAAGAAGAGTTCAATAAATATTTTGTAAAAGAAGGAGAACTAGTGTATTGTTACGATATTGCTAAACAGATAAGTCGTCTTGAAACAGCTTACACAGCAACAGATTGGTGTCTGTTTATTGACTCGAGCAAGAGAAGTCTGAAAGGTGTTTTGCTGCACAATAGCAATATGTTTGCTTCGGTTCCAATACCTCACTCTACATCCCATAAAGAAATGTGCCAAAATTTGTATGTTGTCCTGTTGTACGTGTGCTGTGATCTTAAAGTATGCAGTATTTTATTGGGCCAACAAGCAGGGTACATGAAATGTCCAAGCTTTTGGTGTGAATTAGACTCCAGAGCCAGAGAAAGACATTGGGGTGAAACTAATTGTTCAAAAAGAAAAGATTTAGTGCGAGAGACAAAACATTTAATAAATCCCCTGCTGATTGACTCACAGAAGGTTTTGCTACCCCCGTTGCATATCAAATTGGAGATAATGAAACAATTTGTCAAAGCTTTGGACAAAGGTGGTTCTTGTTTCCCATATCTTATTCAGAAATTTACGATGTTGTCTAAATCAAAAGTGAAAGAAAACATTTTTAATGGCCCACAGATTCGCAAACTTATGAAGGATGTTCATTTTAGAAATACCATGACAGACTCAATCTTGTGACTCATTCAGAAAAGTAACAAACATGTTTTTGGGCAATGTTAAAGATGACCAATATGAACACATTGTTAAAATGATGCTGGAAAAGTGCAGGAGTAGAAAAGGATGAAACTGAAGGCATGCTGGTGGACAAGGTTTTTGGCAGAATCAGAAAGAAGGAAACTATTTTCTCTCCTGATGAATACTGCAATATTCTAAGATCACATGGAAAAGTAAAACGATTGGGAAAGGAATGGGACATCTTTCAAAAGCACAGGAGAAAATTAATTGATGTGTGTCTGGAAATAAATTAATGTAGTAACTTTCTGTTGAGTCAATATTTGTTAACCATAGCCACTGTTAATTTCTTCTATTTCAGGAATAATGCCATTCCTAACCAGCAGATCAAGACCATCATGACCTGCCAGATGAAAGAACTGTTCTGCTGCTTTGGGGTATCATTGGAGCTGAGATCAGATCATGAACTTCAGGATGAACCTGATGAGAAAAACACTGGAGTGACTTGAGTGCACAAAATATGCACAACACCTCTTCACCCACTTCGACAGCATGCTGAGCAATATATCAAGACACTAGAAGAACACTTGAAGAAGGTTGCAGCCAACCAACCAACAGTGAGATTGGAATGTCAAGTTGCTAATTTTCTTGCTAGTCCATAAAATTCATGACACCACTGGGTAGATACCTGCCAGCTTGGTCTTTGGCAGGAAGCTGTATCTTTATGTGACCTAATGCTTGGAAGTGCCCCTGGGAGAAAAAAAGCCAGCAGTCGACCATGTGGATAATTTCTTAGACCCGCTTCATGACTGTATAAGATGGCCCATCAACACTCCAGATAGCAAATGACCTAGTATGACTGGCAGGCCAACAGCTGAGGTTTCCTGTAGGGTGATCTAGTGTGGTTACTTAGACGAAGAAACACTGCCCCTAGCATAGGAACATGTCATTTACTGCATCCAGAGGCTGCCCCCAATGGAAGAAGCTGGTGGTATTTTAGACCACCTAGTCCACTATGATGGCTGGTAAGGATGACCAGCTATGAGGAGGCAGCAGCATGACTATGAGCCCAAAGGCATGCACTTACCTTGCCACCTTGAATTGTTGCATGTGTTTGGCTGCTTTACCTAGCTCCCTTGCATTTCGCAACTGCATGCATGAACTGTGTCAAGCAGAGGATGTCTTACATCAGACCCCTGTATTGTCAAACCTGCATATATAATGCATGTGCAATAATGATCCCAAGAAAGAAAGTGGAAAAAAAGTTCTCAAAGTTTCTTGCATAATCAGGGGCTATATAAGGAAAGTGGGCAGGGCTACAGAAGCTCAGTTTAGACAGAGACTTTGAAGAGTAAAGTTGGATTAGAGTCCAAAGCAAGTGTATGGCAATCAAAGCAAAAGGTAATAAAAATGCCATCAGGTAGTTAAATAAAGCCATTTGTAACAGTATGATCACAAATCTAAAGGAGCAAATGCATTGGTGGTGGTCCCCATTTTCAACTCTTCTGTGATAAACAACATACTATAGATAAGCTGGAGTAATTCAAAACTTTCATTGTTTACATTACTTGCATTATGCACAATACTATTGATAGTTTCTCCCAAATCAGAGAGTGCAAGAGACACTCAGTGCTGTTGCTTAATATTTTAGAGAAATATTACATATACGTTGCATTGGTTAAGGCTCAGCGGAACTGCACAAGAAAGTGTAGAAATCTTAACCCATTTACATTGCATGAGCTGTACTACCATTGGTTGATGATGGCATTCAAATTTCATGACAAGCATAGCTTACAAATGTGTGCTGGCCAATAAAACTACATATTTGCACATTTAAATATCAGGTGGTATTTAAATTATTTCCATTTCCCTTTTAGAAGACTATTAACTGAAAAACTAATGCTGATGGAACCATGACAAGAAATAAGGATATGACTTTTGTTATATCTCATAATAAAGTGAAACATGGTGAGTATTAAATTGTGATCTGCAATGAATAGGCTGAGAAGAAGGAATGTTCAAAAACCAAGAGAAAAGGTAGAGAAACCAAAATGTACCCCTGAGTACAAGAACAATGGGTGTCAATTTGTAAAAATCAAGTTTGCTTTCTAAATGTAATATGGAGCTAAGGTTAAAGTAAAATAGTTTTTGTCTGATAGACATGTGTATATTCAAATTATTGTTTCATTGTTTTTCATAAAATGATTCCTAAAACTACAGACTTTAGAAGCAATGTAACCCATCAGTTGCTTCAAAGTGCAATATAACAGTGTTCAATGTTAGGGATCAACCATCATCCCATTGAGACTACAAGTTAACACACGCATCCCTTTTTCAAATCCCATTCCAGCCACAAACAAGTAGCCAAAAATTTGAGGAAAAAAAAAACAAACCAATGTTGTGCTCTAGAATAGAGGGGAAACAAATAAAACTTCTTGAAAATGCAAAAAATGTTATATTGCTGTTCATTTGAGGAATCTTTTTGAGACCAATTACACCAATAAATCTTATTATATCATCAGAATCAGTCATTTCTTCCAACATCGTGCAGACACAATTTCAAGAAATAAATTATATTGGAGGGGGAGACACACACACACACACACACACGCACGCACGCACGCACGCATGCACACCAATCTCTAGATCCTATTATAAGCTTAGACTCGGAGCCCAAACTCTAGGATGTAGATCATGTCAACAATTATGTTTATTCATACTTATTAACATTTATTTACAAATAATAACTCTGACAATGAATTTTCAGAGGTGTCAGTTTTGCATTCTTAGAATATTCATGTTTATTATACTTACAATGTTACATCATTACCAGTGTTCTTTGATTGAATGAAATCCTCCTCTGTATAGAAGGTGTGAGTCAATGGACTTTTCACATATATTTTATCAATTTTAGTTACAAGGTCTATGGGAACTATCTATGGATATTCCACAAAAAATTAACTTTTCACAAATACAATTATGTAGTTTTTTTGTTTTTTTTTTGTTTTTGCTCCATTTGTATAACCCCCTTTAACATCAATGGTCATATCAAGGGCTTTCACTTGTGTAACTGTAGGTTCAGAACATTAGGTAAAACTTTATATTACTAAACACATGCACATTCACTCTCACATTCATATGGCTAGAATATATTCACAGGCTACTGGTAAAATTCCAAACATTTTGAAGAGTGGTTTGCAGTGAGTTGGTCCTCTTTCCCCTGCCATTATTCTTATTACATTTTTTTGCATAATTAATACTTTTTTAGCATTTACTGAATTTTCCCAAAATATTCCATAGGACATCAATGAATGAAAAAATGCATAATAAGCTGTTTTTAGTATGCTCTTATTTATAAGCTGAATTAAAGATTGGATTACAAAGCAATCTCGACTCTATATGAAGTTTTTTGCAAAGCATTTGCTTTAAATAATAATATTTGTATAATATGCCAGTAAGGTAAATCTTAGTAATATACAACTCTTCTAGATGCTGTATTTAATCAATATTTACAATAGACAATGGACTTTTCACATATATTTTATCAATTTTAGTTACAAGGTCTATGGGAACTATCTATGGATATTCCACAAAAAATTAACTTTTCACAAATACAATTATGTAGTTTTTTTGTTTTTTTTTTTGTTTTTGCTCCATTTGTATAACCCCCTTTAACATCAATGGTCATATCAAGGGCTTTCACTTGTGTAACTGTAGGTTCAGAACATTAGGTAAAACTTTATATTACTAAACACATGCACATTCACTCTCACATTCATACTTCCAGACTCTATGGGGGATAGGGAATAATTCCAGTTAAAGAAAAATTCCCCGCTCCAGCCGGGAATCAAAACCGGGACCTCCGGGTGAGAAGTCAGCTCGCTGACCACTCGACCACGGAGGCAGTCAATTATGTAGTTTATTTCACCACTCATGTCATCAAATACAATACATTAAAAATGATGTACAATTTTAAAAATTAAGGCTGGTTCTGATAATTATAAATAACTCCTACAGTACTAAGACTACAAAATAAACAAACTTCTAACTTTTTAATCATTTTTACACAAAGCAACATGCCTCAAACTTTGATGTCAAAATACATGGTTAATTGATAAAAAAGGAATATAAATGCAGTCAAAAATGCTTCACATAGAAATAAATTAATATTGAATCTCAAATACCTACAACGTCTAACACTGTCGTGACAAGACAAATACTAGTTATACTGAGTCTAAAAGCATCAATATATCACAAAAATATTTAAAAAAATGCACAACAAAAGTTCTCCATAAGCTGCATGTGTATTTCATTCACATTCTGGCTATTAGGCACCTTTCAATAAGTGCATCCACTACTATTTTGTTCGCTTTAAGTGATGGTTTCTGTTAACATAACTTTGTGCAAATACAATATATCTCTCTTAAATATGTGAGCTTACAAATTTCTCAAAACTTAATTAAATTAATAAAATTTTGGCTAGTTAACCATTTTAACATATTCCACTGAAAAAATAGAGAAAAAGCAAGATGAATTAACATTTCACGGTGGGAGGGAAGGTTGAGGCGATATATCAGACCGACCAAAAAGAAATAGTTAAATAACAATAATTAAGCAATAATTAATGAAAAACTAAAGGTAAAATTAATATAAATCAGTAATTTTTGGAATAGAAACAATATAAATATACCATTGGAAGGCCAGTACAATACTGAGCATGTGTTTTAAGTTTTGAGTTATATTAATGAATAAATAGTGACATAATTTAAGATCTGTTTCTCGGTAAAGCTGTATAGATAGGCAAAATATAATTTTCTCGGAGGGTGTAACTCAGGCATCTGGTGTAGCAACAGTAAGACGCCTTCTTACCCCCCCAGGCATAAGGGTCTGTTGGAGAAGGCTTCATGACACTACTTTAGGGCCAATTAGAAAATAATATTTAAATTTAAACAAAAGTGGCCGCCAATCGTCGCCCAGCATCAGTTTTTCTAACTGGCGAGAATGCTGCCAATATAAATATAACTTTTGTCCAAGTTCGGGGCAGTCATAAACAGAACAGAAACATAAGACCTGGGCAGTCGCAAACCAACAGTGCAGTCAAGCAAAGGCAGACAAGACAATAAACACGCCAGCAGTAGGATTAGTACATCGTAATATGCGCCGACTCTGCGTCACTCCTACTAATGTGATACAGTATTATAATTACACCAGGCACAAATAAATGTAACCATAAATAAGTCAACGCTTAAAGAAGTGCAAGATTCGTGTCAAGTAATGGTAAAAAGGAAACAGATTTTAAATTACTCATCGCTACAATTTTTGTATTATTTAATTTTCACCTACAACATCCAAGTTCCCATGTGTGTGTGTATATATATATATATATATATATAGTTAGCTAGCCGGAGGAGAAGACGCCAGTGACAGGATTGGACCCTGAGATCACCCAGGTCAGCAAAACGCCAATAGATTGAGCTACTCAACACCAAGACATCACGACGCCGATAGCCCGAGCAGCTGATAATACGAGACACTCGACGTCAAAATACCAAGACACCGATGCCCAGAGCTACCCAACAACAGGACATCCAACGTTGATGCCACGAGCAGCTCAACACCAGGACATCAGATGTTGCGATGCCTAAGCAAATGACGCATCCTCCGACGATGCCTGCAACTACCCACAGGAGGCAAACTATGGGGAACTACAGGTGAAACTACGTACTCAAACAAAGATTAAGAAAGTGTTCCAATTATTAAGTGTGCATGTTCCTAAGTGGCTGTATTACACCTTCCATAATGTCAGCTGAGCAGGTAGACCCAGCCCATATCTGTAGTGAGAGTAGACGCAATAGCTTACCCAAGCTAGTGAAGGGGAAGCCAACATGTACAATACTTTAACTACCACCCACAGAGAAGGAAGACTTTCGTCCAGTAGCTTAATTAGTAATGATGCAACAGCAACCCCAGCTGTGCAGACTATTGACCTCAGCATGCTAATGGCACAATTTGCCACATTAAGCCAACAAATTGCCCAAACAAACAATGACTTACAGAATAAATTGACGCTAAACCACCATGACCTAGACACCAAACTTACTAACAATAACCAGAATAGTGGAGCACTAGAAAGGCAAGTACAAGCTCTCTGCCTTCAGTTAAACCAAAAGCTTGAAGAGCAAAACAAAACCACTAGTGAAAAACTGGAACGACTCACTAATTCAATGACTGAACTTGACTCAAGACTGACTAACCAACAACTGCAATTGGAAACTTATGTAGTTGAACACAATAGACACATTCAAAACAGCATCGAGGGGGTTACTACCGATTTAGAGGCGGTGAAACTAATTCACATGGACCTAGAAAACAAAGTGACGAGTACTGTTAACACATGTGTACAGAATACAGAAAAAGAACTAGACAGTGTAAAGTCACTCACTGTAGGAATGTGCATTCAAAACGCTCGCACAGTAGCTCATTTGGAGGTTATATGTAGCAAAAATGAGGCAATGAAAAAAGAGATTGAGGCTTTGAAACAAAGCACACAGAGCGCTATCATAACTAATGCAATAACAAGCCCAGAAGCTCTGAACTCCTCCTCTCAAGCCGAACGTGCTCATAGCGGAGCATGGAATAGTAGTATAAGTACTAATAATAACGATGTCAACTCTTTAGGGGAAGTTTCGAGTCCGATCCATAGGAATAGCAATGCAACTAATTCAAATTCTTGTACTGCAACACACCATAATGTTATACCGAGCACTGATAGGGTAGATTTACCACATATAGTTGGTCATACCCAATCGCTTTTGAATGAAATAACCACTCCTATTTTTTTTGACAAAAGCGAGGATTGCCCTTTGACCTTCATAAAAAAAACTAGAAGGTTATTTCAACTTAAAAAGGGTACCAGAGAATCTTAAAATGCAGCTTACTAGGAAACAGCTGAGGGGGTGTGCAAATGAGTGAGCACGTCTTTTGTTTGAAGGCCATACCAATTATGACACGTTCAAATAGGCATTTTTGTAGCACAATTGGGGCATACACCAACAGTTGGCCATCCGCCAAGAAATTCTGTTGCGGTAGTACAATCATAACAGCAGAATGAGTATGCAGGACTACTTGAGGTTAATAAACTGGAGCCAATTCATCGAACCAAGCATAGGGCAGAGAGAGAAGATCCAGCTGGTCACAGATCATTTCCCTCCTCAAAACCAAAACTTCAAACGAGTTGCCGGAGTAACCACGTATACCCAGCTAATGGAGTTGTTGTTGCCACTGGAGAGCCATATCCCTCAAGGGAGGAACGAAGGCAAGTAATCTCCGAATCAAAATAGCCCACGTGATAGGAATCCAGACAGACAAGCAGATGTCTCAATCAACCCCAGGTGAAAGAGCTAGAGTATGTTACCACGATCCAGCACCTCATTTCACTCAAGAAGAGGGACCACGAGGAGCCAGGATAGCTCATAATAATGGCTATAGAGGGACTGATAACAGATCCCGGCAGCCACAAACATCCCACTGGGAGGGTGAGAGAAATCCGCAGATCAAGAGCATCCATTTCCAAAGGGGAACACTGATCGCAGAAGGTATAACACCGACCGTAGACAGACCATTAACTGCAATTATGGAACCTTAATTTAGGAGAGAATCACAGGCGCAAGAGACACATGAACCATATTTTGTTCCTGAGAGAAATGCGGAGAAGGGTGCAAGAGCAGCTAACGTTATGCCAGCATTAAACTGCTAAAGGATTTCGATGAGACCCTACTGGAATCCTGGCAACGAGACTATAGGGATATGTCTATCTATGGGTCAGAGTACGTGGATGTAAAGTTAGGAGTCATAAAACCATACAATAATTTTGGTCTAGAGAGGAGCAGTAACTCAGGAGAAAACCACAGCACAGAGTCACCCATAATCATAGTCCAAGTATACAGGATTTCAACCCAGGCCCTGTTGGACAGTGGTGCAAATTCAACTGTTTGTTCGCAAAGTTTTTACAAGAAAATACTGGCACAGGGAACCAAGTTACAGAGTTTAGCAGTCACTAATGTCTTTTGTACACTGACAGTAGGAAAGCAGCAACAATGCATAAAGCAACAAGCAATGTTTAAGCTAAACTTACAAGGGTTATGTAGTGAGGTGATAGGGTTAATTGTACCAAAACTTAATGTAGATTTTGTCATTGGTACAGATTTGCTATACAAACTGGCCGCAAGAATCAATTTCGAACATAAAGTTCTGGAAATACAGCGTGAACGGGACTCAAACCTGTTACCCTTCATTCAGGAAACAGAGGATCAGCTGACACCCGCTTATCCGAAGAAAAAGATATAAGCAAAGAGAATTTCTTTGTAGAATCGGTTCAAATAGGTTCTTATAAGCTAAATTTTATGTATGGGAATAATGAAGGTATTGACTTGAGAAATGAATCGCAGCAAGATGAAATAAATGAAACAAGAGAGAAGAATAGAAACGTCGTAACGAAAGACAAAAGGGATTTATGTTTTGTTTTGCCCCAGAACGGAACAGGGCCAGAGAAGAGACTACCCGTAAAGGAACCATTTGTCCTATCAAGGGAAGGGCATGTCACGACGAGACTGAGTTGTGGACAATAGCGGAAGGGACTTTATACTTGCGAGACACAGAGAAAGAAGAAATTATTTAAGATTCTTGTGAATAAGTAGAAAGTGTTTTCCAAAAGACCATGAGAATGCAGAGTATTTCAGCAAAGTTTTACAGTATATGACCTACAACCCTTTTCCCACAAAACAAGAAATTTACCATTATCGTTGCAGTCAGAAGCGGACAGAATAATTAATGGTATGCTACAAGATGGAATACTTGAATCATCTAACCACCATTCTAATAGTCTTTGTTGGGTCCTTAAGAAGGATAACTCCTTGAGATTATCTATAGATGCCAGAAAAGTAAATAAACACACTTTGCCTGATCACTTCATAATGGAGTCAGTAGAAGATTTACTGCAGCATATAAATAAGGGAAGATATTTTTCTACCATTGATCTAGTATCTTCATATTGGCAAATTCCTCTAGAGGAAGGGCTACAGGACTTTACGTCATTTCTCTATCAGGGGAAAATTCTACGTTTTCAAAGAATAGTCTTGGATACCACAATTCAGCTTCTTCTTAGTTATTTGCAACAGATACTATCTTTAGAGATAGCGTAAGACATTTTGCTTGTCAATATTTGGATGATCTTTTAATATTCAGTGAAACTTTCGGAGGATCATCTAAATCATTTAAATATCATTTTAAGCAAATTCATGGAAAGTGGAATGACTATACATTTATGTAAATCAAGATTCTGTGGAAGGGAGGTGAAATTCTTTGGGTACATAGTAACTAGGCGAGGGATAAAGCCAGACCCGGAAAAAGTAGAAAGTATACTTAGGATTCCGAGCCCTGGAAATTTGAAGCAGCTTAGACAACTTTTTGGACTAATGCAATACCAAACAAAATTTCTTATCCATTTTACAAAAGAGACTGCACCCCTAAGAGAATTGTTGCACAAAGGAAGTGCATGGTGGGGGACAAAGGCAGAAGAAACAGCTTGGCAACGAACAAGAGCTTTATTCACAAACACCGTGCTGTTAGAATGGCCACGTGATGACCAAGATTACCATTTGTATACAAATTTTAGCACTAAGGTCTTTGGAGCAGTACTTATGCAACAGAATAACGATGAGTCACACTCAATCACTTTGACCAGTCATACATTATTACCAACTGAGTGCAACCAATGTGTTACCAGCTAGAGATTGGAGCATTATTTTTAACTCTCAGGAAATTTTGCCACTACATCCTGAACCGCAAAATTATCACCTATACTGACCATTTGAGTTTATCCTTCATCCAACAATGCAGGCTCACCAGTAGCAAGATCAGTCGTTTTGTGCAAGAAATATCGAAGCATGATTTACTGATTCATCATTCCTGGATCACAGAACATTTTCAGTGACATTCTTTGCATCTGCCAGGACCAGTCCCTGATAACAACAATAGAACACACCACAAAATATCCTTAATGAAAATGGACTTTACGGCAAACAAGAAACTCGCGACACAACTCAAAAAACTACGATCACTACAATTACAGGATGAAGAACTCATTAAATTAAGGACCGATGCACCGGAAATAACTATCCAATCCCCCGGAAAATACAGCATATGGGAAGGCATACTTTACAAATTGAAAGGGACATGAAATAATGACTTGGAAGCCAATTTTGCCCAAAGCTCTAGAAAAAGAGGTAATTGAAGCATTCCATCTTCATTTGATCCATGCAGGGACAGAGTGAACTGCACATAATTTAACACACACTTTCTATATGAAACACGCTTTTAGAAAAGTATCTATGTGCAAGCTGTGCCAGAAATCGAAGCCTACGAACGTAAAATATGACAGAGCCCCAGACTATAATCAGAGAAGCACCAAATGACCTAGTTTGTCTAGATACACACAGTGTACATCGTTACATACTAATACTAGTAGATATGTTCAGTCATTTTTGCAAATTGTACCTGATGCATAAGATTACATCCAAAGCCTGTCATCGCAAAATCATTAACGACCTCATCCTGAAGTATGGGAAAATTAAGGCCCTATTATCCGACAATGCCAGTATCAATAAAAGTAAAATGTTTATCCAAACGATGGAAGCTAATGATATTAAAATTTATTACAGCAGAAATTATTTCACCACTGGAAATCATGCCGAAAAGTCTTTGAGAGATGTCACGACTTACTTATGGTAATCTGCAATAAGAGATGAGAGACATACCCATTAGGTGAAATACTGTCCCATCATTGAGGCCGTAATGAACCATTCGATTCATCCTGTGACTAAATATTCCCCGTACCACCTTCTAACTGGAAACATTAAAAGGACTACCGTGTGTCATAGTGCATGGCACCAATGCCTCACTACTTGAGAAGTGTTAAAGAGTAGTTGCTCGGACTCGACGGAGGATAGAGTTATGGAAGAGGCATACCCATAGACATAAAGCTAAATGGAATCCTGACATCGCAGAAATAGTCCTACTCCATAACCATCAGCTATCCAACCGATTAAACAAAAGATACTTCCACATGGAATTATCATATATCGGACCATATAAGATCCTTCAGAAATTTGGCCAACATTCTTATGAACTCTGTGATGAAACCCGAAATAAAATTATTGCGCAGTATCACTTTAAGTTCCTAAAGCCCTACCCCACCAATGGAAGAAGAAAGAGAGACGAAAGAAGAAGTACAAGAAAAGCGATAAGCAACAGTGGGCGTATAATGTGCTAACTTCTGATTTATTTTGGATCCTAGTTCCCAGTGAACATTTTGTAAATATGTAATTTCATTATGCCCCTAAGTTAGGTATTCATTGTATATATTCATGTGTTCAGGCAACCATGCATATGCTAAGGGTAATGATTAGCGAATGTCAATGACAAAGAAAAAAAGAAGATGGGGAAAATATATGTTAATAATTAATAATAATAGTTAATAAAAATGAATAAATTTTTGCCTCACTGGAAAAGGCTAGAAATTGTTGCTATTTCTGGAAAAGACATGTGTGATACTTCAACTGTACTGTGTAAAGAAAATTTGTTACATAATTTAAATCACCATGAAGGAAACCCAATTAACTATTGTTATGAGGTTCAAAGGCATTTAAAGGCAAAAGTGTGTAGAATTCTTGAATAAGAAGCCTTGTGAAGCACATTGTAAATATGTCACAGTCTTTCTATAAATAGGACATCTCATATTGGGAGAATGTTTCAGAAAGGTTGTCCCATGTCCCATCTGTGACCACTAAGGCACAGTAGAGAGAGAGAGAGAGAGAGAGAGAGAGAGGGAGGGAAAGGGAGAGAGAGGGAAAGGGAGAGAAAGGGAGGCAGGAAATAGGCATTAAACAAACAAACAAAAGAAAGAAAGAAGTGACGACCTCAAGGTCATACACCTCAGGGTTTAAATGTCCAGAAAATAGGTTAAGAAAATAATCTCATAGTGTAAATATAAATGTATCAAGTGTTTTATGGTTGGTTTCCTTTCATGAGCATTAGTGAGATTTATTGTATGTTTATTTTCATTTGCTATGTTCATATGTAAGTTGTAATTCATGTATGTTTTCTTTTTTAAAAAAAAAAATGTAATTACCACAAGTCAAAATTTGGGTAGATATGCTGACCTCAAATTTCGATCCATGATTGTTCAAAATTTAAACTCGCCATAGGGGGCATTTGAGGTGATATATTAGACTGGCCAAAAAGAAATAGTTAAATAACAATAATTAAGCATTAATTAATGAAAAATCAAAAGTCAAATTAATATAAATCAGTAATTTTTGGAATAGAAACAATGTAAATATACCATTGGAAAGCCAGTACAATACTGAATATCTGTTTTAAGTTTGAGCTATATCAATGAATAAATAGCAACATAATTTAAGATTTGTTTCTCAGTAAAGTTGTATAGATAGGTAAAATATAATTTTCTTGGAGGGTGTAACTCTCGGACTTCTGGTGTAGCAACAGTAAGGCACCTTCTTACCCCTCCCCCCCAAGCATAAAGGTCTGTTGGAGAAGGCTTCATGACGCTACTTTAGGGCAAATTAGAAAATAATATTTAGATTTAAACAAAAGTGGCCACCAATCGTCGCCCAGCATCAGTTTTTCTAACTGGCAAGATTGCTGCCCAAAATATAACTTTTGTCCAAGTTCAGTGCAGCCGTAAACCAACAGTGCAGTCAAACAAAGGCAGACAAGACAAAAAACACGCCAGCAGTAGGATTAGTACGTCGTAATATGTGCTGACTCTGCATCACTCCTACTAATGTGATACATTATAATTAAAGCAGGCACAAATAAATATAACCATAAATAAGTCAAAGATTAAAGAAGTGCAAGATTCGTGTCAAGTAATGATAAAAAGGAAACAGATTTTAAATTACTCATTGCTACGAAACAGACAATTCTTGTATTATTTAATTTTTACCTACAGCATCCAAGTTCCCACGTGTGTATATATATATATATATATAGTTAGCTAGCCAGAGGAGAAGACACCAGCGATGAAATTCAAGTCTGGATCACCCAATCCTGAATCTTCAACTATCTTCAACTCAACAAAGTGTCAAGAACCAAATAGAGGTGCCTAGCATTAATCATACACCGCAGACATGTAGCCTCAAGATTCGTCAAATATTATTTCTACTTGTACTTAAAGGGCTGTTTACCAATTGGTCTTTGGATCTAGAAAGTTGTAATATTTAAATATCTAGATTAATATTCTGGCTTATGGGTAAAATATGCACTGCTTGACCAAACTGTGATAAACTATGGAATAGTTCACTGTGAATTCAATTGACTTATAGGGGAAAAAATTAACAAATAGTTTACAATTAAAAATATTCAGTATAATGACTTATGGTTCCATATTGAACTAACTAAGCAATTGCAACTATAATTATGGACAAACAATGCCTCTGTCTCAAGTTATATGGTATGTACACAAGACCAGCATATGCTTTTGTGCCCCTCACTCAAAAGCTTAGTTTGCTTCTCAAGCAAAGTTCATAAAGAACATAAAGTGCACACAGTACAAGAGATTCATCACATTCCTCTTAACAAGAGAATTAAAACCACCCACAGAATGAACATGCCTATCTTGTTTCTTTTCCTAATTTCTTTAGAAAATTCTGTATAACATTTTCATTTTCTTTTATATTTTTGTGATACTCACATCTGCAATGCAAGTTGCTACTATCCATTATCCCTACTGGGACAAAAATTGTCATGAACTGGCACCCAGCTTCTCAAATCTATTACACAATCTGGTTTCTTCTTCTGCTGCAATAGATTTTAAAATGATTTCAGATTCTGGCTGATGCCTTAGGCCACATTCTCCTTCCCAGCGGGCTTTTCCAGAAGCATGAGACTGTAATACAAGACAAGACTGCTGTTGCACTAGGTTTTCTATGCCACAGATTGAGTAATTCCATCAATTATTATTCTAACAAGAAAAATTGTATGTTCTCTGCATGTTAACACACTATGTTACCAAAAAGGCTTACCATGGTGAGATCTCGCTTCCATATTATGCTGCACTGTCCTTCACACAAGGGGCATGGGCATTCAAGAGAATAACCTCCACATTCGCAACAGTCTAAAGAAACATGGTCCTCAAGCCAGCTAACACCGCATCTGTAAAATCATAAATAATATATTTTGATACATATATATACAACTACTGGATATTTTTTACACTCCATCCTAATGACGAATATAAACTTATAAAAAGTTCAGACCAAATAGAATTTTAATGAAGAAACTTGTGATTTGCACAGCTTAGCCTATATCCTGAACAAGATTTAGTGCCAACCACATACTACTAAAGTCTTGGGAGCCTGCTATTAAATGATCTCCAGTATTGCACTGTATTCAAATAATCACAGAATATATTTAAGCCAAAAATTCTGGAAAATTAAATCCCTTTTCCAAAAGAACCAGTTTTCTTACCGTTTCAACATTTAGAGATGCATTTATGAGCTGTGCAATATTGTAGGGCACCCAATGGTCATCTTGGGTAGAATAAATGTCATGAATAAAGAGATTATGTTCAAACAGTTTGAGCATGAGATATTGGGGGCAAGATGATGTCAATAATGACAATATGTTATAAACATGGTTTCAGCTATAAAGATCTAGAGAAGTAAGTCAATACAGGCTTTTACATCTGGAGTACAGATGCTGCAAGCTGCACTCTTTAGTGGAGTTGACTGAAGGGGCAAAGTGCTACCTTTTAAAGCTGAAAACTTTAGAAGACCTGAATGTACAAGGTGAGTTCTGTGACATTAGGGTAATTCTTTGGCTTTTCCTCAAATCTCCTCCATGTATTCTAGTCAATTTCTACAAGTGGTAGTAAAAGTACTGTCTCCTCACATCCTTGCTCCTCCTGCACCTTAAACTGAGGCTACCTGGCTCCCTCTTTGCATGTGCGAGATAGTTCTTCCCTATACTTACTGTCCCGCAATGATGCACAATGCCAGGAGTGACTCCTACCCCACACTAGGTATGTTACAACTGGTGGATGTGTGGGTGGTGTTCCCATAATGGCATGGATGATGCAAAACCCCATACATCTGAAGCAATGCTGATGCAATCAGAAAGCACCAACACAGTTGGTTACTATGGTCCATGGAAAGCACAGAGAAAATGTGACATCAGCATTCATGTTGGCTCAATGTGAAATCAGTTCAGTTGTCCAGATTTTTTCTTTAATATACAAGCTACCAGAATCGTTATTTATGCAACGATTCTATAATGGTAGTTATGAGGATATGAGTGAGGGGTAAGTTTCAATGCAAGCACAGTGAGCATTGAAAAACCTCAAGAGTATTCTAATAACCATTATATGAGAGTTGCATACATAATTTTTTCTATGACATATAACTATACAATGAATGTTTAATATTTAGATATCTTACACATGAAAGATAAACTGTGCCAACCACTATGCATATTGTATGCTTACATCGATAACAAATGAAATTTGATTCATGATAGTTGATTTGCAAGATGGAGACTCAGGTAATTTGGCCTAGTGATAATGATATGGAATTTAATTCCACACCTCCTGTCATAACAGAGAAGGCAAGTAATCTTGTTCACAATTTACTTCCACAGAAATCAAAAAAAATCTACAAAAAGTTATATTAGGAATTCATGGCATGGAGAATAACAAAAAATGTAATTTATTCTCAGGAAATGTTCTCATAGTTTACTTTGAAGAAATGTCAAAAACAATGAAATCCCCAACCTTGTGGGCAAATTATTCAGTATTCAAAACTACTCTAAATGTGAAATATGAACTTGATATATCCCAATATAAGAAGTTGTACTCCCTGTTAAAACAAATTGGTAGAGTACAGTGGGGAAAAAAGGGAAAATATTTTCCACAGACAAAATTAAAACCTTCATTGATGAAGCACCTGACAATACATAACCACAAATAAAGGTATATATTTAACTATTCTTGTACAAATAAATATTTTCCTAAACATTGCTAAATACAGGACCGTGAATGGAAGCCCTGGCTTTTTTATTTCCTTGTCTCTGTGATGCCAATGTCATAATCTACTTTGCTTTGCTTAAGTAATATTATGAGTTTAGATTTGGGAAATAATTATATATTCTTATAATTCTTATGTATTATTAAATATTCTTGGAGGTTATTGTACATCTAGGATGTTTCTGTAATTTTATGCAGATTAGCAGGCAGTGAGCAGCCATTAGTAGGGCAGCGCGCAAGCTTGAAAATCTGTATTGAAATGGTCTTCATTTCAATATAGATTTTTAACAGTAAATGAACACTGTTCAGAATATGAGTATAAAAAATGGTTTTAAGTCACGATTTGCATCAGACACCAGTTAGCCATGTTAGTTACTGCGCTAAAATAGGTACAGAAATAGTTTGCCCTGTTGACGGTGTGTCTAAAAATATAACCTACAGAATTATCATGTTACATCAGATAACAGGTGGGGATTATATACCAAAGTAACAAGCTGTAATGTCCTTTGAAACTTGAACTGCTTAAATAAATGTAAATTTTCAGAAGAAGTTTTTCGACAACATTTCTGGGCAAAGAGTTGAATTTCATCCTCCAAGATCAAATTATAGCAAGACAAGGTTATCACACCTCACATTTTTGTTTAGTATTTAAATATATACATTTAGAAATTAGATTAAATGCAACTTTTTTTTTCTCTCATTCACTTATATATACATACATATGAACATAAGTTTAGAAGAAAATTTAAGTTTCACTCTTATTTGTGAAATGCAGGTTAGCAGAAAGCAGGAATTATGTTTCTCAAACATTCAAATAAGGAGTTCTCATTTAACAATAAAGTGAAGTAGTTGAAAATTGCAACACAGCATTTATAAGACTAGGTCACAGAGATAACCCTTTCATGATCAATGAGACATAATTATACATCCCACTTACATATTTTGCTCCTTGAGACCAATGGGATACATAGAACTCACCTCTTGCATATGCTGCTGTTTACTGGAAGCTTGCTCTAATACTTCAATGCAACTGGGAGCTTTTCACTAAAAGCAGATGTTATTGTTATAGAGTTGAGTGACAAAGTGCTTATTTTTCAGAGTTCTCTCAAATATTTTTCCATGCTTTTGTTCAAATTTTGGCAAGATAAAGAAGGTAAGAGTATTGATCATGGTTATTGAAATTAGATTGTTATATTGTTAATATTTATGGAGTTTTAAGGGTTATAAATTACTTCAAAACATCAGTAAGGTCTTTTTTTTTTTTTTTTTTTTTTTGGTTTAAAGTTCTGGAGATTTGGTATTTCATAATCAGTGGGACACATTTATCCTACTAATTTTGCTGTCCTTTATAAGTATTGTAGCACACATTCATTATTAATGCTTTCATTTGCTTAAAAAAGGGCTACTTGGAACAAAACTATATACAAATTTAGCGATTTGATGAAAAACAAATGTTTATGTTCTTCCTTTTAGTTTTTCTCATATCCATTCAACTCACCGCTGCATTTATTAATATTATATACTTCAGAAGAATATAAAGAAAAGTTACTAGTAGCGCACTATATTTTCCTCCTCTTCCTCCTCCACCACCACCACCACCACCACCACCACCACCACCACCACCACTGCAGCCACCGCCACTGCCACATTTTATTTTAAAGAAATGCCACAGCTGAAGGACACCACAGGAGATGTTTGATATAAGAGATCAGACAAATTTATATGCAACACAGGAGTGAGAACTATGCATTGTAGGCCAAAGAGTAAGAATGGTAGTTCTAACTGGAAACCAAAGATACAGAAGAACTAAAATCATTTATATCTGTGCTCGTATTGATGGGCTTACATAAGCTGCCAGAATATAACAATTACTGGTCCTGTGATCCACTTCTTGATGTTTCAGCAGTATATGAGCGAATAACAAAAACCAGGTTAAAAAAATTAGTGGAAAAGTTTCACTTCAATAACAACCTAAAAGCAGTGCCAAAGGGAGAAGTTCGGTTTGACAGACTTCACGAATTGCGACCTATAATTTATGCTCTCAATAGTAGATGTAAAACTGTTAATGTTCCATCCAGACATATGTTTGTTGTTGAGTGCATGATGGCATTCAATGGCAGATCATCTTTGAAGCAATATATGTTAATGAAACCTGTGAAATGTAGATACTAGGCTTGGTGTCTGGTTGATTCTATAAATGGATTTGTCAGTCATTTTGAAATTTACACTGGTAGAAAGGAAACCCAAGATTTTGGTGAACACGTCTCTCTCTGAAGCTTACAACAATTCTCACCGGCTCAAATGTTTCAATTACTTCTTCACTTCGTATGATTTAATGCAAGCATTGAAAATAAGGGGGACTCTTTGGCCTTGGCACTGTTAGAGCAAACAGGAATGGCTTACCAGATATGAGACAGAAAGGAATGTAGGGGAATTCATGTTCAGCACAAAAAGTAAATATTAATATTTATATTTTGTAAAAGAAGGAGAACTAGTGTATTGTTGCGACATCGCTAACCAGATAAGTCGTCTTGGAACAGCTTACGCAGCAACAGATTGGCGTCTCTTTATTGACTCGAGCAAGAGAAGTCTGAAAGGTGTTTTGCTGCACAATAGCAATATGTTTGCTTCGGTTCCAATACCTCACTCTACATCCCATAAAAAAATGTACCAAAATTTGTATGCTGTCCTGTTGTATGTGTGCTGTGATCTTAAAGTATGCAGTATTTTACTGCGCCAACAAGCAGGGTACATGAAATGTCCAAGCTTTTTGCATGAATTGGACTCCAGAGCCAGAGAAAGACATAAAAAGAAAAGATTTAGTGCGAGGGACAAAACATTTAATAAATCACCTGCTGATTGACTCACAGAAGGTTTTGCTACCCCCGTTGCATATCAAACTGGAGATAATGAAACAATTTGTCAAAGCTTTGGACAAAGGTGTTTCTTGTTTCCCAAATCTTATTCAGAAATTTACCATGTTGTCTAAATCAAAAGTGAAAGAAAACATTTTTAATGGCCCACAGATTCGCAAACTTATGAAGGATGTTCATTTTAGAAATACCATGACAGACATAGAGGTTCAAGCTTGGGACTCATTCAGAGAAGTAACAAACAAGTTTTTGGGAAATGTTAAAGATGACCAATATGAACATATTGTTAAAATGGTGCTGGAAAAGTGCAGGAGTAGAAAAGGATGAAACCGAAGGCAACATGTATACAATAGATAGAAACATTTCATTTATAGCAATATTTTAGTCTATCTAAAACAATTTCTTCTTAATGATTTCTTTTCTCCAAGTTTTGTTTCCTATTATTTTTTTATGTTCAACATCATCTTTTCTATGGCATATAGCACATTGAGTTTAGTGGATAGCCTATTTAAGACTTCCATAATGCTGCTCTTACCCTTGGGTCATTCCATCTCAACTCAATCAGTTTCTAAAATAAGTGCAGCACAGCAGTCAGCAAAGTAGATGTTTTTCCCTCTTGATCAGGTCTTACTATGAAATAGAATATTCTGAAAGGAAAAGTATGAAAATTGAACACTTTTTATGCCAGGGCTGTCCAAAGTTTGCAAATAAGCACTTAAATACAAAAACCCCATATTACAATTTCTCTGATTTGTAACAAATATATGTGGCAACATATACTGTCTTCTAAGGTTGACATGTACTTTAATACAGAATATTAGAATAAACTGCAGAATAAATCTGTACAATGAAGAATGGAAACAAATAACAAAACAGAAACTTATAGCAAACTAGAATTTAGGAATTAACAGTTAAACTAATTTGGACAAGGATGGCATTTATAAACCAATAATGTGACTGGCAAACAACAGCTGAATTTTGGTCATATTCAATTGTACATTGATATAAACAAATAAATAAATAAAGGGCAGGTAGATGGATGGCTGGAGGAAATAAATATGCATCAAACATTTCTTTCTTATCCTCTGCAAATGAAATTATATATATTTATTAAGTGGTAGCACACAATTTGATAGTAAGAACTAAGGTATGCAGATAAGCCAACATTATTAATATAGCTTCTATGTTTTAAAGAATAGAAAGCAATTGTATAATATGAATAAAAAAAGACAATCATATTATACACAAAATATTTATGACAATGCCTAAAAGAGCTGTTTTATTGGATACTATAATTTTATCTGATATAGCATTTGTTTAAGACACTTTATTTTTACTTTCTCTATGACATAGGTACATAGAACGTACATAGCAGCTAGAGAACGTATTGTATTTCACCCAAAACTTTGATGCCAAGATTTTACCAGAAATATATGTTTTGAGATCCCCCGAGTCCAAAAAAAGTTTTAAAAAAAGGTGTGTGCGTGGGTGTGGGTGTGCATATACATGTCCATGCAGCATAGCTCAAAAACAAAAATACTGTTCAACACAAAACTTGGCATCTATGTTTAGTATCTTGCAAGGATGCAACATGAAGATTTTCAAAAAAAATCCCTCCACCACAAACTATCCTTTACATGAAAAAATTTTTGAAAATGTTTTCTCAAAAATGGCTCCAACGATTTTGACTAAAACACCAATATTAAAGATATTTACATAAGAAATAAAAGGTATATTTTGAACTTTCTGAAAATAGCCTCTGAAGACCTCTTTACTCTGGATGAATAAGGTGGCAGTGGTGGCAGAGGTAGTGGCGGTAAGGCTGCTCAACTTTATATTTATTAGTGCCCTTGACAAACTCCTCATAAATGGTTTCAGAAGCTAACAGAATTTCTCAAAGGTCAAGAATTGATTTAACAGAAGACTGATCAGTGTGTCTTTAGAAGTGAAGAAAAGAAAATGTTTGTAATTTTCCATGTGGATGATGACTTGGTCTTTAGGAGAAGTTAAAAACTGAATCCGGAAACTTACGACTGTTGAAATCACAATATTATGCATCTGTTGAAGAAAATCCAACATAGCTTGGCCATGCAAATTACCAGAGATGAAAACGGAATCATCCTGTGTCAAGAAACATCTGTAAAACAGGTGTCTGAAAGGTTTGGCATGTCCAATTTCAAGAAGATGGATTACTTCTATTGCTGTCCAATGTAAAAATATTGGCTATTCACAGAAAGCTTGGAAATATTTGTATATTGAAGCAATTTTACCTCTAAAATGGGGCCAGATATTGCTTACACTGAGTTATGAAAGCTGAGCACTAAATGCTCCTAGCAGCCATGACATTGACAATAAAGAGAACACAGAGATACGTAAATAAAGACTTCATTTTCATCAAATAGTGAACCAAATCTTAAAGTCCTTTCAGATGCTGATTTTACTTGAGATGTGAAAGGAACAAAAAATGTAGTTTTATTTATAGATGCTCTTTAATGGCTGTGGTTTTCAGTGTCCCATTCTATATTGACCACGAAACACTACTTAATTTTACTTAGAAACCTCTCTAACAGTCTCGCTGGACTGAGGTTATTTTGTGTGCCATTAACATATAGTAAAGGACCTTCCTTCAGAAGGAAACCGTTTTGATGGCCAAAATAATCCATCAACTTATGCTGGGTTTGAATCCATGACTATGGGAACCAGAGGCTAGAATTTTACCCCTAGACCATGGAGGATAGCTCAAAAGAAGGAAGAGTACTACAGGATATATTACCATGGATAGTGGTGCACCAATTTCATGGTGTTCAGGAAAGCAGAAAATTGCATCACTGAGGCTGAATACTTAGCTTTGACCCAATGTGTGAAACAGTTGCTGGAGGAGGTAACTAACATCATACAGAAAGTCATACTTAATATTGATATTTAATCAACAATAAAACTTATCAAGTCAGAACAGATGACCATACATGGCAAACATACAAAAATCAGATATTACTTTATTGGAGATGAAATCAAGAAAGAATGGCTGCATCCACAGTATTTCTCAACAGATAACTGGCTGGCAACCATGTTCACAAAGCTCCTAGCAGCCAATAAGTTCAAGGTATTCAAAGAAAGACTGATGGAGTAAGCATATATCCTTTTGTACAAGGGTCAGCCCAAAAGATCAGAGAATGGTCAACAATGAGTTGAACTACACCAAAGCAGCCTTTCCTAACCTCAGATGAAGTTCAGATAGCAATGTGTGTAAGTCTGAATGTGCTCCAACATTGTGCAACATCAGCACCACATGTGTATGAACAGCAGATGCTGCTACAGCATGTGCTAAGATGAATCTCAAATGAGAGCATTTCCATGCTATGATTTTCTATGCCTTTAGAGTCAGTTCAGGGGAGAGAACTTGAAAGACTACATTTTGCATTTGGGATCTTTATTCCTTACAATTCACTATTTATTGATAGCATGCGCAAATTGTCAGATTTAAAAAGTCCTAAATATTGAATCAGCAGCAGTGAAAACAATCCTGAAAGAAAAACTTGATGTCAGGAAGCTGCAGTTGCTGGATTCCACCCCCCCCCAGCTTACAAATCAGCAGAAACAACACTTGATCAATGGTGCCTGAAAATTACTGAAAATCCATGGAGAAAGTACCAGAAATATATTTAACCCTTTTCCTGGTAATAACATGTATGTCTGTTAGTGATTTTTAACTCACCCTATGTTAATTACATACATATACATAATGTGCATTGTAGTAAGAAATTATGGTAAAACTCCTAGACAACAGTTTCTGAAGGCAGTTTTAAAACATTGTATGCTTGTGCTGACTATTGTGGTGAGAATGAAGTGCCTATTGTTCGTATATCTGTCCCACGCTGTTCTCCTGAACGCAACATTTGAAGGTCTGCACAATGCATATGATGCTACACCATGAGCGATGAAAGCTTCATATCATCTAATGTGGGGAATTACCAGATTTCAAGGGTGAGTAAGATGGCTTCCTCAAGCACAGCAGGACGTGCTTTAGGTGATTTGTTAGAGCTTTTTAATAGAGCTTTTTAACAAATTACCATCTGATGTTTCAAACCTCAATGTGACAGTGAACATTATTAGGATAATACTGAACCCGTTTATGAAAGTACAGCTGTTGAATATGGTGACAGTAAGGTGAAAAAGGTGATCTCATTCAGCAAGGTGAATAGCAAACAAAGAGAAGTTGCATTGACCTTTTGTTCTAGTTGCCTTCAGCCCAAATTTGCACCAATTCAAGAACTAAAATTCAGGAATTCTGACAAACATAAAGGATGACTGCATTGTATTAGATATTCTTCAATTCTTTTTTCCATTTTACATCATGCAGCTCATAGCAAATGAAACCAATAAAAGTTACATATTCTTATGTTCAGAAACTATACCATCCCAAAGCTGTCATTTGCAAGTTTGGAGTAGTACCACTCCAGAGAGTTGTACATATTTTTACTTTCTCCATACGCACTATGTACATAGTGTATAGAGAAAAGTATTGCACTCCACCAAAAAATTTGATACCGAGATTTCACCGGAAATATATGTTTTAGGGTCCCCAATATCCAAAAAAAGCATTTTCACAAAAAGGTCTGTGTGTCTGTGAACACGATAACTCAAAAACGAAAAGTCGGTAAAATACCAAACTTGGTATTTAAGTTTAGTATCTTCCAGGGATGCGAAACGAAGATTTTGAGAAAAATCCCCCCACCCCCAACTACCCTTTACATGGAACTTTTTTCAAAAATTTTGATTTTCTCAAAAATGGCTCTAACGATTTTGATTAAAATTTCGGATATTAAACATAATTACCTGACAAATGAAATGTATATCTTGAATTTTCTGGGAATAGCCTCTGAAGAGTAGTTTATTCTGGATGAATTTTACTAAATTTTGAATAACTGCTAAACCGTAAGAGATGGACAAAAACTTACTACACAAAAAGTATAGAGCACATTAAAACACACAATTTATGTTATATACATTTTTTTTCGTAGAGTTCGTCGTTTTTGTGACATTCCTTATTTTTGGTTTCTGCTATGAAAAACGTATACTTTTCTCATACTGGAACTTGTCAACTCCTATCCATATAAACAAAGGAACTTCACTGACATAGCAACCAGCTTTTGACTATCACTTTAACCTATGTTTGTCCCTTATTTCGCTTCTACTTACAAGGATGCGAGTAATAAGACTATTTCTGCTAATTTTTTCTGATTAGCATAAAGTAAATAGAAGTATAAGCTTTTTAAGAATTATTTGTTGCAGGGATATGGAGAAAGTCATGTGAATGGTACACATCAGATATTTTGGAATCACTATGCTCATGACCAAAATAAAAAAAGAGTGCAATAAATGAGTACTGGTCCAAAGATCCTCACATTGCCACATATCAGTTCTCTGGCTTTATTTCTAGGGATAGATATCTTTAAATTTTGAAATTACTGCATTTCAATAATGAGACACAAATACAAGGGGAAAGGCTGCATAAAGTGAAACCAATTGTTGGCCATCTAAGGAACGCCTTTGAGGAAGTATTTTATCCTTTCCAAGACCCCTATATAGATGGAAGTCTTATGCTTTTCAAAGATAAATAGCAACTTTTACAACATATACCATTCAAGAGTAAAGATGTTTTTGCTCTGTGATAGTGCAATGGAACATTCTTGATTTCACTGTATATACAGGGGCAAACAGATATTCTTCATAGCTATGAATTTGGTATTTCAGCAGCAGTAGTACAAACACTAATGCAAGGGTATTTACACAAAGGAAACATCTTATGGCTAGATTATTGGTACTCCAGTCCTCTTTGTTGACAACACTCTGCACAGATTCATTGAGACAGTCAGGGAAACTTGATAGAACACAAACACAGATAATGAAGCCAGACTATGTAATGGATTATAACAAGCATATGGGTGCTATAGATGAGTCACACATGATGATTAGCTCTGTTGTATGTGTTAGAAAGGCTTTAAAATGGTATAGAAAATTCTTCTTCCATCTCTTAGTTGTAACTGTGCTAAATTCTCAAGCAATATGCAGAATGAAAGCAGGTGGGAATGTTATGCTAGCTGATTTTCATCTCTCTCTTGTTCAAAAAATTGTCAAGGAGTATCACTCTCAAAGCAACCAAATTAGGACAGCCAACATCTGGTGGCCAGTCTCTTAGATTCATTGAAAGACTCTCTCACCTCTTCCAACTGCAAAAAATGTAATGTTTGTTCAGCCTATAGCAGTCCGATCTTTCTAGTGCCAAAGGATCCAGATGACTTTCGTCCTGTGGTGGATTTCTGACATCTTAATTGGAAGATTTCAATCCATGGTGATCCTATCCTGGACTTGCATACCGATGCTCATCACTTTTCGGAGGCTAAGGTGTTTACAACTCTGGATCTAAGTAATGCATGTTTTCAGATTCCTTTAGCAGAATCGTCTAAACACCTTATGGCATTTGCCACTCCTTGGCATTTATACAAATTTGTAGTTGTACCCTTCAGTTTAGCTACTGGAGCTCAAGTCCTTTCTCGCTTGCTAGATATCCTATTTTCAGATATTAATTTAAATATCTTGACAACTACCTTGACGATGTGGTTATTTATACTCCAGATATTTAGTCTCATTTTGAGTATCTCTACTAAGTGTTTACACAATAGAATGTGCTGGCTTGACTTTAAAGTAGTCAAAGTGTACCTTCGCTACCTCTAAAATTTCATCCTTGGGGCACATTATTGCTCTGGCCAGTATCACCATTGATCCAGACCGTACAAAATCCATTAGGGATTATACCCCACCTAGAAATTTGAAGGCATTAATAAGATTCATTGTTATGGTAAACTTCTCTAATGAGTTCATCCTCAATTTTGCTGCAAGGGCAGAACCCTTTAATCAGCTACGGCGTAAGAGTTTAATTTTTATGGAGTGAAAAGCAACAGCATGTGAGTTGTCAGGTGAAATCACCTGAAGTATTGACAGAGAGGGAACCTGAAGAAAGCCCACCCCTGTGCTGCTTTGTCCACCACAAATCTCACCTGGTTGGTGAGAGAGAAGTGGTCTGATCACTTGGCCATGGTGTGGCTGTAATCTTTTAGTGTTGTGCCTTCAGTTTTAAAGGCAACTTTTACTTCATCCTTTTCTGACAACTTCATTTTGTCTTTCTCAATTGACATTTTTGCTTTCAGGTTTTCAATCATCCTTTGATCAGATGGAGTTGAATCCCATGCACTTCTGAAAAACTTTAATTTCTCTGACAAAACATTCATACTTATGGCTATCAACCTATTTGCTGATATTTTTTAATCAATTTGATTTAAATTATGTGTTACAGTTTGCAAGGCAATTATGTGACTCAGCACAGTGTCTGACTTATATTTATAACTGTAGAAATCCAGAGAAGGTTATGTATTTGTTGACTTGTTATCCTTATGGTAAACTTTCTTGATTTCTTTAAACATAGCAGCTGAGGTGGTGCAGGTGACGGATTTTGTTGAACTTCTTTGACCACAGTTCTAGGATATAAAGCTTGAGCCTTGGCATCATTAACCTTCCACAGTAAGATTCCCTTATCAGTAGCAATGTTTCCAAAATATTGATGATATCCATCAGTATTTGTGAATGAAGGATGACACATATTTCGAACTACCACATTTAGTAGATCACAATATATTTCAGAATTTGAATATTTTTCAATTCCTCACTTTCTAGAACCATACTTTCTCACTGTTACTTGACACATCACTTCACAGATCCTTATTTTGATGAATATTTTCAGGATTGCACGTTTTATGATGCATTTACTGGGCCCATAACTTGTCATTATTTGTTAGATTTTGTCTTATGTTGAATGTTTCAGGGTGGATTTATCATTAGATTTTGTATTATGTTGGATGTTTTAGGGTGGATTTAGCAATTTGGTAGCAGAGCATGATTATCTGAAGAATTGGGAAGAATATTTCCGGCTGGAGTATTTAATGGGCTGTTTTATATATATTTCAGTCTTTGGGATAACTTTTTTTTTTTTTTTTTAAACGTGGATGTTTCATGTTCATGAGAGGGGTTAGTTAAGTCAGAGGTTCTTTTTGAAGTTGCTGTATGGGTTATTATGCTCCCATTTTCTATGGAAGTCCAAAGTATTTTAGAGTCCTTGACAGGGGTTGAAGCTAACCCATTAGACATCTGGTCACCCGAATCTGATCTAGTGTTCAGAAAGTCCTGGAAGAGAGTATGTTTGCCAATATTAAATTTGAGAACATTTTGGAAGTTTAGGAAAGAGATGGTTATCCACAGCATTATCAAGTTAAGTGGGTTTTATCTCAGGTACGCATTACATATTTCGATTAGAGTAATTTAGTATGTTCCCATTAGTGCTTAGGTGTCAAGAGTGGGATTTGTGATGGTGTGTATTGGGGGAAAAATATGTGAAGTAAAGGATCGGGTTATCTGCTAGGTGCAGTTTTCCGATTTTAATTGTAAACATCCACTTTTGCTCCTGGAGCGATGACTTCTGGGCATGAACGCTTGGGTTAGCAGCTGTGTACGGTTCCCTGGAGGCACTTGCTGATACTTGTTTTTGGTGCAGGAGCAATTACTGGTTCTGGGTGGTAGAGATTGGGTTACCTACTGAGTGTGGTCTCCCAAATTCATGAGTAATTATTCGTTATTGCTTCTGGAGCGATTGCTTGTCCTGGGTGTGTAGGCTTGGGTTACCAGCTGAGTGAGGTTCCCTGGATTCACTTGTGGACATTTGTACTGGCTGCTGCAGCAATTACTAGTTCTGGGTGGTAGGGATTGGGTTACCTGCTGTGTGCAGTCTCCTGAATTCATGGGTAATTATTCGTTATTGCTTCCAGAGCAATTTACTTGTCCTGGGTGTGAAGGCTTGGGTTACCAGCTGTGTGTGGTTCCCTAGATTCACTTACAGACACTTGTATTTGAGGCTGGAGCAATTAATGGTTCTGGGAGATAGGGATTGGGTTATCTGCTGTGTGCGGTTTCCCGTTTTCAATTGGAAATTTTCTTTCTCCTCCTGGAGAATTACATGTCACACCTGTATGTTCTCCTACTTTTTCACTCTGGGTTACTTAGGGATTCATAAAACTTGGGAGAAATTCACGCAAGTGTTCATTTGGATGGGGATGAACTATGACTCTGCGATGTGGGTTAAGTCGTGCATGCTATGTGCAAAGGCAATGCCGACCCTGCAAATTGTTTGGGGTTTTTAACGCCCGACTATGATTTGAGACAAGGGGAGAAGCTTTTTCAAATTTTGAACTTGGTTAGATATTCCTTCTGATAAGACCGCCCAGCAACAACTGTCTGAGAATTGGCATAATGCCTTTAATACAAATAGGCTTGGGAAAGAAGGAAATACCAAAATCGAGAGAATTCTAAGTTGTCTCCATTCAGGATAGGTTCTAAGGTGATTTGTCACAATTATCCAATTAGTTCACAGCTTTTGCTGTGAAATTAGCCCCAACCCCCCTCCGGTACCAGGGTCCATATATAATAGCATATTTCGTGGAGTTTGCCCACTATTATGATGATTATTATGAATGAGGTTTAAGGGTGCTCAACTGCTAGGTTATCAGCATCCTTAACATAAAACTGTGGAGTTAAAACACCTGAGATAAAGGCATGCTAAAAAGAATCGCAATCAAAACAGCTAAAACAAAAGATAAAAACCAGTATAAAAAACTAAAACCAAGGTAAAATAACTGTCCAGCCCTGAAACCAGAGCTGACGATAAAACCATGGCATTAAAAGTGCTAAAACAATAGGAAACATAAAACAAAAGTGTTGATAAAAGACACTTGTGAACAATTAAAACTTCAGAGATTAAAACTAAGCTGTTTAAAAGTTGAAAATCCACTCCATTATCACAGTATACAGCTACCACAGACTAATACCGCAAGGTAAAATAAACCTGTGCTAAAAATTTAAAAGGTCCACTGCTCTTGAAACATTAGCCAGGACCTTGGCAACAGAGGCCAGTATGTGACCACACTCTAGCAACACATGACGGACTGACTGTGCCTTCCCACAGAGCGCACAGACAGGAGCAGGTTCCCATTTAAAAAGGTAGCTGTGGGTAAAATTACAGTGACCAAGTCATAGCTGAGCCAATATTACCACATCCCAGCGGTAGATATGAGAGGAGGTTACCCAGTTGATAGGGAGCTCCTTCACCTCCCTAAGCTTGTTTCTTTGTAGAGCTGACCACTTTGTATGGCAGCGTGATACAACTGCCCGGCTCATGAAAAGTCAAAAGTCTTCAGTCATTACAGAATTAACGGAAATACTGGGTTCTGTGGTTGCCATGTTAGCTGCCAAATCTGCCAATTCGTTCCCTGAACCTCAATGTGTCCAGGAATCAAGGCACAGTCCACATTAATGCCAGAAGCATGCAAAATATGCAGCATATCCTGGATGTGCTGTACGATGTGATGGTAGCTGTACAGCTCACGAAGGCTCTGAAGGGCACCAAGAAAATCACTCATAATAAGGCAGTCACCCAAGTTTCGGCGGGGTACATACAGAAGGCCTCTGTATATTGCGTACAGCTCTGCAGTATAAACAGATGTGCTATTGGGTAAACCGAAAGCATAGGTGTCAGGTCCAATAACAAAGGCACATCCTACACCCTCAGTGCACTTACTTCCTTCAGTGTATATGCAAATTGGTCACTGTAATGAGATAAAAATTCTAAAAAAATAGTATGGATGCAAAGCATGGGCAGCGTAGATATTCCGTATGCTGTCCTTCCGAAATCAACTTGGGATGTAGCACGTAACCAGGGTGGTGCACACTCTCCCTCCTGGAATACATGCTAGACATTTCAATGTTCAGCTTCTGAAAGAGCTCACCAAAATGAAAACCTGCAGGCCTTGGACTAAATGGCAGGTTACGATAACGTTCGTCCAGGTCATTAGATGTAAAAGGTGCAAACGTAGGATGCGAAGGCATGCAGTTAAGCCCATAGCCATAATTACTTAGGAGACCATCATGCCGACATTGCAGAGGTGGTTTTGCCAATTCAGCGTAGAGACTAACAACTGGGCTGGTTGGAAAAGCCCCAACAGCCACACAGATGCTCTGATTATGGACTGTGCCTAATCTTCAAAGCACAGATGGTCGTGCTGAAGAATACACAATGCAGCCATAGTCTAACTTAGATCGAATTAGTGCACAATAAAGATGAAGCAGCACTGTCCAATCTGCTCCCCAAGATTTGCCACTTAGTATCCATAACATATTCAGAAAGCGGTCACACCATTCTTTAAGCTGTGCTATATGTGGTAACCAGCATAGTTTCTGATCGAATACCAACTCCAGGAATCTCGCCTGATCAGCAAAGGGAAGTAAATCTGGCCCAAGGTGAAGTGTTGGTGCCATTTGCCACCTACGGCACCAGAAATTAATGCAGACTGTCTTCTCAGTTGAGAAATGAAAACCGTTTTGCAAGCTCCAATCATAGAATTGTCTAACACCACTGGAGATGCCATTCCAAAAATGGCGTATGTGAGAAGTACAATAGATGACAAAGTTGTCTACGAATAAGCAGGACAAGACACCTGAGATATAAAGTTAATTGCTATAGCAAACAGCGTCAAGCTCAGAACCGACCCCAGTGGCACACTGTTCCATTGAATAAAAAGGTTAGAAAAAACTGATCAACCCCTACTTGGAAAATGCGGTCCCTAATTAACTCCTGAATAAACAGCGATAGGCGTCCATGTGGATTCCAGCAGAGGAGGGAACATAAGGTCCCTGCTCACCAACAAGTATTATAAGCCTTCTCCAGGTCAAAGAATATTCCAACTGTTTGACAATTCTTAAGAAATCAGGCCACGATCTGCATCGACAACAATACACGATGGCCAGCTGCTGAATTATGTAGGCAAAAACAACACTGCGTGTTGGCAAAAAATTTGTGAGTTTCAAGCCACTATACAACCACCCATTTATCATGCATTCCGTCACCTTGCAGACGCAATTTGTGAGGGAAATAGGGCAGTAGCTGGAAGGAAGGTGACAATGCTTTCCAGGTTTCAAAACTGGAATGATGGTGGCCTCCCGCCACTTCTCTGGAAAACTGGTGTTAACTCAGACACGATTATAGACCTGGAGTAGGAAAGCCTTACCCTCGGGAGAGAGATGTTGCAACATTTTGACGTGGATCCCATTTTGACCAGGTGCAGAGTTTCGTGAAGCGTATGGTCTAGCTCCACCATGGTGAAAAGGTGATTGTAGTCTTCATACCTGCTTGAGATTCCACCTGAGCCTTAACATGCTGGAAATCAAGGGAATAGTTGTCTGAGCTAGACACTTGAGCAAAAGCATGCCAAGAGTGTTGGCCACATCAAAAGGATCAACTACAGCGCCTGCCGCTGTTTTTAGACTGGCAATTGGCATTTGGGTCGATTTTCCAATCACACACCATAACTTATCCATATGACAGAGGAAGGTGTATGTCGATTAAAAGATGTTACAACTTTACTCCAGGATGTCTTTTTCCATCCTTAATAATTTGTCTAGATTTGGCATGAAGCTTTTTATATTATATTAAATTATCAAGTGTAGGGCAACGTTGGCAGACCCTGAGAGCACGTCTGCGAGCACAAATAACATTCCGGCAGTCATCTATCCACAAGGGGACAGGAAAGCGACAGATTGCCCAGTTGACTGCGGAATAGAAAGCTTGGAAGCAGAAATAATGGTCTCTGTGAGGTGTTCGACTAACAGGGTCACAGAGTTGTGCTCGTCGTAGTTGAAAATGGCCAGGTTGGAATAAAGGTTCCAGTTGGCTCTGTCAAAGCGCCATCTAGGTAAATGCCTTCAGTTTTAAAGGCAACTTTTACTTCATCCTTTTCTGACAACTTCATTTTGTCTTTCTCAATTGACATTTTTGCTTTCAGGTTTTCAATCATCCTTTGATCAGATGGAGTTGAATCCCATGCACTTCTGAAAAACTTTAATTTCTCTGACAAAACATTCATACTTATGGCTATCAACCTATTTGCTGATATTTTTTAATCAATTTGATTTAAATTATGTGTTACAGTTTGCAAGGCAATTATGTGACTCAGCACAGTGTCTGACTTATATTTATAACTGTAGAAATCCAGAGAAGGTTATGTATTTGTTGACTTGTTATCCTTATGGTAAACTTTCTTGATTTCTTTAAACATAGCAGCTGAGGTGGTGCAGGTGACGGATTTTGTTGAACTTCTTTGACCACAGTTCTAGGATATAAAGCTTGAGCCTTGGCATCATTAACCTTCCACAGTAAGATTCCCTTATCAGTAGCAATGTTTCCAAAATATTGATGATATCCATCAGTATTTGTGAATGAAGGATGACACATATTTCGAACTACCACATTTAGTAGATCACAATATATTTCAGAATTTGAATATTTTTCAATTCCTCACTTTCTAGAACCATACTTTCTCACTGTTACTTGACACATCACTTCACAGATCCTTATTTTGATGAATATTTTCAGGATTGCACGTTTTATGATGCATTTACTGGGCCCATAACTTGTCATTATTTGTTAGATTTTGTCTTATGTTGAATGTTTCAGGGTGGATTTATCATTAGATTTTGTATTATGTTGGATGTTTTAGGGTGGATTTAGCAATTTGGTAGCAGAGCATGATTATCTGAAGAATTGGGAAGAATATTTCCGGCTGGAGTATTTAATGGGCTGTTTTATATATATTTCAGTCTTTGGGATAACTTTTTTTTTTTTTTTTTAAACGTGGATGTTTCATGTTCATGAGAGGGGTTAGTTAAGTCAGAGGTTCTTTTTGAAGTTGCTGTATGGGTTATTATGCTCCCATTTTCTATGGAAGTCCAAAGTATTTTAGAGTCCTTGACAGGGGTTGAAGCTAACCCATTAGACATCTGGTCACCCGAATCTGATCTAGTGTTCAGAAAGTCCTGGAAGAGAGTATGTTTGCCAATATTAAATTTGAGAACATTTTGGAAGTTTAGGAAAGAGATGGTTATCCACAGCATTATCAAGTTAAGTGGGTTTTATCTCAGGTACGCATTACATATTTCGATTAGAGTAATTTAGTATGTTCCCATTAGTGCTTAGGTGTCAAGAGTGGGATTTGTGATGGTGTGTATTGGGGGAAAAATATGTGAAGTAAAGGATCGGGTTATCTGCTAGGTGCAGTTTTCCGATTTTAATTGTAAACATCCACTTTTGCTCCTGGAGCGATGACTTCTGGGCATGAACGCTTGGGTTAGCAGCTGTGTACGGTTCCCTGGAGGCACTTGCTGATACTTGTTTTTGGTGCAGGAGCAATTACTGGTTCTGGGTGGTAGAGATTGGGTTACCTACTGAGTGTGGTCTCCCAAATTCATGAGTAATTATTCGTTATTGCTTCTGGAGCGATTGCTTGTCCTGGGTGTGTAGGCTTGGGTTACCAGCTGAGTGAGGTTCCCTGGATTCACTTGTGGACATTTGTACTGGCTGCTGCAGCAATTACTAGTTCTGGGTGGTAGGGATTGGGTTACCTGCTGTGTGCAGTCTCCTGAATTCATGGGTAATTATTCGTTATTGCTTCCAGAGCAATTTACTTGTCCTGGGTGTGAAGGCTTGGGTTACCAGCTGTGTGTGGTTCCCTAGATTCACTTACAGACACTTGTATTTGAGGCTGGAGCAATTAATGGTTCTGGGAGATAGGGATTGGGTTATCTGCTGTGTGCGGTTTCCCGTTTTCAATTGGAAATTTTCTTTCTCCTCCTGGAGAATTACATGTCACACCTGTATGTTCTCCTACTTTTTCACTCTGGGTTACTTAGGGATTCATAAAACTTGGGAGAAATTCATGCAAGTGTTCATTTGGATGGGGATGAACTATGACTCTGCGATGTGGGTTAAGTCGTGCATGCTATGTGCAAAGGCAATGCCGACCCTGCAAATTGTTTGGGGTTTTTAACGCCCGACTATGATTTGAGACAAGGGGAGAAGCTTTTTCAAATTTTGAACTTGGTTAGATATTCCTTCTGATAAGACCGCCCAGCAACAACTGTCTGAGAATTGGCATAATGCCTTTAATACAAATAGGCTTGGGAAAGAAGGAAATACCAAAATCGAGAGAATTCTAAGTTGTCTCCATTCAGGATAGGTTCTAAGGTGATTTGTCACAATTATCCAATTAGTTCACAGCTTTTGCTGTGAAATTAGCCCCAACCCCCCTCCGGTACCAGGGTCCATATATAATAGCATATTTCGTGGAGTTTGCCCACTATTATGATGATTATTATGAATGAGGTTTAAGGGTGCTCAACTGCTAGGTTATCAGCATCCTTAACATAAAACTGTGGAGTTAAAACACCTGAGATAAAGGCATGCTAAAAAGAATCGCAATCAAAACAGCTAAAACAAAAGATAAAAACCAGTATAAAAAACTAAAACCAAGGTAAAATAACTGTCCAGCCCTGAAACCAGAGCTGACGATAAAACCATGGCATTAAAAGTGCTAAAACAATAGGAAACATAAAACAAAAGTGTTGATAAAAGACACTTGTGAACAATTAAAACTTCAGAGATTAAAACTAAGCTGTTTAAAAGTTGAAAATCCACTCCATTATCACAGTATACAGCTACCACAGACTAATACCGCAAGGTAAAATAAACCTGTGCTAAAAATTTAAAAGGTCCACTGCTCTTGAAACATTAGCCAGGACCTTGGCAACAGAGGCCAGTATGTGACCACACTCTAGCAACACATGACGGACTGACTGTGCCTTCCCACAGAGCGCACAGACAGGAGCAGGTTCCCATTTAAAAAGGTAGCTGTGGGTAAAATTACAGTGACCAAGTCATAGCTGAGCCAATATTACCACATCCCAGCGGTAGATATGAGAGGAGGTTACCCAGTTGATAGGGAGCTCCTTCACCTCCCTAAGCTTGTTTCTTTGTAGAGCTGACCACTTTGTATGGCAGCGTGATACAACTGCCCGGCTCATGAAAAGTCAAAAGTCTTCAGTCATTACAGAATTAACGGAAATACTGGGTTCTGTGGTTGCCATGTTAGCTGCCAAATCTGCCAATTCGTTCCCTGAACCTCAATGTGTCCAGGAATCAAGGCACAGTCCACATTAATGCCAGAAGCATGCAAAATATGCAGCATATCCTGGATGTGCTGTACGATGTGATGGTAGCTGTACAGCTCACGAAGGCTCTGAAGGGCACCAAGAAAATCACTCATAATAAGGCAGTCACCCAAGTTTCGGCGGGGTACATACAGAAGGCCTCTGTATATTGCGTACAGCTCTGCAGTATAAACAGATGTGCTATTGGGTAAACCGAAAGCATAGGTGTCAGGTCCAATAACAAAGGCACATCCTACACCCTCAGTGCACTTACTTCCTTCAGTGTATATGCAAATTGGTCACTGTAATGAGATAAAAATTCTAAAAAAATAGTATGGATGCAAAGCATGGGCAGCGTAGATATTCCGTATGCTGTCCTTCCGAAATCAACTTGGGATGTAGCACGTAACCAGGGTGGTGCACACTCTCCCTCCTGGAATACATGCTAGACATTTCAATGTTCAGCTTCTGAAAGAGCTCACCAAAATGAAAACCTGCAGGCCTTGGACTAAATGGCAGGTTACGATAACGTTCGTCCAGGTCATTAGATGTAAAAGGTGCAAACGTAGGATGCGAAGGCATGCAGTTAAGCCCATAGCCATAATTACTTAGGAGACCATCATGCCGACATTGCAGAGGTGGTTTTGCCAATTCAGCGTAGAGACTAACAACTGGGCTGGTTGGAAAAGCCCCAACAGCCACACAGATGCTCTGATTATGGACTGTGCCTAATCTTCAAAGCACAGATGGTCGTGCTGAAGAATACACAATGCAGCCATAGTCTAACTTAGATCGAATTAGTGCACAATAAAGATGAAGCAGCACTGTCCAATCTGCTCCCCAAGATTTGCCACTTAGTATCCATAACATATTCAGAAAGCGGTCACACCATTCTTTAAGCTGTGCTATATGTGGTAACCAGCATAGTTTCTGATCGAATACCAACTCCAGGAATCTCGCCTGATCAGCAAAGGGAAGTAAATCTGGCCCAAGGTGAAGTGTTGGTGCCATTTGCCACCTACGGCACCAGAAATTAATGCAGACTGTCTTCTCAGTTGAGAAATGAAAACCGTTTTGCAAGCTCCAATCATAGAATTGTCTAACACCACTGGAGATGCCATTCCAAAAATGGCGTATGTGAGAAGTACAATAGATGACAAAGTTGTCTACGAATAAGCAGGACAAGACACCTGAGATATAAAGTTAATTGCTATAGCAAACAGCGTCAAGCTCAGAACCGACCCCAGTGGCACACTGTTCCATTGAATAAAAAGGTTAGAAAAAACTGATCAACCCCTACTTGGAAAATGCGGTCCCTAATTAACTCCTGAATAAACAGCGATAGGCGTCCATGTGGATTCCAGCAGAGGAGGGAACATAAGGTCCCTGCTCACCAACAAGTATTATAAGCCTTCTCCAGGTCAAAGAATATTCCAACTGTTTGACAATTCTTAAGAAATCAGGCCACGATCTGCATCGACAACAATACACGATGGCCAGCTGCTGAATTATGTAGGCAAAAACAACACTGCGTGTTGGCAAAAAATTTGTGAGTTTCAAGCCACTATACAACCACCCATTTATCATGCATTCCGTCACCTTGCAGACGCAATTTGTGAGGGAAATAGGGCAGTAGCTGGAAGGAAGGTGACAATGCTTTCCAGGTTTCAAAACTGGAATGATGGTGGCCTCCCGCCACTTCTCTGGAAAACTGGTGTTAACTCAGACACGATTATAGACCTGGAGTAGGAAAGCCTTACCCTCGGGAGAGAGATGTTGCAACATTTTGACGTGGATCCCATTTTGACCAGGTGCAGAGTTTCGTGAAGCGTATGGTCTAGCTCCACCATGGTGAAAAGGTGATTGTAGTCTTCATACCTGCTTGAGATTCCACCTGAGCCTTAACATGCTGGAAATCAAGGGAATAGTTGTCTGAGCTAGACACTTGAGCAAAAGCATGCCAAGAGTGTTGGCCACATCAAAAGGATCAACTACAGCGCCTGCCGCTGTTTTTAGACTGGCAATTGGCATTTGGGTCGATTTTCCAATCACACACCATAACTTATCCATATGACAGAGGAAGGTGTATGTCGATTAAAAGATGTTACAACTTTACTCCAGGATGTCTTTTTCCATCCTTAATAATTTGTCTAGATTTGGCATGAAGCTTTTTATATTATATTAAATTATCAAGTGTAGGGCAACGTTGGCAGACCCTGAGAGCACGTCTGCGAGCACAAATAACATTCCGGCAGTCATCTATCCACAAGGGGACAGGAAAGCGACAGATTGCCCAGTTGACTGCGGAATAGAAAGCTTGGAAGCAGAAATAATGGTCTCTGTGAGGTGTTCGACTAACAGGGTCACAGAGTTGTGCTCGTCGTAGTTGAAAATGGCCAGGTTGGAATAAAGGTTCCAGTTGGCTCTGTCAAAGCGCCATCTAGGTAAATGCATGGAGCATATATCATGGGCGAAGAGGCTAATAAAAATTGTAAAGTGGTCACTAGAATGCAAAACAGAAATAACATTCCACTGTAAGGAAACTGCCAATTGTGGAGAACAAACCACTATATCCAAGTGTGAAAAACTATTGAAGGTATCAGAAAGAAATGTAGGCTCTCTGGTATTCAAGACAGAGTGGTTATTAGTAGCAAAGAAATCAGCAAGTACATTAACTCTTGCACAAGCTCGAGATGAGCCCAAAAATGTGTGGTGGACATTCATGTCCCCCATCAACAGAAATGGTATTGGTAACTGGGAAACAAGGTCTTCTAACTCAGAGCATGAGGGGTCATTACAGGGAGGCAGATAGATACTACAAATGATAAATTTGGCAGATGGCAATGTAATCCTTACAGCAATGACTGGAGGTCAGACTGTAAGTAGACAGAATCAGCAAAAATGTCATCTCTGATGAGCATCATAGTGCCCCCGTGTGCTAGAACACCTTTTCTGCCAGTGATAAATCAAACCGTACAGAAGAGTAGTGTCTGAATGTAACATTGTCTTGTGGATAGAGCTTTGTCTCTTGTAGGCAGAGGACTAGAGGTTGATGTGCATTGAGTAACAGTTCAAGGTCTGCTCAATGTGGTCGAATGCTGCATATGTTCCACTGTAGGATAGCCATGGTATATATATAATGGGATAAGTTCTAAATAGAGAGACATTTTTGCATATTGGACCATGCTGGTCGGCTAAATTTATTCTTTTTAGCCATCGGACTAACACATTTTCCAGGAGCACAATCCTGCCACTTACTTCCTTCTGGGAGTCGGGGCAGAATCCTCCTGTTCCAGCCCTTCCACAGGGAAGAAACCCTTACCAATAGAGAACTTCGGTTCGAGTATCTCGAAACGATTTTAGGTACTGATCAGCGAAGATGCACGTCACCGATCGGAGCTTCTCCCAGAAGATTCCTCAGATGAGGATCTGCTTGGAGAGTGATGTGGGTCTTTACCACCCTTGGATGTTTTGGGTGCATGTGCAACATGCTCTTTAAGAAAGTCAGTCCAAATATAGCTGGTCTTGAAAGTTTTCTGTGGTGCAGAATACTCTGTGGTTTTGCCAGTCTTATTGCTTGAGGTCGACGGATGGGGTGACAACTTTGGAGGAGTATGCTTCACATTGGCAGATTTGGCAGATGGTGATGCCGACATTGACATAGTTGTTGAGGTCTTTGTAAGAGTTCTGTCAACAATAATTTTTTCTGCAATGGTGGCACCATTGATATCGCTAGACTGTGTTGCAATCTCTTGCCTCGGCACTGGTTTAGCTGTAACAAAGCTATCAGAACCAAACCGCAGGAAGGAGGGTTGTCGGATATGCAAGAGCTTATGGGCTTCGGAGAAGGATGCCTTCTCTTTCACCCAAATTTTCTGGATCGCTCTCTCCTCAGCTAAATGAGGGGGGAGGGGGCAATCTCAGGAACTAAATATGTGTTCCCCACTGCACTTCATACAAGATGGAGGGGTACTGCAATCCCCATTGTGCAAAGCAATGCCACGGATAGAACATGTAGAATGACCAGTACAAAAAAAGCTGGTTTACCTAAACCGTTGGCACTTGTAACAGCATAAGGGGTTCGGAATGTAGGGCTCAACCTCGATGGCTTCATACCCTGCCTTAATCCTTAAGGGAGATCTACCCAATCAAAGGCATGTATGGGTAGACATGAATTTATCATGTACTTTCCGTTGAACCCTATAGATGGATGTTACACCTTGTTCTGCCAGATCATCTTGAAGCTCCTCATTCAAGGAGCTTCATTTCAATGTCCAATGCACGGGTGCTGATTATGCCATGCAAGGAGTTCAAGGTCTTGTGCTTTTCAACCTTAACCGGGTAGCTGCCTAACATTTTCGCTCGAAGGATCTTCACTGCCTGGGATGCTGAAATTGCCTCAACCAGGAGGGTACCATTTTGGGCTCTAACAGAAGAAATAACCGAGCCAGCTCTGTTATCTAATCCCTTTTGGATTGCGAAAGAGCTCACAGACATAAATTTCTACCTTCCTTTGTCCTAGATATAACTAAGTAGCGAGGACCATTAGACTGGACTACTTCTTTTCCACTTACAAGTTTATTTTTGGGTTTGTTGTTTGCCATTAAAATGATGATAAATTTCTTCCCCCAGGGCTCCCTACCTACCACAGAGCCCAACTACAGGTCATCCCACTGGGGTGACAGGGGATATAGCAGGCTCGCCGCCCCACTCATCCTGGAGTTTGGTATAATACCTAGTGCTGAACAATTGACTAGGGGTGGGCGAATCACTAGCCTTCCATTTAGGTGAAGCAGAAACCAAAGCAGTGTATTAGGCTGTGCACCCTCCCCAGTTACTGAAGATCAGAAGCCCAGCCCTCAACCAACCAGGACATTCCTTTCCACCGACACAGGTCTCCACAGACAATCTACACGTGTGTGGGCATTTTTACCTACTGACTCGCTCACCACTCAGAGGTTGTCCACATGAGGGGTCAGGATTGGCTCAGAACCCCAGATGCATCAAACCCATACCAACCGTAGTAGGCCCCTGAGGGGTGTCTACTCCAAGATGATGCTTCACAACAGTTGCACCGAGTGCACATTTTCCAGCTGAAAGCCATGATGTAAGCAATGTAATATTTCAATTTTTACAAGTCAGCTTGACCCCTGTTAAGTCACTATGGAACTAGTTATATTTGCACATGTTTTCTCTTGTAGCTTTTGTGGAATTATGGCCTGTGAGGTGAGTTTTAGGGCTTGGAGTCTGAAACAATTTTTTTTATTGTTTCCTTTTGCCCAGTTTTTCTAGAACATTGGGGCGTCAATGTGAACTTCGTCCAATATCCGTCTCCTTTATGTAAGCTGCTACCTGTTCTCGCTTCTCATTGGTCCTGGGTCATGCCTTGGATTTCAGTGTTTACCTCAGTCAGCTGGTACTCTGGGAGGGTCACTTGTCGCTTGGAGCTAGACAAAAAATGTATTCTGCAGTGCATTGTCTGTCTCCCAGGACCAGGATGGGTAGTGAAATCAACTTTTTCAAAACATATGCACACTGACCTCAGAACTTAAAAGATCATATAATTTTAAGGCATATAGTGTGGGGTTTTTAGGTAGTAGCTTTTCCTTCTTTCAATTCAGAGATAAAATGTGGCGGGCATAAATTTTATAGGGCATGCAGAAGTTTTTGCTGGGTATTCTTTTTGTTTGAGTGGGAATATAGAGCAATTTGTATATTACTTGTGCATTAGGATTTCTTCAGACAATTCATACCAGAATTGGTGTTTTGTACCTATATTTATGACGGGTTGAATGGGGAATGTAAATGATTCCGAGCTAGATGGTCAATGGGACCTACTACTTAAATATTTATGAGAGAGTTTTATTGGGAATTTTAATATTGTATTGGGGTGGATTTTAGCAATTACAATTCGTCTGTTCCATTTTAAGAATTAAAGTAGCACTATTTTTAGAATCTTTCGAATCGCAAGGCTTTAATGAATGGACAAATTGTTTTTTGTAATGTCAAACGGGGATCTATATTTGTTGAATAATTACAATTCTGAAATAATTTTATGATATTTGTGTAATGCCTGTATGGAGCCAGTGAACTGTGGGAGGGATAGATATAAATTGAGATAAGAGTGTGGCTCAATATTTTTCTGATTCCCTATGTAGTGGAATTTTACTATAGTAATAGGAAAGCACTTTCTTATAACATTCACATTAGGGGTGTCTGTTTTTCAGGAGTCATTTAATAGCTATCAAACGACAGTCAAGATTAAAAGGTTTTCTAGATCACTAAGTGAAATGCAGTATTTTGTGTGAAAATTTCCCATGTATGGATTTTAACTTCCATCTTCTTCTGGGTGATTAATTACATGTTCCTCAATATTCTAAATTGTGGCTTGAGCTTATAGAATTTTAGGAACTAATGCCTGAGAAACCAAGAATTGAAAAAAAGAAGAAAGGAAAATTTAAATAATGATTTTATGACAAAAGTGTTCTGCTATTTGTGAATGTAAGCATATTATTTATATTTATGTTATATTTAACTTTTGTATGTGAATTGAAAGATTCTTTACTTACATATTGAATGTTCTGTAATAATTTAAATCTGATACAGAGAAATAGTTCTTTGGCCAAGTTATATCCGTTGCAGTGGATTTAATTTGGGTATTCTTTTGTCTTTACTTTTATTGGTTCATTATTGGGTGTGATTTAGGGCTATATTATGGGGTCTAATTTTCTTTGTTTTTGAGAATTTATCTGTTGAGGGCAGTGGTAGATCACTGTGTGCATCTTGCTTCTTCTTGATTGGAATTGGATTTATAGTTTTGTCGTAACAATACATTCTTTTTGTTTGGGCTATATCTCTGTGTGTGATTTAGCGCTTCTTGATAGTTTTTTCGAACTGTTTTTCTCTGGCATTAGCATGGGATTTATTATTCTTCATTGGTAATTTTTTTTCTCAGCTTAATTATATTCACTTGTTGCACTTATCAATTAATTTGGTGTCTTGGCAGAGGAGTTATTCTCTTATCAATGATATATTTGCAGACAATTAGTTGTAAGGTTTTACTCTCACTAATTAATGAATGGATATAAAATTAAGCAAATTTTCTTGAGCTGGAAATTGTGATTACCTTGCCACTTGTTAATTACTGTTTAATGAGTTGATTATACCCAAAGGAATAAGAAAATTCTGGATATTAAATTATTCTAATGAATTCAGTATGGGGTCCTTGCCCTTCTATAGGGGGTGTATTTTCCGTGACTTTTGGCTATTCATTTATTTAAAACAAAAGAAAAGCATATATGTGTTTATATATATATGCAGATGTATATTTAAAATCAGTTCTTTACAAGACATTTATATTTGCTTGATTTTTTTTTTTTTTTTTTTGAAGCAGCAGCATGGTTTATGGGCACACAACTATTAAGGTTATTAGTGCTCTAGGGTTAAAAATTAAAATTGAAAAGAATGAAAAAGACTAAAACTGGACTACAACACAAGAGTTAAAACCATGGAGACAACATAAACAGTGACCAAGGTGAGACTAAAACCGAGGGACTGAAATATCACAGAGGACAGCGCCACTGAGGGAACATGAAAAGTAACTGAAAAGACGAGTCAGTAAAAATATAAAATCCCCCCAGATAAAATTTAACCCGACTGTACATCCTGCAGTGGCGAAGCAAAGTAAAAAGTCCCTCACAAGTACTAGGGTTGTCGCCTAGTAGTGTGGGAAGATTGGCGGCCAGGAACAAAGATGTATGCAGCACAGTAAAAAGGCGGCACTCCGATAAAAGATATAGCACCGTCAAAGGCTCATTACATGAAGCACATTGAGGTGCGGGGTCCCCATGTAAAAGACGCTGGTGGCTAAAAAGGCAATGCCCAATTTGCAGTCGCGCTAAAATCACTTCTTTGCGGCGACAAGCACGCGAGGAGGTGGCCCAGGGGTCAGGAAGGGACTTGATTGCTCTAAGTTTATTACCACGCAACCCGGACCATTTCGCGAACCAGCGCGATAAGATGGCCCGGCACAGGTGAGCATGCATATCATCTGGAGAAACCGTAGATCTAAAAACAGGGGGCAATAAAATGACAGATTTGGTAGCAGCATCCGCCTGCTCGTTACCGCTCACACCTACGTGGCCAGGAACCCAAACAAACGACACACTGATGCCAGCGTCAGCGAGGGAATGCAGGTGATCCTGAATGCGCTGTATCAATGGATGGTATGGATACAGCTCACGAAGGCTGCACTGAAGGAATCGCTACAAATTACGAACTGCTTCAAGAAAACGCAGAGCTTGATACTAAAAAGTTTGGCGGTAAAAATCGAACACTGCTTCAGAAGATGAAATCCAGTACTCCGCGAATGAACGACAAAAGCACATCCCACACCACGGCTATCCTTGGAACCATCCGTATAAATGAAACAGTGATTCTAAAATTCGGCTGCCACCTCTAAAAAGGCTGGCCGAGGACGGAGTCGTGGATTTCGACATGGATGTCCACCCAATGTGGAAGGGAGTTTCGCAGCGTAACCAAGGGGAAAAGGACCATTCCCCCAGTGGCAAAAGAGGTGGTAGGCGAACATCCAAGAGCCGAAGAAGCAGACGAAAACGAACCCCTGCGGGAAGCAATGCCAGCACACTAACCGCATATTGACGGTCAAGAGACTCGTCAAAGAATAACTGCGAAGTAGGGTGACCTGGTAATGCATGGAGTCGGATAGCATTGCTGCACAGAAGAACGTCAAACCTATGGCATAGCGGAGGTTCAGCAACCTCCGCATACGAACTAACGACTGGGCTAGTCGAAAAGCCACCCAGAGCTAACCGAATCCTGCGATGGTGAACTGTGTCCAAACGACGTAAAACCGAAGGCCGAGCAGAAGAGAACACAATGCTCCCGTAATCAAGCTTGGAGCGGATAAGAGAACGGTAAAGCTGCAATAGCACGGTGCGATCTGCTCCTCAGGATGTAGCACATAAAACACGTAAAATATTAAGCGATCGATAACATTGAGCTTTCAAAGGAGCGATATGAAACGACCAGCTAAGCTTCCTATCAAATGTTAAGCCGAGAAACTTCACCGTTTCGGCGAAGGGCAGCGGTTGCGGCCCGAGGCGGAGAGAAGGCGAGTCGTAACGTTTCCGACGCCAGAAGTTGACACAAACCGTCTGTTCAACAGAAAAATGGAAACCATTTTCAACGCTCCAAACATAGAGACGGTCTAGACAAGCTTGAAGGCGACGCACCAAAAGGCATGTGCACCGAGAGTTGCAATAAATTGCAAAGTCATCAACAAATAAGGAGAAGAAAATGCCAGCTGGAAGACCATCAATGATAGAATTGATGGCGATAGCGAAGAGAGTGCAACTGAGTACCGACCATTGAGGTACTCCATTCTGACTAAAAACACGGGAGCAGACAGAGCCCACACGCACACAAAACACCCGTTTCTCCATAAACTCCCGGAATCACTGGAAGGCGGCCACGACAGACATAAGCAAGGTACGCAATAAGCCAGCCCTCCAGCAAGTGTCATAAGCTTTCTCTAGGTCGAAAAATATGGCCATAGTTTGACACTTTCGTAGAAATCCATTAAGGATGTGAGTCGAGGTGGTCAGTCGAGGAGCGGTATCGGCAAAAGCCGCATTGGATGTTGCACAGAAGTTTCCCAGACTCGAGCCACCATCGTAACCGTCCATTGATCATGCACTCCATCACCTTACAAACTACACTGGTAATATAGATCGGACGGTAACTGGAAGGAAGTCTGCGATCCTTTCCCGGTTTTAATATTGGAACGAGAGCTTCGCGCCAAACCGCATGAAAAACACCCTCATGCCAAATGCGATTATAGAGGCTCAGGATATAAAGCTTACCGGCAGAAGAGAGATGTTGCAGCATTGCGGTATGGATACCATCCGGTCCTGGAGCGGAGTGACGAGAAGATACTAAGGAGGCATCCAGCTCCCGCATGCTAAAATATGAGTTATAGCACTCAGCTTCCGAGGATCGGAAAGAGAACCCTTGAGACTCAACCTCCGCCTTAATGGCACGAAACGCCGGGTGATAATTGGTAGAACTGTACACATTGGCGAATGTGCTGCCAAGGGCGTCGGCAACAACAAACGGATCAACGACGGTGTCAGTTCCCACGAGAACCCACGGTATTGCAGAACTAGTCTGCTTACTGGCAACATGGCGGAGCTTCTCCCACACAACGGATTGAGGTGTTGTACGATTAAAGGTAGACACAAACGAAGCCCAGGAAGCCAGTTTGCTGTCCTGAAAAATGCTGCGTGCCCGGGCGGGGGTTTGTTTGAAGATGATCAAATGCTCCAGCATAGGTTGATGTTGAAAAACCCTAAGAGCTCTACGGCGAGCACGAATGGCATCGCGGCACTCGGCAGTCCACCACGTGACCGGTACTCTTTTAGGGTAGGAAGACGATCGGGGGATTGATTGCTCGGCAGCGGATATCACAACAGAATTCAAGTGCTCGACCATGTGGTCAACCGCATCGAACTGATGGTCACTGGATACAGCCAGAGTGGAATAGAGAATCCAGTCCGACTTAGATAATTGCCAGGTGCCCGAACGCGATGAGGGAATGTGGTGTGAAAGCAAGGTGAGAACACAAGGGCAATGATCGATGGAATGAGTGTCAGATACTACGTTCCATTGGAAGCGGTAAGCATGCTGTGCTGACCAAACAGAAACGTCCAGGTGGGATAGCGTGGTAGAAGAATCGGAAATGAAGGTAGGTTCACCGGTGTTTAAAACAGCGAGATTGTATTGATCGAAAAGATCAGCAAGGGCAGTCCCCCGTGCGCAGGCCTTAGGAGAACCCCAAAGGGGATGGTGGGCATTGAAATCACCCAGCAGAAGAAAAGGTGTCGGGAGCTGAGACAAAAGATGGACTATGTCGGCGGCGCAGAGGGTAGGCGAGGACGGAACGTGGATATTACAAAGAGTAAAAGAGAAACCAGAAAGAGTTTGTTGGACAGCAGCAGCTTGCAAAGTAGTGGTAAGCGAGACCGGCCGACCGCAGATGTTATCCCACGTTATTATCATAACACCCCCATGAGCAGGAGAACCCTCTTCCAGTATAAGATCAAAACGCACCGGAAGGTATTGGTGCAGAGCAAAAGCATCGTGGGGGCGAAGCTTCGTCTCCTGCAAACACAGAACAAGATGGTTATATGCCCGTAATAACAGCTGCAATTCGGCCCTATGCTACGGATATTCCATGTCAGGAGAGCCATGGAGTAAGGGTAGAGGCGTAAGGGTTATCGGCGGTTCAGAGAGACATGAGTTTGCAGCTGGAAGAAAAACAAATGGCGGCAAACGAAGATACACAAAGTAAAGTGGACTTTTTTTGTTCTTTGCGCTTTTTGGGCCTACAATAGTATAGCCCGTGTCATCGTCAGTATCCGCGGATGTTCAGGAACCTGAAGTTTCCCTACGGCTCGTAGAACGAGAAACGAGAACGGGACTTTGAGGGTTTATCAGCGGCCTTCAGTTTTTTGCGACTGCGCTCCTGAGAGGCAGTGGCAGATGGTGTCGGTCGAACTAAGGGCTTACGAACAGATTCTGGATAAATGGCAACTGAGGCAGTGGACCCTATGGATGTTGAAGCCTGCAAAGTCGGTGTGGTCGGCAACTGGTCGGTTTGAGTACACGCGCCGCAGACTGGCACGGTTTGTAGTGCCCCCGAGGTAACAGGAGTGCGGCGGATCGCTGAGGCGTAGCCTGAGAGAGTCGCAGGTTGCAGCTGTTGGAATCGACGCCTGATTTCCGGAAAAGTCAGGCGTTCCTTCACGCGCAACTCCTGGATGACCTTTTCTTCGAGAAATCGCGGATACTGCCGGGAGCCAGAAGCATGGTTCCCTTTGCAATGGACGCAAGAAGGGTCTCGACTACAAGCAGCTTCACCGTGAGCAGGTTGGCCACAACGTTCACAAGTAGCGTCGAAGATGCACCGACTTTGGGTGTGACCAAACTTCTGACATCGGAAGCAACGCATAGGGTTTGGTACATACGGCCGCACAGCAGCGCGTTCATAACCACAGTAAAGTGCCTGAGGTAAAGTGGTACCCTTGAATGTTGGGAACATTGTCCGTAACGCAACTAACTGCCCATCGCGTTTACCTTGGAGACGGTAGGCCTGGCATACCCCTGGTCGGAGAGATTGGAAACAATTTCTGAGTTTGAAAGACCGTCTAAACAAGAACTGGTCACCACGCCCCTACAGGTGTTCAAAGATTTGTGCGGGACCACCTTTATTGGGTAGGAACCCAATAGGACGGCCTTCAGGAGTTCTTTGGACTGGTCTTTGGTCTTGGTTTCCACTAACAGCTCTCTAGTCCTGGTAGCATTGGTCACTTTGCCACAGATCCCGTCTATTTCTCGTTGAATGTAAAATGGCTTAATGTCTCACATAGTCTTAGATTCACAAGCCAAGGTCATAATCAGAAAGCGGTCAAATATAGAAGTTTTGCGCGGAGAGATCATGATGAAAAAGCCCCCTTCCGGAACTGTTGACATCAGCCTGCCATCTGGGGGAAAGAGAAAAAGACACCAAAAATACTTTCCGGTGTGTGCCGCCTGGTAAACCCCTACCAGACCGATCTCAAGGAATACCTCAGAAGGAGTTATCCTCCAGCAACCACTGCTGGTCCATATGGGTAAGCCGTTCACCATGTATAATCCGGCTTTAAGCCCCTACCACAGATAGGTCTCCCCACTTTAGGCCATGTTGTGTAATAACGCAGACATGGACTCAGGGGACTTGTGGTTGATTACACCGGGTTTCCGTTAGCAGTAACACGACCGGTCCGTGATTCTAACCCAACGAAACGCGTTCGTTGAGAGATTAAAACGGACCAGCCCCCAAGGAGGCTACGTGGGTGTACATAGCTGTATGGATGTGCGCCGCACTTAAGGCTCACACATAGGGGCAGTAGGAAGGGTCCACTCAACCTTAACGCCTGAGACCTCCGAAGAGCACACATGTTGGAAGCCGTGCTAGAACCATGGGACAGGAACCATGGAGATAGAATAAAGATCCCTGTTGGTGAGGCAGGAGTTAATAAATCTAAAGCCTTAAAACTAAATATGTAAAGAATAAGCCTAGAAGGGGGGAAGAAGATGAGGCAAGTAAACTCGCTCCCACAAAAACAGACACAAACGCAAAACATGGCTCAGTTGGTGGTGATGGCGGTGAGTGGCTCGGGAACCCCCGGGTGCGCCAAACCCGTACCTACCATAGTAGGCCCCTGTGGGTTTTTTTTTTTTTTTTTTTTTGATGATTGACGATTTTGATCTTAGGTGGAAAATATTTCTTTAATATTTGGTTAGTTCTTGGCTTGTTAATTGGGCCTTATATAGGGGACATTACTGTTCTAAGGGGACATTCTTTTATTGTTGCCATTTACTGCATTGTTATTGTGAGTAATTATTTACTCCAGCCAGATTGGAAGGTTGTAACAATGTATTTCAATTGAAGTAAATTCAATTTGAAGCCAGCGACTGGTTGTTTATTGAAATTGATCCATTTCATCTGGTTGCCTTCCCTGAATTTTTATGTTTGTAATAATTTGGCAAGCTAATTAATACCTTTGGGCGAGTTGCTAGTATATGAGTTTTTATGTTTTTAATAATGTGGCAAGCTAATTATTACTTTTGAGCGAGTTGCTTGGATATGAGTTTTTACGTTTGTAATAATGTGGCAAACTAATTATTACTTTTGGGCGAGTAGCTTGGAAATGAATTGTTGCAAGGTTTGCTTTATCATGGAGTGACAGATGTTTTGTAACCTTTTTTTTTTTCCCCTTCATCATGTCTAAATACATCTGTAGCAATGATAAGTAATGTCACAGCCTTTGATTTATGCTCATAAAAATATTGCTGAAAATGCATAAAATCCATTTCTACCTGTTGCTTTTATCATTATGTAACAGATATGGCACAAATAGGAATGCATGAATAAGGAACTTCAAAAATATTATGTGGTTTTTGGAACTGAAAAGGGAAAACTTATACATGTGTTAGTAAGCTCACATAATAGTTAATAATATTAGATTTGTATATCCTTGTATTATTTTTATTATTATGTGTATTGTTACTTTCATTTTAAATATTACAGTGCCAGCAGCTGGTATGACCTAAAAGTCGATTGTGCCAACTTCCTTCTTAATATATACGTATATATAAACTTGATCCTAGTCATTTTTAAAAACAAAAGTCCAGGATACATAGAATTTTTAGCCATCTTCAAAATAGCCAAACAAAATGCAAAATTTGCACTAACTAGTACTTTGGGGTGAGTTGCTTGGAAATGATTTGTTACAAAGTTTGCTTTATCATGCAGAGACACGTATTTTGTAACTTTTTTTATTTATTTATTTTTTTTTTCCCTTCATCATGTCTAAATACCTCTGTAGCAATGTCACAGCCTTCAATTTATTCTCATAACAATATTGCAGAATGACATAAATTCCGTTTCTTCCTGTTTTGTGTTTTTAACATTACTCAACATATATAGTACAAATAGGAATGCTTGAATAAGGAACTTCAAAAATATTATGTGGTTTTTGGCACTGAAAAGGGAAAACTTATACATGTGTTAGTAAACTCGCATAATAGTTAATAATATTAGACATATTTGATTTGCATATCCTTGTATTATTTTTATTATGTGTATCGTTACTTTCATTTTAAATATTAGTGTCAGTAGCAGGTACGATCTAAAAGTTGAGTATGACATCTCCCTTCTTAACGTATACATATATATAAGCTTGATTCTTGTCATTTTTAAAAACAAAAGTCCAGGATGCATAGAATTTTTAGCCAAACAAAATGCAAAATTCGCACTAACTAGGTCAAACTTGTGCATCTATGACAATCTGAAATAAACTGCTTAAAGAATCCTTTGGTATAGCTATGAATATATCACAGTAAAATTAGTAATATAGCAATTTTAAGGAAATTGTTTATAAATATGAAACAAGGAATTGTTGCTTTTACTTTACAGCTATTATAGACACAAATTTATTGGTAGTATGGAACTAAACATTTTCCTAATCGAGGCATTTCTACTCCATTTTTGCCCTGATATTATAAGCAGAAATTATTCTTCAATTAATTAATTTAACACAATCTTTTATATGTGTTCTGAGATGAAACTGCTCAAATTATACACACAGCTATTGTTGCATATGGCTTCCGAACATAATTGAAAATAAATTACAATGATGTCAGCTAAGTGCTTTTGTGACTCATTTTTATTACCTTAATGTTCAGCTCCTGTATTATTGTGTCAAATGGGCATTTTTCTGTTTTACTTACAATTGCATTCATCCAATTCATATAAAGACAATATATATGAAGGGAAGATATGGGCACTGATATTATGGTTTGTACTCCTTTTCATTGTTTGCCATTCCTATTGAATAATAATAATCTTCAGTATTGTAATGTTATAAACTATCAGGTTTATTTTATGCCAGAACTTGTCCCGCAGGAGTTATGTGCATTAAAATGAAACTGTTGCAGTTAAAAATCGTTAAATGCAATTGCAAATCCCTCACTCTTGGCATAAATGAAATGTGCAGTATTCTCACTTTGAGTGTGTAATCATTCCCTCAGTTGCTTATATGACACACGCTCAATCGAGTCCTGCAGCTTTTGCTATGTAAAGATCAGTAATGCCAACTTAGCTGAAGCAGAATATAGCGCATTGCCTAAACTGTTACCAAAATAAAGTGGTATAGCTACTCAAAAACATGCTTCACTTGACAGATAGAATACCAAGTATATGGAAATTTGTCATACAACAAGATATATTGCCGTTCTAAAACTACATGTTTTCTTTGTCAGTGTAGATTACCATGCAAGGTATTTGGTCTCGGAAACTGAAGTGTCTAGTATTCCTTGTGTTGTTAAGACAAGTAGATTTTTAAACAAATGGTGCATTTTACTGCTTTCTTATTTTCATTGTGCAGTATGTTATTTTAATTGTAATAATTTGCTTTTTTTGTGTTTGTGAAAGATACATGTTTTAACCAAAGTTGTTACAAGAATGCACACATAGTATGATTGATAAAAGTTATGCCACTAGTTGCTGACATAGTCTCATGTACAAATGTTAAAGGTGCTGCTAAACCGTTAATACTACAGGAGAGAATTTCAAATTTGAGGTCCCTCTCTGAGGAACTTGTGTAATCTTATGCAAAAAATGTATATGTTCAAAACTTTATTCATTAATACAAGCATTAACATAGCACTTTTGTTTTCTTCTTGAAACAGGTAGTGCTTTTTTTTGTACAAAGTTGTTATCCTATCTTCATTTAGAATTTTTATGTGTGCATCTATGCTGTTTTTTACATCACTTTTTAATGGAATATTTCATTATTATTATTAACTTGCTATGTACAAAAAAAATTGCATTACATTTAACCTTGTTGGCATCCCTTCCAGTTTTCCTCCACTTACAGAATGCATTAATTCAATGTGAAATTATAATTGATGTGTTCATATATCAAACAGGATTTTAATTCTACTCAATGAAAGGATGAAACATGTATTTCATCCCAATTTCATATAAATACTGTGCTTCTCATCTGATTGTATATAAAAAAAATTCTAATTTGTTTTATACAGCAGAAAAAAGTTCAGTTAAACGTAGATTTCTTCTTGCTGATCATTTTCTTTTCAGGAATTAGCTACCAAACTTATTTCTAAGTCACATCTCAGGCACAATGAATAATTTACCGCACTTTTCAATTTCTCACACATAAATGTTAAATCAGCTATTTGGAAATGTTCGGTAACAATTCATTGGTGCGTGAGATGGGACTTCGAAAGAACTTCGGTAGATAATTCTTGCGTTGAATACGCGAGGAAAGGGAGGGTACAGAATCGCACGCTCGGTCAATATAGAAGTTGGTTATATTATCGACGCTAGGTTAGTTCTAACAACACCCGCGCGAAAGGTTTTAAAAAGCGCCCTATTCGATCCCTTACCCCTACCATGGAGACGACAATCTAGTTAATTGCTACGTTAAATTTTTTCAAATTCAAAGCATTTCATCAAGATGGCCAGCATTATACTAGGAAGCAGACTGCCAGTATGGGCTATTGTTTCACAGTCCTGTTACGTAAAATGTGAATAAACGGAATTAATTGATACTAAGTCCTATCTTTATAATTTTATTTCAGAATTTTCCTTTATTTAGTCCACACTAAAATGCATCTATATTAATGACAATTGGTACCACTAAACCATTTTATACTTCCGCTGAACTCCAGTAGAAAGGGACATCTATTTACAGCAGTACAAGATAATTTTGGTGTGCAGCGCTCGAAATGTCACCTTTCGAGACAATTTTTTGCGGAACCTTGACTCAGCACCGGAAGTTCCTAATATAGTTGGCTTGCTCTGAAAGACTAAATCTATCTTCATTGGCGTCAACAATGGGGGACGGTGGTGTATTCATCGTGAAGGCATCTGTTGCTGGATCTATAAACTTCCAAATCAAAATTCATGATATGGCTCTTTTTCTTAATGATGTAGATCTTCTCCCAGACATCTAATCCTGTGGGTTTATATGCTGGTTTTAACATTTTTATATTTGGTGTGATTTCGTGCCCTGATGTCCAAAAATTATGGGCTACTGCTGATTTTTCTATTTGTTTGGGTAATTATTTACAAGTTGGGCCGCTAACTCTCTCCGCTGCGACTTATGCCAGTTTTGCACTCTTAACGGGACCGGTGTGGTTAGAGAGGGATTATGGGTGGGGAGATGGTTTAAAAAACTAATGTTGTATCCATTGCGCTGTTAGGAGTTGTTAGAAATATCGATAATGAGGTACTACCATTATATAAAATTAGAAACATAAATTTATATACACACACTAACCTAAACGGATTGGAACCTAACCTCGCGCTAAATTTGAAATCCACAGGCTTTAAAATTGTCATCATAAATACAGAGTCAATCAATCGCACTTAGTTTCATTCGATTTTAGAATGGCCGAAGTTCTGCACAATAAAATTCACTGAACAGCTGTATCTGCGTGAAACATACTTGTCATACATCAGCACAGCGTCTAGCGACATATGCCGGTGTTGCATTCCACAACACTGTTCGCCTGCCGCCGACAATGAAACTTAGGTTTTAGGCACTTTAGTGTGTAGTATTATTATATATTTACATTGCAAAAGTACTACAAGACTTCTTTATCTATATTCTACTCCTTCTAGGCGGCATACTTCATAAATATGCACAAAAAAGGATCGCTACGCGCACGTAATAAATTAGCGTTTAACTTAATTACGGAGCTTTTCCGATAAAAAAATTGGTGAAAACGTAACAAGTATAAACCAAACATACAGTCAAACCACAATTTGTTTAATTTCTAGAGGGGCCCAAGTTCTCTATAATTACCTTTGTTTGTATTTTAGGTTTCTCATGTTTTCCTTTAATCTGGTCTCCAAACTTCTGTTTGTCCTTCCAATATACACCAGATTACAGTCTGAGCAAAGGGTAGCACACGACACTGCGGCACCATCTCACTCCGTAGTAACAATAAGAGTAGTTTTGTTTATAAATTTCTGACACACTTCAAATATTTAAAAAAGAAAAACCGACTAATCTATTCAAAATCCAAAAAATACCGTTTGAAGTGCCTATTATTTGCAAGTCATCCAAGTTGTATAAAAATCCACTATTTCAGGAGTTATTTTTGTTCTAAACTTGAACTCAGTTGTATTTATTCGTTTATTACATTTGGGGAGGGGTTGCGATATGATCATGCTAGTTGTAATATTTGGTTTTTTTCTTAAATATACTTCCTTGCTAAACTTCTGTCATCTATGTTTTGTAGTGGATGAGGCTATTTTTTCACCTTTATATACTATATAACGAATGTAAAGGATAAACCGTAGCAGATGGAGACAAATATGTATACTTGATGGAATATGTATGTATACTTTTATTAACAGTAACAATTTTGTTAATTAAAGACTGCAAGAACAAAACAATGTACATACTACTCCAGTCTGTCTTGCCAATCACAACGCCTTATAAAAGGATATTTCTGCCAAGGCCTGCATTCCACTCCTGCTCGTCTAGCCCCACCCCATCAACCCCAACACCTAACACACACACACACACACACACACACACTCTCTCTCTCTCTCTCTCTCTCTCTCTCTCTCTCAAGAACCCTTCACTAGTGAAAAATGTCCACAACGACCGAGGTCATTCAACCCCTCGTGCTGGGCCTCAAGACGATGTGCCACGTGTACGGAGCCTCCCCCACCCTGACATTTCCGGAAAACCAACACTGCGATTACATTCATTTTCATAAATGGTGCGAAACTGCCCTTTGCGGTTAGTATGGGAAAAATTTGCATATGAAGTACATAAAACAAGTTCATTTTGAATCTTTTCTATCCCAACGAATCATAAATGCCATTGATTATTTTGTTAACGTATAACTGCCAAAACTTGAGATTCCAAGGTAAGAGGCTTTAATGTCTTCCAGCCCATAATGAAATAAAGCGCATATTACTAGTAGCTTACATTTTTGTGAACTTATTTCCATACACATTATTGAATAAATGTTACTAGGAATTAGCAAATTTGAAACAAAATAGTTGCCATCCTGTGTCACTTACCAATTTTCTCATGACTGTTTTTCAAGAAGGAAGTGGAAGTGGAAGTCGGAATGAGTTCGATAACCCAAGAATCACAATATTTTTTGTTCCACTAAGTTTAACATCCTTTAACCTGGTAGGTCATATCGGACGATGGATGAATGGGATGGGTGATATGCTACTCAAATAAGCCCTGGTCAATGGAGCTTTGCGTTACCCGACATTTATCTTCTCAGGATAAAGGAAAAACGGGAGGGGGGAGACCTATCCGGTAACTCCCCCGCAAGCAACATTCGACCTCGGGACCTCGAATGTAATTCTGGGTACATATTCAACAGCCTTACATAAATCAGATTTGGACTGAACATTTTAAATAGGTACACGTTTGTTGCATCTGCCAAAGTATTTGCAGTATAACGAATCAGATAGTATGATGCGCAGGTATTAATTTGTGCGTAAATATTGAACGGTTTCCAATAATGAGAAAGGCATTATATACATAACTGTGACAAGCACATTGTATTATTTTGCAATATATCAGTCTAATACTATGCGAGATCAAACCACAACGGTTGGGACGATTAACGTGAGGTATCACCACAGCTATGGTTCAACGGTTGCATTGCAAGGTTAAAGCATAAATACGAGTACTACATAAATCAACTAGGTTAATAATGCGAGATTTAGTGTACCGATTCCTATAACGTCTCGTGTTTGTTTGGCTCCTGATAGGTGAGCGAGCAATTGACTACCTAATTGAAATTAGTTTTAGATTCCCCTTCTTTTATTCAAAACGAAATATTAACCGTTGTTTTTAGTTGGTTGAAAAAAATAACCGAGTGTGCCACTTCTTCTAGGAAGTACTTGTTCTACTTCCTCACCCCACAGTCTGGAACTAACGCATTATTTTAAGATCAGAAGCATTTTTTATTGTTCATATACTTTGGTTACACCGCTTAGCACTACTTCAATGCGTGATCTGGATTTGGAACTTTTGTTATTCTGTCATTAGAGCCGCTTTATAGTTACTTACTAGTGTGTTACACACGTGTAGGGTCGTAAACGCAAAGCGTGGCCCAAGGTGGAAAACCCTAAACCGCAAAGTGTAGCTGAAGGATGTTTTAATAAGTAGAGTGGAGCAGTTGCGGCCGAAGACCGCGACTTCGGAATGACGATAGGGCATAGCCAAGTGAACTATGAAACTAAAACCCCAATGATCCCAAGAAGTCAAAACTTTGCCAATCTGGCGCATTTCATATCTGAACAACTTGGATGGCCAGTTGAAGTTTTACCCACCATTTAAACTACTTCCTAAGAGAATTGTAGTGTGTGTGTGTGTGCGCGCGCGCGCGCGTTTTGCAGCCATCGTACATCTTTAACGCATTTTGTTGATTTCAATGCGGAGTTTAGGTAAATTGCGGAATATAATATTCACCATAGCTAAGAAATGAAATTACATTTTTTACTCTCCACGTGACTGTTAGTCCTGCAACTATCAGCGCCGGTTTGTCATGCGCGAGCGGGGTGTGGTTTCTCCAGTACCATTTCCTATTAACCTTGCCCTCGACTCAGGTATTGATCCCATTCGCTGTCTGTACTACGCACTAATATATGCCGTCAAAACAATTGTAGCCTTCCGTTGTTTCCCTTACCTAAATTATAATCCCACAACTTTGGTGTAGGGTTGTAGCACCTACAGAAGAAAAAAATGCATCACGATGCAAGTTATGTAACAACCAACGCTGCTTCATACTTAATGATCCGTTGTTTTGTATGTCAAAAATAGTACGCAGTATCAGAGCCTACTTTCACCGACTATGACTACATTATCTGGAAAAGAAATTAACTTTAAAATGCAGGAAGACATTTGCGCAAGAGATTTAACACCAGCATCGAGATTTCACCCACCATCCATTACTTCCTTCTTCCACGATTATCAAGTGAGATAGCACTATCTAATTTTACCCATTTTATCTGTTCCTATGATATTGCATAACTTTACGATGGTAATAAACATGTAACCATTACAAAACAAATTGAGTATCTCCTCTTTGTAAGGCTAGTACTTCCCTCAAAACCTGCGATATTATCACCATTATCGTAAGTTTGGACCGACGTTTTAATTGACATTCTTGGACATTCTGAATAATTTTATTACAAATCAGCTAATTTAAAGCGTTCAAGTATATAAAATATGAAGGTAATGGAATTTAAAATCCCCGCTTGCGATCCTCCTATAAGTTATTACAAGCATTTGCGAGGTTTTGGCCAATCACATTTTATCAAAACCGTGCAATGTTTAGAGATATATTCTTTCCCTTGATTTCATCTGACGACTAACAGATTTAAGCGACTTGGGCTACGCAGTATTTTAACTAAAAGCTTGCAAAGAGCCCGGACGTCTTGGTGGTAACATAATATTACCTTTTTAAGCCTATGCAGAAATATTTTAATGTGCAATATTCGAGCTTAAAGGACGAGCAAAACCATTGCCATTTCACATGTGGAGCATTAAACCAGGTAGTCAAAAAAGAAGTATTCGATTATTTACGATTTTTGTTCCTTTCTCACATACTGTAAACAAACCTTTCAACATTAGCACAAAACTTGTTCTAATTAAGTACAAATAAACCTAATTTTAAGTATCTTTGAAACGACTACTGATAGTTCAATTGGACTTCGTACCCGAAACACTTACCAGCTTCCTTTTCACAAGACTTTGGAGAAGAAATGGTGAAAGGCTAGTCGTCCAAAATAGTTAAGTGCGGTTTTCGCTAACTCAAACCAAGACGTAATACGAGGTAGAAGATATTTTGCACTAACCAAAGAAACGGTAGCAATGTACTGATTAAATAACACCATTTAATCCTCAAGTCTCTGAGCCGAATGGCAGGGGAATCGTAACGGAAAGCACGTATATAAACGTACAGTCGACAACGCATGTGGTGGGGAGAGCAGAGTAACGACCATGTAAAGACTGAGTGAGGAGAGTAGACGGCGCCAGTTTCCTGACGCTCGGCCAACCAGATTGCGAACCTGGTGGCGGCGACCAATTGCAAAACTAGCACTAGTATTACTGAGACTTCAACAAACTTCGATTACTCTCCGACTATAACCTCTTCGTCACGCTTGGCTGAGTTATATTTTATTTTACATTTCAAACTCTAAGCCAATCTAGACGAGGGCAGAATGAATAAAAGTTCTTTGCTTCTTCTCAAATCAAACAACGTAATTAATTCCCTGCTTCTTCAAAACAAATGTGTTCAACTCCTTTCGGACATAATACTCATATCGTATGCCATATTATTTGCATTTTCCGACCACAATCCTTAATTTCTAAGGGATTTATTTAGTTTGAGCCGAAAATAGGTTTTAATGGTGTGCTAAGTAGTAGTGGTAGCTACTCTGTACATACTAAGCATTTTTCTTGTAAGTATCACGCTTCCATGGGGAATTGAAATCCATTTGAGTACATTTACCGTATGGAAACGCGGATTCGAATCGAATTGAATCTTGAATGCGACAAATAAACTCTTCTCCTGCTATACTCGTTGCACGCGTTAGTCACATGTTAATACTTTTTGTTTATTGCTTTGTGTAGATTATACGAGAACGACTTTTATGGTTTATAAAATTTGCAATGTGTTCTCAAATATAATTATTTATTATTATATGATATATAATTATATTAGACAGGGTAACAACTAGCAATATATTTAACAGGTTTGCCAAACCAATTCCAAGTTGATCAACATGAAACGTTGAATAAATTTACTCTCCAAGCTTGCGAATTCAAAACGATCTCAATTTGTATTGAATTTAACATGTGAAAGGAGCATCATATTGAGATAGAATTGGACTCAAATCGATTTCAATTCCCGTGGAAACGTGGTAAATAACAGTTTGATTGTGTTATGTTCGGAGGTTTTATTTTCCGTTTATTTGTATCCTTATTTGGAGTGAGGTTCCATCAAAACACATATCCTGTTAAATAAAAAGGGCTGCAGGAAGTTACCTAAACCTGTTACACCCTTGATTTTCTTTACATAAAAGTAAATAACGGGAGTACTTATCTATTGACAATTGTAGATGAAAGCTTGATGTATCCCGCGGGGTGGAGGTCTTGAGATGCTTGAGATAAAAGAGGCAATAAAACTGGCTTTCTGTAAATGAGATTCATATCACCAACGTGACAGGCGATTCTTCGCATTACTGTGAATTTTAGCATTGTTTTCAGCAACTCTGCATTTTCACTTTGAAACTACATTGATTCTTAAGTAGGTTTAATTGTTTTTTCACACAAGCCGTATGTAGGACAGGGGTTGGATAGGTAGAGTCAGACTGAAAAATTCAATGTCATAGTCGGGATTTGAACCACGGATCTCCCGGTCTCTAGCCGGTTGCTCTTCCACTGAGCTACCATGGCAACATGCCGGCATAGCATTGAATTTCTCAACTGACTAGCATGTTTCCCGGTAAACCACCGGGTGATCTCAAATTATTTTGAGATGGCAATCCCAATGGCGACTTACAATGTTGCAAGTACTTTAAGTCCCAGGATTCATAGTATAGCCAACCTGCGGGGACGTCTATAGTAGGCATGAGGAAGAGGGGTGACAGGAATGCAATCAAGTATTTATCCATTTTATCCTTTCCATCACCAACTGCAAACCACCGCTCTTTTCCGGTTCTGTTTGTTTACGGATACACACGTCTTTACAGACAAGGAAAGTTTCAAGTCATGCAATGGCGGAACCGAAGAGAAATCTCTTTTATTGGTTTTGTGATCACGTTCTGAAATTACACAGTTGCTAAAAAAATACATATGCAACAAAACAAATTTTCATAGTTTAGTTTTTAAAATATACTTATATAAAGAAAACTTTCCATTTTCAATGTTAAACCCATGGAATAAATCATGAAAGAATAAAATATGATGCGAAAAAATGTCTTACATCAAATAAATAGAAAACTAACTCCAAAACATTTACAAAAGAAATAAAGAATCTAGAATGTCAGTATTGCAGAAGTATGCAAGTATGAGTTTTGCTCGACATTAACTTGTCTATGTTAGGAGTCAAGTTTATGAAATTCCATCGCAGCGCAGATATAAGATGCATGTTTGTTATTCGTAATTTTTTCCCTGACTTCACAATGTTCACTTTTACTTTCTCTAGCCCCGTATGTACAATGTAGGGATAGAGAATGTATTGTATTCCACCCAAAAATTCGATGTCGAAATTTCACCGAAAATATATGTTTTGGGGTCCCATGAGTTCGAAAAAGCACTTTTCGAAAAATGTCCGTGTGTGCTTGTATGTATGTCTGTGGACAGTATAGCTCAAAAACGAAAAGACCGATAAATATCAAACTTTGTATTTAGGTTTGGTATCTTCAAAGGGTGCGACACGAAGAAATTCCCCGCAGCACAAACTACCCTTTACATGGAATAATTTTCGAACAATTTTATGTTCTAAAAGCTGGCTCTAACGATTTTGATTAAAACGCCGTATATATACTAAAAATATTTACGTCCAAAATAAAATGTATATCTTAAATTTCTGGGAATAGCCTCTGAAGACCTCTTTATTCTGGATGAATTTTACCGAAGTTTGCTTAACTGCTAAATCGCAAGAGATAGATCTACACAAAAATGTAGATCTCGTCAAAACACACAATTTATGTCCTTTACGTGTGGAGTTAACCATTTCCGAGATATTCCTTATTATTGGTTTCAGTTGTAAAGTACTTATACTTTTCTCAGACAGGAAGTGTCCGTTTTTATTTTCTTCTACTCCTGGTCAAACAAAGAAGCGATTTGCATTGACAATCGCATAGCAATAGCTTAAAACATTTGACTATGACTTTAGCATAGCGCATTCCTTTAGTTCCCTTCTACTTATAAGCACCTAAGTAATAAGACAATTCTGCTAATGTTTATCTCGATTAGCATTATAAGAATTTTGCAGAGCAGCTACAGAAAGTCATATGAGTTAACGCATCAGATTTTTTAAAACATTGTTCACATAGATCCAAATGGTGCTAATAGCCGACCAGCAAAATTGATTTTCGGGGAGAGCTTTAAAGAGCTCTGTCCCAACCTTCCTTGACAATCTCAGAGCTGTGCGGTTTTGAACATCTGTTAATTCTAATGGTAAGGCAGCAGATGCTTCGATTGGCTGAACAGAGAAATTATCATTAAATAGCCGCCATTCTAAATACATGCATTGCAGATCAGAAAATCTCTCCTCGAAACTCCTGTACAAAACGTTTAGAATGGCTTTATATTTCTCACTGTGTCCAGAGCAGAAATAGTGTTTTGTAAGTTAGGAAAATGGTGGAAATTTGCTTTGAAAATAAATTCAGTTTTGTCATGAATGATATTACGGAATCCATTAGATCTATGATTGTGTGGTTAGGTCCCTGTAATGCAGTATTTTAGTTATCTAAATGAGTGGATAAACCTGTGAGAAAAGCGAGGTCACTTATTCACTCTTCATCAGCTAGTTTTGGTACTCGTATATGTTCGGGTTTCAGAAAAATGTGTAATTTGCTTCTTAAGGTAAAGAAACGTCTCAGCATTTATCTCTTCTTAACAATCGCACTTGACAATAGGAATATCTGTGTATTGGGCTCCAATTTTATCTAAATATGCTTGAATTCAACAATGGCGGAGTGCTGTCCCTTTAATGGCATTAACAGATTTTACCACTGGCTGCATCATCTAGTCTAGAAATGCGACTTTTGCACATACTGCTTGCAACTAATTCATTTGACCCCTCATTAATATATTTTGGAAATCCTTGTAATATGCCTATGAAATCAATCGCTTTTCCTCTCATTGCGAGGGCGCCATCTATAGCAGCACAAACAGGTTTGTCACAACTTGTAGAATACCATCGAAAATATCCTCACCCCTTGTAGTGTTTACCAAAGAACCAAGCTTGAGAAACTCTTCAAATATATTGAGTTCAGAAGTCACAGCGCGTATAAAATGTTTAATTGAACAGTGTCTTTAATATCGGTGCTCTCATCAATGGCTAAATTTATGTTTTTTAAGTTAATATTTTAATTGATATGCGATAGCATTAGCCATTTCGGCAATCCTGTATATAACAGTTCGTCGAGAGAGCCATATTGATTTAAAATTTTCTAACTTTTCTGGACAAAGCTGCTCGGAGACCATGGTTAAATACTCTTTAATAAATTCTCCTTCCGGAAAAAAATCGTGCTAAATGTATTGAGGACAGATAAAGTGACTCGGAGATGTTTGATGTTCAGCAAATCTTAGCTAGCGCGCCTCCAGATTTCAATGCATGCTTCAATTCTTCTAATTTTTTACGTCTGCGTGGTCCTATTTACAAAGAATAAGGAATTAAATTAGTTTTGAAATCTTTAAATCACTACTTAAATTGTCACTACTCTAGTATCAGGATTATCATTGTACTAATGGTGACAACATTCTGTTTACAGTCAGTGAGTATAATTTGATACACGTAACAAAAGTGTGTTTGTATATATGTGCATTTCTTTATAATAGGGCATGCAGAGGATGATTAATAAAATAAAATGTATGTATTATGGAATGTAGGTGTGGACAATTATTATTTATTAGTAAATTCATATAAAACATGCGATACATAAATAATTTAAATATGTACCTGCCAAATTCGTCTTGGCGTAATCCCTGATACATTTGAGGGGTTGACCGGTTCTCTGAGGTAGATAGATAATAGCGGCGGCATGGCCTAATAACTATCCGGTGTGGACGCGGTCAAAACTACGATGTAGGGGAAATGACACATTTCTTGCAATCTATGGTCTATAGTTAAATGAAGCAGAATATTACAGGTATAGGCGCCGAACTTATTATACATTGGGGAGGCAGGATTGTGCAATAAAATCGATTGTAGAAAAACATATTTACTGCAATTACTAATGTAAAAGGTGTATAAACACAGTATAATATAGGCACTTTCAAGTGTCTGAAAATTAAATATATGAGTCATTAATTTAAAGTTTGAAGAAAAATAATGCTAAAAGTTTGTTAGGTTTAACGGTTTTCGGCAAATGTGTTGCGATTTACAGATATATATCGACACGAGTGCCAGAGGTCGTTTAGATGTGGACTCATGAACGGAGGTACTGCGGTTCATTTTCTACCAGGGCCTTGCTATTTTTTTCCAAGTTTTCCTCAGTCCTAGGAAGTGGTCCGAAGGTTTCGCTTCGAGGATGACGGTAGAACACCAGTAGAACACAGCGCTCTGCCGGAACCTCCAGCAACGGAATGTGCCAGCGCTCACAGCCGCTGCAGACTCCCGGCAGTTGCGGCCGCATCAAACCGCCGTCACCGCCGAGTGCCCAAGCATTTGCCCACACCTCATTCGCTGCAATCTGGGGATTCTCCAGCCATAGCCACCACCGCCAAATCGCCGACGCCGGCACAACGCTCCTCAGTCGACATCCACCAGACAAGTTCCCCGTGATCTTCCGATGCGCCTGCTGGCCACCGCCTAGCGCCTCTGCTGGCCTTCGGTACAGAGGGCCACGAGAATACAATCCGGAAGAGGGCCCTCTCCACTAGTCCGGCTCAGGTCGGAGAATACTAAGCAGCCTTGCGCGAGGGCCTGCACATGTTTGAGCGTCGCCTGGGCGCCAAGGCCAGCCGAGGGTCCCGGCATCGCCCCTGCCGCCACTGCTGTGCATTTGGCCACCAAGAAGACACCTGAACAACTCAACCACACTGCCACTACTGTGGTGCGCCTTCGCTTACAGCCGAATGCACAGCACAAGTACTGACGAACCTTCGCTGACACTGCGCCACCTGCAGTGGCTTCGGCCACCTTAGGCCAGGCCCAGAGTACCCGCGCAGCAGAGATGTACAGGCGTCAGTTACTCCAGCACCTCCCGCCGCCCCCACAGCCGCAGCACAGTTATCTCCACCATCGCCAACACTACTCACCCCCAGAGCAAACCACCGCAATAGACAACGGCATTACAGTTGCCATCCAGGATCTTCAAGCGCAGGTCCGGGAAATCAGCACCAGACTGGCACTGGTCGAGGAGACATTCTCGGCCATCACAACCACCACCACCGCTCTGGACGCATCCTTACATCGACTCCATAACCTAGAGGATGGAATCCGGGCTTACAGGAAGCCAACACCATCTCCGTAGCTGCTCTGGGGATGTTTGTCTCCAGCACTGCGCAAACTATCACGAATAGAAATCCATCAACAGCAACAGACTTCAACATAACCACCACCACCACCACCACCACCACCACCACCACCTGAAGACACCACTCAACATCACCCTCATCAGGAGCAGCCACAACCTTGCACTGGCCAAGCCAGCAATCCACTAACAAACACAGATGCAGCGCAACTACCACGGCAAGCAACATTACCCACAAGGACCTATTGGACTTCACCCACGACATCGTCATACCACCAGCAGAGGAACTTCAAGACGACTTTCCATTGCCAGTTTACGCAATGACTACACTGGAACGACAGTACCTTACGAGATGCCAACAGATACAACCGGATTTTCAACGAAACAACAACATACCAGAAAACAATGATTAAAGCACCCCGATACACTTCCTGTTTAACCTTTCCTAACTCCCCGGGTGGCAGTCAGAGCGTTTTGGTCATGACTGTCAGCCATAATCACCGCTACGTTCTCCTGGGCCACTTTTCGGCCAGCAGCAAACCTCCCACACTAACGAGGGTGCTTAGCGGAACCTCCCTACCCCGAGTTATCTCCTTCGATTCCGACACTTCCTTCCACTCCCGCACTTCACCTAATGGCGAAAAAAGCCATTCTGTCTACCCTCCAACTCTCTGTCTCCTCTTTCCATAAAACTACTCAGTCCTCATAACATCCAAATGCCAGGGAGGTAATCTAAGGTGATGTCTGAAACGCTTCCGTACCAAATTCCCTTTCCAATTAACATTTAATTTCATATAGCATTAGTGTCCACCGCCTATGGTGCCGCATGCAGTACTATCTGTCCAGATTCAAACTTATTTCCAAGAAACAAGAATTTGCTTACTAGCAATGCAGAACTAACGTACAACTAGTATATTTTGCAACATTGTAATCCTGCCTGAGAAAGCTGCAAAACGGTGGTTCTATTGCACTCACTAATGGCTTTACACGGGGGGAGTGGAATGGGTAAGCAAAGTCTTGCTTCTCGGAAATTAAGTTTGTTAAGAGTCTGAAAGACAGTACGAACGGACATAAGATCATTCCTGCTTTTAAGTTTAACTGCCAATGGATGAAGCTCCAAGATCCCTGGCTTCTTCACGAAAATATTGTATGACAGCAACAGCGTTTATGCGAATACAAGAAAATTCCATCCTAGACCACAAAAATGACAACAGTAATTTTAAATGTCTGCAACTGCTTAGATGTGGGGATAGTCTCGAACTGAAAAATAGAGCAACACGACTTTTATAAGTGAATTTCTTAGCAAAATGAATTGTATTTTGCATCACGCCTGACTTCGAAAGCAGGTCACAGATATTAAACCTGCAAAATATGTTCTATAATGTTTAATTAAACTACGGATGTGTCTACACAAAAGAAATTCATTATTTGGTGCTCACATTCCGATCAGATGTTAACTGAAACTGAAACATGGGTTGCGTCATCATTCCTCTTGTTTATCAGTTGAATATTGCATGTGATATAAAGATAATCCGTTACAATACATTATATATATATATTATAATGTATTATTTTAATGAGAAGGCTATCTTGAAATTTTAGGGGAGCCTTAAGTAAAATTGTTGAGGGGGCGATGCCCCTGGTTTTGTAAGTTAGAGGGCACAGAGTGTAGTAGTGCAGTGTAGTCTACCGGAGGGAATTCCGCACCTCAGCCAGAGATAGGCTTTTTGTACGTCAGACCCCAGAAGGAGAGGATGAGATGAGAGTATTACAGAGGGCAGCCGGAACCAGACTGCGACAGAGAGTCTTCGTGGAAGGTCCCTAACAATTCCCAAGCAGCCCTTCATCTCGACGCGGTGACCGCTAGGATACCACGTCTCAGGTCTGAATAAATGCCCCTGAATATACCGATGACCCCCCCAGCGTCATTCAGCCGCCGAGAGTTGGTTTCCAAAGCGCAATCATCTCCACGAGAGGGCACCACTACCGCAGTCCTCGCCGAGACTTACAACACAGAAAGAAAGACCAGATGGCTAAAATGGAGGGACAGAAATTCGGGCGAATGAAGAACGCTCTCCAGAATTCGCCTAGTGACCCGGGGAACCCCCGCAAAAACCCATGGGTCAGAGATGTCGGCCACGGGGAATCGACCCTACGATCTCCCGAATAAAGAGTCCTTCAGAGGCTATTCCCAGAAAATACAAGATATACATTTTATTTGTGATATAATATCTTTAATATATGGCATTTTAAACAAAATTGTTACAGCTATTTTTGAGAAAAACAATATTTTCAAACATGTTTCCATGTAATGGGTAGTTTAGGGTGGGAGATTTTATTGAAAATCTTCGTGTCACATCCTTGGAAGATAGCAAAAATAAGTACCAAGTTTCATATTTAACCGTATTTGAGCTAAACTGCCCACACACGAACCTTTTTCTAAAAATGTATTTGTACTCAGGGGACCTCAAAACATATTTCCTAACATCGAATTTTTGGGTGGAATGCAATACCTTCTCTGGCTACTATGTACGCGTTAGAGAAAGTAAAACGCAAATGCTTTGCAAAGGACAACAAGCCTTTACACACGAAAGAATTGGACACAATAGGAGAAACAAATACTCTGAAAACAGTGAAAGTTAAGAATAGAACATTAAAAGCATATTGTTTTACGTATCTATTATTTATTTAGTTACTTTTAAATAGAAATGTTTCAATAAAAGTCTCACTGTCTAAAGGAATGCAAAAACCTATTTTTGTAGAACATTATAAGACGTGCCATAAGAGATAAAGATGATGACGAAAGTGATTCATTTCACTATATTAGTTTGTAACTGTATGGATGAAAATAATAATTTAAAGACCTCGCAATATATCAATTTAAATAGTTCCAAGGCTTTTTAAACAACCTATAGTTCCTGTTAAATATATTATTGTAATATTGCTTTGGTTATAAAAACGCACTCGTGTAATCAGTTATTATTCTTACTATTTGATCCCTTTTTGGGGTCCCCTTTCCTTAATATATGTGCTTCCTGTCCATAATCATAACCATCATCATCATCATCATCATCATCATCATAATCATCATCATCACCACCATAGCGACCGCAGGTGAGATTTGTGGTGGAAAAAGCGGCGCTGCGGCTGGTTTTCTCCGGGTTCTCCGGTTTCCCCCGCCATCGCATTCCACCGGTGCTCCATCTTCATTCATGTATCATCAGTGTCACCGCCTGCGGTGCCAATAAGTAGTTAAAGCGCGCGTTAAACACTACCAAAAGAAAGAACAAAAAAACCCTCACCATAATCAACCACAAGTTCATTATCAACATTTTAAGCCGGTCTTCCTGCTCTTACTCCTCTCCACAATCTTGGATCACATAATCTTGTAATTATATTCCTGGAAATGTTTGTTATGGAGAAACATATAGCATATTCTCTTTTGCCTGGCCAAAATACCTTTGTGTTATAACACGTTCCTTTGCGAGATACCTACAGAGAATCTATATGCTGTCCATAACCCTCATCCTTAAGAAATAACGCAGTCACATAATAATAATAATAATAATAATAATAATAATAATAATAATAATAATAATAATAATAATAATAATAATAATAATAATAATAATAATAATAATAATAATAATAATATCAACAATTATAATATTAATAATAATAATAGCAATAAGAACAATGTTATTGTTATTGTTTCTGCACACATCGGAATTTTGCTTCCCTTGTAAACAACGCCTTTCTTGGTAATGATTACGTGTACACGAAATTTCGGTTTCTTGTTTATGATATGGGCATAATCCAAATCTCCAATTGTACCAGGGAATGCAACACAGATGCTTTAGTTATTTGAAATGCAGCTGGTTTGGGTACTGAATTCTGTAAGTCTTTGTAACTGCATTGCTATGCCACTCTGAAACCCAGGGTTTACTACTTGCGGTCGAATTGTCAGCATTCTGGCTTCTCACCCAAAGCTTCCGCGTTCGATTTTCGGCTGGGACAAGTAATTCTTTTTTAACTAAAATCATCATCTATTCCCACAAAGTTTCTAAGTATACTTTAGTGTGTGTGTGTGTGTGTGTGTGTGTGTGTGTGTGTGTGTTTAATAGTATAAAATTGAAAAAATAACGTAACTAAACCTTACAGTTCAGCGACAAATTACTAGCAGTTGTTTCTTAAGTAAAATATGACCACAGAAGTTAAAATGAGCTATATAAATAGGTACTAAAATCTTGGAAAATGTTTATTTTTATACACTAAAAATGTTAAACAGATGTGATAAAAAGTAATATATACGTGCTATAGCAAATAAAATAGCTTTTTAAACATCTAAATGGTTCATCTAATAGAAATGTACCTGGTGCTCATCAGACATAATTCCTAGAAGGGATCACCAAATACAGTAGAGTTACTGTGTACGACCACATGCTTCCTCAAATTTTCCATCCTGAAAGATTGACGATTGCCAACAAGAAGAACCTTGGATTTTGAAAATGATCACTCCACGTCCCAAGAAGTAAGTCTAGCGTAATTATAACATGGAATGTCACTCACATCAATAATCTCATGTTGCCCATCCAACGCATTTGAAAATTTACACATTATGTTAAATCCACTATTATTTTCGAACACTTCCCTGCATTTTCTTTTTAAAAGTTGTGCTTCAGGACCAGAGAGAAGATTAAGTTTTTTTTTTTTTTTCTTTTTCAAATCATAAACTACTTGAACTGCTTCTCTCAAAGGCATTCCTAATGATTCAAGTTTGTTTATGGACTCACAGAGGAAACACAGATTTGCGAAAATGTGTGCTGTCATTTCTTAACACAGTGTTACTTGACAGTTCTTGAAGAATTTAAATTAAAGTGGCATCTTTACAATTAAGTTCAGTTATGACAGCAGCAAAACCATCCATGTTTTCTGCGTAATATTGAGCTACGGCCTACGATGTTTTCCAGCGAGTCACCACTCGCATCTCAACTAGACGATCCAGATTTGTGGTGGACAAAGTGGCGCAGGGGCGGCTTTTCTCTGGGTTCTTCGGTTTTCCCCGCAACCACATGCCACCGGTGCTCTCTCCTCATTTCATCGATCATCAGTGCCATCGCCTGCGGTGCCAAAGTAGTAAAAGCGGGCGTTAAACACTACACACACACACACAGACTGTTTCAAAATGACACCAAACGAAGATAGCATCGATTAGCTTACACTTTGACTTGTTCGAAAATTGATGTAACTTTTAAGCTCTTCTATTTAAAGTTTTATGTGTGTTTAAAAAATCACACACATTTGAGATTAGGCAGCGAAGGAACAGCGGTTGTCATACGCCACGTAAACAACCTCAGAACGTACGAAACACATAACAAAACCCACATGCTACGTTTTCCATTACTAAGGTGACCTGTGCCGCGCCGGCGTGACTATCAAACCACCCCTACACCACGCGACTGGGACCTTCGCTACCAACCGGTATCTCTCTTGGAGTGCGCCGGGCACGTGCTATTTGGTTATGTACGAATGCTTAATCCATGGTGATTTTATGGGTGTTTTTGTATGTGCCGAATTTAGAGCTGAAAATTATATTTACGTTTCACGTACTTATGACCAACAAGGTCCACATCTTCGTTTGGTCGTTTGGAAACACCTGTATATATATTAAAAAAAAACGAATCACCACAGCCACAGGAGGCAGCGGAGTGTTCGGATTTTTGTTCTAAAAAATTCAATTCCTTTTAGGGGACTTGAACACTTTTTTCCATTAGAAATCAACTTGTCAATGTCGGGATACATGACCGTAATTTCCTCACATATTCTATCCAATCCATGCACAACACATGCAACATGAATCATTTAGGGATAACTAACTGCAAGTCCTGCTGCTACCTTTTTCATAAATGGTGCAGCATCAATCAAATATAACAAAAACAATTGCCATGTCGCACACCATTTGGCCACAATATTTGCATTGGTTAATTAAATATCTGGCAACAGTCATCTGGTTCGCAGCAGGCATGTCTTGGCAAGCCAGTAGAAAAGATGACTTTGAAATTTCAGAATCTGCAGATTCACCTATGCCCACCCATATTTTTTCATAAACACAAATGTTGCATATATACGTCACAGTTTCTTTGTAGCACTTGGGAAGATAATGTTTTCGCAAAGTTAATTCATCAGATGTGTCAATATTTGCATATTTTGTCAGGATGTTTTAAACTGAGGTTGGTTCACTTTCGAGATGGGTATGTCTGCTAAAACTAATGCTCTGCACATATCCTCACAATACACTGAACATTTAGAAGGCCCTGCTGAAATACTTGGCACTGGATCATTAATAAAACAATGTTTTTGCTTTGTTGTTGTTTGTTTGTTTGTTTTTTGTAAAGAGCGAAATAGGTGCCTTATGTTTGTTATCACTTAAATGTTGTATAACTTGCGAACGTTGGTCTGCTGTTATAGCTTTACCACATGGCTGACAATATAGGATTTTACCATCAGAACTGAAAATATCCTTAAATTCCGCAGCATATTGTTGCACACGATAACTTGCACTACTTTTCACTCTGGGCATATTTAATCCACTGTGAAATCTAAACTGTCGATATGTAACTTCCCAAAACAACTAGAACTAGAAGAAGGTTGTCTAAACTTTGCGGAATCACAAATGACAAATGAGTGACTGATTGACCATACTGTTTAACAAGTATCAGTGTATATATTAGCCGAGGTTTGAAGCGATAAAAGGTGTTTATTTATTTCAAGCCTATGGCAGTAGAGGAATCTCCGTTCTTATCTTCGAGCTCATGTAACTAAGGAAAGCAGGATGGGATACCATAGCTGACATATCAGTTCTTCCAATAATTAACAGCAAATTGCGTCGTCTGGCATGTGTAATTGACCATTACAGAAGTGGATAGAGGCTTGTTATAAATAATTCTAATACTGCTTTTGTGATTTTATGAAATTATGTGAAAATTATTTTAAATAGATTTCCTTTATGCGATTTTTGTGTAATTTATGTGAATATCCGAAAATATCTATTTACATAAAAAAATTAGAAAAATGCATTTTTATGTACAAAAAAAACTTAAAATGTTTGGCCTAGTGTACACATCCAGAACATTAGACTCAGTTTTAAGTTCATATAAATCAGAATATGTAAAATCCGAGCCCTAATTATAATCTTTACTCCTTTGCGTAAAGCTCCACCTCTCGTTCCTGCTGCTTTGGGAAGAAAATGTTGTACAAGCCATTGCATATTTTATTTTAATCTTTAAGTTCGTTGTAATTTAATTCTTCAGAATGCCTTCTGGTTTAATAAAGAATTCCTTCTGAGCTCAAAAAAGAAGAAAACCAAGAACAGCAACAACAACAACAACAAAAGATACCAAATCTGCCTATAAATCGCCCTCCATGGTGTAATGGTTACCATGCTGACTTCATGTACCCAAGGTCGCGGGTTCAAACCCGGAGGAGGACGATGGATTTTTTTCGGGCGTAAAATCCTTAGCATGGCTTCCTTCGGAAGGGAAGTAAAGCCGTTTGTCCCGTGTCGTGGATTTACGGCACGTAAAAGAACCTCAAACCTGATAGAGGGGCCTCTGAGTAAAATTAAGCGGTCTTTCACGCCCAGTATAGAATGGGACGCTGAAAACCACAGCAGTTAAAGAGCGTCCATATATAAAACGCAATTTATTTATTTCTGTCTAGAATTTGTTGCAAGAAGTTGCGTCTCGCGTGTTGAGATACCTTCTGAGGCGACTTAACAAATTATGAGACGCATGTCATGAAAGTGAGACACGGCTGCCTTTTATTCATTAAAAAACCTGAGACACATCTCATTGCGTAAGCAAGTGAGACGATCTGGGTCACCTCCATCTTGAGACGTCGAGTTTTATTCATATGAAAGTGAGACATGTCTCGAGAATTCCAAGTATTGAGACCGTCTCACTTTTATTCATATCACAAATTGAGTATAAACTTCTGTCACAATGCATTTCTTGTCTGTCAGTTTTTTTTTTTTTTTTTTTTGCTTGCGTTACAAATCATTAAGATCTTAAATGTTAGAAAATTAGGTAAAATTTTGTCAGGAGACATAAACATTTTAACGGTTAATAATTCTTGAGAGGAAGTCAGGAATTTGTTAAAGGCAAAACCCAGTTGTAAAAGTTATTCTCCAGGTATGTGTCTAATCTAAAAAATAGCGTGACTTACTTCGGAGCAAACAATGTGCATTTTTTTTAAAAATGAATTTGTCCCTTGTTCATATTTTGCTTTGACTTGAAAAGCAAATTGCTCTGTTAGAATATACACTCTCCTTACGCTGATTTTACTAAGTTCAATTATTACGCATATTCAAATTCATTCCGCATTCATACTTCTAGAATTTAAGGGATGGAAAGTTATTCCGGTTAAAGTAAAATTCCCCGCCTCAGCTGGGAATCGAACCAATAATCTCCGGCTGAAGAAGCTACTCTGCTGACCACACGAGCGCAGAAGTAGTCACAGCACTGTTTGTTTAGAACCCAAAGTTTTACTTTACTTGTTATAATAAGCTGATTACACAATAATGCCTCCTGTTCTTTTAGTTCTGGAACTGAGAATATACAAGATGTGGACTGTTGTTCTTTGTTGTGGTGTCGTCTTAAGCAGCAGCAGCAGCAGGCATATTACTGCATTCTAGGTGTAGCAAAGGTGCACTGATGACTGAAATGTCAGTGTTGTTTCCCGCATTTTTAGTTCACGCTATTGAGTCATGTAATATTGAGCCGTGTACCTCGTTTACTCGAATTTTCTAACATAGTATATTTTCAGAAGAAGGAAATTAGTAGAGTTAGATATTAATAATCCAATTTGCGGCAAGAGAAAATGTTTACTGTACTTCTAATGAAATGTTAATTGCTACAAAATAGAGAGTTACGATTTTGTAATTAATTTACTTCCATAGAATGTATAATTTTCAAAGTCAGCATTCTGGATACTCCCAAAAACACTACAGTTGTAAAAGTACATTGTCGATAAATGTGTTTCACGACAAACATGCTAGAGATCAAGGTAAATACCAGAACTGACCCTTAATCAATGGGGTACAGTCATATTGGGACAGCTAAATATTAAGACCTGTTCCATTCTCATTAGTTGCTGAAATGGAATAGGTTGCTTTGCGGTATTAACTAGTTTACTATTTAACACTATTGTTTATCTTTGCATTCAAAGAGAATTGACAAATTAAATTGTCATAACTATGTTAACCAAGCGAATCATGTAACACAGAAAATACCTTTGAAATGCAGTAAATACTTATCAATAATGGCTGGCATTTGTTGATAGGACAAAAAACTGTCTAACAATGGGAATAATATGCTATTAATTCTATTTTATTCTCCCCTAGGTACGTGCCCCCTATTATGCTTTTCCTAGGGATACAGATGACACGTGTCACTATTATGGAGGGTGATTTTGTCCCAGAAAAAGCAGCAAGCACACAATGAAACAGTTTAATAAATAGATTATCACACCACCCACTACCACCACCCTATAACCTCCCCCTTCTCCAATGTCGCACCCTTTCACCGCCCCTGATCTCATAAAATAACAATTACCGTGTCACTGTTAGCACACCAACAGAATTACGTGAAAGAATAACACACCTGCAATGAAATACTTGAATTAAAAGATTATCTCATCACCCACTACCACAGCCACCCTATCATATCCCCCCAATACCGCACGCTTCCACCGCCACTTCATCTCACAAAATAGGAGACGCGTGCCACTGTTAGCACTCAAAAGAATCACTTGAAAGAAGGAATACACCTGCAACCCTAACACGGAATCTTAATCAATTCTAAACTATACAGGAAAATGCTCATATAATTAACTAATTAACATAAACTAACTAGTCTAATTTAATCATCCCTACAGTAAAATATCGTGTAATTACTCAAGCTGATATGATGGGTGATTTCTCGCTCAAAAGCCGCAAGCATACTATCCAACAGTTGAATAAATACATTATCACTGCCCACACGACCACCCCACCTCGCACATTCCAATACCATATTCCTTCTACACAACCCTAGCCTCATAGAACAATTATCACGTGACACTGTTAGCACACAAAGAACTAAATGAAAGAATGAATACACATATAACTTGTAACTCTCACTACCATTACATTTCAAGCTAATCTAAAAGCTATACAGAACAAAATATGCATATATTTGTCTAACTAAAACTCTAACGTAATATATCCCAGTCTGGCCTGCAACATGACAGATGCTAAATCGGAAAATAGCAATATATACTTACACTTAAGAAAAAAATGATATTCCACAGCTATTACCACAATTACTCTGATGCATTACATATAATTACGCTAACCTATGCTAATAAAGTCCACAACAGACTATTGCATTACTAAATCGGACAATTTTATGCAATTCTTACACTCCAGAAGGGATCCTCCACCGCTATTATAACAAGTACTTTGACGAAATAGATATAATTACACCCAACGCGGCCGCGCCGTGGCCGAGTGGTTAGACCACTCGACTCTCACCTAGACGGCCGGGGTTCGATCCCAAGCGACCGCATGTGAGATTTGTGGTGGACAAAACGGCGCTGGGGCGGGTTTTCTCCGGGTACTCCGGTTTCCCCCGCCATCGCATTCCACCGGTGCTCCATCATCATTCATGTATCATCAGTGTCACCGCCTGCGATGCCATTAGTAGTTAAAGCGGGCGTTAAACACTACCAAAAAAAAAAAAAAACCCAACGCAATGAGAACGCACATTACACCTCCCGCATACACATGTTATAGCTAGCATCTACAAACGCGCAATGCGAAAAAAATTATTGAAAATGAAATGATATACCAGCTGGAACCCCCATCATAGCATCTCAAGTTAATCTAAACTAGACAGAAAATATGTATACATTTATCTAATTAACCTAATAATACTACCATCAGTTTTACATTAATCATAAATTATTATTAATTGTCTTATAAAAGAGCTTATAGTCATACGCCGTGTCGTATATGCAATCAGCGTAAAACAAGGGTACTTTTTTTGGTAGTGCTTAAGGCCCGCTTTAACTACTTATGGCACCGCAGGCGGTGACACTGATGATACACGAATGATGATGGAGTACCGGTGGAATGCGATGGTGGGGGAAACGGAGTACCTGGAGAAAACCCGCCCCGGCAAGCACATAGAATAAATGAAAGATGTGATCGAACCCCGGCTATCCAGGTGAGATGCGGGTGGTCTAACCACTCGGCAACGGCGCGGCCCAACTAGGGCACGGAGAGATATCAAAGCATAAGGCAAACTATGGAAATTATTGCGAATAAAATGACTCCGATTATTTTAAGCCTAGAGAAAGATAGAGTACCACTCTTTCTATCACTTCAATCCCTAATGCCAACTAAATCTAGTTTATAACACATCGCAGGCTAAATCGTGCAATTACAATATTCACGCACTAAAGAAAAATGATATTCCACAACTATTACGAGTACTTTGACGTATTGCATGTAATTACACCAACAAAACCTAAGGGTCTACAACAAACCGTCGCAGACTAAGTCGTACAATGGCAACAACAAAAATACTTACACTCAGGAAATGATATCCCACTGCAATTACAAGTATTTTGACGAAATGCACATCCTTCACACGCAAGCTGTTGTTAGCATCTGACAAATACCTATATCAACCAGACCCAAACAATCAATGCGAAACATATCCAATCTAGTTTAATCGGGAACGAAGAATACAAAGACCCACCATCCCTTTAGTGACTATTGTTATAATAAACATCTGCTCCTACACTCTCAAGATAAGCAGGAGCAGAGGTCCACATTCCTCCTCAAAAGCTTTCAATATGCTAACCCTCCCTTTAGAATGAACACCTGCGCATACATCCTAAAGATATGAACGCGAAGAGACGGTAGCTAAATCGTGCATTTGCAATATATTTGCACTTAAGGAAAAATTATATTCCCCGGTTATTACCACAAGTACTCTGACTTGTTACATATAATTATACTAACCTATGCTAATAGTGTCTACAACAAACAGTTGCACTACTAAATTGGATAACTTCATGCAATATTTACACTTAAGATACGATACTCCACTGCCATTATAACAAGTACTTTGACGAAATACATATAATTTCACCCACAGCAATGATAACGCACATTATACCTCCCGCATACATATGCTATCGCTAGCATCTCCAAACGCTCAATGCGAAAGAATAATTGAAAGTGAAATGCATATTCAAGCTGGAACCCCCACCATAGCATCTCAAGCTAGTCTAAACTACACAGAAAAGATGTATACATTTATCTAATTAACCTAATAACATTACCACCAATTCTACATTAATCATAAATTATTATGAATTGTATTATAAAATGGCTTATAGTCATACGCTGTGCCGTGTATGCAATTAGCGCAACATGAGCGTACGGTTAGTCTAACAGCTTCCAACTCTAAAATGCATAATCTCAAATATTGCGTGCAAACTAAAGATGCACCCGGTAGAGTTAAGAAACTAACTATCGGAGAGGTTTCTTCTCACACGACATTTCTACAAGACTAAACAGACATTTCTACAAGACAACTTTCTACAGATTTAAATTGAACGATTATTTTCTACATACAGTCAAGTTGAAATACATTCTTTTCACGCTTGAATAGAGCTAAAAGCTTTCCTTGATTTAATGGAGAATGAATGGTCATTTCATGGCATATGCTCGCAAGACGGCATCCTACTTTACCTGTTTGGACATGAAAATGTTTGAAATATTCAATACTAACACGTAGAAACACAAAAACCAAATTGCAGCGTTTTATTGAGCAAACTAAGCTTCAAAATCTGCCTAAAATTACAAAAGGACAAAATATAAGTGTATTATGCAACTTATAACTAATAAAGGAATTACATGGTTCAAGGAAGTAGCAAAAACACGATTTTTTTATTTATTTTATTTCATTGCAGAGAGGCGTAGAGGGATGGAAAATAGATTTATTTGAACATTAATCCCAATACTTTGAGAATAAAATGCAATCAAAAAATTCAAAATACACTGCAATAGCGCTTCGTGGAACAAATACTAGCCGCCCCCCCCCCGTCTCTCTCTCTCTCACACATATACACACACGCGCGCGCGCGCGCGCAAAACATACAACCTTACATGCTACTAACTAAAGCAGTAAGAGGCAAATAAATTCTAACTTAACCAGTAACATCAGAACCTATACTGATTCATGTGAAATGTAGAATCATACCGAAACCTCGCTCAATTCTGCTAAGCGACTTGACACATCCTCAGATAGGTACGGTATACTGTCATTAGTCATTGATGTATGAGGGACTGCCATTCATTATAACGAAAGAAAACCCACCCTCAAAGCAGAACCGGTCGGAAATTGGAAAACGGAATCTACAGCTATTGTTAACTGTACAGAACCAATATGAAATGCAGCCGTCAACCACAAATTATGTAAGGTGCTTTTCGACTATCTTTAAAAAGCGAAGCTATCCCAAAACTTTACACGAGTTGCCTTTAAGAGGAATGAGCGTCTGTTCACGAGAAGTGTCTTAGAACCTTTATCATCGACAAATAAGAAAAATGTAACACACCACTTCGTAAATTACTTAACAGTTTGCTACAATAGGTTAAATACAATATTATACCGAGAAAGCTCAAAGCGAATCACACAAATAAATTGCATTCAAGAAGCAGTAGGTTCCACTAAGAAAATATTTTCAAGAAAAGAAAACCCTCAGACTATCCGACAGGGGCATAAATATATGCGAAAAATTGGACTTGGAGTAGTCGCTTACTTGAAGTAGTAGTGGAAACACAGTGCTAAAAATATGCATCAGCACAGCTTTTAACAAGCAGTTATACATTACATTTAGCTATACTCAAGGTAAGATCTTCAATTTAAACGTATAACACTTTCAAATATTTTTAGATTTAATTTAAATTTACAGTGACTTTAGCATAGAACGCGCTACATTTACTGATTTTAAGATAATCATATTAGAAATTTAAACAAATCAGTTTGCCTCCAAATAGACCTTAACAAATAATTCACACGTTTGCATATACATCAATGCTCACAGGTGCAAACTGCGAATAGCATACATTCATATATACACGCAAATGCAAATAGGAGGGTACTCAAACAGACACTCACATGCGCGAATGGTAATAGCCAATCTCATTCAAATACTGACATGCAAAGCTAGTATTAAAGGCGCAAGTCATTAGCATTACAGGCACACCAACAAATGTGAAACAGATAGTCAGATGAAAATGATTCAAGCCACGGAATAACGTTTTTCACAATGTTTTTGTAATAACGAGTAAATGATATTTAGTTTATTAAACTATAATTTTAGATCATCTCTAAAACGATAGGGAGACGTTCATTTATCTCGCAATAATACAAACACATCATCTTCATTTTTTATTTTTGAATTACATTCATTCACTGATATATTTTTTCTTTCAGGGTTCTTGTCGTAAAACAGGAAAAAAGAAGTGTCAGAGCTTCAGAAAACGGTACGTAAAAATTACAGAACCCTTTAATAATTATAAGTCTAAATAGATATAACACATTCAATGTATATTCTAAAACCCGAACCTTCTCATTTCAGGAGGATCCACACATTCAGAAACTGTGGAAATGATTTACTTGTCTTCCTACAACGGTAGGTAAAACTGTCTAAATATTGTTTTTCCGTAATAGTGAGTCCTAATACAGATGATAGATAATAATTTCAGTTCTAACACATCATTTTCTTCGTTTCAGGAAGATCTGCTGTTTCTTCTTCTTCTTCCAAAGAAGAATCATAGCTTCAGAGAACAGTACGTAAAAAATTACAGAACACTTTAATATTCACAAGTCTAAATAGAGATAACATATTCAATTTATATTCTAATACCCGAACCTTCTCATTTCAGGAGGGTCCACACATTCAGAAACCGTGGAAGTAATTGACTTGTCTTCAGACAACGGTAGGTAAAACCGATTATATATTTTTTCCCATAATAGTGAGTCTTAATATAGATGATAAATTATAATTTCAGTTCTAATATGTAATTTTCATCGTTTCAGGGGGATCTTCTTATTCTTGTTCTTTTTCTACTAAAAGAAGAATCAGAAATTCAGAGAACGGCACGTAAAAATTACAGAGCCCCTTAATAGATATAAATCAAAATACAGATAACATATTTAATTTATATTCTAATACCCAAACCTACTCATTTTAGGAGGATCCACACATTCAGAAACTGTGGAAATAATTTACTTGTTTTCAGACAACGGTACGTAAAACCGACTAAATATTTTTTCCATAATAATGAGTCTTAATATAAATGATAAATTATAATTTCAGTTCTAATACATAATTTTCATCGTTTCAGGAGGATTTTCTTCTTCTTATTCCAAAAAGAGAATCAGAATTTCAGAGAACAGCACGTAAAAGTTACAGCACACCTTAATAATAGAGACAGCATGTTCAATTTATGTTGTAATACCCGAACCTTCTGATTTCAGGAGGATCCACACATTCAGAAACCGTGGAAATAATTGGCTAATGTTCAGACAACGGTAGGTAAAACCGAATAAATATTTTTTTCCATAACAATGAGTCTTAATATAGATAATAGATTATAATTTTCTCAAATTTTCTCATTTCAGAATATTTTTGTTCAGAGAGCCCCATGACAATTAAATCAGTAGGCATTGCTTCATTTGATGGTACGTAAATGATTGCCTTTTGTTTTAAAAACATTTAGAAATTATATAATATTTACAACAAATGTTAGACAAACAGAAATAAAGAATTCTAACTTTACATTCTCTTACATTTTTAAGAGAAACATATACCAATTTCATAACAATCCACAACCGATTGAAGATATATGAATCAATGAAAGGCTAATATATTAAACTTTAATCCCTTTGCATTCGCTTCCGTATCATGTTTAAAAATAACATGCTCTTGTTTTGTTTTTGTTTTGTTTTGTTGTTGCTTGCTTTTTTTCTGGGTATAATACTTCCAGAAGTATTTTACCAACACGAACGCGAATGGAGATCGAAACGTTTTTCATGAGCCATTCCATGAATAGCGGTTATTCACATGATATTAATATTTTCTACATGAATTTAAAAAATGATATATAAAAACACGTTCATACAGACATAATCTCACATACGTGCATACGCAATGGCATGCACACAGACACACACACACACCATTGCACGCACACACAAACACACAGACACCATTGCACGCACACAAACACAAGTCCTCACACACGTGCATATAAACTGGCACGCATACAGACACACACATACAATTGCACGCACACAAAAATACCCACAGACACCATTGCACGCACACAAACTTAAGTCCACACAACCTATTGTACGCACACAAACACACACCACTGCACGCGCACACACCATTGCACCCATACAAACTCACGCGCACACACAGTTACCATTGCACGCACACAAACCAAGCCCTCACACACACGCAGTTACCTTTGCACGTACACTAACACAAGCCCTCATACACACACGCAGTTGCCATTGCATGTACACTAACACAAGCCCTCATACACACACGCAGTTGCCATTGCATGTACACTAACACAAGCCCTCATACACACACGCAGTTACTTTTGCACGTACACTAACACAAGCCCTCATACACACACGCAGCTGCCATTGCACGCATACACACACAGACATAATATCACACATATGCATAAACACTGGCAATACACAGACACCCACGCGCACACAGACACAATTGCACGCTTGCACGTACACACAAACATAATCTCACACACACGCATACACACTTGACAATTAATGTAAGGAATTATTTTAAATAATTTTTTTTTATGATTCATATTATTGTATTAATTATCTAAAACCAAATCCACATCCTTAATCCTTCTCTCATATATACTATAGAATTTATGATACTAATCAAATTATTTAAGTCTTCATTTGAAATTAAATAAGAATAAATATTTAAGAAACGAACAGCTCAGCATTAAAACTACATAGCATAATTTAGAGTTTAACGATATTTGTATTCTCATAGAAAGAGATGGTCAATAACTTAAATATTTCTAGTTAGACAAAAACACATTCAATAGAGTGAGGTCTTCAGAGACTATACACTGCAATTTCAATACATGCATTTTCCTTTCTTTTGAATGCTGTGTAAACATTAATATATTACATTTTTATAAATCTTTTTAACCTTTACTAAAAAAAAGATTTTTGAAACCTAATATTGCAACATTGGAATATACTATGATTAATGCCAAGCATAAGTATTTAATATACCCATTAAACAAACGATCCACAGACACACAAGTTCACTTTCCTAAATAACTGAAAACATATATTTTTTATTGAAATCATGGTACTGAATTTGAATTCCCAAAAGATGAAATCGACATATTCACACTGGAGGCTACAATAGCAATAGAATTACTGCAACAATAACGGATTCGTGATCCTTCAGACGAGAAGCAAATAATAATGACATTGACAAAGATGCATCGAAACACATCCATATAAACACTTTAAGGCCTATATAACATGTCAAATTACTTTCATTAAAATATACAAATATTTGACCTTTAAGTTTATTTTCTGCCGCAACAGCTAAGAATAAGCTAAACAATTGGATCAGGGTAAAATTCTTTGTCTTTGCTACCTTGCATAATTCTTAATAAACAATATTTATGTCATCATACAAAAATTGTCTAATATAATCATTAACTCTTATAAGCGTTAATTTAACTTGACTAAAACATAACTGTTAGTTATATTATCAAAACTCAATGTAGAAATGCAAATGTGATGTAATATACTAGTAAAAATATAAGATGTAAAAATAATCTCCAATTCCTTATTTTTATCGCGCTTATTGTTTTACATATAAGGCTACGAGTTGTTTCATTTCCCCTGTTAACATTTCATAGGCTTATCGTGACAAAACAGGCTTTCTCTGTGCAATAAAACATCTCGAAGCCTTATATTTTAAGAAATAAGCGCGATAAAAATAAGGAATTGGAGATTATTTTTACATCTTATATTTTGACTGTTGTATTAAATCACATTTGCATTTCTACATTGAATTTTTATAATATAACTAACAGTTATGTTTTAGTCAAGCTAAATTAACGCTTATAAAGTTTATGATTATATTAGATAGTGTTTGTATAGTGATGACATAAACATTGTTTATCAAGAATTATGCAAAATAGCCAAGCCATGTATTCGTTATTATGCAGCCTCTTATGTGAATATGACGATTTTATCTTTTAGTAATTCAAATGCGGTGCCATTAGTAGTTAAAGTGGGCGTTAAAAAGTACCAAAAATCGCATTCCACCGATGCTCTATCTTCATTCCATGTATCACCAGTGTCATCGCCGGCGGTGCCACAAGTAGTAAAAACGGGCGTTAATCAATACCAAAGGAGTTGGTCCTGCGGAGCATTGTGAGACTTCAGACGAGAAGTAAATAATGAGAACATTGACAAAGATTCATCGAAACACATTCGTATAAACATTTTAAAGTTTATATAACATCTTTACTTTGGGTATTCGGCGCGAGGGTGTCTGGGGATATGATACTGGGTCTGGGTGCCTTCAGAAACCAGGAAGCAACGGTCCTTGTTGGCAGGATAGTCTTGCGACTCGGCCGAGATGAGATGCTGTTCCAGAGCCCTCATGAACATCGGAGAATCCGCAGTGTGTTCCTGGCCCATGGTGTGGTTGCGCCCGCAAATGCGAGATGATGTTAAATGCGTACTTGGAGGACTAACGGTCAAGATAGCTTGTTTTGGATCTGAAGATACCATTGAATCGATAATGCGTTGTCAGAGCACCGTTGTCTTGCCCCTGATGTTGAATCCACCGGACAGCGATCAGGACATCCTGCGACAGCTGCGATGGATCCGAGGAATCAGCACTGTCGTAGGACCTGAGGGGCCAGCTGAAGATTTCTGAAGAGGGAAGCCGAATCTGGCGCGAAAAAACTGGAGAGAGTCCACCTTCCACTTAGACCGGTCCCAGCATGTCTTCTGCCAAGGGAACGGCGGCTTCGGCTGCACGACCGAGTACTCCATCATATCGATACCAGAGCCACCGTTCCATCCTGAAACCACCAAGAAACCACCCTGGTAAAACAAGCGGAGACACGGGGCTACCTGGAGGACATGATCCAGGGTAATTATTGAAGAGTTGGAGAGGCCCTTGGTTCTCCCCAGAGGTCTTTGGTGAAGGAAAAGCACGGCGATCATCGCTTACATGTATATTATAGGAAGCTGAATGCTGACACCAGAAAGAACTATTTTCCTTACGCGGATTGAAGACACACAATTCTGGTGCCCATTGGTTCTCGATTTTGTACTTGAAATTAGGATACTGACAAATGGTTCAAGATCCCAGAGACAAGAAGAAGACTGTACTCACGACAGGCCAAGGACTTTGACAGTTTACGTTTATGCCTTGAAACATGCCAGCCACCTTTCAGCAGGTCCTGAAGACAGTGATGAAGAGGTTGATTTATGGCGCCAATCTGCCATATTTGGACATCATCGTCATTGAGAAATAAAAAATCTGTGTAAGACGTCCTTTTGAAAACATTATGGAGGGAGAGGGATCAGATTAATAACAAAACTGTGAAAATTGATAAAACAGATTTTAAGAAAGATGATGACGTTGAGAAAGAGGGAGAAGAAAAGGTGAGAAAGGTTATAAGTTAAAAGAAAGCTGAAATTAATAACACATCAACTGAAAATACTACAAGCACGCAGTATGTAGGTCTTTCCTAACTGCTAACGTAGACGAAATGTACAGTACATTTGAGCTGAATTTGTAGCTTAGTCGCCTAGAGGAATCGTGAACATTACTTACAGCTCTGCGATATTTAATAAGGAAAAAAAACATATGGATGGAGATAAAATTGTATTCCCAGTACCAGATGGAATTGACATAATTGCATTAAAATCTAAAAATTTATCAACCAATCCAGAAGAGTTATTTGCATTGTTTCATTGGGCTTTTGAAAGAAGAGCTGAAAACTTAAAGTTCGAAGAGGTGTTTAAAGATTTCGTTTTAAGTTATGCTAGAGAAGTGTTTTTATGCTAGTCAGAGCTGGCGGCACTGTTGTGTACAGGTCAGATATGATGACGTAATAGGCATTAGGTAACCAACCCTAAAACCAGAAAAGAAAGAAAAAATTGTAGTAAATGCAAATTATACTGCATTCAAATCTAAACACTCTACATATAAAACAAATGGTTATAAACCAGTAAAAAGAACAGAATCGTCAGAAAGTGCAATTAGTCACCTAATACAACATTTAAGTACAAGTCACAAGAATTTCGTATAAAAATAGCAGTCAGTCCAAGCAAACGTACATCAAATAGAGGAAGGTAGCCAAATCGATAATGATATGAAAGCAAAGTGCCAGGAAAATAGGGATAACTTTTTAAAAGCTAGAAAAGAAGTGTTTTTCCTAAAATCAGACCTTAAGAAATAGCGTCTGAATTTTTTGGAATTCAACAAATAAATGGTCAAAGGAGCAAATTGATTATGTATGAGTTAATTAAGAAACCAAACCTTCATGGGGACAAATACATCAATTGGAAAGGTGTTGCCAGCTTTAGTATTCAAACTACGTGCAATACACTTGAAAGAATTACAAGCGTTGATGCAAGTTGGCCAGGTTCTCTGCACAATTCCAGGATAGGGCGGAACTCCGATGTCTGCAGCGTTATGAGGAATAATAATGTGAATGCATTACTTCCTGGGAATGTAGATTAAGCAATTGCTCCATGGCTTATGACACCGTATAATCCTGTCACATCACAACAAACAGCATATATGATAGATGTGCAATTAAGGAACGCGCTGTAATAGAAAGGTGCTTTGGCCAGCTAAAAATGAGCTTTCCAGTACATCAGTGCAAATTAGGGTGGATACAGACAGAATACCTTCGGTTATTGTGTGTTGTAATGTTCTCCACAATGTAGCCAAATATCTCCAGGAGGATGACCACGAGATTCCTGTGGTTCAAGACGACTATGCGGCATAAGGCGAAGGAAGGGCGGTCGATGAAGAAGAAGAAGAAGATGATGATGTTCATGTTGATAATGGTGATGGACAGGACGCAGGCCGTATTGGAGAAAGAGGACAGCAAAAACTGGATCCAATAGCAAGAATAGCTGAAGGCTAACAATGCTAATTGTTTGAATACACTTCATAATAAAAAGAGTACTAACAGTTTATTTATATAAGGGTACACATGCATAACACTTAACAAAAATTCATTAGAAATTGAGTCTTAATTATTTCATTATAACTATCCTAGAATCGTCTACTTTCGTTATCTTTGTGTTACTCAGAAATGCAAATAAGTGGCACCACGTGCCTTTTTTAAACGTCACTGTGCACGTGGAAAACCAGCCCTTCTGAAATTTCAAAGCTTTCCCCCCCCCCCCCCCCCCCCGCCTTTTCATTTCTCTAGGTTTTGGAGATTCAAAATGTTCCTAATGCTACAATTTTGTTGAATTTGTTAAAACATGTTAAAACTGAATATCAAATGTACAAATGAAAAAAGGTTGTAGGAGATTTTTATGAAATGTTGATGTTTGTGAGTATATTAATTACTGCTTTCATTAGTTTCCTAAAATTATCGAACATTTATTTTTACAAAGCTAATAATTATTCCCGCGAAACTAGAAAATAAGATCTGTGTCCAAATTTTTTATAACGTTCACTTGTTTTGTAACAAGAATTACAAAATAAAATTATTAATCTTTTGTCGTGTGGAACATTTCTTGTTTATCGTTAAATAATAATTGTTCAAAACTTCTAAAGATATTGCAGTTGAATTGGATATGCACACTATTCGTTAGAGCCGCGCCGTAGCCGAGTGATTAGACCACTCGCCTCTTACAAAGCTGGCCTGGGTTCAATTCCATGCGACAGCATGTGGGATTTGTAGCGGTCAAAGCGGCGCAGGTGTTATATGTACTAAAGACGGGCTATAAAACTATTCAATGCATGACATGTCTTTAAAGTTAATGTATGCATAGTTATGTAAATTAGCAATTTCGTCTATGTGTACGTTTGATTGAGTACAGATATTTTGATAAGTACAAACCTTTAAATTATCATAAGCGCTTTATTTATAATCATCCATTTTAATGTAACACAAACACATATTTAAATCTATGTACTTACAAATAAGTGCACCTCTATTTTTACTTTCACAATCATCATCCTTTATCTTTGGCACACCAGTCTCTGCTTTACATGATGTGTGATCATGTGAATATACTGATTATGTGGGTCACTTACATAACAAAGTAATCATATTTTGTTTGTTTAACGAAGAACTATGCGCATTTTAATTACTAATTACATGATTTTAATTACTAATTACAGGTTCTATCCCAAGTGACTACATGTGATATTTGTGATGGACAAAGCGCCGTAGGGGTGGGTTTTCTCCGGGGTTATCAGTTTTCCCCGGCATTGCATTCCACAGGTGCTCCATCTTCATTACATGTATCATCAGTGACATCGTCAGCGTGCCACAAGTAGTAAAAGTGGGCGTTAAACGCTATAAAAAATAACACACGCAAACAGCAACAGAAAAGTTTTTACAGATGCATGTAGCATGCAGTTCACTTTCATTTGTCCTTTTAGTACATTTTAGTACATTTTAAGAGACATAGTACTTCTTCTTGTGCTCTATATTTAGCTTCTTGCATTAATATCAATAATTGAATAATAATCACAATGCTGCTACTACTACCACCACCACCGCCGTCGCCGCCACCGCCGCCTCCGCCTCCACCACCACCACCACCACCACCACCACAACAACAAATCCCGGCTATGGCATTGAATATTTCAGTCTGACTCTACCTATCCAACTCCTGTCCTTCACACGGCTATGTGTAAAACAAACAATTATTCCATACAAACTGACCATAATAGTTGGCCACACTATGAATCCTGGCTCAAAAGTACTTACAGCATTGTAAATCGCCTTTGGTGTTGTCATCTCAAAATAATTTGAGATTATCTTGTGGTTTACCGGGAAACATGCGAGTCAGTTGAGAAATTCAATGCTATGCCGGCATTATGCCATGGTAGCTCAGTGGCAGAGATCGGGAGATCCGTGTTTCAAATCCCGACTATGGCGTTGAATTTTTCAGTCTGACTCTACCTATCCAATAATCAAGTTTCTCATCAAGGAAAATGACGGTGCAGCTGAAATTCGCCGTCGGTTACTCCCACAGTTTGATGAAAGAACCCTTTCATGGTCCAGAGTTGAACATTGGTGCCGCGAGTTTAATAAAGGACGTGAACATGTTGAAAGCTTGGCCTACTCTCATCGCCCACGTACCAGCATCAATCCAAAAAACATCCAAGCTGTTCATAACATCATTGAAGGGCACCGCCACACAACAGTGCTTGAGATTTGTAAACAACTTGTCATAAGCTATGGGAGTGTCCAATCAATCATTCGAAGGGAGCTGAAATTGAGAAAAGTTGGGTTCCGCGGTTTCTCACTGCAGAGCTGAAAGCAGTGCGAGTTCAAATGTGTCGCAGGCTTCTCACGCGATACGAAGAGGAAGGTGATGCTTTTCTGGACAGACTTATCACTTGTGATGAGACATGGGTGCATCATTGCACATCCAAATCAAAGAGGACCAGTAGAGTGGAGGAGGAGTGGAGAACTACCGCCGGTGAAAGCCAAGTCACGACTGTCAGTAGGGAAAGTTTTGCCCACAGTGTTCTGGGAGTCGAAAGGTGTCCTCATTGATTTCCTCGAACAACAAGGGCAACGACGACGGACCATTAATGCTGCCTGCTACTGTGACATTCACAGTCAAGTTCGAGGTGATTTCCGGTCAAAACTTCGCAGTAGACCAATCAGAAATTTGTTGATTTTGCTGGACATTGCCAGACCACACACCTCAGCAGCAACTCAGCAAAAAATGGCCGAAAAGCACTAGACTGCCCTTCCACATCCACCGTACAGCCCAGACCTCTCACAATGTGACTTCTTCATGATTGGTCCACTCAAAGAAATTCTTGGAGGACATCGTTTCACAATCATTGAGGAGGTGAAAGACTTTGTGCACAACTGGCTTAGCACGCGTCCTCGTACTTTCTTTGAAACTGGCTTTAAAAAACTGCCTGTAGGTTGGAACAAGTGCATAGAAAAGAAAGGCGAATATGTAGAAAAGTAAGAAAAATGTTCATTTCAATTATTCTTCATGAATAAATTTACTGGTACAAAAGGCCTTTTGATATTTGATGGACCGTTGTAGACTGAGAAGCTCTTTCCATTTGAACGGTTACTAGAAAAGCATATCTAATGTAAACCAGGTCACTTATTTCCAAGTCTCCTGGTAGTTCTGTGAGAGAAAACTTGACCAAAAATGTCTGCAATTCAAGGCAGTATAGAAAAAAGCTTTCTTTTTGTTCAACATAAACATTAACTGCATGCTTCTATCTCGATTCCTATCTGGTCACAGCTGGGATGTGCATTAACTAGTGATCCTATACTCCTGTTAATGCATATCCACACTTTTTTCTTTGGCACCTTTTGACTAATTTACTTGCATTGTTCTTCAGTAGTATCTAATCCTATAATTACCTAATTTTTTTATGATGAATTTGCTAAAAGCTTTTCAGTATTTTTTTTTTTCTAGAAGAGTGCATAGCTTTGGATTATTAACTTTGTTTAGCATCTGCACAAGTGAACAGTTCTCCCTTATAATGTGAACCTGAGGACATATAATGTGAACATTTGGCGTGCCATGCAGTGCCTTCAGGTAGCTGTAGATCTTGAACATCTTGTCTATAGTAAACTTCTATTTCACCACCACACTTACTTCATATATCTTACAGAAAAGCAGAGAAAACGTTTTCACCGTAATGTGAAACAAAATTATTTGAGTGATGTTTTACTTTACTTTTAGGCATGATCAGTAGCACAATACAACTCTTTAGGTGTCGTTTACACAATATAATCTACAAATGTTATTCAGAAGACATTAATAACACAATAAGCCATCTACTAAGGAAAGTGCCTAAATGCTTCATAAATGTGTCGCATGAAGTATTGTGAAGCTGTTCATTCATAGAAGGGAAGGAAGTTCGCCCTTGTTTAGTTTCCTGGAACTGGACTATAAGTCTAAATCTAGTATTATTAAAAACCAAACAAAGTAACTTATGACGAAATGTAATGATCTGAAGCATTTCTTTGCTCTGGAGAACAGAAAAAGGTAAAATAAACCTAAGATGTATTTAAAACTGAATAAATGTGGAATAAAACTCTCTGAAGTATTTAAAAATGCAATAAAAACCCCAAAAATGTTTAAAATTTTGTTAGTGTGTAATTTATTAATGAATTAGGCTTATAAAAATTGTCATTGAAATCCTAGCCCTAGTGACTGTTTTTTTAATAGCGTTTAATGCCCTTTATTACTTCATATGGCACTGCAGGCAGTGACACTGATGATACATGGAATGAAGATGGAGCACCGGTGAAATGTAACGGCAGGGGAACCGGAGAAAACCCGCCCCTATGCTGATTTGTGCACCACAAATCCCACATGCAGCAGTCGCTTGGGATCAAACCCGGATCACCTAGCTGAGAGGCAAATGGACTAACCACTTGGCCATGACACGAACTACTGATGATTGTGGCATAGATTTACTAAATAGAGCAGGTTCATTCAGGTAGAACTCCATATTCTGGTAGATGTTAGTACCATTGTTTTACTTAGATTGTCAAAATTTTGGTTCCATTGCACCATGTCTCAACTTTCTGAGTATAGATTGAAGCAACTCATTAACACTAGGGAGGTTTCCATTTGCTGATAACAAAAATATCTGCAAATTCACTGGTTAGAAAAATTGGCATAAGAGCCAGCCAAAGAATGAATGAGAGGATCCTTCCTGCAGGCAGACTTGGGCAGCAGATAAACCAAGTGTCTCCCAAAGATGTCCAAGTTCAGCTTCCTATTGGTTAAAATAAAATGCATCCACCTACAAATAATCAGTGGTACATCTCACTCTTGAGAGCCTTCCACAATTAGGTACTTTGCAGGAAGTCTAATTGAAGGCACTTTCTATACTATATCAAGAAATGCAACAGAGGCAATTTCTTTGGATTCCAATGATTTCTCTGTTGCAGACACTACATGATGAAAGGTTGTTTGTCAATTTTACATATTGATAGACAGGTTGGTACCTTATCTATGTAGTAAGCTGTGGCTTAAGTGCCTATCAATTGATATCTGTAATCCTTATCACCGTTTGTCAATTTTGCAGATTGATAAGATTAGTACCTAATCTATGTACTACACTGGCTAAGTACCTATCAACTAATGTCTGTAGTCCTTAAGAAAAAATCTGATGTGTTACACTCGCGTGACTTTCTCTAGCTGTTCTACTTTTTAAAAATAATTATTCTTCTTTCTACACCATGCTAATCAAGATCAGCATTAGCAGAATGTTCTTATTACTTAGTTCCTTATAAGCAGAAGGGACCTAAAGGAAAGTCCTATGCTAAAACGACAGTCAAATGTTTTAAAAGCTACCGTTAGCCGATTGTCATCGAGATTCGATTCTTTACTTGACCAAGAGTAGAACAAAAGAAAAACAAGACACTTCCTGTCAGAGAAAAGTATAAGTATTTTAAAATTGAAACCAATAACAAGGAATATCTTGGAATTGGTGAAATTTAAAACAACATGTGTTTTGATGGATCTATATTTTTTATGTAGTATGTTTATCTCTTATGGTTTAACCGGTATGCAAAATTCTGCAAAAATCAACCAGAATAAAGTATTCTTCAGAGGCTATTGCTAGAAAATTCAAGATATACATTTGTGGTGTAAATAACTTTAATTATATGCTATTTTAATCAATATCGTTAAAACTATTTTTGAGAAAAACAAAATTTTAAAAAAAATTCCATATAAAGGGTAGTTTGGTGTGGTGATTTTCTTGAAAATCTTCGTGTCGCATCCTTGGAGGATACCATAGTTAAATGCATAGTTTGGTATTTAAAGGGCTTTCAGTGTTAGAGCTATACTGTCCACAGGACCTTTTTCTAAATTTTTTTGACTCAGCGGACCTCAGAACATATATTTCCATTCAAATTTCGACATCACATTTTTGGGTGAATCACAATACCTTCTCTATACACTATGTACATAGTATGTGTAGAGAATTTTTTCTGGATTGACATGAAGTAAATAGAAGCATAAGTTTTAACAATTATTTGTTGCAGAGATGTAGAGAAAGTCATGTGAATGAAACACATCAGATTTTTAATAAAGTTACTTATATCAGACATGCCTTTTGTGCACCACTCCAAGTCTTTTTCACCGAACATGATGCAAACAACAATAAATTTTGTTTGTTTCACAACTACCCTAAGTCAGGAGAACCTCTCATATCATGAAGATTGAAATAGCTTTTGTTAACCTCCTTAATATTTAATTCTGAGTAGGCTGTTTCGCTTTCAGCTCGCATCGTTCTTCTGACGTGTAATCTGATAGAGTCTTTGATGTTTAACAAATCTAATGTTTCAGGTATCTCACTCATTGTTATGACAATGTCACATACACTTTATTACACTTTAAATAAAATTAAAATACGCGATGGAAACATTAACACTAAAGCTGGTATGGTATGCCAATCATTCTTGTGGTGAAAATAACACGTACTTTGAGTTTACGTACTACAATTTTATTCACAAAGAAACACGACTGACATTACCTCAGCAGCACTGCGAATACAGAAACATGCCAGGATTCACGGCTGAAAGCTAGCGTATGTTTTGCGGAAGAGCAGCAGAATGGTCAGGGTTTTGTGGGGGGATCCTGCTAGCCATATCACATACAGAGAGTGAAACGCTGAGTCGTCTCTGCGTACGCTGCTGTTTTCGAATGGAACGGATTGACTTGTAAATCTTGTGTGTACTAGTTAGGCTTATTATAGCTACTCAACAGTGTCATCTGCGAAAAAAATCGCTACTAAATGACCATACTATAATTGTCCCCCTTTAAAACTGTTAGAAAGCAAAATACACATACAGCAATTAAACACACAAAAACTAAGGTATCGCTCAGCGTACTAGCGTCCCCTAAAGCGACGCCCCTGCAATTTACATAATTTCATTTACCATAATTATGTGTGAAAAATTATCTCGCAGGTGGCGGCTATCCTTCTGAATACAGGTTTGAAGATGTCACCAGAAAGCATTCAAAATTCTGCCTAACACCGCTTAGTCAGTTACACGCACCTTCTCCAAAATGGTATATTTCAATGTCATAATTGTACGAGGTTTGTGGACACAGACACGCTTCTTTAAGTGCCCCCCGGAGGAAAACATCACAACAGGATAAATCCGGAGATTCCGGCGGCCATTGAACGTCATCGAAACGTGAAATGAGGCGACCAGGGCACATTTTCCTCAAAACTTCCATTGATGCTTTGCCAGTATGGGCTGTGGCACTATCCTGTTGGAAATAAACATTGTTAATGTCTATTCGTCGTCTCTGCAGTTCCTGTCGAAAAAATGTTTCCAGCATGTGGACGTATTGTCCCGAGTTCACTGCGACTGTTTTGCCGTTCTCTTCACACACAAATAAATAAATAAATAAACAGACCCAATCGCTCGAAAATGAGAAAACACACCAAACTGTGACACGCTGAAAGTGGAGAGGTGCATCATGGGCATTCTGAGGTTGATGGGGTGCCCAGTAATGGAGGTTTTGTTTCTTTAGTGCAGCATTCAAATGAAAATGAGCTTCATCACTAATCATCAGTACTGCATATGGGTACTCTTCCATAATAACTTGCATATGCAATACGAAGTTTTCACGAGCTGCATAATCCGTAACTTTCTGCTGTTGAACGACCAACATTTTGCCTGATTAGAAGCTAACCGTAAAATTCTTCTAACGTTTTCACATTTCAGCTATGACGAGTAGAATAAACTAGTGTCATCACTCAGCTCTCTTAATATTGTAGTTGATGCGACAGCCGAAGTGATGGCACTACAAGCGTCTAATGCCAACACATGTCATCAAATGCTCACATGCTCATGCTTTGTTGGCGGGATTAATTTGCTATTGCAGTTTTTATTTCGACTACTGGCTATGCGTCTTGTATTATTCAGGGTGCGGTACAAATTAAATCTTACGTTTATGTGTTATTTAGTCTGTGGAACTAAACTGTACATCTGTATTATTTAGCGTGTGATACAAACAAAACTGTAAATCTGTTTGGTGCGTGATACAAACTAAATGTAGTACTCATGTCGTGGTAATTAATTGGCCAGGAGAATGCCGTACCGTTTCATTCCGGGTTGCAGTTCGGGGTATGGCAGAAAAGACGAAGGTAAGAGATTTTTTTATCCCGTCTAAGGAAAAATACCTGTTTGCAAAATTGAGTAGAGCAATACCACGAAAAGACAGGCAGTGGTCATCGAAAAGCACAATTTGTGATGTGCATTTTTCAGAAGATCTCATTGTGAAATCCGACCGTTTCATTGTAGCGGGAGAAAATGTTTAAAACCCTCGAGGGAGATGGAAATTAAAGCCAGGAGTAATACATCACATAAATAAGCTGAAAATCCGGAAACCATCCAGGATGTAGCAAGAGCAAGTTGTCACGAAGGGAAGAAACAACAATGAGGGTAGCTTCAACTGCAGCTTGTGAAGGTCAAAGTCAAGTTCAGTCTAGTTCTACTCAAATTCATAAAAGTAATTTAAATAATGTCGAAAGGAGAATACTATCTCTCAAAAGACAACTAAAGAATGAAAATAGAAATGTAATTCAAACTGCAGTTTATTCTCAACTAAAGCTAAAATAAGTTTGTCAGAAAAGCAAATGAATAACATTGAGCTGTTTCAATATAAAGATAACAAATTTCTTAGTAAGAAGCAGAAAATGATTATACATATTATGCTGAAAAGCTGTAAAGTTAAATCTTCCAATGGTATGAGGTACAGCAATGACTTTATTTTAGAGAGTTTATTTCTTAAAATAAAGTCCCCAAAAGATTATAAGTATTGTCTGCGACACAGTTTGTTGCCTCTTCCTTTTGAAAATCAGTATCCAGCCGACAACTAGAAATAGTAAGCAGTTTAATACATTTTAAATGAAAATTTTATTTGTATCACCCTTCATTTAGCAAGTAACTAACGTCAAAAGGTTATCTTAACACGCTTTTTGTCAGTTTCGTACACTGTAGCTATTTTTCGTTCAAAGTTACCTACTGTTTTATTACTTCTTATTGTTTTCTGACTTGTTTTATTGTTTTTCTGCTGATTATATATGTGTAGAATATGTGTAACAAATTATGTGCTTTTCACAAATAATCAAACAATTAAAACATTATCACAACGAGAAGTAATGCGTTAGAGCATATAGCCTTAATACCGCCGTCGTAGGATAGATCTGCACTGCCGCCGCGCTTTAACTCCTTGAGTGATCACACTAGTTTATTCTACTCGTCATGGTTCAGCTGTAATTCACGCACATGATGACGTGCGGATCGAGTGGGGCACCGAATGAGTGCCCCTCTAACTTTGCATATGTTCAGGGGCTTCACAGTTCGTTCATGGTCTCGGAGTTTTTCTGGAACGCAGCCAGTATTTCTGTCAACTCCATGGAAGAAAACAGGAGAAGAAAAAGGTACCTCGTCCGGTCACAAATATTTATGCTTTCAAATTAAACGATATACATACGTAAGCATATATTCGCCTATTACAGTAGAAAGGAGCATCCGAGAGCAAAGCTCCTTATATTCCTTAAAGAAACAGAGCTTTTCACTGAAGGCAAGATGTCGCTGCCAAGGTCCTGAAAGATATTGCTGACTTTCGATACAAAACGCTTAATGGACGTAAATTACTGTACGACAATGATGACGAAGGAGACTAAAATGGAATTAAGCCTTAATAATTCTAAACCGGCAGGTGAAAATCACCGTTATACCATGCTTATATCTGTTCCATTTCTTTCATTGTAATAAATAATTTTGCATTAATTTCTTCTATATTGACGAAAGTACGTAATTTATTCTATATGCGCAACCGCAATATAGCCAACATTACGCTAAACCACACAAACTGTCAAGTGCAAGGATTCAGCGCTGGGGATATGTGTAAGAAGGTAGCATTGCCAACACAAAAAAAAGTAATAGGACCCTAGAAAATACTGCAAAGCTCCAGATTTGTCTTTTGCAAAGAGTAATAATACTTACGTAAAATGTATGCAAACGATTTATTTTCCCGTAACTAAAAAGCGGATTCATTTTTTTTTTTTTCACATGCGGAATGTTTCTTACTTTAGAAAACATTCTGTGGTTCTTTATAATTGCGTTAACCACACATTCGTTTCTAAGAGGAAAATCTTCGGATTGTACAACATTTGAATCCAGAAATAAACACCAAGTGGATCTGAATGTCTATGATAGTTTCCTGTTCTGTCACACAGAACTTCTCTGTCTATGAGCACGCAACCAGTGGACTAAATTCGAGCGATAACCCCAGAAATCACAGCCCTTTGTAGCATTTAGAGTCTACTCTTGTTCCGGAAAAGACAAAAATTATCGATCTACCGAAGTATGTCCATGGTTATTTGATCTTACAGTGAGTGACTACTCTCCTCATACTATCATACTCATTCGATTAAACGTCTCCGATTACCAAAGTGAAGAGGAATCAATACACATACTTGAATACAAGTAGAAAAGCACAGCTATATTTTGTAAAATAAGAAGTAAGAATGTATCAGCCTATGAAAAAGGAAGTCCACTTTGTAAATACTAGTAAAATAATTCAATTTGTATGAATTTTGTAACAATGAAATGTTATGTATTAATTATTAAACACAGAGAAATAACTAGCTAGTGTTTTATTATGTTCTCCAGTTTTTAGCACAGGAAACAACAATCCGAATAATGACACTGAAAGTATTCAGTATTATTTAGTGATAGTGTTCCCTATTTTTACCACAACAATGTCGCTTAGAGTGTCATGTAGAGCAACTGCGTTTGCTTCGAATCCAGACAAGTGATAGTGATTCGATGTTCATGTCTCTGTATTTTGTTTGAAGTATACTCACGTTATAAAAATGCACAGTAAAATAATTATGAATTCCTCATCAAATAACGTATCTATATTGGAAATAGAATCTATATGTTAAAAGCGTTATTAATGGCATATGCCCACCGTTTGCATATTACACCAGATAATAGTTTTAAAACTTTTTGAGCGATAAATTTTTAAAAATAAGTGTTCCTGAATAAATGTTTGTATCTGATTCTAGCAACAAGTTCCATTTTTAGCTATCACCTCAAGTGCTTACACAAAATAAGAATCTATATTTTCATGATTTTACTACACAATTTTGACTATATCAACGGCAAAAGTGTTGTATGCAAGCACAATCCTACATGAGGTAAATTTTTATTGAAGCTACATCTCAGAAGTACTATAAAGAACTTCCCTAATTCATTTCGTGAGTATCCTGAGGCAAAACAAACAACCAGTATGCCATTAAATGGATGCGTAGGCTTCCACGACCTGTGTCTTGTTGTGTCTTCTTAGCTTCCGGAGAAGGCCGCGTTATCTAGTATGAGATTGCCAACGTTTCGCTCATCTTGCCGTGAGCTTTTTCTGGGTTCTTGTGCGGTGCTTTTTTTTTCGAGTGGAGGGGGAAAATCCACCTTAAGTGCTGACCCGGGCAAGCCCGGGGTGTCGGGGTCTCCCATGTGGGCATACCGATTAAAAATACCCTTCACCGGTATTAGAAGGAAGTAAGGAGAGCCGGTACCGTATGAGTGCATCCGCGAATTCATGGTGATAGTTATCTGACTGCAGAACGCAGTCAGAGGAGTAAATGAGGGCCGGGAGACAGACTTGACCGAAGCCCAGACTGTCTGGGAGAGGAATGAAGGAATTTGGGGGTGAAGGTTGGAGCTAGTACTGATTAACTGTACTTCTCCAGTCGAATTTGTCTTGTGCGTTGAAGCCAAGACTCAGTGCAGGTTCTTGGAACAGCCCGGTTGTGTGATTGGCCCCTGGAGAGTGACCGCTCGGCGGAGTGGCGCTGCTGCGGCTGGAGGTCCTGTTGAAGCTGCGACTGGACACTGTCTATCCGATTGGACAGCTCAATGGTAGTGGACTGTAGAGTGGAGATGGCGGCGGTGGTGGCAGCTTGAAGGTCCTGAAGTTTCTCGGTAAAGCCACTGCACAGCTCTTCAAGGGCAGCTAAACGAGCGCCGACGTTCAGGATCTCCGCGTAGAGGCCCTGAATGGCGTCCCGTGTCGCTGCGTCTATCAAGGGTGCAGGTGGCGTGGTGTCGATGATGGTGGTCGGCGGTGGTGTAGTCCGGGCTGGTGGTGTTGGTGGCCTGCTCCTGGGGTAGAGAGGGCACTGGGCTTGCCCGGTGAAGTGTCCTGTGCCACGAGTGGTAGCCCAGAACCGGCGGCGACGGCGGAGATGGTGCCCAGTGCATTCGGCGATAGTGGTATTGGTACCACATTAGTGGCACTGCGGCGATGAGGAGCAGACGTCAGCTGTGTGCCCGAAGGCACAGCAGCGTCGGCAGCGCCGGTGGCGTTCCTGTCTGCTAGCCTCGATCGCACTAATAAGGGCAATCCTGACGCCAAAGCATATTCAAAGTCAGCCTGGTCCTGCATCTCCACTCGTACAAACAGCGTTGGTCCCCGGTCTTAGTTAATGCGCGGTGGTGAGCAGATGCCGGGTGGAAAGGTCCCGAAAGACCCCCCGTACCACGGCACTGAACCGGAGCGGCGATGTGGAACTTGTCAGCAACGGTGCTGGAGGTGTCTTCAACTGCGGTATCAGTACCGACGAGGCTGCGGTGGCGGCCGGCGGCGAAGTGAAGCTTGCCCCGAACGGTCCTTCTTCCTCAGCGGCTGCCAAGGAAGAGGCGTCGGATGCTGCTTTAGCAGTGACGGCTCTGCGCTGTCTCTTCTTAGCCATGTTGACCGCTCGAAAATCAAGCTCGAGTCGTCGTGCGGTGTTTTTTTTTTCAAGTGGAGTGGAAAACCCCAATCTACAGGCGACAGAGGGGATAACTCTGCCAAGTGTGGGGGTCGCCATAAACTGGCACTACCCACTAAAAAACCACTCCACCGGAGAGAATTCGGGTGTAGGAATGCAGCAGTACCGCTTGTTGCACCTGCGGATTCAAGGAGCGGGTGTTATGGCTGGCCAGAGGCCATAGCCAGGAGAGAGTGAGAGCCAGGACGCAAACATGACCGGAGCCCTGATTGCGCCCTTGGAAGATTTGTGGTGAGGAGTAGTTACATATTACATATGTATATATCTGCAGCCCTGTAACAAAAAGGACATAGTCAGTTTAACATTTGTTGCCCTTTCGGGTAAAGTCATTGGTGTATTTCGTTTTGTCTGCAGCCCTGTAACATAAGGACATAGTCATTTAAGATATTTCATTTAGTATATATTCCTAGCTGGTTATATTTTTACAACTACTGCTGCCCTGTCTGGCGAAGTCATTAGTTATGTTCAGCCCTGTAAGAGAAAAGACGTAGTCATTTAGTAGAGACTTCATTGGTTTCTCGTGGCCTCCCTGAGTGCTCACCCATCCAAGTGATGGCCACGCCCAATGCTGCTTTACCTGTAATAAAACCTTATTCTAATCATTTATTTGTTACATTCTATAGAAGGCCCGTTAGTGGTCTGCCAGGTCGCTGTAGTGTGGGGGTCCCTCAAACCCCCGTGTCCGCCATGACTCAGAAAGCAAGGACTTCAAGGGCCACCAGACTAATGTAAACACATTCATGGGTAATTTTATTATGGCATTCTTACTAGCGATTCTAAATATTCTTGTACATTTAAATCGGGTTCCCCCAGGCCGAGGGTTCTGTCAAATAGAGAGAGCGGTCTCTTGTGTTTATTATTTTCTGCTTCATATGTGACTAGTTCTTGAATTAGTTCATTATTGTTCCTTACTTTACGCTTGTACAGGTTGTAACTTTGGCTTTTTATGAACTGCTCAAATGAATGCAGTTTCAGCTCCTCATGAAGGAGATAAGCCGGCGCTACTGGGGGTTGTTTGGCAATTATTCTAATCATTCTATTCTGGAGTGTTTGTAGTTAATGCATGTGCGTTTTTGCAGCGTAGCCCCATACAGGGGATGCGTACGTAATGATCGTTCTTAATAGTGTTTTATATAGGGTAATTCCCATGCCATTTTAATTGGCTATTGAGAATGATGACGGGATATAGTCTATTTAGTTGACCATTAGCCTTGGCTCTGACCTTAGCTATATGCCTACTCCAGGTTAGGCCTTGGTCCATGACAAGACCTAAGTAGGTCACTTGATCTTACCACTCGATAATTTCGCCTTGGTAGTTAAGCGGTTGTAGCATGTTTCTGCATTTACGGTGCTGTATTCTTTTAGTGAAGACCATATCCTGTGTCTTCCTCGCATTTACTTTAATTCTCCACTTCTTGAACCATGGTTCAAGTGAGTCTAAAGCATTTTGTAGGCGTAAGCGTAAAATTCGTGGCTGAGTGGATTGTGTGGTTATAGCAGTGTCATCTGCGTATATGTACTTGTTGGTTCTTACCAATTCTGGCATGTCATTTATGTATATATTGAACAATGTTGGTCCCACGATACTTCCTTGTGGAACTCCTGCTCGGATTTGTTTGGAGCTTGAGACTGCATCCTCTACTGTGGTATGAAATCGTCGGTCATAGAGGTAGTCCCTAATTAGGGCTATCGCAGTGTCAGGAAATTCGTAGACTTTCTGTTTTCTGAGTAGCCCTGCATGCCATACTTTATCGAAGGCACGTTCAATATCTAAATAGAGGGCACCTGTCGATTTGTTTATGTTGAAACCTTTGGTGATCTGCTCCGTCATTCTTAACAGTTGTAGCGTAGTAGAATGATGTGCTCGAAATCCGAACTGTTCAGGTATAAGTATATTTTGTCTGTGCAAGTGTGAATTTATTTGCTTAAATATCACTTTTTCTAATACCTTGCTCATGGTGCTAAATAGGCGGATCGGCCTGTTGTTAATCGGTAGTGCTAGATTTTTGGTTGTTTTTGGGAAAAGTAGGATTTTTGCCTCTTTCCATGCAGGTGGAAACTTGCCGTGCTCGAGCGTGTAGTTGTATATTTTGGCCAGCAGTGTTACTGCCCTTTTGGGCAAATTCCTTGGCACCATATTTGGTATCTTGTCTGGGCCTGGTGCTTTTCTTGCTGGCAGGTGTTTTATGATCCAGCTTATTTCTCCTGCATTTGTTTTTCGCAATTTGTTGTGTGTTCTTCTCTGACCTAAGATTTGGGCTTCATCTTCGACTTCTTGAATGAAATCATCTTGCCCGTTCGCTGGATTGGGAGAAAATACCTCCTCTAAGGTGACCGCAAACGCTACGGCCTCTGCTACGATGTTATGAATTTGCATTGGCGGTATGTTTGCGCGTGTGCGCGTTAAACATTTCGCAATTCGCCATACTGTGTTTTGTTGGGGGTTGAGATTTTCGAGTGTGTCGTTCCATTGATTTCTAATGTAGGTCCAGGCCCTGTTATTTGCTAGTTCGCTCGCATGATAATATTCGGTTCGATGTATTAGATTCCTAGTTTTCTGTCATTTACGTCTGGCCTTATTTTGAGCTTTTTGCATCTCTTTTACATCCTGGGTATATCTGGCATTAATCGTGTATTGTCTTTTTAAGGGTACGCATATATTAATGGTTGTGTTTATGGCCAGTTCTAGTTTTTGGATCGCTTCGTCCTGTTCTCCGTTCGTGTTAATTTCGAGTTCTGGTAGGCAGAGATCTACCGTAACCTTGAACTCTTCCCAGTCCACCTTATTGAAGTTGTGTCTTAAGGGTTGCTTGCTTATTTGCTCTCGATTATATAGTGGCAGTGCGGTGGAAGTTACCCCGCCCTCTCGCTTCTGGTTGCCTAGTTGCCCACCAATTGGCGTGGGTGCTAGCGCCGCTCTTTTCTGGTGATGCTGGACTTGGTTTATGCTTTTTTTTTTCCAGGTTTTGGTTCCTTTTTTGTCTTATTTCATTTTCTAGATTGTAGTTTGGTCCTTCTTTTAGTAAATGCTGCTGTGACTTGGCGTCAGTTTCTAGAATGCAGCATGTCTCCACACCTTGCCTCTCATTGGCTGGAGGCCAACCAACGGCTTTCCTTGGGAGCAGAGGCTTCCAAATGTTATGGAGTTGCTTTTCACCGTCCTTGTTAATGTTATTCCTTTCTTTGAAAATTTCTATGCTTTCAGGGTCATTTTGTGCTGAAAATTGCTGCAGGTAGCTATAAGCTCTGGTTTGTCAAAATCTATCTGGTGGCCGGTTGTGGTTACGTGTTCAGCTAGTGCAGATTTTTCGAGTTGGTTGAGTTTTACACCGCGTATGTGTTCTTTTCTGCGCGTTATTACGGACCGTCCTGTTTGACCAATGTAGGCATTCCCACATTCTGTATATGAATTAGATGCGATTCTCTCTCTCCCTCCCTCTCTCTCTCTCTCTCTCTTTCTCTCTCTCTCTCTCTCTGTAGCTCCAAGCACATTTTCTCGCTGTAGCCAAACTCTCATACTACAATGATTTTTTATTTTTTTCCCCGAGTTCCCGTTCACACAGAAAACGAGACATTTTGTGAATCCAGCTTGTTGATTTAATAATATTCCTATAACTTTTGAAGTCCTCGCAGGCAATACATTTGTTTTCCTCAAAATCGTACTTCTTAAAACCGCCTCCATGTTCTCTAATTATGTGTCATTTGAACTGAATGGACCATAAGAATGGGCTCGTACATATTCTCGTTATGTAACACGCCTTTGTGGCATTTCTTTGATGAGTTTATAAAAAGTCTGCACTAGGTATATCATATTCAGTACTGTATAAGTGCAGCAACTCATATATGTTATTGCCGTAAACCAAAGTATTGTTCCGTGAAAATAAAGGTAGCTGTTTTTCTTTGTGTCTACTATGAGTAATATGTGCTTGGTTCGAGAAGGTTCTCAGTTTTAACCTGGGAGCGAAGAAGCTCTGCACATTCCTTAAGCAATTTTAAATCCATTACAACTTACTTCAAGAAATTTAATTTGAGAGAACCGATTTATAGTAACGTCGTATTCAAGTTGGTAGACCTTATCGCGGTCTTCTTCAGCGACTGCATCAAGCTCTCTTTCAACAATTTCGGAAATACGGAAAGAGGAAGGGGAGCAGGCAGGTCTTTCCCACGTGGAACTGGCCTGATGGTTGAAAGAATGCGTATATATGCAATTTTGCGAATTACATTCCTGAACTTTAACTAAGCAGAAGAAGCATGTAGGTAGTCTTCATGATCCAACTACATAGAAACTGCAAACGAAATGCACGTTTTTATTTTATTTATTTCTCCCCAAGTCCTTTTGTTCACCATCTTAGCCTCTCAATGTAATAGAGGCAAACTTTTGTGCTGTCCATTCTTTTTCATCATCACATTCCAGTTAAAACAAGCGTAGTAAGCTGTTTGCAAAAAGTCTGTTGTGTCCGTACTTGTTTAAACAATATTATGTATAACAAAACACCTATGGAGTATACACACATTTGCATGTACAGTTTATAGGACCGCCAGTGGCAATAAAAATAAAGTGACAATCGCACTGGTAAAGCAAACGTTTGAGATAAACAACACGGTAAGTGAAGTCTACTTCCAATGACACAAAATAACAAACTAGTAGAGACAGTAGTGCCACTTAATAGGATTCCAGATCGAATTTCCCCCCAAAACTTAAGGAATTTCCTTCCAACATTATTCAGTGCTTTACGCAAAAATATACAATATTTAAATTAAAATTGTGAGCAAAATATACGTGATGCAAAAGGATTAAGAATTTGCGGAATCAGTATAGAAAAGTAAATTGATGTCGCATTAAATTTTTGTCATCTGATAAAATGCAGACTAGTATCGAACGCCACGCACCGAGTGCCTGTGCCACTTAGAAAGGGAGTTTGTGCATCTAGATCGCCACAGATGGGGAAGTTTATGCGCCTTTAGCTTCGTCGGTTACACATAAACGCAACATTCTTAATTAAAACATTGGCCAGAATGGCAGGGACATATACACGTGTAGATATTCTTACATGTTTGTCTCCCCCCCCCCAGGGGCCTACTGCTATAGGTACGTGTTTGGCGCACCCGGGGGTTCCCGAGCCACCCCTGACTCCGTGTAGCAAACTTCCGAGTGGTGAGGGAGTCAGTCTATCAAAATGCCCACACTTGAGTAGGCCGTGCATGGAGACCTGAGTCGGTGGAAAGAAATACCCTGGTTAGTTGAGGGTTGCGCATCTGAGCCTGGGCTTCTGATCTTCGGTAACTGGGGACGGTGCGCAGCACAATAAACTGCTTTGTTTTCTGCTTCGCCTAAACGGGAGGCTAAGGACTAACCATACCCAAGTCACCCCAGTGGGGTGACCTCTTTTTGGGCTCCGCTGTGGGTGGGAAGCACCGGGGGATGAAATACTCTTACCATTTTCATGGCAAAAAACCAACCCAGCCATAATTTAGTATATGGAAAAGACGATATTAACTGTAGAAGTCCTCGCTAAATCAGTTATCATTAGTACACAGCAAGGCAAGATCTTTTCGCCGGTTGGGTCCTTTGCAATTCAAAAGGGTCTCGACAAAATTGCTGGTCCAGTTCACTCTTGTATTAGGACAAGGAATGGTACACTCCTGGTAGAAGCTTTTACGGGCTCCAAGGTTGGAAAACTACTGAAGGCAAAGATGGTAGGCAGTTACCCGGTTTAGGTCAAACAGCAGAGGAACCTGAACTCCTCGTGCAGTGTTATCACCACCCGCGTATTGCACGGTTAGTCCAATGAGGAGCTTCAGAAAGATCTGGTAGAACAAGGCGTAACATCCCTGTATAGGGTTCATTGCAAGGTAAATGGTGATTTCGTACCTACCCGTACCCTGTTCCTTACCTTTGATCGAGTAGATCTCCCTCAAAGGATTAGGGCAGGGTATGAAGCCATCGAAGTTAGGCCCTATATTCCTGACCCACTCAGATGTTACAAGTACCAGCAGTTTGGTCATACTAGTGCTTTTTGTACTGGCGATTCTATATGTGCTATCTGTGGTGAAGCATCACACGATGGATCTTGTACCACCACTCCATTTTGCGTCAATTGCAATGGGACACATCCATTTTGTTCCCGCACTTTCCCCCGTTGCACAGAGGAGAGAGCGATTCAGGAGATACCGGTGCGCGAGGTGTCTTTCTCAGTAGCCCGTAAGCTCCTGCATCTCCGCCAGCCCTCTCTGTCCTGCGCTACGGTACGTATAGTTCAGTGGTAGCTAAACCGATACCGTGTCGGGAAATCGCGACTCGGACCTGCGATATAAACGGGGCCACCATAGCAGAGAAAGTTCTCGAATCTCGTTCGCTATCAAAGACTTCAACATCTACGATAACGTCGGCACCATTTACCAAATCCGCCAGCGTAAAGCGTAGTCCAACAACCGTTTCCTCCAAATCATCGACCTCTGCCAACAACACCAGTAACAACGGAAACAATTTTATGATCAATTATGTCCGCACCGACTTCCTAAAACAAAGTGCCATATCCTCTCCCGTAACATCTAAGGGAAAGAAACGTCAACTACACCTTCCACGTAGGTCCTCATCTGAGGAGTCGTCTGGGGTGAGCACAGATCGGCGACCACCACCTTCGCCCCTAATCGGTTAGAGGTTCTCGAACCGAACTTTTCTATTGGAAAGGGATCCTCCCCCGTGGAAGAGATGGAACAGGAAGATCCTGCCCTCGCTGCCAAACGGACAGTGCGTAAGTGGCAGAATTGTATTCCTGAAAACAGTGTTAGTCCCACAGCAAAAAAGAAGAAATTAAACCGACCAGTACAGCCGAATCTGCATAAACGACATTCAATTTATTTCATTCCCCACACTATTGACCATGGCTATACTACAGTGGAACATATGCGGCATTCGTCCTCATCGAGCAAACTGTTACTCAACCAGACTTAGCCCCTCGTCGTGTGCGTACAAGAGACCAAGCTCCGTCTGCTAGATAATGTTATCCCCAAACACTATTCTTCTGTACGGTGTGATTTAGCACCGACAGAAGGTGTTTCAGCACATGGGGGCATTATGATGCTCATCAAAGATGACATTTACGCTGATTCCGTCTCCTTACAGTCTAGCATTCAGTTAGTCGCTGTGAGGATTACGCTGCCATCTGCCATTTGTAGTATCTATCTGCCTCCCTCTGCTGACCTCTCGCGCATTGATTTAGAACACCTTGTTTCCCAGCTACCAAAACCATTTCTGCTGGTAGGGGACGTGAATGCACACCACCCCATTTGGAGCTCACCGCGGGCTTGTGCGAGAGGTCACGCACTCTCCGATTTTCTGGACACTAATAACTCTCTCCTGAATACAGGAGAGCTCACATTTCTTTCTGTCGCCTTCAATAGTTTCTCACACCTGGATATAGCGGTTTGTTCTCTCCACAGTTGGCAGTTTCCTTGCAGTAGAATGTTTTCTCTGACTTACATTCTAGCGACCACTTTCCTATTCTTATTGGTCTCTTAGCACAAGATGTATGCTCCGCTCCCATAACTAGCTGGCGCTTCGATAGAGACAAACAACACCTTTATTCCAGTTTGGCTTCTTTCACCTATAACGACTCTATAGAATTTTCATTCGTACATCTCACAGAGACAATTCATGTTGCTGCTTTCTATTCCGCAGTCAACTTGACCACCCCGTCGCTTTCCTGTTCCCTGGTGGAATGATGACTGCCGGAATCCTATTCGCGCTCGCAGGCGTGCTCTCAGGTTTTCCAGCGTCGCCCTACGCTGGATAATCTCATACAATATAAAATGCTGCGTGCCCAATCACGGCGAATAATTAAGGATAGCAAAAAGGACATTTTGGAGCCAGTTAGTAACCTGTTTTAACCTACATACACCTTCCTCTGTCGTATGGAATAAGTTAAGACCTGTAGCCGGAAAATCGACCCATATGGCCATTGCCGGTCTCAACACAGCGGTAAGCGCAGTTGTCGATCTGTTTGACGTGGCTAACAATCTTGGCACTACTTTCGCTCAAGTGTCTAGCTCGATAACTATTCCCCAGAGTTTCTGCCTATCAAGGCTCAGGTGGAATCTTAAGGGTTCCCCTTTTGTTCTGAAAACCTTGAGACCATAATCGTCTTTTCACTATGGGGGAGCTAGACAATGCACTTTCATCTTCAAGAAACTCTGCAGCGAGATGGAATCCATGGCCAAATGTTACACCATCTGTCTCCTAAAGGCAAGGCGTTCTTACTCCAGATCTATAATTGACGACGCCACTAAACAGCAACGGAGCTTAGGTACCGGAGCGCGAGACATAGGTTTGGCGGAGGCGCAGGAACTTACGGGTTTCTGGGAAGGACAACTTCTCTCCCCCCCCCCAATCCGTATCGCCAGAATCGCTCTCTCCTCCATAAAACGAGGGCAATTTCGGGAACTAGACGGGTGTTTTCAGCTGCAATTCACACAGTCATGGAGCTGTAGAACAAGCACCATCGCGCAATGCCTCTCTATATATAACGCATGTAGAATGACCAGTACAAATTTCACTTTTATGCCCAATCCGCTGACACTTGTATCATCTGAAAGGGTTCGGAATATACCACATAATCTAGATGATTTCATACCCTGACATAATCCTTTAAGGAATATCTACCAGCTCAAAGGTGAGGAACAGGTTTCGGGCAGGCACGGATACACCATTTACTTTCCGTTGAACCCTATACTCAGATGGGACGCCCTTTTCTGCCAGATTCTCTTGAAGTCGCTCATTGGACAAATCGTCCAATAACGTGGTGATAACGTCGCACGAGAGCTTCAATGTCTTGTGGTGTGCGACCTTAACCTGAAACCTGCCTAATATTTTGGCTTTCAGTATGGAATGCCACAAATACTTCAACCAGGAGGGTAACATTACGTGTTCTAACACAGGAGTGAACCGGACCAGCAATTTTGTCTAAATTTTATTGTTCAACAAAAGGGCTAGCTGAAGTATATTTCCGACCTTCCTTTCTTCTAATTATTATTGGCGAGGACTACTGCTCTCAAGTACTTCTTACCCAATAACTAAGTTATTTTTATGTTTAGGTTTTACCATAAAAATTGTAAAAAAACAACAAAAAACAAAACAAAAAAAGAAAAGCAAATTATCCCTCAGTGGTCACCATCCACTACGGAGCTCAACAAGGGGTCACTGTGGGGACAGGGCTACACAAGAGATACAGCGGGCTCGCCGTCCTACTGACCCTGGGGTAGGTACAGTAGCTAATGCTGGTCGATTAACTGGGGATGGGTTAGCACCTAGCCTCCCGATTAGGCGAGGGAGAAACTAAAGTGGCGTATGAGGATGCGCACCCTCCCCAGTCACTGAAGGACAGAATCCCCGGTTCAGATACGCAACTCTCAACCAATCAAGACGTCCCTATTCACCGACACGGGTCTCCACGCACAGCCTACACGTGGGTGGGCATATTCCTCATCACTCAAAGGTTGCACATACGAGGCAGTCAGTATTGCTCGGGACCCCGGGTTCACCAAACCATTACCTGCCGTAGCAGACCCCTGGGGTTAGGCTGACGGCGATGGAGTTGATTCCCCCTCGGCGAATGCCGGAGGAGCTGCGGCGAACTGCGGCGTCTGCTCTTTTCTATCGTTAAAAGCGAAGTTCAGCCGAGCATAAAGCAGGAAGCGCGCATCCGCAAAGAATGCCGTGCCAGGAGGATTAATGCCCCAAAACGGTATCCGAAACATTAAACATGTTAATAATATTAGACAAACATGTAATGATGACGATGATGATGAGGGTTGGTGTTTAAGGGCGCTCAAATACTGAGGTCATTAGCACCCTTACAAAACAAGGAGAATAAAAACACCAAAGGTAAAATAACAAATTAAAATAAATGAAAACTGCAAGCAGGACGCCAATTAAAAAAACAGAGAATAAAACCACTGATAGCTAAAGGATTCACCTGAATCTAAAATAGCTAAAAATGGAGGAAGAAGCACACAAATAACTTAGAAGTGGCGAACGGGTTAAAATTAATCCGTGGTAAGACAGATAAAATAATTAAAAACACGAACCTTCGCTCCAATAAAAGCAACGGTTATAAACTGAAAATAAGACAAACTAAATCCTTATTGGAAACATTAAAGAAGATAAAAAAGTAAAACCACTATTGACCGACCTGTGGTCGTCGGCAAGGACCTCCGCGAGACAGGCCGGCAGGCTTAATGATGAATGAAGAGCTGCTAGAGGAGCACTTTCTAGGAGCACATGCCGTACCGACAATACTCTCCCACAGAGCACACAGATAAGAACAGAATCCCTCTTAAAAACATAACTATGCGTAAAAGTACAGTGACCGATCCGCAAGCGAGCCAATTGCACCTCATCCCTACGGTAATTACGAGAGGAGGTTACCCACATAACAGGAAGATCTTTACTTCCCTAAGTTTGTTCCCGCCGAGAGACGTCCACTCTTCATGCCAGCTGGAGTGCACCACTCTCCGTACAAGTCTAGAGTCTGCAGCGATTACAAAAGGAAGCGCAGTACTGGGTTGTGTTGCCGCCGTCTTAGCTGCCAAATCCGCCAGTTCATTACCCAGCAAGCCGACGTGGCCAGGAATCCATTCACACTCCACATTAACATCAGAAGTGTGTAAAATGTGGAGGAGGTCCTGGATGCGCTGTACGATAGGATGGTGGTTGTACAACTCACGAACGCTCTGAAGGGCACTAAGAGAATCACTCATTATGAGGCAGTCACCAAGATTCCGACGGCTAACGTACAGAATGGCTCGATAAATGGCATACAGTCCGGCAGTATAAATAGATGTGCTACAGTGCAAACCAACAGTATATGTTTCGGTTCCAGTAACAGAGGCACATCACACACCATCGCTGCACTGTCATCGGTATAAATAAAAGATCGGGCACTATAGTGGGATAAACATTCTAAGAAACAATTACGGATACTAGAGGCAGGCATCGGAGATTTCTCGTAAACTGCCATCCCGAGATCAACGTGGGATGTAGCACGTAGCCAAGCGGGAGGGGGGTGCACCCTCCCTCCATTGGAAAACCTGAGAAGAAAGGAGATATTGTGTTTTCGAAGCAGTTCGCGGAAACCTGCTGGCCTGGGACTGAGTGACAAGTTTCGGTATCGTTCATCCAGCATGGCATTGAAAAAAGGGGTAAACGTTGGTAGCGAAGGCACGCTGCTTAGCCCACCGCTATAATTACCTGACAGGATATTACGCCGAAATCGCAAAGGGGGTTCTCCCGTCTCGGCGTGAATGCTAACAATTGCGCTGGTTGGAAATGCTTCAATAGCCACACGGAGGCCCTGATTATGGACTGTGTCTAATCTTCTAAGAAGCTGAAGCATATACAATGCATCCATAGTCCAACTTGGATCGAATCAGCGAACGATAAAGACGGAGTAGCACCGTCCGATGTTCTCCCCAAGATTTGCCACTTAGTATCCGTAAAATATTCAGAGAACGGTCACATCGTCCTTTAAGCCGTGCACAGCTATATGCACAGCTTAAAGCATAGTTTCCGATCGAATATCAACCCTAGGAACCTCGCTTGATCGGCAAAGGGAAGTAAATGTGGCCCGAGGTGAAGCGTAGGTGCAATTTGCCACCTACAGCGCCAGACGTTAACGCAGACAGTCATCTCAGATGAAAAACGAAAGCCGTTTTTGAAGCTCCAATCATAAAGATTATCTAAACACCGCTGAAGACGGTGTACTAAAAACGGCGGACGCTGAGAAGTACAAAAGTCGGCAAAATCGTCTACGAATAAGCGGGCCGAGACACCTGGTGGGGGGACACATTGAGATATAGAGTTAATCGCTATAGCAAACAGCGTCACGCTCAGAAACAACCCCTGTGGCACACCGTTCACTTGAATAAAAGGGTTGGAAAAAAACCGAGCGGACGCTTACTCGGAAAATGAGGTCCCTCATAAACTCCTGAATAAACAGCGGTAGGCGTCCACGAAGATTCCAGCTGAGGAGGAAACGGAAAAGATCCCTGCTCGCCAACATGTGTCACAAGCCGTCTCCAGGTCAAAGCATATTCCAACTGTTTGACAGTTCTTAAGAAATCCGTCCATGATCCGCATCGGCAGCGATACAAGATGGTCAGCTTCTACTCGACGTCGATGGAAACCGTACTGGGTGTTGGTCAACAAATGGCGAGTTTCGAGCCACACTACCTAATGGCTATTTATAATGCGTTCCATCACCTTGCAGAGGCAACTGGTGAAGGAAATAGGACGGTAGCTGGAAGGAAGTTGACGGTCGTCTCCAGGTTTCAAAATTCGAATTATAGTGGCCTCCCACCATTCCTCTGGAAAAGTGGCGTTTTTTTTTCTTTTATCAATCCTTTTAGAACAATTTACATTGTTATTCGGACATGCCAATGGTATAAATATTTCACTAACTTTATACCTGTGTACAGTAGTACTGTAGCTAAATGACAAGACAATAAACAATTTTCAATTACATATAATTAGGTTTTTAAGAGCTAGTAATTCACATTATATTTTGAAAACACACTATAGCACAGATTTATTAACTCATGGTATTTGTACAATATGATACATACTCATCTATGGAATAATATATATGCAGTAGTAGGAACGATTTTAAACGTTTTTTAAAATGGTGAATTTTAGTAATTACTTTGATATTCTGAGGCAATATGTTAAATAGACTAATACCCAAATTCTTTACATTATTTTTAGTTATGTTAGTTCTGCAGAACTGAAAATGTAGTGCATCATTTTGTCGAGTGCTATATTGATGGAGGTTTTTGATTTATTTCAAGCTGATTGTACATTTTTTAATATGAGTTAATGTCTCCAATAAAAATATGCAAGTAAGAGGCAATATTTTTTGTTCTTTGAAAAGAGCTCTACATGAGCGTCGACTATCCTTGCCACTTATTATTCTAGTTACCCTTTTCAGTAGTATAAATATTTGTTCACTCTCATAACATGCCTCAACCCAGATACGACTATAGACCTGGAGTAAGAAAGCCTTGCCTTTAGGAGACAGATGGTGTAACATTTGGCCATGGATTCCATCTCGCTGCAGAGTTTCTTGAAGATGAAAGTGCATAGTCTAGCTCCCCCATAGTGAAAAGACGATTATGGTCTCAAGGTTTCCAGAACAAAAGGGGAACCCTTGAGATTCCACCTGAGCCTTGATAGGCAGAAACTCTGGGGAATAGTTATCGAGCTAGACACTTGAGCGAAAGTAGTGCCAAGATTGTTAGCCACGTCAAACAGATCGACCACTGCGCCTACCGCTGTGTTGAGATCGGCAATGGCCATATAGGTCGATTTTCCGGCTACACGTCTTAACTTATTCCATACGACAGAGGAAGGTGTATGTCGGTTAAAAGGGGTTACTAACTGGCTCCAAAATGTCTTTTTTGCTATCCTTAATTATTCGCCGTGATTGGGCACGCAGCATTTTATATTGTATGAGATTATCCAGCGTAGGGCGACGCTGGAAAACCTGAGAGCACGCCTGCGAGCGCGAATAGGATTCCGGCAGTCATCATTCCACCAGGGAACAGGAAAGCGACGGGGTGGTCAAGTTGACTGCGGAATAGAAAGCAGCAACATGAATTGTCTCTGTGAGATGTACGAATGAACATTCTATAGAGTCGTTATAGCTGAAAGAAGCCAAACTGGAATAAAGGTGTTGTTTGTCTCTATCGAAGCGCCAGCTAGTTACGGGAGCGGAGCATACATCTTGTGCTAAGAGACCAATTAAGAATAGGAAAGTTGTCGCTAGAATGTAAGTCAGAGAAAACATTCTACTGCAAGGAAACTGCCAACTGTGGAGAGAACAAACCGCTATATCCAGGTGTGAGAAACTATTGAAGGCGACAGAAAGAAATGTGAGCTCTCCGGTATTCAGGAGAGAGTTATTAGTGTCCAGGAAATCGGAGAGTGCGTGACCTCTCGCACAAGCCCGCGGTGAGCTCCAAATGGGGTGGTGTGCATTCACGTCCCCTACCAGCAGAAATGGTTTTGATAGCTGGGAAACAAGGTGTTCTAAATCAATGCGCGAGAGGTCAGCAGAGGGAGGCAGATAGATACTACAAATGGCAGATGGCAGCGTAATCCTCATAGCGACTGACTGGATGTTAGACTGTAAGGAGACGGAATCAGCGTAAATGTCACCTTTGATGATAATCATAATACCCCATGTGCTGGAACACCTTCTGTCGGCGATAAATCACACCGTACAGAAGAATAGTGTATGAGGGTAGTAGTAACTAGCAGACGGAGCATTGTCGCATGAAGGCCATGATGATGGGTTAAGTCTGGTTGAGTAATAGTTCAAGTTCTGCTCGATGAGGTCGAATGCCGCATATGTTCCACTGTAGGATAGTCATGATCAATAGTGTGGAGTATGAAATAAATTGAAAGACGTTTCTGCAAATTCGGCTGTACTGGTAGGTTTAATTTATTCTTTTTTGCCGTGGGACTAACACTGTTTTCAGGAGCACAATTCTGCCTTTTTACGCACTGTCCGTTTGGCAGCGAGGGCAGAATCTTCCTATTCCATCTATTCCACGGGGGAGGATCCCTTTCCAATAGAAAAGTTCGGTTCGAGAAACTCTAACCGATTAGAGGCGAAGATGGTGGTCGCCGATCTGTGCTCGCCCCAGACGACTCCTCAGATGAGGACCTACAGGAAGGTGTCGTTGACTTTTCTTTCCCTTAGATGTTACGGGAGAGGATTTGGCACTTTGTTTTAGAAAGTCGGTGCGGACATAACTGGTCTTAAAATTGTTTCCAGTGTTACTGGTGTTGTTGGCAGAGGTCGATGGTTAGGAGGAAACAGTTGTTGGACTGCGCTTTACGCTGGTGGATTTGATAGATGGTGCCGACGTTATCGTGGATGTTGAAGTCTTTGATAGCGAACGAGATTCGAGAACTTTCTCTGCTATGGTGGCTCCGTTTATATTGCAGGTCTGAGTCGCGATTTTTCGACACGGTACCGGGTTAGCTACCACTGAAATATACGTACCAGAGCGCAGGACAGAGGGTTGGCGGAGGAGAAGGAGCTTTTGGGCGTCTGAAAAAGATACCCTCTCGCGCACCCGTATCTCCTGAATCGCTCTCTCCTATGTGAAACGGGGGCAAGTGCGGGAACTAAATGGATGTGTCCCATTCAATTGACGCAAGATGGAGTGGTAGTACAAAATCCATCGTGCGGTGCTTCTCCACAGATAGCACATATAGAATCGCCAGTACTAAAAAGCACTAGTATGACCAAACTGTTGGTACTTGTAACATCTGAGTGGGTTAGGAATATAGGGCCTAACCTCGATGACTTTATACTCTGCCCTAATCCTTTGAGAGAGATTTACCCGATCAAAGGTACGGAACAGAGAACGGGTAGCCACGAAATCACCATTATCCTTGCGCTGAACCCTATACACGGATGTTACGCCTTGGTCTGCCAGATCTTTCTGAAGCTCCTCATTAGTGGTGATAACACTGCCCGAGGAGTTCAGGGTCTTCTGCTGTTCGACCTAAACCGGGTAACTGTCAAGCATCTTTGCCTTCAGTAGTTTTCCAGCCTTGGAGCCAGTAAATGCTCCTACCAGGAGTGTACAATTCCTTGTCCAAATTCATGAGTGAACTGGACCAGCAATTTTGTGAAGACTCTTTTGAATTGCAAAGCAGCCAATCGACGGAAAGTTCTTACCTTGCTGTGTTCTAATGATAACTAAGTAGCGAGGACCACCACACTCGACTTCTTCTTTTCCATTTACTAAGTTATGGCTGGGTTTGGTTTTTGCCATGAAAATGGTAAGAGTATTACATTACCCGGTGCTTCCCACCCACCACGGAGCCCAACAAGGGATCACCCCACTGGGGTGACAGTGCTAGATAAGGGATATAGCAGGCTCGCCGTCCCACTCACCTTGGAGATCAGTATAATACCTAGTCCTGGCCGATTGACTAGCGTTGGGTTAGTCCCTCGCTTCCCGTTTAGGCGAAGCAGAAAACAAAGCAGTGTATTATGCTGCGCACCCTCCCCAGTTGCTGAAGATCAGAAGCCCAGGCTCAGATACGCAACCCTCAACTAACCAAGATATTCCTTTCCAACGACTCGGGTCTCCATGCACGGCCTACACAAGTGTGGGCATTTTGATAGACTGACTCGCTCACCATTCGGAGATTAGCTACACGAGGGAGTCACGGGTGGCTCGGGAACCCCCGGGTGCGCCAAACACGTACCTATAGTAGTACGCCCCCGGGGGGGGGGGGGCAAGCAAGTAAGAATATCTACAAGTATATATGTTCCTGCCATTCTGACCAATGGTCTAATTAAGAATTTTGAATTTATTTGTAACCGCCGAAGCTAAAGGCGCATAAACTTGTGCATCTGTGACGATGTGGATACACAAACTCGCTCACTAAAGTGGCACAGTCTCCCTGTGCGTTGCGTTCGATACTAGTCTGCATTTTTCCGATGACAAAAATCTAAATGTGATATCAATATACTATTGTATGCTGACTCCACCAATTCTTAGTCCTCTTCTATCACGTACTTTTTGCTCACAATTTTAATTCAAATATTGTATATTTGTGCGTAAAGCACTGAATAATGTTGGAAGGAAGTTCCTTAAGCTTTAGAGGGAAATTCGATCTGGAATCCTATTAAGTGGCACTACTGTCTCTACTAGTTTGTTATTTTGCAACATTGGAAGCAGACTTGACATACCGTGTTGTTTATCTCAAACGCTTGCTTTACCAGTGCGGTTGTCACTTAATTTTTATTGCCACTGGTGGTCCTATATACTGTACATGCAAACGTGTTTATACTCCAAAAGTGATTTGTTACACATAATACTTGTTTAAACAAGTATGGATTCAACAGACTTTGTGCAAACAGCTCACATCGCTTATTTTAACTGAAATTTGATGGTGAGGGTAAAGAATGGGCACCGCAGAAAATTTGCCGCTATATCATTGAGAGGTTAAGGTAGTGAACAAAAAGAATTGGGGGGGGGGGGAATAAATAAAATAAAAACGTGCATTTCATTTGCAGTTTCTATGTAGCGGGATCATGAAGATCACCTACATGCTTCTTCTGCTTACTTAAAGTTCAGGAATGTAATTCGTAAAATTGCATATATACGCATTCTTTCAACCATCAGGCAAGTTCCGTGATAAGTTTACCAACTTGAACTCGACGTTACTCCAAATCGGTTCTCTCAGATTAAATTTCTTGAAGTAAGTTGTAATGGATTTAAATTTGCTTAAGGAATGTGCAGAGCTCCTTGGCTCCCAGGTTAAAACTGAGAACCTTCTCGAACCAGGCACATATTACTCATATTAGACACAAAGAAAAACAGCTACCTTTATTTTCACGGAACAACTCCTTGGTTTACGGCAACAAATATATGAGTTAATGCACTTATTTAGTACTGAATATGATATACCTAATGGAGACTTTTGATAAGCTCGTCAAAGGGATGACACAAAGGCGTGTTACATAACGAGAATGTGCACGAGTTCATTCTTATGGCCCATTCAGTTCAAATTACACATAATTAGAGAACATGGAGGCGGTTTAAAGAAATACGGGTATTAGGAACACAAATGCATTGCCTGCGAGGACTTCAAAAGTTATAGGATGATTATTAGGTCCACATGCTGGATTCACAAAAATGTCTCGTTTTCGGTGTGAACGGGAACTCGGGGAAAAGTAAAAAATCATTTTAGCTACAGTGAGAAAATGTGCTTGGAGCTACAGAAAGGGAGAGGGGAAGAGAGAGAGAGAGAGAGAGAGAGAGAGAGAGAGAGAGAAAAGCGCATCTAATTCATATATAGAATGTGGGAGTGCCTACATTGGTCAAACTGGACGGTCCATAATAACGCGCAGAAAAGAACACATACGCGGTGTAAAACTCAACCAACTCGAAAAATCTGTACTAGCTGAACACGTAATCACAACCGTATACCACATCGATTTTGATTACACAGAGCTTATAGCTACCTGCAGCAATTTTCAACACAAAATAACCCTGAAAGCATAGAAATTTTCAAAGAAAAGAATTACATCAACAGGGACAGTGGAAAGCAACTCCATAACATCTGGAAGAGTCTGCTCACAAGGAAAGCCGTTGGCTGGCCTTCAGCCAATGAGAGGCAAGGGGCGCAGACATGCGTCATTCTAGAAACTGATGCCAAACCACAGCAGCATTTACTAAAAGAAGAACCAAACTACAATCTAGAAAAAGAAATAAGACAAAAAGGAAACAAAATTCTGGAAAAAAAAAGCATAAACCAAGTCCAGCATCACCAAAAAAGAGCGGCGCCAGCTCCCACGCCAATTGGTGGGCAACTAGGCAACCAGAAGCGAGAGGGCGGGGCAACCTACACCGCACTGCCACTATATAAGCACAGAGCCGCTGCCCAGCAGACGGGACTTCGCTTCGAGATGCCGGAAGAGGAAGCATCAACGCAGACCAGCAGCTCCTACAGCAGCCACCGCTTCTCCGGCATCCGCCGGTAGGAACCGCTCACCGGCATCTCCGCCACCTGCCGTTACGCCGGCAGTGAGCGCTGCACCTTTGCCGCGCTCACCATCACCACAGCCGCCGACCGCCGCTGCTTCACCGGCAGCCAACACTTCATCGCCGCCACCGCTGAGCTCCACGCCGACGCCGCCCCGGTACAGTGCCGTGGTTAGGGGGGTCCCTCGGGATCTCTCCACCCGGCACCTCCTCGCCGCTGCACAATCTAGATGGACTTCATGTTCGAGGGCCACTAGAATAATCTGTGACCGGGGCCCGACACCACTAGTAAGGGTGGAGCTACAGGACCGATCAGACCTGGAGGCTGCCTTGGCGTCAGGGTTGCCCTTATTAGGGCGACTTCTGCACGTTGAGGCAAGCAGACAGGAAAGACACCGGCCCTGCCGTCGCTGCTGTGCCTACGGGCACAGCCAAGAAAACTGCTCTTCGCCGCCAACGCATACACTTCGGAGTGCACTGGGCACGACCTCCGCCGGTTCTGTGCCACCTGTAATGGTACGGGACATTACACAGGGCAAGCCCAGTGTCCCAGCTACCCAAAGAGCAGGCACTCATCGCCTAAACCAGCCCGGACACCATCATCTACACAGCCATCTCCGCAGACTGAAAAACCAACACCAACCATCCTGCAGCAGGAAATCCAGGGCTTAAGTGAGGCCATTCAGGACCTCCACGCGGAGGTCCTGATTCTTACGGCTAAGCTGACGGCCTTGGAGGACAGGCTTCAGGAACAACACAGCACCACTTCACATCCAGAACTTCACCAAGAAATAGCAACAGCAGTCACCGACATCCAACTCATCTTCAGGGAGGAGGTGAGAGCTCTACTAGAGAAGTCAGCACCTAAAACTTCCAGGTTCAACTTCCAAAGTAGACGCCAAGGGCTTAGGCTCGAAAACGTCCCAGGATACGACGACTGGATCAACAGAGTCAACCAGCACTAACTCCATCCTTCACCCTAGAATTCCTTCATTCCTCTCCCCGAATACTCCGCGGTGGCAGTCTGGGCCTCGGTCAAGTCTGTCTCCCGGTCCGCATTTCACCCCTCTGACTGCACCCTGTAGTCAGTTAAATTATCGCCTTGAGTCCGCGGGTGCAATAATGCGGTACCGCCTCTCCTTTCTTCCATCTAATACCGGTGGAGGGGTTTTATAGTCGGTATGCCCACATGGGAGACCCCGACACTCCGGGCTTGCCCGGTTTAGTCCATAAGCTGGATTTTTCCTCTCCACTCGAAAAAAAACAAAAAAAAAACAGCAGCCGCCAAGGAAGCAGCACCTCAGTCATGACCGGTCGGGGCAAGCTTCGCTTCGCCGCCTGCCGCCGCTGCAGCCTTGCCGGTACTGATACCGCAGTTGCCGACACCTCCAGCGCCTCCCCGGTTCAGTGCCGTGGTACGACGGGTCCCTCGGGACCTTTCCACCCGGCACCTGCTCACCGCCGCGCAGTCGCGGTGGCCCTCTTATATGAGGGCCACCCGCATTAACTGCGACCGGGACCAACGCCGTTGGTAATAGTGGAGATGCAGGACCATGCTGACTTTGAATCTACCTTGGCGTTAGGATTGCCCTTATTAGGGAGATTCCTGGTCGCCGAGGCTAGCAGACAGGAACGCCACCGGCCCTGGCGAAGCAGCTGTGCCTTCGGGCACATAGCTGACGACTGCTCCTTATCGCCGCGGTGCCACTACTGTGGTAATAAGAATGTACCTCATGTAGTATTGTGCTTGCATACAATATTTTTGCCCTTAATATTGATAAAATTGTGTAGTAAAATCATGAAAAGATAAATAGTTATTTTGTGTAAACACTTGAGGTAATAGCTAAAAATGGAACCTGTTGCTAGGATCAGCTTACAAACATTTATTTAGGAACACCTATTTGTGAAAATTTATCGCACGTAGACTTTTAAAATACAGACTGGTGTAATATGCAAACGGTGGGCATATGCCAATAATAACGCTTCTAATACAGAGGTCCTATTTCCAAAATAGATGCGTTATTTGATGAGGAATTCATAATTATTTTACTGTGCATTTTTATAATGTGAGTATACTTCAAACAAAATACAGACATGCACATTGAATCACTATCACTTGTCTGGATTCGAAGCAAACCCAGTTGCTCTACATGACACTCTAAGCGACATTGCTGTGGGGAAAATAGGGAACACTGTCACTAAATAATACTGAATATTTTCAGTGGCATTGTTCTGATTGTTAGTTGTTTCCTGTGCTAAACACTGGAGAACATATTAAAACACTAGCTGGTTATTTCTCTGTGTAAATAATTAGTACATAACAATTCATTGATTCAAAATTCATACAAATTGAATTATTTTACTAGTATTTACAAAGTGGACTTCCTTTTTCATAGGCTGATACATTCTTACTTCTTATTTTACAAAATATAGCTGTGCTTTTCTACTTGTATTCAAGTATGTGTATTGATTCCTTTTCACTTTGGTAATCGGAGACGTTTAATCGAATGACTCACTGTAAGATCAAATAACCATGAACATACTTCGGTAGATCGATAATTTTTGTCCTTTCCGATACAGGAGTAGACTCTAAATGCTACAGGCAGAGAAGTTCTGTGTGACAGAACAGGAAACTATAATAGACATTCAGAGCCACTTGCTGTTTATTTCTGGATTCAAATGTTGTACAATCCCAAGATTTTCATCCTAGAATGTGTGGTAAAAGCAATTATAGAGAACCACAGCAATGTTTTCTAAAGTAAGAACGAATGCACATGTGAAAAAATGAATCCGCTTTTTAGATACTGGGAAAACAAATCGTTCGCATACATTTTACGTAAGTATTATTACTCTTTGCAAAAGGGAAATCTGCAGCTTTGCTAGGTCATATTACATTTTTTTTTGTGTTGGCAATGCTACATTCTTACACACATATCCCTAGCGCTGAATCCTTGCACTTGCCAGTTTGTGTAGTTTAGCGTAATGTTGGCTATATTGCGATTGCGCATATAGAAGAAATTAATGCAAAATTATTTACTACAATGAAAGAAATGGAACAGATATAAGCATGGTATAACGCTGATTTTCACCTGCCGATTTAGAATTATAAAGGCTTAATTCCGTTTAAGTCTCCTTCGTCATCATTGTCATCACAGCAATTTACGTCCCATAAGCGTTTTATATCGAAAGTCAACAATATCTTTCAGGGCCCTGGCAAAGACTTCTTGCCTTCAGTGAAAAGCTCTGTTTCTTTAAAGAATATAAGGAGCTTTGGTCGTCGGATACTCCTTTCTACTGTAATAGGCGAATACATGCGTACGTATGTATATCGTTTAATTTGAAAGCATCAATATTTGCGACCGGACGAGGCTGCCTTTTTTCCTCCTGTTTTCTTCCATGGAGTTTACAGAAATGCTTGCTGCGTTCCACATGTTTCAGGGATTTCTTCTTTTTCCTTTTGAAGCTGCTGATTACAGTTCTCGTGCTTAGCACATAAAGTGTATGTGACATTGTCATAACAATGAGTTAGATACCTTAAACATTAGATTTGTTAAACATCAAAGTCTCTATCAGATTACACGTAAGAAGAACGATGCGAGCTGAAAGCGAAACGGCTTACTCCAAAATTAAATATAAAGGAGGTTAACAAAAAGCAAACACGCCAATTTCAATCTTCATGGTATGAGAGTTTCTCCTAGCTTACGGGTAGTTGTGAAACAAACGAAATATATTGTTGTTTGCATCATCATATTCGGTGAAAAAGACTTGGAGTGATGCACAAAAGGCATGTGTGATTTAAGTAACTTTATTAAAAATCTGATGTGTTCCATTCACATCAGTTTCTCTACATCTCTTCAACAAATAATTGTCAAAAGCTTATGCTTCTATTTACTTCAGAAAAAATTAGCAGAAATAGTCTTATTACTTGCCTCCTTACAAGTAGAATCGAAATAAGAGAGTACCATAGGTTAAAATGACAGTCAAAGGCTAGTTGCTATGTGTCTTAAGTTCCTTTGTTTGTATGTATTGTCAGGAGTTGACACAATCCTGTTTGAAAAAAGTATAAGTTTTTCAAAGCTGAAACCAAAAACAAGGAATATCTAAAAAGCGATCAACTCCATGAAAAAAATGCACATAGCATAAATTGTGTGTTTTACCGTGCTCTACATTTTTTGTGTGGTAAGTTTTTCTCCATCTCTTACGGTTTAGTAGTTATGCAAAATTCCGTAAAATTCATCCAGAATAAAGTAGTATTCATAGGCTGTGCCCAGAAAATTCAAGATATGCATTTTATTTGCCAGGTAAATATGTTTAATATACGGTCTTTTAATCAAAATCGTTAGAACTGTTTTTAAGAAAATCAAAGTTTTCGAAAAAACTTCCATGTAAAAGTTAATTTGGGGTGGGGGGATTTTGCTCAAAAGTTTCGTGTCGAATCTCTGGAAGATACCAACCGTCTTTTCGTTTTTGAGTTATCGTGTTCAGGGACACATGGACACACACACACCTTTTTCTGAAAACTCTTTTGTTGGATACAGGTGACCCTAAAACATATATTTCCGTTGAAATTTCGCTATTGAATTTTTGGGTGGAGTGCAATACTTTCTCTATACACTATGTAAATGGTACGTATAGAGAAAGTAAAAAAGCAATCATACATCAAGAATCAAAGGTGCATTTATTTAATAAAGAGACATTTCAGCTCTTAGGAAGACATCGGATTGTTTTTTTCCGAGCCTGCACGTCTTCAGGCAATAAAACACAAACAGGTACCATTAAATAGACTGGTTCTTGGGCCTGTAATTCAAACGGTCATACATCTGTGCAAAAAAGAATTACCTTTACGTGGTCACCGAGAAGATGACGAATCAAATAACAGAGCCAATTATTTAGAGCTTCTAAATTTACTTGCTCAAAATGAATCGGTTATGCGAGACCATTTACAATCCACATCAACACTGAAAGGGACTTCAAAATGAACTTACTGAGGACATAACTACAGTTGTTAAGGACAAAATTAGGTTAGAAATTCAAGAGAGTTATTTTATTTCAATTCAAGCCGACGAGACTTTATACGTGTCTTGCAAGAGCCAACTTAGTATCATTTTCCGGTACTATGTTCAAGACAGAATTGAAGAACGGTTCGTAGGTTTCTATGAGGTCTCAAGTGATAAAAGTGGCTCAGGTATTGCTCTTAAGGTTTTGGAAGAGTGGAACATTGACAAAAACAAAGTGATAAATCAAACCTACGATGGTTGCTCCGTAATGGCAGGCCAGCAAAGAGGTGTACAGCATATAGTAAAGGAGATTTGCCCTAACGCAATCTTTATTCACTGCTAAGCACACCAGCTGAATCTAGTACTTTTGTATGGTTCAAAAACAATAAATCAAGTACGTTTGTTTATATCTGACTTGACAGCATTTCATAGTATTTTTAGCAAGTCGTTCAAACGCACTGTACTGCTTACTGAAAAAGGATATAAGTTGTCGCAGGCCTGGACTACAAGATTTAACTTCCACTTGAGGGCCGTCACAACTATAATTAAATATTTCAGTGACTTATACCAACTTTTTAATGCAGTAATCGATGAACATTCTTATTGGGAATACACCATAAATCGTGCAGGGGACTCATTATGTTCATGGATGACGCAAATTTTGTGTACCTGCTAAGAGTTTGTGAGGCATACTTTGTTCACATTGACCCTGTGTTTAAAGTTCTGCAGTCACTGGTTAATATAAATGCTTGCCATAATGAACCACAACTCGCCATTGCAAATATACAAACCTAAGATGCGAGACTTTCATTGATCAGTGTGTGCAAAACGTATCCAGTTGAATGCAAATGTAAGATTCAGTGACTCAAAAACTAGATTGAAAGTGCTAACCTATGAAGTAATTGACTGCCAAGTTCTTCAAATGAAATCCAGATTTCAAGATTTTCCACAGCTTGCTTTTGTAGAAGTACTGATGAATGAACAAAAAAAAAAAAAAAAAAAAAAAAAAAAAATCATGGAACATAAGAAAGAATTTCCTCAGACGAAAATTTCCAAACTAATAAAGCAGTATCCTGGTTATTTTAAGTCAGAACAGATTGAAAATGAGCTCTTCAATATTTATACAGATGATCAAAAGCACCTATCACCACAAAATCTACTGAAGTATTTAGTTGTAAATGGTTTGGACTCGGTGTATGAGGAGGTGACTAGGTGACTAAGATATTGCGTTTAGTTGTAACGTATCCTGATACAACAAGTAGTGAGAGATCGATGAGTACACTCAAGACAATTAAAGCATACTTAAACTCAATAACCATCACCGTTTGTGCAACGTAAGCGGTAGAAAAAAAAAAAACAGTTGGGAGAACTGCCCTCTGATACCGCATTTATTGGGAAGGTAATTGACACGTTTATAACAAAGAAGAACCGACGGAAGGATTTGGTATATAAGTCAGTTTAGGTGAGTGTTATTCTTTTCAATATAACCATTATATTAACATTGTTATTTGTTGTTTACATTGTCAATCTTAAATCTAATTTATAGGCGCAACATTCGATAAAATGTGAAATTGCCCATGTCCACCTTTTATTTCTATCAGCAGGGCGTTTAAACTCTAGCGTTCCCATCTTTTTATTTCACGCTACGCCACTGATAAAGTGTTCTTTAACTTGGTAAAAGTAAAATCAGTTTTCCCTAAAAGCTAACTGTGTTCACTGTAAACTCAACTGTTTATTTAAAAAACGTCCGGCTCCTATGTGTCGTCCTGTATGTAAACAAATAACAACTAATAATGCATGGCTTTCAAAGAACTCGACGCGTGTATTAACAAACTGAACTGGCAATAACGCTGTGTTCAGTTCTGTTTCTGTCGTCTGACCAACCCGCAGATTTAGAGAGAATAGATAGGAATTGCCATATTCTTATGCAATGTGTTTGGTGAAGCACGTTTTTGTCAAGCTTCCATATTTTGATTCTACAGTTCAGAGATTTTTTTTTGCATAAAGTTTAACGCCCGCTTTTACTACTTGTGGCACCGCAGGCGATGACACTAATGGTACATAGAATGAAGATCGAGTACCTGTGGAATGTGTTGGCGGAGAAGACCCGTTCCTGCACCGCTTTGTCCACCACAAATCGCATATGCGATCGCTTGGGATCGAACCCGGGCCGTCTAACTTCTGACATGAGTTGGGTTAAACCTACACTAAAATTCACATTTTATGGTGTTAAATGTCCATTAAGCAGTACATATGACTATGTTTTAAACTAGTATAATGGTGAATACGTGTGTGGTGTTTGGTTGTAGTTTCTCGAATGGCACAAGCAAAAACAAGAAAAAGGAAATGTGTTTCAAAACATAGGTTAGGGTACTTAGTGATTTTGTGGTGTTAAATGTTCAACTAAGCAGTAAATTTAAGGTGAAAATTGTAAACCTGTATAATGGTCAATACGTGAGTGGTGTTTGGTTGTAGTTTCTCTAATAGCAGAAGCATAAAGGAAGGTCATTTTTCGGTGGTATACTCAATACACATTTTAGTGTACTTAATGTTATACATTATCAACAGAACGACATTGTATTGTTTGTTAGATTTTCAATGCTGAAATACTGTTGAAAAGCAAAATTAGCAACCTACTCCGGTTTATAAGAAACCTCTTGCTAATTAGCTCATTTAGCAGCTATCGCGAGAAGAAATTACTATCAGTTATGTGCTTATGCTACCAGAACCGTGAGAATAGGGGGCGTGTTCCCCAGACTCGCAATGCAATACTTGCAATTCACACAGTCGCCCTCCGTGCTGTAATGGTTACCATGCTAACTTCATATACCCAAGGTCGCGGGTTCAAACCCGGCGGAGTACGATGGATTCTTTTGGGTGTAATAATCCTGAGCATGGCTTCCTTCGGAAGGGAAGTAAAGCCGTGGGTCCCGTGTCGTAGATTTGCGGCACGTAAAAGAACCTCAAGCCTGATAGGAGAGGCCTACGAGCAAAATTAAGCGGTCTTGCACGCCCAATTTAGAATGGGACGCTGAGAGCCACAGCAGTTAAAGAGCGTCCATAAATAACACGCCATTTCCATTTCGCAATTCACAGCGAGTCATTAGATATAATCTTTGAGGTATCCTCTGATACTTGTCACTTTTTTTTTTTTTTTTTTTTTTGCACTTATATGTCGTGTAATTAATGGCTTAGGCACGAGACAGACAATAAATTGTGGCCAAAATCTGATATTTTTCCCTCTTTCAGTTATAGACCAACAAATTAGAACAAAATTAAATTTAGACCTTGCCGCGATGTTCACTGCAACATCAATTTACCAATAACTAGCTGCCCGCCCCGGGTTCGCACGGGTGGTGTATCTAACGAAGCAAAAACTCAGTCAAAATCTTCCGTTTACAGTTCGAATATGCAATGAAGTAAAATTACAAATACATAATTTGACAATACTTAATTGTAATGCCTTGTATGTACAATTTTCCTTCCGGAGAGAAAACAAATGGCGCCGATGGTTTGTCGACTATCGAGTACGCAAATTACAACTACCCATGCGAAAAACACAATTCAAGATATATTCCACCCACTTCTAACGAGTGACCTTGGGATTTTTTGTTATTGCGAATGAAAGGCGCGCCGGAAACAACACGCTTAAATGCAAAAGGAAAGTCGGTTGACATTAGTGTTATTCTTGGAAAAAGTATATCCTCGCCTTTGAGATTTCCTATGTTATAGTAGCTTAAATCAACATTTTCACATTTTTTTTTAACAGCGAGTTTTTGTTCCGCTGCATAATTTTGTCTGATCGTGATTGCGTAACATAATTATCACCGAGTCAACCTTGAGCTATAAATTGTGAGGCGGTATTCCTGGCAAATCCAATGAATTTAGGAAATCAGTAAGATAATTAGCGACTTCATTTGGGTTAATAATGGAATCGACCGACTTGAATGCATTTGTCCATCAATTTTAGCCTGAATTTTTATATTCAAATAATCTACATTCTTAATAATTGCTGCTAAAATAGCTCGTTCGCTCGACCAAGCATAGTTTTTGTAATTTGCTCAAATATTTGGAAACACTTTCCATATTAATTCTCTCTTTGACGCTGTGAAGTGACAAAAATGTGCTGGCAACGAAATGAGGCCAGTAGAAGTGTCAACAGAAATTTACCATTGCAAACGTCCAATAATGCCTTTGCTTCTTCCGAATCTCTTCTTTCCTTTACTCCTAATGTTTTCCACCTCTTTCACTATTTTCTCCTATGTCAAAGCAGCAATTTTTAAGGCTAATAATGACATAACTGAAGAGTAAGTAGAGCTGGTAGGGCAACTGATAAGTTTTTATTTGAAGATAGCTTTGTGTAATTTCTCCATTTAACCCAAAATATTACTTGAACAAATATATTAAGAGCACCACAATTGCAGCGTGATGGTGACGCGGGTATCTTCATGTTCTTTAGCTAGCTCATGTACCACATAACGTCAAATAACCAACATCTGCAATAGGACGTTAAACCTAAAACGGGTCTCCCGTCATTTCTCTGACATTTTCAGATTCCAAGAAGGGTTAATGGTTATGTGCATAGTTTATAATCTGTTCATTTTAAAGACTGACAGCAAAAATATACTTATTTCTTTATTTAAACGATGTGACCAAGGGAACCATACTTAATTCATAAGAAATATATTTGATTGTCACAGTTATCTTGCATCATTGTCTCCATAACCGGGTACATTCCCTTAGCATTGAAGAAGAAAGCAGCAAGTACTACGGCCATCTGGTGGCAAATAAATAAGTACGTACTTTAGGTGTTTGTTGCCAGGAAAGAAATATATTTGATTTTCACAGTTATCTTGCTTAATCATCTCCATAACCGGGTGCATTCCCTTCGCACTGAATGGGGAAGAAAAATAAAGCAATAGGTATTACGGCCATCTGGTGGCAAATAAATAAGTACGTATTTTAGGTATTTGTCGAAGAGCAAGTAGATCTCTGGGCAATTCATAAGCTCTTATTTGATGATAGCTTTATGTATTATATTTCTCCATTTAACCCAAAATATTACTTGATCAAATGTATTAAGAGCAGCGCAATTGTAGTGTGATGATGACGCGGGCATCTTCATGTTCTTTAGCTAGCTCATGTACCACATAACGTCAAATAACCAACATATGCAATAGGAAGTTAAACCTAAAACGGATCCCGTTATTTCTCCGCCATTTTCAGATTCCTAGAAGGGTTAATGGTTATGTGCGTTGTTTATAACTTGTTCGTTTTAAAGAATTACAACAAAATTATACTTATTTCTTTATTTAAACGATGTGATCAAGGGAACGATAGTTAATACATAAGAAATATATTTGATTTTCACAGTTATCAGTGCGTCATTGTCTCCATAACTGGGTGCACTCTCTTAGCATTGATGAAGAAAAATAGAACAGGCAAATAATAATAAGTACGTATTTTAGATGTTCGTCACCGGGAAAGCTCCTTTATTTTAAACCATAGGAGCACGGAAAGGACAGTTAATACTTAAAAATGTATTTGAATTTCACTGCTGCGTTGTGTCGTCTCGTTAAACTGTTGCGTTACCTTAACTTTGGATGGTTAGGGAAAATTCCACTATGGCCATCTAGTTGCAAATACTCTAGCTGTTAGTCGCCAAGAAAGCTTCTTTGCTGCTTTATCTTAAACAGCAGGAGTAAGGAAAGGACAGTTAATATATAAAAATGTATTTGAATTTCATTGCTGCGTTGCGTCATTGCGCGTTACCTTAACATTGAGTGGGGAGGGAAAAAATATAGCAGTACTAGACCATTTAGCAACAAATAACCGTAATACCACTGCCATCTGGTGGCTATTAACCGAAAAGCGTTAGCATGGCACGGTTTTTATTCGTTTTATGATTTTAAATACTTTCCCGTACTATTTTCAATCATTTTCTTCTCCACAAACCTTGTCGTGGCAATAACTAACACAACAAAAACAGAAATGTTCAATTTGATGCAGTCGTTCGGAAGTAATACGTGTTCATACATTTCAGGGATTTATATATATATATAACTTCTGTCAGGCTGAAAAATGTAATTTTATTACATATTCCTTCAAATAGAGATCTCTCCGCTTCTATTGTATTTTGGTTTTTATTTAAAAAATTGGATAAACAATTAATTTGACTGATGTTTTATAAGGCGTATATGATCCCGTTTAGAATTGCAAGATGTCGGCTGATCACAAAACGTGCTTCAGCAAACCGCTAGGTATTTCCGCCCTGTGGACCAACCGACCGGAATGCTGCTTTGTCATTTGCTCAAAAATTTAAACGCATAAAGCTTTATATCTGTTTTTTGCCAGTACCAAATTTATTGCTATCAAGTGCAAGTATTCCGCGGCGGAGGCATAAGAATGTTCGTTTCCGATGTTCTGTTGTAAATATATCTCTTGCAGCCTCCGGACCTAGCGGGCTGTCGGGCCTCCATCTTCGTAAAACTTAACAGCCACGTGAGGGTGGAGTGGTCAATCCTCAGTTAGAATGGCTGACCATACAGGTACTTGCGGAGGTGCCCCAACGTCTTTGATACTGCCAGAAAATCTCGCCAAATAACATAGTAGTTATTTTTCTTTTAGAGAGCGCCACGCTGTATTAGGCAATTAACCGCTCCTGGCCATCCTGATCATGGGATAGACGCCGCCAATACCGTTGTCGCTGGCATCTAGACCACAATAAAGTCGTCAGCAGGCTGTGGAAATCCTAAAACAGGAGCTGACTGAGTGCTGACTTTAGCGCCTGGAACCCGCTCTCTGTCTCTTCTAACCACATGTGGGCCAGTGCTCTTCCGTCAGACGAGTGAGGCTTTTCGAGATGTTGGAGAAACCTGACGAATAGGCGATAGAAGCTGCATAGACCTAAGATACTTCTCAACCCTCGTTTGCCTTTAGGGCGAGGCAATCTCTCACTGCCCGAACCTTCGCCGAGTCGTGGCGAGTCTGTTAGTGAAGCAATTCAATTCCTTGTAGAAGAGTAGGCCCTTCTTCGCGTTCAGCTTAAAGTATGCTGCCTACAGCTTTTACATTATCTTGGTCGAGTTCTCGAGATGTTCCTCGGAGTTACTGCAAATGACGATGTCATATAAATAGAGCCGACAGGCTCGTAGTTCAATCCCCCCCCCCATCACTCCATGAGGCAATGAAAAGTGGCTGGTGCATTGCAGAGCCAAAGGACATAACCGTAAACTACAAAAGCACTTGGCCAGTCGAGAATGCAGTGTTCACTTTGTCTCTAGGATTTAGGACCACTTGCTGGTCTCCCGATTTAAAGTCCGAAATCGAGAACATCTGAACACCAGCAAGCGGGGTAAGGGGAAACACTACTTTTCTGTGACGGCTTTCAGCTTTCTGTAGTCCACGCAGAAGCGTAGCTTACAGTTCTTGTTCCTCACCAAGACTAGAGGGGAGCACCAAGGGCTGTCGAACTCTTCAATGATTCCCCTAGATTTCTTATCCACCAGTATGTCCCTTACCTCTGCCTGCTTCGCCAGGGTAACACCTGTTGGTGATCACTAAATAGGTCCGGGGTCTCCGAGTGATGGATATCAATGCGACCATTATCACCGTTCCCTTTGCTGAAGATAGACTGGAACCGTCTAGACACCGGACCCTCTGCACTCTTGAGACGACCGATGCTCAGCCGCCCTTTTCAGCAAGTCTTACAACCGCGACCCCAGGTCCTGTGCGGTGCTGTTTGGTCGGATCCGTCACATGGCGATACACTCGCTGCTGGCTCTTACTTTCCTAACTCCGTCCCGGCCTGTATGTCCTGGCAGGCCGGTGTCCATCAGGTTCAGCAGCCTTCGGCAAGGCAACTATGCTCGGGCGAATTATAATCCGTGCAGTGATGTCTTCCGGTCCAGTATCAGGTTCCTTGACCGCTGACTCTCCAGGTGTACTTCCACCACTTCGCTTCCCGCGGGCACAACTAATTCATCAATAGAAAAAGCCTACAGAATTGAGGATGTTCATTTGGGCTCCGGAGAAACACTTTCTCTCAGCCGAGTCGCAAAACACTCAAATTGACGTCTACTGTCATCCTGGTGGCTCGTAAAAGCATCCAATCCCAGTATCACAACCTCATTCACCCTCGAGAGGAACATCCACAGACTCGCAGTGCTCCGTCCCAATGAACCACAGCAAGGCCTCCTTCTCCACAAACAAGGTGTCGTCCCGTGCCGTCACATGCTGGTAGGGCAGACTGGGTGATCGTGTCGGCAAGCCCTTCGCCACGTCAGGTCTGGTTACACTCACGGCTGCACATGTGTCTACGAATATCCGGGGCAGCTTCGCGTATATCCAGCCATCTGGAATGAGGCTGTTGTTTACTCATTTGCCCGAGGCACTCAGCTTCACTCAAGGGGATGTTGACGTGCCCAGTGCTCCTAGCCACGCCATTCCTTACTTCTTTTCCGCCTGCCCGACTCCTCTCTCCCTGTTATAGCGTCGTTGTCCTTCAGGTTGGCGCATCTGTGATTTTCGCTGCCTCCATTCTAAGTGATGTCGTTAATGCCTCGTGGATCATCTTATAGTCGCCGAGCATCAGACGGTGTCTTATCTCGGCGTCACGCACCCGTTAACGGAGTTAGCCGTTTCCCGGCACACGTAGCATGGTAAGTTCACCAGCTTATCGATGACTATGGCGAACTCTTGGATCGTCTCACCTGGCTGTTGCAGCCCCGCCTTAAGCTGACTGCAATAGACTGCAGCCAAGCGATGGATCCCGAAGCCGTTCTCGAGGACCTCCCAGATCTTCTCGGATTTCGCCGACATCGTGGTCACATTCAGTTTTTCTGTGGCCCATCCTTGGAGGCGCAGCTGTGCGGCTTTATCTTCCGCTGATCATCCCTTATGTTTGTCGACGGCGGCTGTTAGTAAAAGAGTTCAAAAGTTGACGTCCCGTCATGGCGTCTCGTTCTCCAAATATTTCAAACACCTTCCGTCAGGCATCTTTTCCACCATGGTGTTCAATACCTAGGCGCCTCTATGGACTCTTCTCTCTACGGAAATAAGGCCATACCGAGGTCTTCCAGAGCGTCAACGCGTTCATCAACTTCCTTCATCTTTCCGCTAAGCTCTTCCATATTTTTTTCCAGTGCTGGCCAGTCGTTCATCGATTTTTGTCGATAACTCCTCTTCATTTCTCTATTGCGCAATTCAGTAATTTCATTTCTCATCTTCTGTATGCCCACCCCGTCTTCTCCATTCCGCATTTCATTTCTTCCATTCCACATTTCATTTTCTCCTTCATCTTCTCCATGCTGGATTCAATCCCGTATTCCATTTTCTTCATTTAGGCCAACAAACTTTTCATTACCTCCACCATCTCGGAGTAAAAGTCACATTCCTGACACCAAATAAACAAACATATTTACTGTCTCAAAAATTGGTAACACAACTAACTACAATTCATGACACACCTGGTTTGCAATTCTTCCTCCGTTTATAGCTAGAAAATGACGCCAGAGAACTTTCTGGAAGCTTGCGGAAACCGAAGTTTCTGGCAGAATCTAGCGTGCATCAGACGTGTCCCATGCCAAAGTCTCCGGTTACTGGCGCGCCGCACTTTGTGTGTTACGCATTCTAAGATCCGCAACTGCGTTGACTTGCATACCAAGGCGAACCAGAGAGCAGCAGCACATGGACGGCACTATCACAATGTTATGTAATTTTCTGTATTATTATTTTTTTTTGTATTATTTTATTTATATAGCCCCCTTTTAGCAGCTAAGGTCATATCGGGGGCTTTGCACTTGAAACAACCCAGTGTCTGTAGGTTTCAATTATTTTAATTTACACACACACACGTCCACTCTCACATACATACTTCTACTCTGTGGGTGATAGGGAATAATCCTGGCTAAAAAAAAAAAATTCCCCGCCCCAGCCGGGAATCGAACCCGGGACCTTCGGGTGCGATCAGTTCACTGACCACTCGACCACGGAGGCAGTCTTTCTGTATTATTGTTTTGTAAATTCAACGCTAATTGTTGCTTCAGCAACGTTTAACATTTTTAACTATTATTGAACACCAACTGTAACATATGCTCATGTGATTGCCACCCTTCATTGCTTTCTCACAGCTAAATGTAAATACATAAACGTTATCGAAAACTAAAAACAAAACACAAACTGGTGCTTTATGGGGCACCAATCTCATCAATTCTAGATGAGATTGACGGACATAAATATTTGGTAAATACAAAGCTTAATATTCTAATGGCAGTGAACTAACTTTTATTAATTCCCTAAGAAAGGCAGTAAGGACTACACTTACTGAAAACTTCTAACTGGCAGGTGTATTCAGATGTCTATGCATCTGTAACTACGATTGCATATATATACTTTAAGATGTCTCAAGTAATTAACCTTACGACATTTAAGAACCCAATGGCTACTGATTGGGATGGACCTAAAAAGGAGCCTACAGTGTTAGTATTAGGAATACCCAAGAAAGTTAATTCTGCTTCAGATATAACCTAACCAACTGTAGTAGTACGTTCTCCAATCGTACTACTAAATTGTCAGGCTAAGGTTGCTTGCGTGGCAAAGTTAACGCTTTGGTCTTCAGAGCTTAGTAAACTTAGGAAGAAAGTAAGAATGCGTTTCAAACATGCGAGAGGAAGTATCAAATGGAGCCTTTATTAGCAAGATCTAGCCAGTTACTACAAAAATATTGGGAAATACCAAAAGGCTTCCATTGAGGGTGTACTGCCAGGGAATAACATATTTTACTAGCTAAAGAGTCACAAGATTTGTGGCTAAAAATGTTAATGAGGCCTTGAAATGCGGTAAACACAGGAAGTGACGCGACGATAACCAGAGGCAATGGAAATCGAGACATCAATCGGTACATACCAGAATCTTTCACTAGTTTCAACTTCTAGAAACTTCTGTGACGTAATTAACAGCTCTATAAATAAGGGTTGCAAGCCCATTTAGAGAGCCGCGAATCAGCCTTCAATTAGATCGTTAGCGCACAGTGGCGTGAGAGAGTCAACTGTTTACCCATCGAGTATACTGTTGTGCATCAGTAAATTATACTTATTTTGTAACCAACTTTGAATCAATATTTGTCACACTGATTAGATATATTTGTTACACTGGTGTCAGGAGTAGGGATATTTTTACGCCAAGATGGAGATTAAGAAAGGTTTCTTGGCCGAAATCAATGAAATCAGGCAAGGAGAAAATGGAAGAAATGAAATTCGGAATTGACAAGATGGATTTCGGCATATGTAAGATGAAAGAAAAATGTAACTCGGCATGGAAAAGTTGGGAATATGCACACAGAAATGAAAACTGAAATGTCTACGATGTAGATGGAGCTTTCTGCCAAAATCGTAAAGGACGTGGAATAACTGGTAGGGGGGTGGCAGCTCTGAGGGAAAAAGTGAAAGAATTTGATGAAACAATTTTAAAGACCATGCGACTATCGCCTCCATGTCCTCGAAGGAAGAGTCGACGACAACACCAAGTTACTGAACGTCACGGTGGAAAGGATGTTCTACAGAAGGATCAAGGATATGAAGGTCGAGACGACAGGACACCAAACCATATTTACACTTGTCAGCCCACCTAAATACGTCGGAACGCTAACCATCGAAGTCTTTCGCCGACAGTATGTCGCCGTCGCCACACACAATCAATGGTCAACAGAAGAGAAAGACGCACAGCTGATAGGGGATGGGCGACAGAATAACTGTATGCAATCGCGACGTCGGCGAAGTTCGGAAATATTTGGGAGATCCTCGAAAATTGCTTCGGGAACCATCTCTTGGTCTCAGTCTACCGCAGTAGCTTAAATCGAGGCTGCAACAGCCAAGGAAGACGATGCAGAAGTTAGCCTTAGGCATCGAACAGCTGGTGAACAAAGCTATGGTGAACCTACACCTATTTACGCGTCCCAGAAAGCTGCCTACTCCGTCGACGGGAAATGGAGTTTTATTTATAGACGCTCTTTAACTGCTTGGTTCTCAAGCGTCCCATTCTATACTGGGCGTGAAAGATCGCTTAATTTTGCTCAGAAGCCTCTTTTTATCAGGCTTAAAGTTCTTTCACGTGCCGTATATCTACGCCACAGGACCTACGGCTTTACTTCCCTTCCAAAGGAAGCCATGTTCTGGAACGGAGCATTGTGAGTCGTGTTCGTTGCGAGGATGACTGAAGATGTGATACTGGTATTGGGTGCCCTCAGGAGCAAGGAGGCGACGGTCGAAGTCGGCCGAGATGAGCTGTTGCTCCGGAGTTTACATGAACATCCGGGAAACTGTAGGTTGATCCTAAGAGCGATTTAGTTGTGCTCGCGGGAATCGAGGTGTGATGAAGGCCCACCTGAAGAATCAACGGGCAAGGAACCTGATATTGAACTGGAACAAATCATTGCAAGGATTGTATTGCCCGAGCGTTATTGCTTTGAAGGGAGGAAGTATCCGCGATACTACTGAACCCGAAAAACACTGACCAGGAAATCCATCTGGGACGGAGTTAGGTAATGGCGAGCCTTCAGCGAGTGTATCGTCGTGCGACGGCTCCGAACAGCTAGCACCGTCGCAGGGTTTGGGTCCTCGGCTGAAAGACTTGCTGAAGAGGGCGGCTTACCACTTCACAACGGAGAGGGTCGGGTGTCTACTGAGCCGATACCAGTCTGTCTTCAGCGAAGAGAACGGCGATTACGGTCGCACAGAGTACTCGACAACATTGATACCGCAGACACCCTACTTATCCAGAACTACCGAGACTTGTTCTACTGACGAAGTAAGCAGAGGTACGGGACATGCTGGAGGGCATGAAATGTATGGGAATCGTTGAAAGAGCCGACAAACCTAAGTCCTGCCATGTATTCTTGGTGAAGAAGAGCAGCAAGCTACGCTTCTGCGAGGACTACAGGAAGCTACAGATGCCATCACTGACTTAGGCAAAAATTCGAAGAACATATTGAGTACCTGATCAAGATACTGCAAATGCTGCAGGCAGTTACTTGAATCTGAATGGGAAGAAGTGCCAACTTTTTCCACAAGGAGGAGAACTACTTGGACCACATATTCTCTGCATCTGGATCTATGCCAAGAAAAGGCGCGGGAAGTGGAGATTGGCCTCATCCAATAGACAAAGGAGAGCTACAAAGTTTCCTGGGTCTATCCAACTTCTACCGCCTGTTCGTCCGATGTTTCACCAACATCCCGAAACTCTTCACTCATCTGACGGAAGAGCAACGGCCTTACATATGTGGCCAGAAGAGGCAGAGCGCGTTTCAGCCGCTCAAGTCTGCACTCTGCAGGGCTTTTATTTTTGGGATTTTCACAATATAGTGGCGAATGTACTATGGACGCCGATGCCAGTGTCATTTTCTATCTCAGGTCCAGGATGGCGTGAAGTGGATAATCGCTAGAGCAAGGCCCTCTCCAAAGCAGAAAAAACTACTGCACATTCACAAATACCTGCACGGTGAGCCATTGCCCCTGAGGACTAACCACTCTGTCCTCACCAGACGTTTATATTTCAAGAATCTGGAGGGCCAGATAGCGTTAGGTCCAGAGGCTATAAGAGCATAAAATAACATCGGAAAGAAAGGAGCCACTCCAATGCAGATTTCATGTCCATACGACCTTGTCAAAAGAAGAGCAGCCACTGTACTAAGGTTGAGAAGGAGCGTGTAGCAGCTGTACTTATTATTTTAGTGATGCCAGGAGCTAGATGGAATAGCGCAGACCTGAGAATGGAGCAGCTGGAGGACGTTGACTTGGAGACACTCCTAGGAGAAGTGGAGGCAGGGACCAAAATAAGCTGCGAGGATATCGCACCTGAGTAGTGTGCACAAGTACTACTGGATTCAATGGGAATCATTGAAATCAGGAAGGAGTACTGTTTAGAGTATGGGAGTCTCTTGATGGGAGAACCCAGAGGGAGCAACTGATCCTCGCTCGGAGTAAGGTCCACAAGTCCTGGAAGAAATACATGTGAGGACTTTGAAAGGACATTTGGAATCCAACCAAACCATTGACGAACCCAGACAATGGTTCTACTGGTAGAGTCTATGCCAGATGCTGAGAGGTGGTGCCACCAATGTCATGCATGTGAGTGTGGCAAATTGCGGTACACATACTAGAGCATCCTTCAAACACATAGTCATTGACATAGGTGAGGCATTCCCTCTGACAGGGGCAACAGGTATCTAATGGTCATCATGGATTACTTCACCAAGTGGCTGGAGGTGTATGCCATCCCTAACCAGGAGATCAAGTCCATTGGGAACTGCCTCATTGAATAATCGTTTTGGCACTTTAGGGCAGCAATGGACTACACAGTGATCACAGCAGCAATTTTGAGACCAAACACTGCAGCAAATTGGAGTGAACAAGACATGCACAACACCTATTCACCCAGAGTCAGGCGGCATATTTGATGGTGCATCAAAACTCTAGAACATTCGAGGAAGGTGGTGGCAAATCACCAGAGAAACTTGGATGTCTGGGTGCCGCTTTTCTTGCTGGCATAGCGCTCTTCAACCCATGACACGACCGGGTTAACAAAAGCCAATTTTCTCTTTAAGAGAGAACTGCATCTCATGTAGCCTGATGTTTGGGAGTCCTCCTGGGGGTGGAACAGCCAGCAGTCGACTATGTGGAGAATCTTGTAGACCAACTTCAGGGCATGTATGAAATGTCCCACCAATACATCCTGTTAGTGAGTGATTTTGATGAAGACCCATTAAGACCGGCAGACCAACAGCCAAGGTTTCCAGTAAGATGACCTAGTGTGGCTATAAAGCCCTATCCGGACCAAGGGACACTGCACCAAGCTCTAACAACCATGGCAAGGGCCATGTCTTGTACTGAAGGGGATAAATGATGTTGTCCACCACATCCAGAGGCTACCCCGAGGGAAGAAGCTGGTAGTACATTCAGATTGTCTAGCCTGCTGCCATAGTGCTGGTCAGAATGACCAGTCCTGAGGAGGGAGTGGTGTGACAGTGCCATGTGCAACCGTTCTCACATTTGCCTTTGTATGCGAGGTGATGAGGCTGGAGGACTTGGAATGCAGTAAATAAAGGAAGCAATGTGCCAGTGGTCAGAAGCCTAGTCATCAACTGGCATGTGTCAGAATCTTCCACTAACTTCTAGATTATTCACAGCTATATAAGGAATAGTTGGCTTGCAACTATTCCTTATACAACTAGAGTTGTGAGTAAGTCTTTGATTAGTGTTAGTGCACAGTGGCATGAGAGTATCAAAACTGTTTATACATCAAGTAAATTAAAGTGAATTAAAGACCTATGTAATAAGAAATTTTTGAGTAAAGCAAGAGATTTGCTCAAATAAGAAATACACCATCAAACTATCAAATCGGCAGTTATTTTCGGTCTGGTATGAAAATGTTTTGCATTTAGCTTGGATTCAGTTTGCAGATTCAAAGGTTAATATTTAGTGAGCAACCAACTGAGCATTAGAACATCAGTTTACATTGCATGTGTTGTGATTGAAGAGGACTGGAGCTTGATAAAAGGGATGATCACTACAGCTAATGTCAAATGTGCTATCAATTGATTTCAACCTTTTAAATCAGCAGGACTTGATTTAATGCTTCCTGCATTAGTACAACAATGAACTGATTCCATTGTCCTTGCTCTGCAGAATTTATGGAGGTTGGCTACATTCCACTGGCAGGGAAGAAATCTTAAGTAATATTTATAAGCAATTACAACTATGTTGAGGCAGAGGCATATTGTCTAATATGCCTTTCTTCCTGTTTACATTCTCTACACATACTATGTAAATAGTACAAAAAAAATTAGAAAAAGGTCCTGCTGAGGACAGTATACCTCACACATTAAAAGACCTTTACATATCAAACTTGGCATTTAAGTTTGATATCTTCCAAAGATGCGACACGAAGGTTGTGAAGAAAATCTCCCCACCCCAAACTACTCTTTACATGGAAAATTTTTTTGAAAATTTTGATTTTCTCAAAAATAGTTCTAACGATTTTGATTAAAATGCCATATAATTAACGTTATTTATAATCACAAATGTATATCTTGAATTTTCTGGGAAATTTTCTTTGCAGAATTTTGCATAGCGGTTAAAACATAAGAGATACACAAAAACATACCACATAAAAAATATAGATCCGTCAAAACATTTCCAAGATATTTCTTGTTATTGGTTTCAATTTTAAAATACTTATACTTTTCTAAGACAGGAAGTGTCTTATTTCTCTTTTGTTCTACTTTTGGCCAAGTAAAGAAGTGAATTTTGATGACAATCACCTAACGATAGCTTTTAAAACATTTGACTATCGCTTTAGCATAGCACATTCCTCTAGTTCCCTTCTACTTATGAGGAACTAAGTAATAAGAACATTCTACTAATGCTTATCTCGATTAGCATGGTGTAGAAAGAAGAATTATCTTTTTTAAAAGGTAGAACAGCTAGAGAAGGACACAAGTGTAACACATCAGATTTTTTCTTAAAGATTACAGACATTTGTTGATGGGCACTTAGCCACAGTGTACTACATAGATTAGGTGCCAATTTTATCAATCTGTAAAGTTGACAAACGGTGATAAGGATTACAGATATCAATTGATAGGCACTTAAGCCACAGCTTACTACATAGATGAAGTATCAATATGTAACATTGACAAACAACATTTCATCATGTAGTGTCTGCAACAGAGAAATCATTGGAATCCAAAGAAATTGCCTCTGTTGCATTTCTTGATATAGTACAGAAAGTGCCTTCAATTAGACTTCCTGCAAAGTACCTAATTGTTCAAGGCCCTCAAGATTGAGATGCACCACTGATTGATTATTTGTAGGTGGATGCATTTTATGTTAACCAATAGGGAGCTGAATTTGGGCATCTTTGGGAGACACTTGGTTTATCTGCTGCCCAAATCTGCCTGTAGGAAGGATCCTCTCATCCATTCTTTGGCTGGTTATTGTGCCAGTTTTCTAACCACTGAATTTGCAGATATTGTTGTTATCAGCAAAGGGAAACCTCCCTAGTGTTGTGGCTTCAATCTATACGAAAGTTGAGACATGGTGCAATGGAACCAAAATTTTGACAATCTAAGTAAAACAATGGTACTAAAATCTACCAGAATATGGAGTTCTACCTGAAGGAACCTGCTCCATTTAGTAAATCTACGCCACAATCATCAGTAGGCCATGTCATGGCCAAGTGGTTAGTCCATTTGCCTCTCATCTAGGTGGCCCGGGTTTGATCCCCAGTGACTGCTGCATGTGGGATTTGTGGTGCACAAAGCAGCATAGATGCAGGTTTTCTCCGGTTCCCCTGCCATTGCATTTCACCGGTGCTCCATCTTCATTCCATGTATCATCAGTGTCACTGCCTACAGTGCCATATGTAGTAATAAAGGGCATTAAACACTATTAAAATAAAGCAATCACTAGGGCTAGGATTTCAATGACCATTTTTTTTTTCCATTAATAAATTACACATACAAATCTATTTCAGGGTAAAAGGATTTAAACTAACAATTTTTTAATCACTTTTGGGGTTTTTATTTCATTTTTAAATACTTCAGAGAGTTTTATTCCACATTTATTCATTTTTAAATACATCTTAGGTTCATCTTGCTTTTTTCTGTTTTCCAGAGCAAAGAAATGCTTCAGATCATTACATTTCTTCATAAGTTACTTTGTTTAGTTTTTAATAATACTAGATTTAGACTTATAGTCCAGTTCCAGGAAACTAAACAAGGGCGAACTTCCTTCCCTTCTATGAATGAACAAGGAACTTGACCAGTCATCAGCTTCACAATACTTCATACGACCCATTTATGAAGCATTTAGGCACTTTCCTTAGTAGATGGCTTATTGTGTTATTAATGTCTTCTGAATAACAGCTGTAGATTATATTGTGTAAACGACACCTAAAGAGCTGTATTGTGCTACTGATCATGCCTAAAAGTAAAGCAAAACATCACTTAAAAAATTTTGTTTCACTTAATGGTGAAAATATTTTCTCTGCCTTTCTGTAAGATATATGTAGTAAGTATGGTGGTCAAATAGAAGTTTACTATAGACAAGATTTTCAAGATCTACAGCTACCTGAAGGTACTGCATGGTGCGCTAAATGTTATTTAATGAAACTTGCTCTTCCTCAGGTTCACATTATAAGGGAGAACTGCAAACTGTTCATTTGTGCAGATGCTAAACAAAGTTAATAATCCAAAGTTATGCACTCTCCTAGAAAAAAATACTGAAAAGCTTTTAGCAAATTCAACATAAAAAATGTAGGTAATTATAGGATTAGATACTACTGAAGAACAATGCAAGTAAATTAGTCAAAAGGTTCCAAAGGAAAAAGTGTGGATATGCATTAACAGGAGTATAGGATCACTAGTTAATGCACATCCCAGCTGTGATCAGATGGGAACTGAGATAGAAGCATGAACTAATGTTTATGTTGAACAAAAAGAAAGGTTTTTCTATACTATCTTGAATTGCAGATATTTTTGGTCGAGTTTTCTCTCACAGAACTACCAGGAAACTTGGGAATAAGTGACCTGGTTTACATTAGGTATGCCTTTCTAGTAACTGCTCAAATGGAAACAGCCTCTCAATCTACAAGGGACAATCAAATATCAACAGGCCTTTTGTACCAGCAAATTTATTCATGAAGAATCATTGAAATGAAAATTTGTCTTACTTTTCTAAATATTCGCCCATCTTTTCTATTCACTTGTTCAAACAGACAGGCAGTTTTTAATGCCATGTTGACTTCCAAGGTTGTTTTCTTCCATCATAATGGTCTGCCACAACTACTGCATGTACTCTTTTCCGACAACAGTTCAAGTAGGAGGATTTTGATAAAAGCGCAAAGCCTGACTTGGCTGTGAGTTACAATTACTTAATCCCAAAAATGAAGAAATAACTTGGGTCAAATTCATTTGCAATAGATGAGGAGTTGAAGAGGTGTGCCACAGGGTGGCAGAGTCTTACGCAGGGGAGCTTCACATTATGTGAAGTGTTACAATTGTGTACAAGTGTTACATACATTTATAAAGAAGGAAGCTGTACACAGAAGCTGCAATACTTAAAGGAGGTATATAGCAATTTGTAAAATGAATCTTCTCCTAAAATGAGCTAAAGTTTACTACTATATCCAAAGAATGTAGGAACTATATGCATACTTTTTTTCTGTGAAGTAGTGTAGTATTTACAAGATAAAAGCTTGAATGCGACTAGAAATTATGCTGAAAAATAATCAACAGTTTAACTTTCACTCGTGTGCAAAGGCATATTTAGGGAGGGGTTTTGGGATTGGAATACACCTTACTAAAAAAATAAACATCCAAAAATAGCAAAATCCTAATTTTGATGTCCATTTCGGGGATGCCCTCCCAACAATATATATAAATTAATAAATAATAATATTTGATAATGGCATAACAATTTTTTGTTAGAGAGTTATTAAAGGACTTGCCCCATGTTTGACGACAATAATAATTACTTTAATTAAAGTTGTGTCTGCTGATAGATTGTTTTTGTTTGGTTACTTGCTGTAGAACAAAGAATCAATAATTAACTGAATTAAATTATTGTCTGCTGAATTTTCTGTTTGTCATTTGTTGTCGAGTATATAGAAGCAGAAATAAAATATATTTTGTGAGTGAACAGACCGATATGTATGGTATTGCAGTTAGGAATGCATCATGAGTACAGAAACTTTATTCAGGAATTAACAATTAACCTTTCACATACATTTTCACAAATTTACCAATGCTTGAAAGAGAATGGATCATTTGAGCAGTGTGTTGGATGTTGGGAGACCTAGAGAGGAACAAAGCTCTGATCATGAAGAATAAGTTCTTTGTGATATAGATGCAAACATATCAGATGCCACAGGATGCATTGCGGTGAGGGAAGGCTTATAACACAACTATTGGAGGATCTTGTTTTCAAACTTCTGTATAAGTATTATCTTCAGGGAGTACAAGGATTAAATATGGCAGACTTTAAGTCAAGAGAACTTCCTGCCATTGCATGTTACAGAATTCTGCTGTAATTTTATGAATTTTTAGCATACACCTTGCTCACTGAGGAGATTGGGATAATTTGTTATATCTTAAATTTTCATAATACTCATAACGGATATGAAGTACAGCAGGAGAGCTCAACAAAGATTCTGCTTAAACTTTGGTGTAGACTCTTCACTATCACTTTATTGGTCCTCATTTCTTTCTTCCATGCCTGAATGCAGGGACTTGTCTACAGTTTCTCAGAAATGAGTTACAACATTTAACTGATGATATGCCTCTGGGCAACATCAAAAGAATATGGATTTTACACAATAGTGCACCAGCTCATTTCAGTGAATAGTACATCATTCCCTAAATGACAAAATTTTCCCACAGATGGATTGGGGTTTATTGCTTGACATCTTGATTTGAATACACAGAATTTTGTCAGGGGACATTTTAAGTCCTTGGTTTATGTGACTTCGGTATTAGATATTCACACTCCTGAGTATCTCCATACTAGATTTTTACCAAATATGAAACACTCCAGGAATTTGGAAGAGGGTTAGAGCATGTATCGAAGCAAGAGGAAAACAGTTTGAGCAATTTTGTCTTGTAACTCAGCAAGAAATGATTTTCAGACCCATGTTCATGTGAAACTTTTTTACTGTTGTTGTCGGAAAGATGTTCCCAAAAAATATTTCACACCAATTAAGATATACCCTGTATAAAATCAGTTTATTAAAATATTTCAACTCAGGATTAATTCATATTTATCATCTGAATTTATACAAGTTGTTTTGCAGAATGAGTTTACAGCGTTTGTTTTACTAGATATAGAGAAGTTCAAAGAGCTATTCTCTGCCTTCAACACACCATTGTCAGTAAATCTCAAGGATTCCAGATGTAAGTTTGCAGTTACAGGTCTGTTGAACTTGGATACAAGTGCTGCTTTGTGTTAAGTTCAACAATTCTGCACCTGACGTATGGAGGGTTGTTTCTGATCTCTAAAATAAGTTTGACTTTGCTCCTACCTTACAAAAAGCCATGTCTCCACCCCCGGTCATGCTCTATTTGTTGTCCATCCGAGCAATTGCTCTGCACCTCAGTTTCCACTACAGAAGGCTCTTGCATAGTGCAAACATGTCCAGAAGTTCCCACTCCTTCTTGCAGGCAATTCCATTGCTTAAGGGTGCCGACTTCCTAATGTCTTTTCAAGAGCCCAAAGGCACAGAAATCTATTAGAGAAGCATCAAGAGATTTCACTAGGAAGTTGCTGAATGGAGAATAGCATGTATTCCAATTTCCTGCTCCATCCGTTGCAAGAATGTGAGGATTGAACCAGAAGTATGACTGGACGCCATATCTTGGTACAATCAGACTTTGATTTTGTCTCTCTCTTAGAGAGCTGAGATTTCAGTGTGGTAAGTTGGCATCAGAATTTCATCCTAATAATACTTGGAACTGATTTTGGCCTTTATAGCAACTCTACAAATTATCAGTTTCCATTACAATAACTAGTGATGACATAAATCCCTTTGAGAAACCCTATCTGCATTCTGCATACCATTTTTGAAACTTTTTCCATATCTTGGTTATAGAATTGGCAGATTTCAAGGAGGAAAATAGGAACACATATCGACACTGAAATTTTAGCCACCTTTATTTCCATATAGGGACAGAATACCAGGTAATCTACATGTTCTTATATTATTACAATTACACCATGATTAAGATTAGGCTTTTGAACACATGAAACAAATTAATATTTGTTATTTTGGCGTGAACTTTTCAACAATTTCTTGTCTGGAAGTACTGCAGTATAAACATTACTGCAGCTTCCATTGTAGTTGAAGTGTACAACTAATTTTTTATTAGGTCCACTGTACACCTGTTTCAATCATCCCTCTATTTTATGTTCATAATAGAGAAAACTATCTTTTTGAAGGCATTCGAAGGGAATATGCTTAAAACAAATTTAACCAAAATTACAGTATTGCACAGTTTTGATTCACTAATCTGCTCAATAATGTACACCCATCTCTGAATACATACAATCTACATTTATGTGATCAAAAATATTAAGTGACTCTGATAGTTTTAAGATCTTTTGAAAGTTAAGGTTTTTCTTCAAGGGTATGCAATCCATTAAGGACAAAATGTTTTCATCACTGAAATCAAACCATCTTTAAGTAGTTTAGACACACTCATATGTACACCTGCATTCTTTCAGTTGTTTTTGTTTTTCACCTGCATAAGTTCATCCAATATATCCAATAACTGCTGCACCTTGTAACTAAAGAAGAGGTCATTTATCCTACACTCTAACTGTAATTTGATGTTTTCCATCATATGTCTCACACTACACACTTCACAGATTGTGAGTTCATTTTTCTCCAAGTTCAGTATACCCTTGCAAAACATTTCACTCAAATGCAAAGAAAAATTAAGATACAATTTTACCAAAGTAATTTGTTTATCTGAACCAGAAACAGCCAAAAGGTTACCTCTAATGAAACAAGGTTAATACTAGAAAAGTATGATACAATAGCAAGAAGATTTGTCAGCAGTCTCTTTATGGCAGGCTTTAGGCTTAACCATCTTGTTGGTAAATGCCTCACGAGTGTGCTGTATTTCACTTCAACAAATTGAAAAAAATCTTTCAAGTGAGCAAAATTTGAGAAATTATTGTAAAGCTTAATTATTAACATTTCAATATCTAGAGACATAGCATTAATACCAAATTTGCAGCAATTGCGAATTATACGTGCACAGCAAATTAATTTTATAATACAAGGATTTTCTGTTTTTAAATGAACATAAACAGAATGTTTCTTCCCAAAGTTCGCATTAAAATTGTATGCAGTAAAACCAACCTGAGACAAATTCACATCAAATTTAGGAATTCTATCCAAAATCTACTCAGATGTTGCACAAGCAGATTCATCAGTGTCCTTATAAAAATCGAGAATTCTATAACATACACCTGCTTCTTCATCAAAATATCTCACACAAATAGGAAAACACTTGATTCCCTTTGTTGGAAGCATCAAACCCTACACCAAAAATTTCCTTTCTTTTAACTTTTTAATTAAATTATTCATACTATTTGGACCTAAAACACCATTAGCTAATGCTTCACATTCAGTTTTCCACACACGTAATTTTATTTACAATTTTTAATCTGAGAATAACTGTGATAACACTTTCACATTGCAGTCAGTGCTAGCGTAGCAAAGGTGGTGTCTAGCTGTGTGATACACAAGTGTAAGCTCAGAAGCAGTTATCTGAAACGAAACAAGAAAGATCACTATAAATTGTGTTTTTTCACTTTCTTAGGCACGACAGATAATTTACCTCTATAATTTATTGTTTTGAAATATTCAAACACTTTTGTTTGCACTTACCTTGTGATTCATTGCTGTTCTCCTTGTAGAAGCTTTTCATCAGCGTGGTTTGCACCAAAGGTAATTGTCTTTCTTTGTCAGAGTGTGGCACTATTAGAACAATTCTTACCATTGATTATGCCACCCCGTGAAATTGAAAATCTGTCCCTAGTTTTCCAACGCATAAAATGCACTTTCCTTTGTATTTATTCCCTGGAACAGACTGCAATTCTGGAAAATCTTTTTCCCAAACCGAGCAATACTGCTGCAACCATCTTAGTTTTTTATCCTTTCCATCACCATTTTCAGGTGCTCTTTTTATAGGATTCATTTCATTCCTACCATTCACACTTATAATGATTTGCAATAAAGTGAAAGAATTCACGTTGTTGGTGGCTGACCATGCTTGATGCTAAGGAACAACGCAGTTCTGCCGTCATATCCATTACCTTACAGCAACCATTGTGCCTGCACATGCTCATCCTAGCATGCACAACAGTCAGGAGAAACTAAATCGCCAGGAAAAAGATAATTTGCCAGTAAATTAAAAAATACTAGTCGTCACGCAGGCATTTTCAAATTTCAAAATCAGAACATCTGGTGAACGGGTTTATGGTCTACATCATACGCGGAACAAAACTTGAAAGTTCCATACAGTTCTGGCTAACACCACACATCTGGTAACCCTACTTGGTCAGTAGTAAATTGCATGAAGTGGTAGTCGCTCAGATACCATATGCCTCATCTAATGTGACCACAAATTTCCATTTTACTCCTGCCAAGGATTTCTCATACAGTTTTCTGCTGTTGGTGCGATACTCCTACATGTGACATGGCAACAACTTATGAGCTCGACCTTTCTGATATTTATCCATATTCAAATCTTTGTTTATAATGGTACTAACAGTTTTGAGGGAAATTCCTAATTTGTTTGTAATGGTCCATTATGTGGTTGGATTACTGCCAGAGATGAAGGCCTTGACCTTTCTTATCACCTCTAGGGAGGGCATAGTAGCAGGTCATGGGTTTGCTTGTTTTTTTTCCTTTTGGAATTAGTCCCATGTGGCTCTATCCCTTTGATTCAAAACTGAGTTCATCCCGTACTTTTAACACAGCAAAATTCTGCTTCTTGCATGCTTCAATAATAGCAGAATAACTATATTGTTAATTAGAAAGGGCAGTAGTGTAACATCCCCAAAATGGTTTAATTTGCTTATGCATTATGAGAGCCACATACGTCCTAATGCTATGAAAAATGCACAGTAACCGATTTGTTTATCTCTCAAACACTTGACCTTGCTGCGCATGTAGGAACGTGGCAATTGCATTTGCTTATCAGAAATCAGAAACAACCCTCCATATTAGCATACTTTTACAAAGGTGTAAATGTGATCAAATTTTGCAATCTTAAAAGTTATGCAATAATAGCAATACCTGTGTGAGAACAGACATTTTATGCCATAAAGCTCCTAAAAATCAACATACTAAGTCATGAGATTTCAGAAGCAGTTTAGACATTTGGGTTTCTAATAACTTCAACTTCAATGCATTAGTATTCAGTACTACAAAACTAGGCATGAGCAATTGGTAGAATTTGCTTGCTTATTTATTTACTTCCGGCATTAAAGCATTTGAGTGGATAAACCAATGCTGTTGAAAGAATACTACATTTTTAGAATTGCTGCTCCTAGTATTTGTATTTTATTCCATAACAAAGATATTGACTTTTTATTACTTTATGACCAAATGCAAAAACACTTGTATTTTAGAAGATATTTTCTGTAATATGAATAATTATACATACCCAACCAATTAACATGTGTAGCTCTTATTAGAATATAAGTACTTTATATTTCTAATGACACAAAAGTACAGAACATCACATTGCACACATAGCCCATATTACACACTTCTAAAATGAATGTAATTTTTATTCCCTCTTTTACGGTGTGTTTTCTGTTAGGCTTGCACATGCTGTAGATTTTTCAATCCCCTGTGTCTTTAGGCTTGATTTTGGTAGTCCTGAGTTCCTGCAATATCTGATCCACTAGATCATCAATGCTATACAATATTAAATATTTTAAGTCATGAACCTTTTGTTTTAGACATGGGAAATAGTTTTTCTCTACCAATAGTCAAACTACTACTGTGTAAAGCTGTAATTAGTCTTCTTTTTCTTCTCATTGTTCAAGCAATAAGTTTAAAGATGGCTACTGATGGCAACTCCATTTCCTCTCTTAGAACCTGTGAATTCTTTCTTTTGACAATCTGATATGATTTCAACATATTGTTCCAAATGAGTGTTAACAGCACTGTATTTAAGAGTGAGAACTGAGATAATTGAGAACACGAAACAACACCTACTTTTTATATTCCCTGCAACATGTTTCAGAGGCTAGTTTCCTCCACTGACAACTGGTTATCCACTGACCCAGATGGTGAAACTGATTCATCCATAAACCACTCTTGGGCAGTTCTAAGAACTTTATAGGGGGTTACTCTGGGAAATATAGAAATTGAACACTCTTGCCTGGTTTTCTCAGATGAAAATCTGTCCCTGTATTGGAAATTCTTGCTTTCTTGTTGTGTGGTTTTCTAGGTTTTGTTACTGGATTTATTCACTGATTTTTCATCCAAAAATGGGTACCAACTGCCAAGTTTTCTAAATGTTTATCCTCTATACTTCTAAAATGCTTGTCTCATTAGGTATCAAATGACGGTCATACAACATGGCAGCTTGTGATGTAGTAACCCGGAGCAAGGCACATAAATTGAATGCTTACGGAGTTAAAAATTACGACCAAGTATTAAGTGAAATGAGCAGTGCATCAGTTAATGTGATAAGAAGTTGTGTAAATGAAGGTAACAGAAATCATTTGGAGGAGAAAATCCAAAATAAAACTACGTCGGTCAGTGTACACCACAACATGCCACACAGATAGGATAACATCACTTCACAAAATTGTGGACATGCTAAAGAAAGACCTACAGAAAGCGTACAAAGAAATCGCATCATTGAAGCAAGATCAAAACCAAGAACAGGAAGAAATTTCAACTTTAAAATAGGAAAACCTAAAGCTGAGACAAGAAATTAGGCATCAGGCAGAAATGGAAACATACGCCACAGCCATAAGAAGGAAATCCAGCAAAATGGTGAATGCAAGAGGTAGACTACATTTTAATACAATAACAACCACAAACTGATTTAGCGTGCTATATGAAGAGAATGAGACTACACAAAAACAACAGAAGAGTCATGGGGAACATAAAGTGACTGAAAATAGTATAAGAAATAGTAAAACAAAGGTTATGGTGTTTGGAGATGACTCTATTAAAATTTGCCAGAAATGCAGTGATGCCGGCTACGGTGTACGATGTTATCCATGGATACGTGCAGAATTAGGCATTGAAACTGAACATGTGAAATTAAGAGAAATAAAACCAGACGTGGTAGCCATCCATGTGGGAACTAATGATATCCGACGAGGAATAATGGCAGAAGAAATTATTGGCGATACTATGGACATAATCAGTAAAATTAAAATGCAAAGCCCAGAAACCAAAATTGTAATTAGTGGAATACTGTGCAGGCATGAGGTGACCAAGAAAAACGTGAGAAGAACTAATGCAGAACTAGACTGGCTATGCTATACCCGGAAGTGTGTTCTTCTAAACGGTAACGGTTGTATACAGGATACAGACCTGACCAGGGACGGAGTTCATCTTAACAGAAGAGGAGCACACAAATTTGGGAGATTCCTGTGTGAGAGCATCAGTAAAATATGTTAAAAGCAGGGAAACTAACAACTCATGTAATGGATGCAGTACTCCAGGAAACTAAACACATTGTTATATCTGAGAACTCTGATAATAGACATACTCCTTTGATAGCAAGAAAAGGTGATACTGATTTTAATATATTGTACCATAACACTCAGTGTCTTAGTAATAAGATTTTAGAAGTAGGAATATTTAGGAATAATAATGCAAACATACAGGTTTGCTTGCTTTGCTGAGCACTGGCTCAAGAATAACAGCATGAGCAGAGATTCAATCATTCTCTCAAATCTTGTAGTAGCAGGTAGGGAGAAACATATTCATGGGGGCACTATGATTGCAATCAAAAGGGGCATCAAATATAAAAGGCTTAGTATTACAACTGATTTGAATGAGGAGAAAGTGTTTGAATACACTGTAGTAAAAATTAATGATTTAAAACTCCTTATTGCATGTATATATCGTCACCTAATGGAGATTTTACAGCAGTTTTAGACAAATTAGAATATATGATTAATAATTTTAAAAAGCACGCAAACAAGATTTTAATATGTGGCAATTTTAACATAAATTTTAAACAAAATAGAGCATCATTACAAAAAATAAAAAATCTACTTAGTTCAAATAACCTTGAAAACGTTATTGAGAGTCCCAGCAGAGAAACAGAAAGCACAAGTATATTAATTGATGTCATGATACTTGATAAAGCAGGTATGATCTTTAATCACAGTAACATGAATACACGCTACTCTGATCATAACACTATAATACTAAGCCTAACAAACCCACCAAACAGCAATGATGACCCCGGCTTTTACTAATCAGAACATTTCATACTTTAATACACTGATAAGCAATGAAGATTGGTCACATGTGTACAAAGCATCCACGGTGGATATGAAATATCACAATTTCATTACATTTACTCACTACTTTAACATAGTTTTTCCAAACAGGGCAAAAAAAAAAAAAATAACAAGAGGAATGTTAAGAAAACCTGGATTACTAAAGGAATTATAGTCTTGAGTAAAAGAAAACGTTATCTTTTAGAATCAAGCAAAACCAACAAAACGGAACAGTTCACTAAGTACGTTAAAAAATACAAGCAAATCTTTGATACAGTTATAAAGGCTGCAAAAAAACTTTATATTGATGCATGTATCAATAAGTGGACAAACAAAAATAGGACACTGTGGAGCATAATAAAAAAAGAAACTGCCATTAATAAAGTATCGTCATGATACTAAAAAAATCTCATTAAAGCTAGCTAATGATATTGTTGAAAATCAAGTCAAAGTTGCCAATATTTTCAATGACCATTTCATCAATATTGGTGATAAAATAACAATCCCACACTCAAATAATAGTAACTCGTATGCTAAATTAAAAAGAAATGAAAAATCTATTTTTTCAAAGCCAGTCTTTACAGATGAAATAAGTAAAATAATCAATTCAAAGAACAATAACTTTTCAGCAGGATTTGATGAGATACCAGAGTGTGTAATTAAGCCATGTAAGGACAGTACATTACATCCCATGCAGGAAATATGTAATACTTCCCTGTTATCTGGGATATTTCCAGATAAAATGAAACTGGCAAAAATTGTTCCTATATATAAAGAAGACAGTGTAAATATGGTTGATAATTATAGGCCCATTGCCATTCAATCAGGTTTTTCTAAAATCCTGGAATCCGTTATGCACAATAGAACTGCACCCTTCATGGAAAAGTATGTATTTAGTGATAAACAAAATGGTTTTCCAAAAAAACAAATCTATATTAAATGTCTTTTATGCATTCATTAAGGGAGGGAATTGATGTAAATGATACAAAAGTTGGTATATTTATGGACCTGAGTAAAGCCTTTGATTTAGTTGACTGTAACATGTTGCTGGCAAAACTGGAAGCCTATGGAGTGCATGGGATAGCTTATGAGTGTTTCAAGTCTTATCTGATAGACAACAATTTACAGTAGTAACTACTGATATTTCTAAAGTGTTAGAAAAGGTAATCTATATTCAATTGGGAAATTATCTTGAACAAGCAAATATACTTAGTAAGTCACAGTTTGGTTTCATAAAAGGTAGATCAACAGTAGATGTTATTGTCTCCATTGTTAAAGATGTTCTGCAAGCCTTTGAAAATAAAAACATTGCAATAGTAAGCTTATGTGATCTAAGCAAGGCGTTTGATTGCGTGGACCATGTACATTTACTAAAGAAACTGAAATATTATGGTATAGAAAGAAAACCACTAAAAATGAAAAAATCATTTCTTGAAAATAGAACACAAGCAGTTTGTATTGGAAAGGAAAAATTAGAAACCGTAGGAATAAAATATGGTACTCCACAAGGCTCAATTTTGGGACCACTTCTATTTACAATCATGATTAATGATCTACCTTCTTTCATGGATACACACACTATTTTATATGCCGACGACACAACTTTTCTTAATATTAACTTCGAATATAGCAAACTTATAAAAATGACTGAAAATACACTGGCTCAAGCAGACATATGGTTTAGGGTTAATGGGTTTCTACTCAATAACAGCAAAACACAGCAAATTATATTCAGTTTGAAGGATATACCTCCGAATCTCTGTGAAGTAGATGTAAAATTCTTGGGTGTAACTATAGATAAAAGACTAACTTGGGCCTTGCACATCAGAAATATCTTGTCTAAATTGTCTCGAGTCATATATTTAATAAAATACTTAAAATACCAAGTACCAGATGCTTATATAAGATCAGCATACTTTGCCTTCTTTCATAGCATATTATCCTATGGCATTTTATTTTGGGGAAGCAGCAGCCATGTGACTGAGATACTGATTTTACAAAAAAAGATGATCCGCATAATATCAAATGCTGGCAAACTTGAACAATGTAAACCTTTGTTTATTAAACTAGGTATTTTGACAGTGGTAAACTTGTATATTTATACTGTAGTTAATTATGTGAGAACACACCTGTATGAGCTGGACTATAGACAGGACATACCAGAAATAGAAATCAAATTAATGTCCCATATCAAAGATTCACAACAACAGAAAAGAGCTTTAAAATGATAGGGTTAAAACTATACAACAATCTACCACAGACAATAACAATGCTACCTGCGACAAAATTTAAGCAAAAGACATATATGACTGGTTAGTTGCAACACCATATTATTCTGTTCAAGAGTTTTTAGAGGTTAATAAGAATAATAATTTCAACAAATAAAAAATATATTAATGACTACTATTTATTCCACATTATTATCTAATATGTTAATTTAACTTGGTAACAATACAGGATTTATATTCTGACAGTCATTGTTAGAGCCCAATGTATGTATTTTAATTTGTTGTACATAGTACTGTATTTCTCTTGATGTCTATTGCTGTACATAGTCTAATGACAATAAAAATCTATTATTATTATTATTATTATTATTATTACAACTACTTCAAACTCAGATATAAAGACAATAAACCATGGGGTTCCTCAAGGCTAGAATCTTGCCCTTTACTTTTTTGTAGTATATATCAAGGATCTTCCTGCTCACACACCATATGTCGAGACTGTCCTATACGCAGATGATACATATTTTATTCTCAGGGGCAGTAATTTCACTGAGCTACAAATTCAAGTAAATAATATAATGTTAAGTATGGAGAAATGGTTAATAGCAAATAAACTAGTGCTAAATGGAAAAAAAGTCACAATGTATGCATATCATGCACTCCAAGAAGTAATAAAATAATAGGACCAAAAATTGTGTGTAATAAAGAAACCATATAGTATGTTGCTGAAGCAACATTTCTTGGAATATTCATTGATCAACACTTAGACTGGTAAAGTCATATTGAGAATGTCACATCCAGAATAAATAGAGCCCATTATATATGTCTTAAAAAGAATTAGTAATCTGCAAACACTAAAAACGATTTATTTCTCCTATGTGCAAACTACACTTGCATATTTATTTGGTGGTCCAGTTATGAAATAAGCACACTATTTATAATGCAAAAGAAAATACTTATTTTCTATTCATTCTTAGGTTGATCCATGCCAAAACAGATCCGCATGGTCAGTACACCGCGATACAATACAGTAGCAGTGCGTGCAAGAATGTAATCCCATGCTAACAATCTAAATTACAGAATGAATTTATTTTAAAATTGTACAATATTCTATACAACTGCCAAAGAGTTAAATTGACGCCGATTTGTACTGTTAAACAGAGTTACATGTCCCAACATGCTATTCGTATGAGTCACCTGATTTCCGCAATATTGTTTACACAGCAACGGTCGTTACTGTTTGGAATCATGGAGGAGGGTTGCCTTGAGTTTCCTCTTGCATCTTTGTTGAGTTACATAAGGCAAATGGCTGGTAAACCGTTGAGTAGTGGTGAACAAGCTATATTGTTGCATGTTTATTGAAGTTTTGTGAGAAATATCCAACACTTCCATAAAAGAAATGGTGAAATTAACATCTGAGTTCACCGATATATCAGCTACAAGTATAAACAGTGCTCATAAAAAAAAAACCTGAAACGGAAAAAGTGGTTGCACCCAGGAAAAAAAGAAAGCATGTGAAATATACGATGCCAGAATGTGATGATTTTGTGAAGAATGCAATTCGCGTAGTAGTGCACAATATCTTTTTTAAAAAATGAGCCGCCCAAAGTTAATAAAGTGCTACATGTAACAAAAGAAGAAGCATGTTTTGGGTGATGGATAGTTTAAGTGACACCATTATTGGTAACCAGGTTAACAAACTTTGAGAGGAAATCAGCAGCAAATATTTCAGACGACGGTTCTGATCTGGAGAGAATAGAGTCGCTTCCGAAGAGCGAATAAATGTAAGTATATAATGCATGATATTTATTTTTTCGCTCTTGTTTTTAGAGTTGAGTATTACATATGCACCTATTTATTTTATGACTATCAATATTATCTCCATTATACCTAACAGAATATTATAGTCACTGTTTAAGTTGTGTGAATAAGGTCTCTGTTCATTTTACACTACAATATGCTATGTGTACGCGCTGAGTGGTAATGAGAGTATTACAGCATTTCTGGCGCAAATGGCAGAAGGTTACATTATAACGGTGCACTGGTCGCCTGGGTTTTGTTTTGGCGAGGATCAACTTAAGGCTGAATAGGCTTTAGGTTAATGTTAAATCTGCATAGAACATCATGTAAACCACACTTTCAACAAAATAATATTCTTACACTACCAAGTCTTTATTGAAACTGTCTGCTTTATGAGGAACAATACATACTTATTTAGTACAAACAATGCTGTTCAAAACATACTATCAGAAACAGTAATAAAATACACATACAGTCTACCAAAACAACCAAAAAGGTAAATTCTATACTGCACAAGGGCATACATATGTACAACCAAATCAGAAATAAAATTAATAATAGTAACTATACAAAGTTTAGGAAAGAGGTACAAACATTTTTAAAAATTAAGTTCAATTAGACACATAATACATAACTTAATAGCTTTTTTAACAGAACTATCAGCATCTGGTTGATGATAGATGAAAAATGTCCTATTAAGAGAAGTATTAAGTGAATTATTGTATATATAATCTTACTCAATTTCTTTTCATTGATAACTGTATCACTGTACTAGCATCTGAAATAACTATGCAGAATCTTACAAATGCAATCATTTATTTAATTTCTAGCAAGTCTAAAGCCAAAATTCACACAGTCACTTAAAAATATTGGAGAACAAAACACATGTAACCATAGAGCCTGAATGGTTTGAATCTGGTTATTGTGTGTGATAGTGTGGAACACTTTCCCTCTTAAATAATATTATATTGCTGCTAGATCATCTACAGCCAGCTAGTCGTGAATCTGTAACATAGACATTAAAGACCTCAATTGCAATGTGGTAGTTGAAAATGAGTCGGAATAGTAACACTCACCTCACTCTCAATTGCAATATTTATTTCTTATGTTTGGTAACAGCGATGAGTATAGAATACTCCTATTTTGCATGGAATGCAGCAATTTCTTAGTTTTAAATAAAAATGAAAAACGTTTAACAATATTTATGAATATTAAAATGTTTTTTAGTATTTTCTAAATAAAGATTATAGTTACTTGATATTTTTGGTGAATGTTTTTTTTTTTTTTTATTTTCTTTTTTTGGTTCAGCTTTTGTTTCATCACATTGTATTCACAAATAAGGAAAATATACATTTTTTTCTACAAAACAGTAAATCATACCCTCTAGGGAAGGATGAGGTGGGGTATAAATGGCCTTTGGACAATGGATTAATCAGTGGTATTGAAATCTACAAATAAATTAAATATGCTCAGTAAAATCTGTGTTAGAAATTTATTTCTATTATCACAATGCCAGCTGATAAAATAAAACGTTACAGACTTATAAATGATATATAAATTATCATCATTTATTTTTAGCAGCTAAGTTCATGAACATATTTATTCATAACTTACTTCAACAAATAAACATCTGGCATACAGTTCTATCGCAGAAAGTGTAAAAACTATCTTTAGATGCTTGAAAAGCCTGAATTCTAATCAAGAAAATTGGTTTTCACTTCCTCTAAAGACTTCCAGTCATACTGGGGGAATCAAGTTTATAAAGAATTACAATATACATATTATATTGACATCTCCATATTTTAAAGCAGTCTTGTATTCAATTGTTTGCAACCTTAAAATCCAGACTATCTTGAAGTATCTCTCTCTCTCTTTTTTTGTTTTTAACATATAGATGTCTTCTGTTTATCATCACAAATAACTTATGAAAGCATGAGTCATGCATTACTAAAGATGCATAATATGAACTAGGTATTGAATGAACCAACCAGCAATAATACATACCTAACACAGCTTTATACACATCTTATCAACACTTATGAAAATGTTCAATGGTGGGGTTTTCACTATATGAATCCAACATGTCATTACACAATATATTGCAATACATAATTAAGCAAATGGAGAATAATATGGTCAGTGTTCAACACAGATGTTTCCGAACAACAATATTAAGAATATTTTGTGCAACTTGGTATTAATGTTTGTAACAAAGTGTAATTTACATTCAATTTAGCTGTTCAGCAGATACTATGAAATGACAGTCCTAAAGCTTTATGTCTTATAAATTACACAATTTTTATTGCAACTAAAACCAAATATGACTTAAAACTGTAATTCAACTACCACTGATTTCTTTTGATAATCTGTGCACTCTGTGATTCTTTCCTAATGCTATTGAATAATTAAAAATGCTGTAACACATTTTATAAGCAACTTGAATGAGATTATAAATACTCAAAGAGTGCTCTTATGGTTCTGATTGCAGTAACTAAATTATTTCTCTAAAAGTTTCAAGAAAGAGATAACCATTGTTAACTCTCTCTTTTGAAGACACCACTCAGGTGTCTAAATTATTTTACAAATGTGTAAAATAATTAATTTGTAAAATAATTTACAAATGTAAAATAACTTGAAGTAAATTAAAATATAAAATAATTTAGATACAGAAATAATAACAATAATCCAAAAATTTACAAATTGAAGTATTTTTACAAATTAAAACAACAAAGTTAGTTTGAAAAAGTATACTATTTGTACAGAGATGTGTTGCTACTAATGAATATTGCTATTCAAAATACTAGATCTTTTTTTTTAAAATGAATAATAGCTATCTTAATGTAAAACATTGTCCTTACAAGGGCATTGTTTGTATTACACAATACAAGTTTTCTCAATTGCCATGTGCATTGTATAGGTCCACACTGCTTGTGTGACAAAGACCTTGATGTTGCTTGCCATGGCTTACGTTGTTGACCTGTTTGCCGCCATCTTCTAAGAGCATATCAAACATATCATGCTCCCAGTGGGGTGATCTCAGCTTAGCAGAATATCCTGCAACCAGAGGCCACCAAACTGTAAGCTTCTGGTAATATTTAGTAATTTATTAAATAAATATTTCAAACACTGAAGCTATAACCAAAGATTCTCAATGAGAATGCACCCCATTGAGGATAAGATGGATCAGATGAGAAAATCTTAATTTAAAATTCTGCCCTTTTTATATTGACTCCTTGTCCCCTCAAAAGCTTACGACTCAAAGTTCTTATGCTTTTAAGCAAGTTTCTTGATTCGTCATTTTCATTAAAATCCATTTTATAACCAATGTACACATTTCAGAACTGCTGCATTGTATGTAAAGAGTATGAATAGTTTAGCGATGATTCAGCAATGTTTTACATTTCATTAAATACCCACTTCTTAGATCACATGGTAACAATAAATTCACTGTGTCCTTTATGAAAAGAAAAAATTACAATTAGGAAAACTCACATTGATTAAAACAGTTTCCATATGATAAAGAACCAGTCTAAACTACATACTCTTATGTACTTTCAGAAAACTATACAAGCTCTCCAACCATGCACAATGGATTCATTCATTAATGACAATGCCCCAAAACTGTTGCACTCAAGTAGCTGCAGGCCTCTTTTCTCTTTCGAAAAGTAAACTTTTTGGTGTCCAAATTGAAGAACACAAAAAGGGGTGAAGAGTACTCCTTTAGAGAATATCAATCACCTCAAGACCATAAAAACTGTTCCTGGAAGGGGAGGAAGTTTCCATCATCAGTAAACATTGAAAAATCCTCCTGCAACAAGTTAAAACAATTTGTGAAACTCTTGAAAGAAGAATGTACTACATTTATGATGATTTATATACACATGTCACTTCATTCTTTTAGAATAACAAAATGGAAAGCACCATGTGCATAGGCTGAGACTTAGATCAATCATCATCAGCTTTGTGCCTTCTGTACATTTAGATAAATGAAGTGAAAATCTGGTTTACAAAATATTACTTACTCTGTATAGAGGTCCATCAAAGAATTATTAGACCTAACAGAGCTGCAATAGATTTCTAGACCATTTTACAAAGTTTCACTCAGATTATACACTTTTACTAAATTACAAAAATCTCTCAATTAGCAATCCAGCGAATAAACAGATGCACATTAAGATCAGTCACAAATAAAATTATGGATTTAGTGTACATACAGCAAAATTATAGGTTATACAAATCAAGACATGTCAATAACCAAATTAATTGCTGTATAGATTTGTTACATGGAAGATTCTAAATTAATATTTTAATGCTATTGTGAAATGGAGTATGTTTTATATATATATATATAATATAGCTAATGCCATTTGAATAAGACATTGAAATATCTAACACAGGTTTAAGGCCATGCTAAAAGCTGCAAGAGACGTTTTGAGATGACATCCTGGTTTCTTTACAGTAATGCTGGGGTTTTATTTAAAAGCTGAAAAACTTTTTAAGGGCTCAGTAGCCGAGTGGAACATTTACATTTGTTCAATGCTACAAAGTGATAATTGCGAGTTCAAATGTTATTTACAAGCTCTTTGTCTTGATGCTTTATGACTAGAATTGAATATTTCTGGACAAATTATTACATCAAAGCTACAAACAAGTTATACTGATTAAGAACATGCACACTTGAGGCATGAATTCATGTTTAATAATCTGTTTTCTTCAATATTTTCAAGCATTCGTTTTTACTGTTTTAAGAAACTACTGTCTTTCTTACTGTCAAACCTTCTTGTGAGGTTTGTTCCGATAGTGTGAATCAAGCAGGCTAAAATGTATTTAAATGGATTTTAGAAAAGTAGGCACGCCAGCATATTTTGAATTACTTTGCTCCTTGATCCTTTGTTTTTTCTGATTCAAATTTCTTTCTTCAAGCTAGCAGGGCTTCTGCAAAGATATCCTCATGCTGTCAACAGCTGCCACTATGAGAATATGCCACAGAAGTTATATTTTAGGATTTATATGGGCTCACACCTAACAACCTAGGAAATTAATATGAAAACAAAGAAACTTTGAGGCTATTAGTACAATATGCCTAAGTGAATGTGGACGAGATAACTGTTACCTGCCAGTCTACCTGGTGGGACAATTCCTGGCCTCCACACAGGCTGCAACTGCACGGTAGAAATTGTGCATTTCTGACTTCATGTCTGGTTTTCTCTGCTACAAGTCAGATGCAATCAGTGTGAGACTAGACCTTCAAGTGAATGTGTATATTTACATGTGTTTATACTACAGTAGGGTTATATATTCATAACAGGAGCATGTGTACATGTTAAAATCATTTTTAAGGAAAAATAATTCAGGTGGAAAAAATAGACAAAAATGTAGACTTAAATTTCCTGACAGACCATCTCTGTGTAGAAATACAATATTGAACTTAGTGGATAGGTTTAACAGAACAGGTTCTGTGGATGATGAGAAAAACCAATGAAACCATGTCCTTATTGAGGAAAAACTTGATGAAATTGGTGCTGTCTAGAAACATAGTTCTATAAAATCTTTTGAGGTGTTTAGTAAAGCAGATAAGAATTATGAGAGCATCAGCACATAGAGCAATGGAATTACTCCAATTAAAGCCCTGAGTAAATTCAGTATCTCACCAATTACAGATTACAAAATACAACAAAAGACTTCATTTCTTTAACTGGATGTTAGCAAGTCAACAGTAGGAAAGTTGATCCCAATATGCTTTTCTTTCCTAATGAGGCATGGTTTCGTCTAAATGGTCATGTAGTCTCACATAAAAGGTGCCGGTGATCAGAGAAACCAGATTTTGTTTACGAGGTCCTGCCACATGATGCAAAAATGGTGTGGTGTGCTAAAAGAATTATTATTATTATCATCTGTTGAATCATTTTGTGAGGAACATATAAGGAATGTATATACTTTCAGCACCAAAAGGCCACAACTCAATTCTGCTAATGAATCCGTGAGGGATCCATTTGGCCAAAAACTTTTAAGCAAAGGTCTGTGGCCTACTTGATCCTTCAAGCTTTTGTGTTTGGATTTTTATTAGTGGAGAGCACACAAAAATGAAAGTGTATGCCACTAGTCTGACCTCATGAATTTAGTAAAAACATTATAATCCAATTATTACTGATATATGGTGGACTTTGTGCTAGTGATGTGTTTTAACAATTGAAATTAATTAGTTGAGTTGATTTGTAACACTACATCACTTACTTTTATTACCGGAAAACATGTTTCAGAAGCCATGTGCTTCCATTGCCAATTCCTTTAGTCGACTGCCGGCATTGCTTGCTGTGGTGGTCAATTATTATAATCCAAGTCCATTAGTGCAAAAGAACTGATTTGCATGAATGATAATTTCATGAGAAGAAGTGAAATATGTATAAAACAAGATGCAGTATTTTCTATGATATGTTATGTAATCTTGTGTGTCCAATTTCTACAAACTGCTTGCAGTATGCAGGACCAGAAGTTGTCACACAAGACCCACAGACTGGTGTGCAACAGCTATCGCATCAATGTTCACTGATAAGCACTATATTTTGTGAGTAATTGTGACTTAAAATGGGTAACAGGACTAATGTTTATTCAGGAAGTGGAAACTGTGCAATGACAGTAAGTGTTCAGACAGTGAATACTGATAAAATTAAATATCTTATTATAATTAAAATACAACATGATTTTAATATGTTTAATAAAAGTGCAGTCAACATTTTAAACTTACCAGGTTGTTATGTGAGCTCTATCTTTTAAATTACAACAAAAGCCATCACTGCTATGCATATTAAAAAAGTTGCCCCTAATTTTATGAATTTAACCAAACAATCAAACTGTATAAATACTAATAATGGTATCCAATATTGTCTAGTTGACAAAGAAAAGATTACATTAAGTCATAAGTCAGTGGAAAAACAATCTGGAAATATTAATTTTTAACATTTTTAGAATGTTTTGAAGGTATATTTTTTCCCACTTCAAGTTTTCTTTATCTTAAAGACATTTTTTTTTAATGTTATGGTATATATATATTTTTTTAGCTACACTTAGTTGCATTAACCCTTCATGGTCGAAATGCAGCAAGATTTATTTAGCCTGCAGAGGCTACATAATCTTGCCTATCAACTGAGCAACCATGGCTGGATTTACACAATGCTTTCCAAAACCGTTGTTAGATGCCTTCAGTATTCAGGGATGTCATTCATAGCCATATAAAATATGCTCAAGTAGAATTTCCTGCCTCTTTTTTATAATGTTACGTATGTATGTTTATGAGTAGCTAAGGGTTTAGAATTTTTTTGCGTGTTACTGAAGAAGGCATTGAAACAAACATAAAATTGAAGTTCATTTTTAATGAATTCAGTGACAATCCCTTTTATTTTGAGTCAACTGGCTCAGAAGAGGAAGTAAGCAAAGTAGAAGCATCTGGTTGGATGCAATAATGGCTCTAGTGAATCAAACATTACTAGTGATGACAATCACCTAGAATCGCTAGTATGTAATGCATGCATAGTATATAATTACTTCTGTTTGGAAAGTCATAACTGATGACACTGGACTGTTAAAAATTATGCCAAATAATAATGTAGCTCAGGAGCCTGTGTTACCCTCTATTTTATGGACTGCATGAAAGGATGTGCCGTGTGTTATGCGTGAAAAATCAGGTAGGAAACAGTTTACTACTATGACAAATGCAGTGACAAGCCATATCTGCATCCAGATAAGTGCTTCAGAGTTCATCATACACAGAAAATATTAGTTTTTGCATCAACCAATAAAATAATTTTTTTTTTTTTTAAAATCAGTTCAAAATCAGGTATGATCTATTACATTTACATAACATTAGCAATATATTAATGAATAAGTGTTTATAAGTAAACATTTTTTTATTTTAGAGGACTTTTTAAATTTTATTAAATAAGCCCTAAACTAATTTGGCACAGGAGGCGTCAACCATAAACATTTCATAAATTTCTTATTATAACTGTAAAACTTCTTTCTAGACATGAATACATACCTTAAGAGGGCAAATTGAGGTTAATAATAATAATTTTATTCACCATTAGACTTTACATGAGCAATAGGTTTCGTCAAAAACATATGTACAGATATATACAAGCAATGTAAGTATTATGGTACAGTTTTACAATTATTGATATGAAAATTACAAATATTACTTAATTCTAGAAAACTTAAAAGTGTTAGGACTAATCTTCTACATACATGTAATCAAATAAAATCTGAGGTATGGATATTACACTCCATAAATTCATCTACAGAGCAGAATGCTGTTTTCTTAAGCCCTTTTTTTACTATTAAGGTAAAACTGTTCTGTGGTAGGTCTCTCATATTTGGTGGGAGTTTATTAAAAAGTTTTAGCTGTTGGTAGCAGTGGCTATTGATACTCTTGGTTAATCAGTTATGTGGTGTATTTAAATCATATTTACATCGGGTGTTATAACTATGTACAGATGATCGATCTACAAAATCATTAATATTTTCTTTGACATGCATAATATTACTGAATATACATAATGAAGGTAGTGACATTATCTTAAAATTCATGAAGCTAGGCCTATATGTTTCCTGTGGACCTAATCCTACCATTAGTCTAATAACTTTCTTTTGCCACATAAATATGCTTTTTGATGTCGCACAATTTCCCCATAGCCTAACCCCATATAACAAGTGAGGATGAAAGAAAGCATAGTATGAAGTAAGTAGTATTCTCAACTTACACACTTCAATTTGCGTAACAAATACCATATTCATGCAAGCTTTTTGCAAAGTTGGAAATGTGTGTGTATCCCATGTTAATCTGGTGTCCAAATGTAAATCCCAAACAGCTTTACTGAATTCTTAACCTCATTGTGTCGTAATGTAAATATATGTTGTTAGTTTTTTCTACTTTCATAGTTAAACTATTTAGGGAGAACCAAATTTTTGCACTTTCCATAAAGGAGTTCATTTGTTGTTTTAGAATATTCATATCTTTGTTGCTATTCAGTAAAGTGGTATCATCTGCATATAGGATAGAAATACCAGAAATTTTAAATTTTAGAAGTTATTCTAATGCCCTGGATGTACAAGAATACATTAATGATTACATAATCATATTGTATTTGTGTTAACCTCTCTAGCTTGGGGGTTAAAGGAATAAAACTCAATAAATAAAAGAAGCTTCTACTATAGTCTGTCTCAACCATAAAAGATACTATGGAGGTAATTGGATATTTCTGTCTCTATACATGTTGGCATTAGCTTCATCCTTTTCTACTGTTGTGCTGTTCCCAAGTTGCTAATAATATGGTAAATTTTCAGTTGTTATAATTTTCAGCTTTGAACTCATCCTGTGCAGAATTATCTTCACTGCATTATTTTTATAGAATTTTAAATTTTTGTGGGTCCAAGTTTCTAAAGAAAGTGTGTTTTTCAGTAAAGGTCTGATATTTGCTGCTTCTGTGTATATCACACAGTAACTAATTACTAAAGGTCAAAATGGCAACAAGATTTTTTTTCTCCGCAAAACTACGCTAGAATGCTGATACACGCCTAATTTGAATTCTCTATTTTTACTAAGATGGGCATTATGATTTTTTAAATCAAGGATTTATGGAAAATTTTGTACCCATGCACTAGAAAAGTCAGGCAACGAGAACATTTTTTGTTATTGGGTGTACAATGGAGACCATGTGAGAGAAAATGTTGACAAGGGTTGGAGAAAAATTTTAAAGCAAGTCAGAATACTTGTCTATAACAATAAATGGACATCTATCCTCTCAGCTCACAGTCGTTAAGCAGCAAGCAGATAGCATGCTATGGTAAAAGTTAACATTAAGTTTTTAAGAATGTGTTTATGTGTTAATGTAGGTTATTTTGTATTTTATGTATATATATATATATATATATGGAAGAAGCTTGGAAGAGAAAATGTTTGTAAACTAAGAAGGAATGCAAAATAATATGAATGCATTGGATTATTCCAGTAAGTGTTAGCAAGGGAATAAATGAAACAGCTAAAGCTACCAGGTGTTCAGTAACAGTGGTGTATAGGATAAAAAAGGAAACGAATGAAGCATGCCATTAAATAAAAAGCAAAAGGGTGAGGTAAACAAAAACACACTAGATTAAGCAAATATCTTATTACAATGGCTTAGTGCGAAACAAGTGTGGCCCTCCTGGGTAGTGTGGTGGTAGCATGTCTGCCTCACATTCAAAAGGTTGTGAGTTCAAATCTCACTTAGGGTGAGTTACCCGGGTAAGGCTTTTTTTTTTGGGGGTTTTCCCTTATCCTGAGAAGACGAATGTCGAGTAACTTTAAGCTCCATGGACCCCGAGATCATTTGAGCATAATTTCATTCGTCCGATATGACCAACCAGGTTAAAGGATGTAAAACAAACAAACAAACAAACAAACAAAAAACAAAAAAAAAAAAAAAAAAAACCCAAGCATGGTGCATCATTCATTCTTTGCTATTTTAAAACATTCCACCTACCTGAATGTAATTTTATCAATGACGATGCCCTAAAAATTAAAATCTTTATCATTTTATATCTACATATTTGATATTTATTTTATGTCTATAAAAACTATTTTGAAGAACTAAAACTATAAAGAAAAGAGATGAGGAGGTCAAAAATAAAGCCTCGCAATAGCCTTAAATAGCAGTGCCAATATTTCACGTTTGGTAATACATATATAATTCACAAGATGACATTGAATTGGTAGAGCTGAGTGCCTAAGTTTTAAAGTACGTGGAGCGCCTGTGGCAATAGTGTGTTGCATTTAACATTATTGTCTTCTAAGATAGAGACGAGCTAAAATATATGGTTTGAACCATTGATCTTATGAATATCCTCCATACAGTATAGCAGTACAAACCCACTTAGAACCTTAGCCAAGATACTCTACAAAACATTCCTATATAATCTCGCTTCGAGATCTATAGGAACCTATTCCCTTTTAACTTTACTGCAGCTTCTTTGCCTCTTTGCAACATTTATGGTTATTGCTAGAGAGCTACAGGCATAAATAAATATGTTATAGAAGCATAACTATAGACAAGGGCAGCGCCATGGGTGAGTGGTTAGACTGTTCACCTCCCATCCAAGCGACCCAGGTTCGATTGCAAGCACCCGCATGTGGGATTTGTGGTGGACAAAGTGGCACCTGGATAGGTTTTCTCCGGGTCCCCTGGTTTCCCCCGCCACTCATTCCACCAACTGCTCCATCATCAATTTCGCTTACATTTCATATCATCCACTACCTGATGTTCATGCCTGGCTACAGGCCGTCCCCTCGTAAGAGGTTCTACATTCTCTGATTTCATACCGTTGGCTCCCCGACAGGCTTCTGACCCCTATGCATTGGCTTGTAAGTCCTAGGGGGGTGTCAGTCCTACAAATATAGGGAGGGTAAGCTGATTACGAAACAAAACTATATAAAAGCATGCTTTTTTGGTAATGGAGGCAATGTTTTCAGGTCAGACTATAATCTACAGGTTGCACAGTTAACACTGTAATCCCTAGCTACTACTAACTACAGGGGTGGTCTTTATGACTACTCACTTTTACTTTGCATTTTACAATTTAAATTTTACTACTAATGATGGACATCAAGTTGAAGGGATTATAGTTATGTAGATACTAGCTATTTTTTAGCTCAAATTTCTTGATATGTGGGATACAGTGGATACAGCAAAGCATTATATGTTATAAAAATGAAAACCATCTCACAACAGACAATTCACTTTATGTACAGTAACATTATAATATATTTATAACATTATAATAATGGAACATCAATCTAAGTAAACACAGAAAAAGCTTTTGCTTTAGTAAACTACATTAATTTATGTTTTGTATTTGATATATGTCAGAGCTTTCCTCAATTCTGTTTAAAATTCCTTGTACAGTTTATTACAGATTTGGCAGGATTTTGTTATTTTATTTTGCATGCAACTATGAAATGTTGCTCTTTGCTCTTTAGTTGGAGTAACCTATAAACATCAGTGGATGTACAGCTACTTTTAAGGTCACATGTTTAAGCATTATTGTTTCTATACTTGATGGCAATATCGCAGAAATGTGTTCTTCTACACTATACTAAAATGGCAATATTTCTGAGAGGATTTAGAAATAGGATGTAGTTATACTTATACATGTTATAGATTGAAAAAGTTGCAAGAAGGAGTAAGATCTGAATTTACCATCTCTCCATTAGTACCTGCTGATATAACCATTTGTGCATACAGATGCCAGATGTATGGTTTTGCTCAGAACAATATGTATTTTTCTTTGTTCTGTGTACAGTACACTCTTTAAACAGGGTGCCAAATGTTCCATTTTTTAAAATATAATGGTTTAATTAATGTCAAGGTTAAAAGGATTACAACTTGATATAGTATAAAATAGTAGGTGGGTACAGTCAATTTTGTTCTTGGGTTGCCTTGTCTTAGACGTGCACAGTAACCAAGAAATTACATCACATATTCGATAGTGTAAGGTAAATGCTATATTAACTGTGAAAGTTTATTAGTAAATGGAAAGGGATCAGATTAGAAGAGAAAGACACAAAGAAGAAAAGGAGATTGCAGCAGTATCATTCCATCTGGGAAAAAGATTTTCTAGAATTGTAGCATGTTATGGGTAGTAGTATATGAAGCAAGATGCAGAATGTGCACTGGGCTGGTAGGAAATGCTTTTCCATTAGTCATGGTGGAATAATTTATGTGGGTCTACATTTCAACAGTGCTTTACATAAGGAATGACTATTATGGTACAAACTATTAAAGAAAGGACTATTTTAAAAGGATTATATAAAGATAACACTTTCTGCATAAAATATGATGAAGGGGCAGTAACTAGCGAAATGTCCCAAGAAAAGGGGCTATGCCAGGGATGCAGTTAATTGTTTTCAATTCACTTTTATTCACTGTTTATTGATGACATACTACAGAACATAACTGATAGTAATAAGCTTTGGCCTGTAATAAATGATGTACAAATCCCTGGTCTCCTCTTTGCAGATGATTTGGTAATAGATTCCATTATTGTAAATGATCTAAAATCAACTTTACAAGAAATAGATAATTACTGCATAGAATGGGGACTAAATGTAAACTAAGAAAAAACCCAAATAGTAGTATTTAAGAGAAGATTTAAATTGTATAAACATGAAATATGGAAAAAAGTAAATAAAAGGAATATAAAGTAGTTTGCGATTACACTTATTTTGGAATAAAAATAGATGCAAGAAGTAAATGGGAGAAACAAAAGAAAGTAGCATTAGCAAAAGGAAAAGCAGCAATGATGGCAATAAAAGGATGTTTATATAAAAAACCAGAGATGGTAGTGAAATGGTTCAAAACAGTATATAATTCAGTGGTTGAGGCTAGAATGCTATATGCTATTGAAATATGGAGCCTTGAAGGATGGATAGTTGAAGATTTTGTCCACAGGATGTTTTGTAAGAAACTTTTGGGGTTGCCAAGAGCAACAGAAAATGAAGTAGCCCAAATTGAAGTGGGGAGTGGCAAGAATAGTATTAGTTATGGAGAGGGCTTTAGAATATTGGTATAGGACCCTAAATTTAGAGGATGGTAATTTGCTTGAACAAAGTTTGAAATACCAAGAAAAAGATTTACAAAGTACAAGTTGGGTAAGCAATATCAGAAATAAGTTAAAAAATAATGGTTTAGGCAATATTTGGAGGAAAAGAAACAAATTATAATGGTTTTTGGAAGCAAGAAAAATATTTGAAGATATAGAAATTCAAAAATAGTTTAGTTAGCTATCAAAAAAGAGATCACTTGTGCTTTATATAGCCATAAAAATAGCTGGGAAAGAGAAAGATATATAGGTAACATTAACCAGAAAGAATATTGTAAGAGATGGGTCACAGTAATTTTTTAAGTGATTACACTCTAATGCTGACCTATTTTGTTTTATTTCACAAAAGTGCATCAGAACTTTTTCTGTATAGCCAGTGCTCAAAATAGGCTGCTATATGCTGGTATACCATACTGGTACTTTTCTACATCAGTAAATTTCATACCGACACTTTTTATTTGAGAAAATTCATTCCAGTACATTATATTATACACAAAAAGTAATGAGTAGTACACCAAATCATACTCACTTTATACTATTTGAATCACAATTCGCACAATTTTGGATCAGATGGTACTTGCACCTGCAGATGCATGCTACTGCATGCATGATACAGTAATATCAACAAACTGTGTTAATCGGTTGGTGGTTTGTAAATACCAAAGTTGTGTGGCTATGCCAAGCAACATTCAACCTTAAAGAATAGAAAATTATCTCAAGTGGATCAGTTACAAGTTAAAGTTTATAATCTGAGCACCAGTTTGTAAAAAAACACAACAGAAGATCAGTTTAAAACTTAACTCGTAAGAAAGATGAATACATTAGACAAATTTATCATCAAAAAGAGAAAAACTAATGGTGATATACGTATACCTGATATTGCAGTAGTTAGTGATAGTGGGATAATGCTTCTAGTACTTACATTTGTGTTTCTGAAACAACTGATTTAAATTCAGAGAATAAGAAAATATTCCTACATATTGGAACCAAGTGCAGTGGCTTCAGAAACTGAAAGAAAATGATAGACCTTTGATTCACAATGAGAAACTAGGTTGCAGAGTGTGTATTCTGCCAGTGGTACGTCCTAACTGCATGTTTAGATGGTGGATGCGGCCACCAAAGCAACACATTTTGCAATTTTCTGAAGACTCTAAACAATATAATGCAAAAGGTATAACTAATTTTATCATAAGTATACCGGCACTTATATATTTCCATTTCAAGCACTGTGTATACCATGCTGCAAAACATCAAAGTTACACCAGCCCTATCATATGAAACCTTTGTCATAATGTTTCCAGATTCGTCCCTAGCAAATAAAATATCTTGTGGGAAGACAAAAATGAGGCTACAGAGAAAGGTGTATTAGGTGCTTCTAGTGTGGAATGCTAAACAAAGAATTAGAAGAACACATCTTTTTTGGCATGGGTTTTAATGCAATTACAGGAAACCAAAAATGTTTCCCAAAATTTATGACATATTTTGATGAAAAACAACTTTATAACAGAATTATAGACTTGTGAAGATGCTATGCTAAGATGTGTTATAAAAATGTCTGAAATTTCTAACAGAATTTCAGCACATGGCTTAGTTCCCATATTTCAAGCTATACCCCTTATAATACAAATTCAAATTAGGGAAAAGAAAAGAAAAAGAAAAACAAGAAAACAAAAACAAACAACCAAACAAAAAAAAAAAAAAAACACAACAACAACACTGCGTATATGTGCCTCTAAAGGCAGAAAACCCAATCTTGGTTATGTCTAATTTTGCACACATGTTCACAATTCATATAAATCTGGGAGAACCCTACATTGTCATTGAAATATTGATAATTCAAGTATTCAATTACTTTTCAAATTCAGCAAAAAGAGCTTCACACTTAAAATAATTCTTTCAGTTTGTTGATACTGAATATAATAAATTTGTTAAGATATGTGGCAACAAGATGGCTTTCTGTAAAGTCTACTGAGAAACCTTCCAATTGTGTATTTCATTTTTCAGGTATTGATGACAGTTCAGGATTCATTAACAGACATTTGTTAAGATTTCTGAGAATGAGATAAGCACACACTTCTAGCAGAATGGTGTCTACATTTTTCATTATATTTGGCAAGACATTTTCCATAATGCATTTCTTAATCTTGAAAGGATTTTAGGCAAGTCTATGAGGTTTACCTATGTAAATTATTTGATTTTAGTGATGCTAATGCTTTTGCATTTATGAGCTGCATAACTCTCAAAAACTGCTCTTAGTTCAGTAAGACTTTCAAGTTAGTGGAGAGACAAAATTCAGAGGAAATGCTGAATATGGATGACAGGTGTTTAGAAATCATTGAAATAGCCAGTTTATTTTTTGGGGAGGGTGGTGCAGCTGAAAGGTTAAAAGCAACTGTCCAAAGGTGGATATATAAGGTGAGAGGTAAGTAAGTGTAAATATTTGTATCAACATTTGAGGATGATATTATGATTCAGTATTTGCAATCTTTTTTCTCACTATTTTTTAAAGTTATGTTCCTGAGGAAAATTTCACTATGTTTTTACGATGGCGATCATTCCCTATCTCAGATATTAAGCAATTGGTGATTCGATTTTGTAACACTACATCACTTACTTTTTAATTTCGGAAAACATGTTTCAGAAGCCATGTGCTTCCATTGTCAATTCCTTTGGTCGACTACCGGTATTGCTTGCTGTGGTGGTTGTCTCTGTCCCTGGTGGTGGTTTGATGAACTTCTGTATGAGTAGATCGCCTGGCGGTATTTCAAAATTGAAAACCCGGTTCTTGTTTTTCCATATATATATGTTTTCCCAAACTTTTAATTCTGTCTTCCTTGTGATGTTTTTGAGGATTTTTGGGCTTCTATTTATAGTGTGTTTCTCTTTCCAAAAATGCCAAGCTACTGCAGATTTTTCTTCTTGTTTGAGTTTAATATTTCTGTGGTGTTCTTTTGCCCTGGTTTTTATATTTCTTTTTGTTTGGCCGATGTAGATTTTTTCACAGTCATTACAGCTGAACTGATATATTCCTGGTTTGTTTTCTTGTGGGATATCATCTTTTAATTCTACTCATACAGAAGTTCATCAAACCACCACCAGGGACAGAGACAACCACCACAGCAAGCAATACCGGTAGTCGACCAAAGGAATTGACAATGGAAGCACATGGCTTCTGAAACATGTTTTCCGAAATTAAAAAGTAAGTGATGTAGTGTTACAAAATCGACTCAACTAAATTTTATGTTAAAACACATCACTGTCTCAAAGTCCACCATATATCAGGATAATTGGTGATTGTTTACATAACAGTCACACGGCTGACCCTCCTCTGTCTTATGTCCTTTTACCCTGCATGACTATAAGTGGTGTGATGTGAGGGAAGAAAATTGATCACACCTACGTAACCATGGTCTTTCATACAACATTATCTGATTAGAATTCACAATGTATTCAGGGTTCAACTTAAAAATATTGTACACAATGACATTATGCTTTATTAAAATTTGGTTTCATTGAGTAAATACGTAACTCAAACCAACATATAAGGATTTGCACTTCCATTCTTTAAACTACAAAAAAACACCCTCCTTGCTCATACAAAGGCAAGAAATTACAATTAAACCTCAACACTTAAAAACACCTTCAAATTGGAAATTAATAGAACCTGTGTCACAGATTCTTTGATGAATAGCAGTGAAAATTCAACTTTTGGGAGGTTGATTTAGAAATCACCAATGATACAGTCCCTTGCAGAATTGGCAGATTCCCCAGTTGTGGCATAAATTAAATGAGTATTTAGTAATTCAGCATATTAAAGCATTCATGTGTAAAGGAAAGTTTTATTACTGAATCGGTCCTTTGTTTTCTCACTGTGAGTCCCATGAATGCAGGTTGATGGCGAGTGAGTTGCATTAAACAAAGGAGCTGACTGCTGTATGTAAACACATGAGAGACACATAATGCAGGGCTATTCAAAACAAATTGGACCCCGACATCTGTCCTTCATTTATGACAAAGCTATTAGTAAGCAGACAAAATGAGCTGCACTTATGTTATACACGTTGTTCTCAACTGAATATCAAATAATTTGCACTTATTCATCTCCCCACCCTATGCATTACAGTTTAATAGACCCACAAAAACTAAAGAACATTTTGACATTACTTAAATTTGTATTAAATATATTTCCATCAAATGCAAATACAAAAAATCTGATGTGTCCCATTCACATGACTTTCTCTAACTGAACAAACTTTCCTTACAAAACATTATTCTTTTATCTATATCATGGTAATCAAGATAAGCATTAAAGGAATTGGTATCATTACTTGATTCTTTATAAACAGATGGGAAATAAAGTAATACATTAGGCTAAAGTGATAGTCAATACCTTTAAAAGCTGGTTGCTATGTAAAACAACTGAAATTCCATTCTCTTTTCTTGCCAGGAATAGGTAAGTATAAGACAGACAAAAGAAAGATGACCTACTGTTTGAGAAAAGTTTAAGTAGCTTAAAATTGAAACCAATAACATGGAATACCTTGAAAATGGTCAATGCTACAACAAAAAGGTATATGACATAAATTGTGTGTTTTAACAATGTCAAAATTTTTTGTGTAGTATGCAAATTTAAGCATAATTCATCCACAGTTAACAGGTCATCAGAAGCTCTTTCCAGAAAATTCAAGTTATGCATTTTATTTTCCATGTAAACGTCTTTCATATATTGTATTTTAATCAAAATTGTCAAATCATTTTTAAGAATATCAAATTTTTTGAAAATTTTTCCATGTAAAGGGTAGTATGGGTTGGGGGGATTTTCTTTAAAATCTTTGTGTCTCATCCTTAAAAGATACTAACCAAGTTTGGTATTTTACAGTCATTTAATTTTTGAGCTATGTTGTTCAGATACACACATAGACCTTTTTCTAAAAATGGGGACCTCAAAACATATATTTAAAGTGAAATCTCAACATGAAGTTTTTGGGTAGAATAAAATACCTTCTCTAGCTACTATGTACATTTTATGTACATACGGCTAGAGAAAGTAAAAAAGTATTTTTAATAATGGTCATGAAATATAGTGATGACAAAAATAAAATGCTCTGTTAATAGTAAATGGACTATTTGTAAAATTTAACTATAATGAGAGTAGTAAAGAATTTCAGTAGAGTTTTGTTGGACAATAAATTGTTGTAAATGATATCCTCAAATGACAAAAACTTGTGTAAGGACATTTCAATCTAAATACTATCACATTATTAGTTTGCAACAAATCAAATAAAAATTTCACTTGTATTATTGCCCCTTAACTATCAATTAATACTTAGTTAATACATCCCTGGCAAAGAAAATGAAATGTTCCTGAATTGCCATCCTGAAATCTGAAAAACCTCCTTGCACACAAAGTGTAACTGCAGATGTGTAGGCAAGTTGCCACCGCATAAGGTAATCTTGATATTTCTGATTCATGTGAAATGGATGACATTTATTATTAGTGTTATTTAATATTTAAGTAATATATTCAGGTTAGTAATATAAATGAGTAAGGTAATGTGTGTGACCCACATTTGGGGGGTTCCAGATTTGATTACTGGTGACTGCTCACTCTGATCAATGGGTTTTATGCGGGTTCTCCAGATGGTCAGATGACTGCTGGAGTGGCTTCTTTCATCCTGTGAATTTCCTGCACCTTCATATTGTTCCATTAATCATTTCATTCATCGTTCGCCTCATATGGTCCATTTCAGGGTTGAACATGTTGGGGATGTGGTTTATTTACAGCATGGCAGGAAAATAAGATGGTCCCTGGGAACTTCAAGCATACCTTGGCCTCTGGCTGGTTGCTGGGGTATAGGCCAGCAGCACATTGAAGACAGCACTGCAAAATACAGGTATTTGTGACTTGTTGGATTCAATGGAGTGCCACATAGAGGCAGTACAGAGGAATCCTCTAGTGCTTTGCGTTTAGATTTACAGTTTCCTCTGCAGAGTTGGTGTGGAATTTAGCAAAAATAGAGCACTGCATTGAAATTGTCAGAGAATATCCAGGCCTCCGTGACACAAACCATAAGGATTACACACAAACAAAACTAAAGGGCGAGGTATGGAACAAAATAGCTGAATATCTGAATTATGCAAAACGCAAGTTCAAAGAAAATATGCAAATATAAGTTATATGCAGTGTTTCTCTTTTTCCTGCTTCTCTGATAATATTTAAACATGAGCATAAGCAAAGATATCACAATTAGGTTACTAGAAATAAACTCTATTAGAAGTGCAAGAGATTCCTCCCTTTTTGGGCAAATTAGCAAAGGAACAGTAGAGAAAACTTAGGGATTGCCTCAGAGATGCTCTAATGAGATAGAAAAAGAAACAAAGTGGTGATGCTGGTACAGTTGACAAACTTTGGGTGTATCGAAAGCAGATGGAGTTCCTGTTACCACTCATATATAACACAACTGCCAGCAATCTTATGGAACTGGAAGTCCGAGTAAAATAGAGTTGGATGAAAGCTCTGCAGAAGTGGAATAGTTGCAGGATGTTAATGAATTACAGTAAAAAAAAAAGTATTGTGCATATCAAAACAGGTAAATGACTACATAAAACAATGATCTCATGAAAGAGGGGCGTTAAGAACAGACCTCCCCATCGGATCGAGATATTTTTCCAGTTTTTGTTGTGTGTTTCTGTATAATATAGCACAGAAAATACCACCTATATCACAGCTGAAAATAAAGAAAATTTTCCTTGCCATTTTGGAAGAAGAGAAAGGTCATGATTAATGACAACATTGAAATCTGCATCATTCCTGAAACACCTTGAATGGTAGAATCAGAGCACTTATGAGGGGACAAACTCTCATTTGAAGAATATTATGCACTTGGTGGCATATGAGTTGGGACTGGATCTCTTTGCTATTTAATTAACAAATTTCAAGATAATTATTCATTTCACACTTCCTGAGGTGGACAGTAAGAATTTTATTGCACCTAAAAATTCTTGGTTGACACCTAAAATAACCTAAATAGCTATTTTGCCTTATTCAAATGAAAAATGCTATTTTCCCATTGAAATTCAATGTAAATAATTTCCACCACTACAGTAAACAGTAGAACAGAATTAGTTCAAGTTACTATAGGTAAATGTAGTACATCAATTTTTGAGCTGAATCCACTACAAAAACAAAGACCTAAAATAAAACACCACCACACACGTGCACACAATGACCTTAAATGACCGATTCACTATTTCTGTTCCCAGGAAATAAAATAGGTACTTAATAATTGTAAGCCACCATTGATTTTTTATCTCAGAAGTGTCTTTCTGAGAAAAACTTAAGGTAGTTGGGAATTTATGGTTTGTCACGATGTCATTGTAGCTCAATGGTTAAGAACAATCACATAGAAAGTGGCAGACACATGTTCAAAGCCTGACCATGGCATTCAATTTTTCAGCTGACTCTACCGTACAAAATACACAGTTGTTCACAGAGGAACTACCAGCAACCTCTCTTACACCTGAGCTGAATTTTAATTGCTCCCATTTACTGTGCTGAGCTCCCTAAAAGGTATAAAAATGTTGTCAAAGACTTTGGATGCAACAAATACCTCCTGCATTGCCAAAACTTAAATCGTTTGAGTCTCCCAATCTTGTTGCTTCCCTTGCATATATTAAGGAACATTTTTGTGTTACACCAGAAGCTATTCACCAATTGGAAAATACAACTATGTCACTCAACGATGTTTTGAATATCATTGGCAATATTTCCCCAAGAAGAAATATCTGGACCAGTGGGAGTTACACATTCATTAGAGCTGCAGAAGATTCTTCAACTTAATCATGGTTTTGAAAACATGAAATTTACATGGAGAAAAGTATATGAAAAATTACACATAGAACCTCCTGCATTAGCATATAATCCACACACTCCAATGAGTAATTTTCCATAAAGGAATGTGCTACATGATAAAAGGAAAATGTTTACATAAGAAAATTTGCAGGTGTTTATACGAGGGGCATTCCATAATGAATTACACATAATTTTTTTCCATCATTCTTTGTCTGCTTTTTGGCTTGTCATGACAGTTGCAAGTTAATAGGCTATGGTCAGTCCACAGATGGCAGGATGTTACAGAAAAGTGAAATCACTGCAACGCATTTCTTCAACTACTTAGATTACATGAGCAGACACCATGGAGTGTGATCATTAAGGGCAATGTTGGATGACGTGGTTTCTTGGTTTCTGTGGCAAGAAGATGTAGCCACTGCAGAGTTTCACAGGCGATTGCTGGTAGTGTGTAGGGAGTCTGCACCATCTCAAAAAACTGTTTACAACTGGGTGGATGGGTGGAAAAGTAGCTGAACATCAACAGAGAAAGCAACCAGCTCTGCAAGGCCTGTTTTTTTTTTTTTTGGGTAGTGTTTAACGCCCGCTTTAACTACTAATGGCACCGCAGGCGGTAGCAAGGCCTGTGACAACACCAGTCTGCACTTCAAGAGTGGAGCTGCTTATTCAGGAGAACAAGTGTATCAGTTCAAGGAACTGGAGGTGGTCAAAGAACTTCCCAGAAACACTCTGCACTGCATGGTGCACAAATACCTGAAGTTGGGGAAGGTCTCTGCCAGGTGGGTACTCAGTTCCCTGAATGCAACACAAAAACAACAGCACAAGGATGTGTGTAGTATTCTCTAATGCTATGTGTTCTCTAATGCTATTACCAGGATACAGAAGGCTTCATATCTGAACTCACGACTAGTGACGAGACCTGACTTCACTACCATGAGCCGGAAACCAAATCTCAATCAATGCAATGGAAGCATAAAGGCAGCCCCCACCAAAGAAGTTCTGTATAGTGCCCTCAGTAGGCAAATGCATGGCCTCACTGTTTTGGGACCCAGATGGAATCTTCATTGATTGGATGAAACTGAACACAAACCATTAACAGCATGGCATATGAGGTGACTCTTCAGAAGTTGTGCCATGCAACTGAAAAGAAATGGCCAGGAAATTGGGCACAAGGTGTGCTCTTTCAAAATGATAATGCTTGACCCCACACGAGTCGGGAAAACCATTGTTGAGATGTAGTTTCAAGTGCTGCCACACCCACTGTATTCATCTGACTTGGCTCCTTTGATTACCACCTATTTGGGGCTATGAAGAGGACTTTGCGTGGACATCACTTCGTTGACTTAGAGGAACTGCATGCAGCTGTCCTGCAGTGGGTGCGACAGACTCCAAAGTGGTTCCTGGAGGGCAGAAGTTACCACACAAGTGGTGCAAGTGTGTATGCTCAATGGAGACTTTATTGAGAAAGTAGATATAACTGCCGAGGCTTATTGTAAAAAAAAAAAAAAGAAAGTGTAATTCATTATGGAATACCCTCATAGTTATCTATTGCAGTGCCAAACAAATAACCTACAAATGAAACAATAAAAAACAATTCCCCATGAGTTTCGATGGATATCTTTGACAAACTTTTGCAAAAAAGGTTCATTAATGAATCTCACAAAACTAAGAAAACTGAAAAATTATTGGTGCCTGCAGTGATCACTTCAGCAGAAGTTTAAAAAAAACCTATTTTAAGCTTACAAGACATACTAAAATTTGGATCCTACATATGAGTGATCATGAATATGTTTAAAATCTAGTATTCTACAACTAACCTATGGCATATATGTACAATATATCACTTACTTCATAAAAACTGCTAATTTTTCTCTAGTCCCAAATGGTTGCTTTGCCTTACATTCATTTTACTTGATATCCAGCTCCATTAAAATGTAAATGTGTCAAAATTGTTTTGTAAAACGAAAATATATTTTAAAATTCAGCATCAGAAAATTCAGTGCTTAAAACTTGCTATGACTCACATTTTACCCATTTATATGCTTACTTTTGTACATCAATTTTAGTGAAAATCATCATCATCTGATTCAGATTCTAATGCAGTCATAGAACTAGCTCCTGTCATTCCGCTATTCCAGCTGGTGTCAATGTGTGGTACTCAAGCATATACAGAAGGGGAGTGCTAAGGCAGCAGTTATAGAGGAAGGTTGTGTTTTGAGAGGTGTTCCTGTGGTGAAGGAAGAAGGATCTAAGTCATGATGGGAGTGGACATTACAGTGTATAGAGCAAGAATTGGACAGTTTAGAAAAGTAAAATTGGTGAATAGTAAAGACAGTTTTGGAGAGAAGATGACAAACATATTGGTTTTAGCAAGTGTTATAACTTTCTTGTTAGTGATTGGAGGAATTGAGGTAAACCCTGGCCCTGCAGATATAATAACAATGCTGGAAAATCTAACTGAGAAAATGAACAAAATAGAAGGCATGGAACAACGAATAGGTAAACAATTAGAAAAGATGGCAACAGATATCAAAGAAGATGTTAGAGTTGAGGTGCAGGAAGCAAGAAGGGAAGTTGAAACGGTTAAGGAATGAATGGAAAGATTGGAAGAAAGGGAGAGAAGATTTAATTTAGTGTTCATAGGAGTTAAGGAAAGAAGGTATAAATGGCCAGCAGAAGAAATATTACAAATAACGAAGGAAAAGCTGGATTTGGAATTGTATAGATGGGAAATTATTGAAGCTTATCGAGTTGGAAGACAATTTGGCAATAGAGCAATTATAGCGAAATTTGCAACAGCCCAATTAGTACATGAAGTACTTAAAAGAGCCAAGAAATTAAAAGGAACAGACATTTTTATTAATAAAGATTATTCACCTAAGAAGAGAGCTCTGCAAAGAAATTTGGTACAAAAAATGAAAGAAGCAAGAGCCTAGGGAAGAAAAGCTTATATTAGAAATTTCCAATTGTGGATAGACGGAGAAAAGACATCGCATCTGGACAAGAAGGAGCTAAGAGAACCCCAATCAGGCACAGAGGAAATTACTCAGCAGATGTCAACGCCAACTTTAGGAAGCACGACAGGAAGATCAAAGTCCAAGCAAAAAGGAATGGATGTAGGTGAAGATGGGGAAAGGGTGTGTTTGAACCGAAATTCGCCTGTCAGCATGGATATGAGAACGGCATATGCAGATAGGACGTCATCCAACATCCCTACGAGAGAAGCAACAGCTGACGAAGTAATGACGTCAACAGAGGAAGCAACAGGAAGAGGAGCCACTGGAGTGACGTCACCCAAGAAAATAGTGTCACCGAGAAGAGGGGAAGTAATAGCAGCACGTAATTTGGCTTCGAAGGGAAAGAAGGCATGGCAACAGAGCAGCGGGGAGAATACAGAAGGGGAAGAAGACAGCATTATATCATCCAAACATGGCAGCATACTAGTTTTAGACAGAAATAAAGCGGTTCCTCCCAGAGAAGGGATACAATTAAGGAGTAAAAGAACACTAGAAACATTTAGATTTAGATCAGGCTCACAATAGGGAAGGGAGAATATAAGGAGGCTTGGATTCTGGAATTGTGAGGGAGTTAAAAACAAAATATGTGCAGGGAGTTTAAATCAATTATTGACGAAACTTGATTATCTCGCGGTAGCTGAAACATGGCTAAAAGAGGACCAGGTTTACTTAAAGGATTTTGATTTTGTAGGGATAAAAGGAGATAAGGTAGCAAGAAAGGGGAGGGCATCTGGAGGCATAGGTTTTTTTTGTAAAGAAGATGTTAAGTAAAGGAGTTAAAGAAACTTGGTCAAGGAGAAAAGAAATACTATGGATTGTATTAGAGGAGAAACAAATAGTTGAAAATGTTATATGTATAGGTATAGTATACAATCCTCCTCTTCCTTCGCGCTTTCATAATCTGCACCTCCTTAAACACCTCGAGATAGAAATAGAAAATTTAAAGGAGAGATATGGTAGTTCTGAGGTTATATTAATGGGAGATTTTAACATTAGGATTGGCGAAAATGATGTTATTGGAGGGAATAGCTGGATGAGTAATGATATATTAGAGAAACCTGAGAAGATTAGATACAGCAAAGATAAGATAGTTGATAAAGGGTATATGAAATTTATAGAATTCTATGAATTGAATGCCTTTGATATTTTGAATGGGAAATATGGAGAAGATGTGAATGGAGAATATACGTATGTTAGTAATAATGGTCAAAGTGTGATTGATTATGTATTATGGCCAATTAATTTGGGATATATTTTAAGTAATTTTAAGGTACTAAATTTAAGTTCCAACAGTGGGCATTTTCCATTGATAGTAGACATAAAAACACACACAGAGCAAACAGTCTATAATTTAAGGGAGGAAAAGTGTAACATAGAAGAATACAGTAGATACAAATGGAAGGAAGAGTATTGCAATAAATTTAGGCAGACACTAAATTCTAATTATGGCCAGATAAGTCAGTGTGGAATAAGTTTTATGATAAAGGAACTAGAAATTGAAAGTGCTATGAATATCTTAAATATCATTATGATAAGGGCTGGGGAGGAAATGAAAACGAGAAAGAAGGTTTACAAAAGAGATGAGGGCTGGTTTGATGAAGAATGTAGAGTATCTAAAAGACAAGTCAAACAGCTGCTCATAAAGTGGAGGGAATTAGGATACATAGAATTAAAGAAAGAGTATATGCAAGGGAGGGATTTATATAATTCATTTCTGGAACAAAAGAAAACAAGCTGGATGAAAAAATATGAAAGTAATTTGATACGAATCCTAAATAAAAATAATGCAAATGAGATAAGGAAGGTCATGAAATCAATGTATAATAAATATGTAACAAAACCAAGTATACAACCAGGAGAATGGATGGAATATTTTAAAAAATTGTATGGGGAGAAAAAGAGTAAAAATGAGATAGGAAATTGGGAAATAGGTAATAACTATGTAGATATACTCGATGATATAATAAGAAGTGAAGAAATAATTCAACAGGTGAAATTAATGAAGAGAAATAAAGCAACGGGAATAGATGGAATCCCGACAGAGTTCCTTAAGGAATGGTGCACTGAAATAAACAGATTTAAGGCTTTAGTAGACTTATTTAACACAATTAAAGTGAAGGGTTATATACCAGATAAGTGGAGGAAAGCAATCACACATCCAATATACAAAGGCAAGGGTAGTGTTGACAAACCAAACAACTATAGAGGCATTGCATTATTATCAAATGTAGGAAACATTTTTACTGGTATTATGGCAAGCAGGATACAAACATGGGTTGAAGAATATAATATCCTCTCGGAACTTCAGATGGGCTTTAGAAAAGGGAGGAGGACAGTTGATAACTTATTTATTATAAAAACACTGGTAGATAAATACTTGCAAGACAAAAGAGGAAAGTTATATATGGCTTTTGTGGATTTAGAGAAAGCATACGATAGGATAGAGCTTCAATTGCTGTGGCATAAGTTGTTGACTAAAGGAGTGAGTAAACAAATGGTGGACACCCTTAGAGCATTATATAAGGAAAACACTTTTTGTATAAGAGTGGAGGAAGGGGTTGTAACAAGAGAAATCCAACAAGAGAAAGGCCTTAGACAGGGATGTAAGTTAAGTCCAGTCCTATTCAATTTATATATAGATGATGTATTAACAGAAATTGGGAGAAATAATAACTCGATGCCAGTATTAATAATATTCAGATTCCAGGATTACTGTTTGGAGATGATCTAGTTATAGGTGCAATTACAGTGAATGGCTTAAAACAATCCTTGCAAGCAATTACTGTAAAGAATGGAGTTTACAAGTGAACCAGGACAAGATGCAGATTGTAGTGTTCAAAAAAGGGGGGAAATTGAGCAAGTATGAAAAATGGAAGAATGAGAATGAAAAAGAGTACAGGGTAGTGAGAGAATGTATTTATCTAGGAGTTAAAATTGATAGTGGTGGCAACTGGGAAAAACAAAACAAATTTGCATTGGCAAAAGGAAAAGGAGTTTTATCAGCTATTAGATGGTTAGAAAAAGTGTACAATATGGTGGTCGAGGCAAAAATGCTATAAGGGATAGAAGTAAGATGATTAGAAGGAGGATGGGAAGTCATAGATGAGGTGCATAGGAAATTTTGCAAAGAAATACTTGGGTTACCAAATGCAACTGTTAGGCAGGTAGCACAAATAGAGCTGGGTAGAGTGGCAAGTAAGGGAAAGATTATGGAAAGGGCATTGAAATTTTGGCATAGAATATTGAAATTGGAAGAAAGGTATTTGTTAAAGCATTGTTTAGTATATCAACAGAATAGTTTAAAGAACAAGGGATGGGTAGACTGTCTCAGAAATAACCTGGAAAGTAGTGGTTAGGGGAAATGTGGAGAAGAGGAGAAAATAATGTGAATAACTTCTGGAAGTTGGCAAGGAAAAGATTTGAGGATATAGAAATACAAAAAATATTTAGTGAAATAACTGAAAAGAGATCTTTAGTTTTCTATATACCAATGAAAGTCTCATGGGAAAGGGAAAAGTACATAGATGTGACAAATAAAGAGGAGCGAGAAGGTATTGCATGGCTGAAAGCAGGAATATGGAGATTAAAAGGTTTAAGGAAAGGTATTCCACAAAACCAATGTCCTATATGTGGCGTAAATGAAGATATGGAACACAATTTATTTAAATGTAAAGGGACTGAAATTTGGAGAAAAGAGATATTAATAAGAAATGGTTTAAAATAGATAGAAAGGTAGCAGTAGTTGGAATGTTTCAAAAAGATAGTAAGAAGATTGGACAATTCTTATACAAAGTGAAAAATAAATGGGTATGGACAGTAAATAGACAAAATGGTGTAATAAACTAGAATTAATAAACTATTGTAAAATATGAGTATGACCGGTAAAGAGCCAGGGCTGAACACCGGTCATATTCACCTGTATAAAGCTTAGCATAAATAAATAAATATACAGAAGGCCTCTGTTACATGTCATTGTTCCCTCTGTTCTGCTGCCTTGCATTATGTTGCCCTCAATATGCAGCAGGCCACATGGACTGCCCCTCTGGGGGTTGGGCCCTCTAGATGGGGCTGAGGTTTCCATTCTGTCTGTCTGAATGCTGGGGCATCTCAATGTGTAAGCTGTAGGGACTCTTGTCATTGTGTGCAGCTCTGGCAACCTGGTGCCTTCCCTCACCTCATTCCTCCCTATCAGGGGCATCCCTTTGTGCATCATAGGTACATATTATCACTGGGCTGTGGTAGAATCCCCTCCACAAATGTCTTGTTCTAACTTATATTATAATATACCAAGTGAAGTTGCTCATGTGCCTGACATTGTTGCCAATACCAGAAAACCATTTTTAAACGACAGAATTTAAAGAGAGACAAGAAATTCTACTGCATGTAATGGCAAAATGTCTTATGGCAGCAGCTTTTTCCATAACTTATTGTCATTTAGGTTGCCCTTTGAACAATATGGTGGGTCCAGAGATTGTCTACTCACCAATTTTGATGTAATGGCTGCAATTTAGAAAGTAAGAAAAGCCCAGCATTAGAACACTACACAAATATGGATGACAAACAGAAATTTTCTTAATTCTTTTTTTTGCTCTCTGTCCATTAGAGGATTCCAATACTTCCAACAATAACATTGAATAAAGGGAAACCAGAGCAGAGAGAAAGAAAGATGACAAACTGCTTCTGAATGCCACGTTTATGAAGCACTCATTCAATAGTGCACTGAGCCCCTACAATTAACAAATAAGGTGCTGGAACCAGAGCTGCCCATGAATGAGTTTTGGTAATTAATTAGTACTTCACTCCTTTGAACACAAATGAGAAAAGTATATTGGTGAACCGGGTATACCAGAGCTTGAATGATACCTTAGTCTCAGCTCATTACATTTGTTATATCAAATGAGTATGTGTCCTATTTCCTGTTCAAACCACTTAGTGCAACCAAATTCAAGGGGAAGCCTCAGGCTCTGTTTTCACTGGCATTGCTAAGCCATGACTGCGTTCACATGACATTCTAGTACTGAGTCAAATGATATAAGTGAAAATATTTTCTGAAAATTAAACGAAGATGTTTATCATTTAGAAATAAAGCCAGAAGAAGCAATATGTGGAAGCACTTCACAATCTAGAAAATAATGAGGAAATTCTTTACAACATGAGATGCAAGATGGCAAGAAATTTGTGTAAGTCTGATGGCTCGGCAATGCACATGTGCAAGCAGACAGAACCAACCGTAGATTGTGAGTCATATTGCACCTTGCATAACACCCAACCTGTCCATTTCTAACAATCATAGCCAACCTCTGCAAATAATCCCCAGACATCTGTACAACAAAGTGTGTAGCACCATCTGGAAGCAATCAACACATATCGTTTTTTAAAAGTCTGACCATAGTTTCTTTTGGGTTTTATTGCTTAACAAATACAGAGATACAATCGAGCAGAATTTATTGTAGTGTGAGAAGGGAAGGTTGTATGTTACTGGCAATATTCTTACAGATTCTTACAGTTTTAGAAATGGCTTCTTCGATTAATAAGGCAGATCTGTTAGTTTACCTCAACAATTCAGAGGCCTGTCTTAAATTGTTATTTGATGAGAGAATGCTGTGTTCTGAATGCAATGCGTCTTGCACCCCATTAAGGGATGGGACTGTACATATCCGGAGTTGTGTTAAAATAGAGCCCTACTCTTGTGACTTTTGTTATTAGTATTTTAGAACTGGATTACAAAAAGTCACATTCCGTGAACAAAGAAACACGATTTGAGCAGGCAAACCTACTGCCTGGGAAATTCTTTTCCTCATACACTGCCCTGCATAGGGTGACAATAATGGAGTGTGTGGTTGGAGACGAATGTACGAGTTTGCGAACAGTATCTGATTTGTTAGGTTAATTCTGCAAAGTGTGCACAGTCTCTAACAATACCAAATACACTTCAAAAGGGAAAATTGGAGGTCCTGGCAACATTGTTCAAATCGCCGAATGTAAAAATAGGATCGAAAATACTGACACCAAAATTAATTTAGCAGACCCTTTTCAGGAACTTATGGAAGATATTAGGCATTGTACTATGTGGGTGTAGAGATTAGGTTTAGTTAACGAGTGTGTTAAGTGTTTAGTGCACATAGCTAGCAATTTAGGGACAAACAGTACAGATTAGGTTAGGCTAGTCTTAGTTAACAAGTGAGTTAAGTACTTAGTGTACATAGCTAGTAATTTAGGTAAAAACAGTGTACATGATTATATAGTTAGTGCAATAGTGAGTAGTGACAAACTATATAGCTAGTTTAATTAATTGATGATAAAAGACTATTGGCTGCCTTGCATTATTTGATTCAAAATGGATAATTTGGCTGCACTGGATTCTTCAGAACAGCTACATGCACTATGTAAATAAAGAATTATAAACCTTAGGTTATGTTAAGAAAATGTTTTCCAGCATGGAATTCTAGTAAAATGTAATTTTAAATTCATATTAAATAGTAAAATGTAAAGCAGTACTTGAAAAAAATATTCTGCTCAAGTTGGACTCAGAAAAATCCTTCATCAGATATTGGAAATAAAGAGCCAACAACAACAACAACAACAACAACAACAACGATGACGATGACGATGATGTTGATCTCCTAATGCTAAGTGGTGTTGAAGCATTCTTAAATTTAGTTTTAAGAAAACTGTCTTTGGTTTTATTTTTAGGCTATGAGACTTTGCACTATATATATAAAATATTAAGATGCTCTTAAGTATTGTTAGTTTTCCACTAGTGATTTCTGTCATGAAGTTTATTTCTCAGGCTTGTTACTTTGTATTTCATTGAAACAAAACACACTTTAAGTACAACCATAGTATATAGCATAAAAGTAGGAAAAGCAACAGCTTTTATGAGTTAATCATCCTTCAATTCTGTAAACGGTTGGTAGCTACATAGTTTACTTTAATGACATTGTGCAATTTCTGGAGCTTAAGGAACAAGCATCACTTCATTTATGTATTGTTTATTTAACTAAATATTTATGCACAAAATTTTGAATGCAATTGAATATAAATCTTATATAACATTTATTTTGCAACATATTTAAGTGTAATTTTGCTTTGGTGGAATGGAGGAATAAAATATGAGAAAATGGAATATCTGCAACATGATGTAGTAAAGGAGCCTTGAAGTTGTAGGTAGAAACGTAGAAATAAAGTTGAAAATGCAGTAATTTGAGATATGATATTGTCATTCAGTTGCCCTCTTGCGCTAAAGCAAAGCCTAACAACAACACTATTATGTGAATTCTAGAACAAGTAAATGTCTGATTCCCATGAGCTGGCATATAAACCAGAGGCTCAGCCACTATTTGTCATTGGTTTTAGATGAACTGGGCTCAAAGATACAATCAAGTCTCCTTGTACCCTATGAAGCCGAATTAATATAATGCATGTCCTTGCAAGCTGTAGCTGGGAAACTTATCAAGGGATTCTTAAGCTAAGGCAATGTACAACCCACGTGCCAAAAAACTGCAGCATAAATCTTGCTTAAAAGGGAACACATTGGTTTATCTTCTATTACAAATAAGTACCAACACATGCAGTTCCATTATCCCAACACCATTGGTTGTTACATTAGAGCATTTTACTCTATACTTGTGAGATGTAATTAGATCACTGCTGTTGGGAAACAAAATAAAAACTAAACAGGTATGCAACATCATGAAGCACTTTAAATAATCAACATCCTCTTATGATTTTAACTACAGGAAGTCACAATTTGTCACAAATGATATCATAAGATATCTGACCTAACCGATAAGTTCTCAATTTATCTAGGAAGATCAGACCATTGAATGGTATTTATCTGGACTATTTCATAAATAAAATATGAATTTAAGTACTATCTTGTAAAGATTTGACCAGAAAATGTTAAATTCTTTTTCAATAACAAAACAAAAAATTGGCAACACTGACTAATTACAACTTTCTGACCTATGAATAACAAGGGACGCATGTGCTGCCTAAACTATGAGAATACAAAATTGTAGAAGGGTGATGTTATTTTAGATCAAAGCACCCTAATTTTCACAAATAAGTTATAGATTGAAGAACTTTGAAAATTAAGAGGCATAATTTAGCATTAAAAACAAAAATTACAGCTAAAAAGAAGTACTACTCACTGACATTAATGCTTCTTCAGACTCTCATGTGTAGTACTAATATTAGAAGTGCATTAATGGATTTCAACGATGAATACATAGTGTGATGATTAAATTTTGGCAATAGGGATGTATGGAACTAGTACCACTAGATGTCTCCACTGAATTAGCCGGTAAGTGCATGTCATCATTCGTTTGTTTTGTATAAGAAGTTTGAGGTCACGATGTGCAAAAGTTAATATTTAAGCAAACTGGCCTATATAAGATGTGAATTCGGGCAAAAAAAGAATATTATCAATAATGCCAGACTATTGCTGTGTTCCACTGTGCAAAAATCAAGGGTGGCTCTTTACTTTTCATTGATTTCCTGGGGATAAAGCTTTGAGAAAAACTTGGTTACAGCCATAAGAAGGAAAAACCTAACCGAAAGAAGTTGAGCAAAAACATTAAGAGTATGCTCGCAGCACTTTAAACTGAAGGATTTTGTTACTACTTTATTAGGTAAGTTATACAAAATATAAGCTCATTAAATATGATTTTATGCATTTATGATTGTTCTAATACATTATTTTTGAAATTGTTCCTCTACACATCTTTTAGTGTATATATTTTATTTTCATTTAAATCAGATAATTGGGTTTTAAAGATTTGCAATTTTTAATGTTAGGAATAAAGTTTTTAATTTGTGGAAAAAAATTGGACATGAAACTCACATGTTATCAGAATTTCAAGACCTTACAACATTTTGGAATGATTTTCTGCACTTAAATATCCATCTCGAAATTTCACTCTTTGGTCTTGTAGTTTTACAGGGTCTTCTACCGAGATTGATCAACTTGTTTTAATAGCTTACATATTTCCTAAAATAAGAAATTATATTTCACAGTGATTACGCAACAGTTAATGTTCATTATTTTATAGTTTATTTGTTTTGTTTTCATATGTCATGAAACTAATATTAAAGGACGTGGACAAAAGCATTGTTTTTAAACAGTAAAAGCAATAACTTATAAACTAGTTATCCCAGGCTGTAAAAAGCTGTGTACAAAAAATGGAGTTCATACCTTTAAACTCTAGAAAGTAGGGATTTTATCTATCTGCCCCTTGAATTGTATTATTACTATTATCCATTGCTGTGCAGTGCTTTCCTCACAAAGAATTATCTAAGCTCTATGTATGTTTCAGTTAATATGAGATGAGATGCTTTATTGTCACATACACTTAAAATAAATGAGTAAAGACTCCATAAACAGGTGACTCGTCAAGTATGATGAACAATTAACAGTTAAATTACAATAAATATAAATGGACAATGTACAGTATATATATACACAAACTTAACTGTTACGGTACTAACCTAGGAACAATAGTGTAATATGTAACTTGCAGAACGAAAAAAAGTTAAAAAGATTTGTCACATATATTCAGCGACTTTGTCAATTAATAGGTTTTTCAATGCTTTGTTGAAACAATTCCTGTTTTCTATTTCCCTGATTTTAGTTGGTAGTTTGTTATAAGCTTTTATTCCGGCATACAGTGGACTTTTTTTTCATACAGTGCTAACCTATGCATGGGTAGTTTTAATTTATTTTTAGTTCTTGTTCCATGGTTATGCTGTGTTTGCGAGTTATACATGGCATCAAAGTTTGCCTGTATGTATTTATTTATTTCATATAGGAATTGGGATGGTAGTGTTAGAATTTTCAATTTTTTGAACAGATTTCTGCAAGATTCTTTTGTTCCTGTAGATTGATTCCCATCCCGTCGAAATTCCCCATAGTATTATTCCATATATCATTATCAAGTGAAAGTAACTAAAGTAAACTACTTTCCTTGTTTCGAGGTTTGTTATTTTAGCTATGCAGCTCATATTAAAGAATGCACTAGATAGTTTTTTGGACAAATAATGGATATGATCGTTCCATTTTAATTGTTTGTTTAAAAAGCCACCGAGGATTTTAGCACTTTCTTTATGATTGACTGAATTAGTCCTGAGGTTCTCACAATTTTTTTCTTGAGTGCTGAGCTGCATAATGGAGGTTTTAGAGGTATTTAGCTTTAAGCCATTTCTTGAAAACCAATTCTTTAGCCAAGTAATTGTCTCTTCTGCATTATTCTGCAACTCCTCGAGGTTACACCCATTTAGCAAGATGGACGCATCATCAGCATACATAATTGTATTTCCCTTTATGCAGTTAGGAAGGTCATTAGTGTATATTATATACAGTAGAGGTCCCAAGACACTACCTTGTGGGACTCCTGTTTTTATTTGATTCCAATTAGATTGGACTGTACCAATTTCTCCTATCTTTGAGATAATTTACAAACCACTTTAATGCTATGTTCTTTATACCATAGAATTTTTTTTTGTAATATATCATGACATACGCAGTCAAAAGCTTTTGAGTTGTCGCAAATTAATATGGCAGTCTGTTGTTTATCATCAATCATGTTCGAAGCATCATTTACCAATTTAGTTAGGGCAGATATTGTTGAGCTATTTTCTTGGAATCCATGTTGGGATGTGTTTAACTTGCTAAAATGTTCTAGATAGGAGATAAGCTGAGAATGGACAACCTTTTCGAATATGGTGGAGAAGGTAGGAAGAATAGACATAGGTCTATAATTTTTAAATTCAGTTTTCTCTCCTTTGTGTATAGGTTTCACTATGGCATATTTCAATCTCTCTGGAAAAATGTCCATCATCGGAGATTGATTTATTATTTCACTAATTGGCTTACTAATTTCATATTTTATTTCCTTTATAAGAAATTGAGGCAATTCATCCCATCCAAAAGATGATTTTGATTTGAGTTTTGATATCTCAGTAATTTTTTCAGGAGTAACCATTGTAAATTCAAACAAAGGAGTTAACATTAGACAGTTATTATTATACAGTTTGTTTATGGAGTCTTGTACTGATGGTGAAGTTTCTCGGATGTCATTCCCAATATTTATGAAGTAGTTGTTTAATAATTCTGCTGTTTTTGCATCCATATTACCTAAATTGTCTCTACTTGTTGAATTGTTTAATTCCAATTCTTCTTTTATAATTCTCCAAGTTGCTTTACTTTTGTTATCTGCATTTTTAATGAATTTTTCAATTGCCATTTGTTTTGCTTTCTTTATTACACTCTTATATATATTTTGCTGTAGGTTTTGTAATATTGTATGAAGTTAAAATCAGTAGTGGTCTTGAACATTTTGTGCAACAATCTCTTATGGGCACTGGATATTTAAATTCCTTTTGTACACCAGTCTAATGAGTACTTTTTCGTGAGTAGTATTCCTATGATTTTAGGAAAGCATTCATTATAGCAATTTAGAAGCTCCCTAAGAAAGTTGTTGTAATTTGCATCAACTGAGTTCTAACTGTTTAAAGTCCAGGTTAAATTATCCACTTTTTCTTTAAATTCTGAAATGCTTTCTAAGTTGTATAAACATCTAGCAATTTTCTTTTTGGGTTTTCTTTTATTTTTATGTATCACTGGTAGTCTTGCAACAACCGCTCTGTGATCCGACACTCCATTGTCTAACACACTGCATTCATTATCTCCATAGATTTTATTAGTTAATACGTGATCAAGGCAAGTTATTGATGACATAGTGACACATGTAGGGAGAGTATGCTTGAATTCTAGTCCATGGGATGCAACAATATTCATGTACATGTTATTTAATTTACAATTATTTTGTTTCTCACCGAGAGCATTGGTTTTTAAGTTTTCATCTACTATTAACTTTGTTTTATAAAGATCAATATTAAAATCCATGGCTATTATTAACCCTTTCTTTTTTTCATTCTGTAATTTATTGCATAGATTTTCTAGTTTTATAAGGAATGGTTTAAGTGTGTCATAATATGGAACCCTATATATAGAGATCAGGATTAAGTTCAAGCAACTAATTTCAACTGCGGATAGTTCAAAAATACTTTCTGAGCTTAATGATATTAAGTCAATTCTTTGTTTGATATGTTCCCTTAGGTGATCACATACTAAAATGCATGAACCACCCCTTTCAAATTCACTCCTTGAAAAGGAATCTGCTAGGGAAATGCCTCTTATTTTGTTTAAAATTTGGATTGCTTCCTGTCCTAACCAATGTTCATTAAGGCAAATTATTTCAACTTTTCTCTCAAACATTTCATCCATTAAAAGGTTTAATCATCCATTTTAGACAGTGCTCCTTGTATATTTAAGTGTAATAACCAATTATTAGTCACCTGATTATTTAATCCTGATCTCTGTACAGTATTAGTATACCTTTTGTTTACATTGCCCAATTTGGAGACATCTACTATACCTGTGTCCCTTTTCCCTGAAATATATGTCTGGTTATTATCAGATAGCATTATTTATGACTTGCCCTGTCCAACCTTGTACCCTTTCTATTTAGGTGCAGCCCATCTTTCCCTAAGCAAGATAGGTCAATATATTTATCCACGTTCACAAATGCAGCTTTTAAGGCCTCACAAGCCCATCTAATATTATCATTAACTAACCTGTTGAAGTTGTGATGAACATCCCATCTTTTTATTACACTCTTCACAGCAACTATGGCACTCGGAAATTTCTCTTTAATACACTTCACTGCATTGTAAACCTCCCCCAAAACTTCTTCAGGGTTTCTAGCTCTCTTTAAGTCATTGGTTCCCACATGTAACATTACTACTTCAGGATTTTCTGTAAATTTTTTGCATTGGCACTGATTCACAACCTTATTAGCCAGCTGATTGGCATTTATACCCCTATACACTTTTATATCAGCACCCTTCACTTTTACGTGCGCCATCATTGAGTCTCCCAGCACTAGAACTTTTCTTGGCTCTACAGGATCCTCTCTTGAAGAACTAGTAAGGTTAGATACGTCCTCTTGCATGGAGTTGTGTTGATTGGCATCCCTTTGCCGTGAAGTTAGCACGTTGAATCTGTTAAGGGGTCTGGATGTCTGGAGTCCGTGGTTCCACTTCTTGAGTCTTCTTTGTGCTGCCTTTTTTAATAACTGTTGCCCAATTTGCATTCTGGCTCGAGTTCTGCCCCTTATGTTGTTGCAAATGATTAATTTCTTGTATCTGATACAATAGTGCTGTCCTTTCGTCCCGTAGCTTCTTTAAATGTTCCTCATTTGCCTTGAATTTCCTTTCCATTTCACTTTTCTCTTTCTCCAGTATGCTTAGTTTCTGATAGATTTCATTTTTTTGCGATCACAGATTATTTTCTTGTCGTGTTTTGTGCAGGTCCTTGTTTAGGATTTCAATTATCTTGTGTAGCAATTCCATTGCTTCCTTTTCCACGTTCGCTCTGTGTTGATTCGTAGGTTTCTGATATTTGTTTGGTTGCTCTGTTTTGGCATGTCTGTCTGTTCTGGCTTTATTTTCTATGTAACTAGAATCGACCGGGAGTTCAAAATCGGCATCTTCATTGCTTTTATCTACATCAACATCAATATTTTGTTGAATTTTACGGAACGTACTTCTCGTAACAACACTAAACGCTGCCATCTTGAATATGTTAATGATACAATATATGGAATGAAAGTTAATAATATGGCTACCTTACTTTAAATCCAAATATTTTGCATTTCAGGTGAAAGGAGAAGGTTAAATCGTGCTATTCCTTCAGTAGCAGAAACAAGATTTTCAGCTTCTGAAGCATAAGGATCAAACCCATAATAATCATCATGGAACACATTAAAGGAAATGCCAATTTATGTCTGGAGCTTTTCACTAATGACTCTACATAATGTTGATAACCAAGACTGTTAATGCCAGATGAAGGCCTAACCTCATGACATGATTCTTGTAAAACTTGTCCAAGTGGCAAATCTTCTGCTTTAATTGGACTGATTGGCTATTGTCTTTTACAGGGAGGATGATGGAAAGTTTGTAGAGTCTGGGCACAGGTTTCCATACAATTAACCTCACCACTTTTTGAAAAGTGCTCTAGATCATAGCACACTGCTGCAATATGTTTACAGCTAGCTTTAGGACCTGCTCCAGCAACACACTCACATTCGGCACCGTTAATGTCTCCTGATGTATTCAATATTAATTTGACCTAACGTTTGTGTTTAGTGTACTCTGACCTAACCCTACTACTACACCATTTAATTCAAAGTCACACTTTATGAATGTGATAAACTTTTCACTGAAAAGCCTATATCCTGCATCACATAAAGATCTATAATTGGTTACAGGTGCACCATATATATCTGATTTTTGGAAGATGAAATAATGCATTAGATGCACACTTGAAACTTCAATTTTGTATTTGTAGCTGGTCGTTAACTCCTGAAACATGCTATTACATGGAAACTGCAGAACTTGTGTTTTAGGAACAGGTGCAGCTGATTGAGTTTGCACTTTTTGTATGCCTTTAACCCAGAAAAATAAAACAAAACTTATAAATGAAACGAAAAGAGATTTTATATGATTATTTTGCAACACATTATTTGACATTTCCATAGAGTATTCACAATTATATATTAGTTTAAATCTATACTTCTCCAATAATTCATGTTTTCTTCCACTAGTTTTAACACCTCTCTTCTTCAATTCCCATTTCAGATCTTTGACTTAGAACTCTTTAAAACGTCAATCATAACTTAAAACATTAAGTGCATAAAATAATCAATTTAAATGCTAATCTTGAAGGAAAGTCAGAACGTTTTACCACTTGAATCAACCGAATAGCACCCCACGTTAAACAGCATGTAATAGCAGACAAAACTCGGGCAAAAAAACAGAACGATTTGCGCTTACCGGCTAGTACACTAGCACTATTTGCAGGGAAAAACTTTCAGAATACATCCCTATTGTATTTTACCCATAATGACCATAATGATGGTCAATTTTTCTAGAGGCAGCCTTTCATTGCATGTACATTTTGATAAGATTTCTGTTGTTGGCCAGATGCTAAATCAGTTGTCTGCTACTGGACTGGTGGGAAAGAATTTCCCATTTCATAGCTGTTTTGTGTGAATCTATTTGCTGCTTGCCAATGTCAGTTAAGCTTTATAAAGCAACAATACAAACCCATTATAGAGTCAGTTCTAATAAACGTACTTAAACCGTGGGTTTTTGTACCCCCATGTCTTTTTGGCTGTCATTGTTATCAGACTTCATGTCACTTTGCACTCTGAAGGCGATTTAAGACATTTTTACTATTCACAAGTACACTAATTGCTTCAGAATGTTTCGGCCAGGTCGCATCTTGTAGGTTTAGTTAAGCTACCAGATGTCCATCTCAACCGCTTTGAAAATCTTTCATCTTCATCTCTCCTTTTGTAATAATAATTGTACATAATATTTATAGAATGCTGTGAACTATACAGCTTCATTTCTAGGAATCAAGATTTACTTGTCTCCAGACATCCTCTACCACCTGATTCCCTTGCTCTCTCATTGGTAGCTTAATGGTAAAGTTGCTCTGGTTGCACTATATGGCAATGTGGCTTAGGGACAATTTAAGAGCATTGCTGATTTCAAATGTGACGCAGTGTCAGAGGGTGTCAGGTTAAAGAACCCACTGTCATACCTGATGAACACACAGTGTTCCCCTTTTCTGTTTTTTGGGGGTTATACATGTTGATTCTCGACCTCTTAGTAGTTCATTTTCTTTAATTACAGCCAGTGTTATTTTTTTTTTGGGGGGGGGGAGTTTGGGGCCTATATGGATAAATTCTGTTGTCTTCAATGGGCCTATATTTTTTGTAAAGTTTAACTGTTGCAGGGGCAAATGGATGCTCCTTGCATACCCCATTACTTAAATTACCAAACCCCTCCTTCGTTTGCAACCCATAATGGAGATATGTGACTATGGATTCCTTTTTGTGCACATTTCGTATTTTTCTACTTATTTTTCTCTTTCTCTCCATTAGGATATTGTTCTTTTAGTGGCCTATTTTCAGGTTTTTTTGTTAGGTTATGTCATTTCTATCCAGTCAACCATATTGAGATTTTTATATGGAATTTCTTATAGAGTTTGAAATTGCATAGCTCAGTTTCCTATGAAATACTGCATTTGTACCAGTTCAGGAAGCTGCTGTAACATATTCAGATTTTCTCTAGGAACTTGGTTCAGTTGTATCAATATGCTGAATGTTGGACAGCAATTGGGAAAAACGTTTCCCACAAACAAGCCTTCTGGAACAGTACGAAATGGAAATAAACTCTCTCCATAACTGTCCCCAATCCTCACAAGTTCTTATTCCTCTTAGCCTTGCCCTCTCATTTTCACACCCCTGACATGCCCTAGGTGCCTGATATGGCACCTGCCATGGCCATTGGACAACAGGCCCCTGGCACATGTACATGCCCCTTTATTGACCTGGGCACATTTGAAGGTAAACTAGGTCAGGATTTGTGGTCATTTCTGCATAATTTTGATTTAGCTGCTAAGGCACATGGCAGGGGTGAGCCACATAAACAACAATTATTACTATTCGATCTGCATGGTGCCACTTCCACATGGTCCTTTACCTTTGCTTAAAGGACACTGGGTTTTAAATTGCCACAGTTAAAGGATGCATTATGCCAGGTTTTCACTCTGGTGGCTCAAGACAATGTCTTGCAATATCGCTTGCGTCAGCACAAGCAGGAAATCCCCAAACTGATGCAGCATTATGTGTATGATGTCATTGTGTGATCAGTTGAACTCTCTTAATGGGGAAGGTGAGCAAATTCACAATATCATGATGGGTCTAAAGCCCTCGTTGAGACACTTTTACAGCTAGCCAGGTATTTTGAAACGCCTAGTTTTGGCAGACAGGTGGGTTGATTTAGTATCCATCTCACCTCTTAACACAGTAACCGCTTGTCTCATGATAAAGTTGATAACCATGTGGTCTAAAATCTTTAAGCGACTCAGAATGCTACAGCAATAACTTTCTAATTTTACAGTGAAATCTCCCCGCAACACATATCCATCTAGAGGAAATAGAACTGTATACATTGCTAGAATACCAAATGGAGATTGGGGGACCATCCGTAGATACCTTATCTCAAAATGCTGCTTCTGCAAATTAAATTTGTGTGTGTGTGTGTGAAAGAGAGAGATGGATAATACAACCCCTCAAATTGGGAGGATTGTATAGAGAACCTATTGTCTTTTTGCCAAATGGCATGTTCCCTGGATCAGACATCAGTGGTCATAATTTAAAAGAATGTGCATGTGTGTGCCCTATTTTCATTCAAAATGCCTCATTTGTATGCCAGTAGTCAAAGAAATGCAATATTGATGCACAATTAATACAGTATTTAAAACTATTGCACTTGCAATTTTGGCAAAATTGTCTGTTGTTTGAGGTTGTGCTTGCTCCTGAATGTTATTCCATTGATTTTGGATCACGTGCAGTTACCTAGAGCAGTCAGCTATATCATACTGGTGTGTGAGTCAGTATAGCATGGGTCATCGAATCCCCTGACGATAGTTAGGTTGCACTACTCTCTGGAGTTTCCATTATTCAGTTGTTTTTTTTTTAAATTTTATTGTTTTTCTCGAAGAGGTACACAATTTGACCAGCACTAATATGATTAGTTTACATTTTTGAAGTCAAGATTATAAACCATCCAGGACACATTACTTTCAAAAGACTGAATGAAATCTATATAGCGTTCAATATTCAATGTAGCAATTCTTTGTCAAGGCACCTGCTTAGATTAATCTAATTGTTTGTCAGTACCTGCAACAATTAGGTTTGCTGAAAACATTTATGTAATGTGTACTTTTAAACAAAGAAACTAAAATATGATTTTAGCGGTGAAATAAAAAGAAACTCTGCTATTGCTGGGATTTGAACAGCAGTACTTTGAATTTTTATGTAAATATTATGACATTTAACCACTTTAGCTACTGTGGTCCTAAGCTGTTGTGCTTCATTGATGCAATCTCAGCAGGAATATTGCAGGTCATCACATTCAAATGTTCCTCCAGTAACCTGTTGTATTTTGTACTTTTTGCATTATATTTATTTCTCAAAGTCTCTTTATATTTGCTTTCATTCTGAGATGAAAAGGTAGAATGCAGTTTCCTTTCTAGTGCATAGCTCTTAACTAGTTTTATGTAGGTACTCATTTTAATATGGAAATGATTGTTAATTTTGCTTTTCATTTGAAGCTATTTTGACACAATGATGATATTGTTTTGTAAATTATGAACAGTGCCTACATATACGTACATAATCCACCAATGTGTGATACACTGTATTTTGGAAACTCCTTTGAGAGGCACAAAGACAGGAACCACTTCAGGTGTTTAATGCATTTGTTATTGAAACATTCTCTGTTGCCCTACATATTTATCATACATCACATATGAATAAATTATGAATCGGTAACATTCAGAGGGACAATAAATTACTGATATATTAATTTATATATGTCTAAGGATGTTATACAGGACTGTTCCCATGTTCGTCTCAAAAAGTCTTTTTTGAAATTGCAATATTTGGCGAACAGAGGGTTGAAGCCAGACAGGGTTTCTTTGTTAGGGCTAAGGGTTAAGTTATTTATAACTTTGACTAGCAGGTTCTCCCTTCCCCTGAAATTCCATTGAAACATTTCAGGTATTCAGGAAAGAAGTGCATGTTTCCTGCCTGGCAGAAAGTATGATGATTGTAACGTGGAAGAGTTCAGTCAAATATGTGACATGTGAAATAGTGAATATGGTACTGTCGCGCAGTAACAAGATTCCCCGCTAGGCAAGTCGAAAAACATGCTCTATCATAAACTTGGAACCAAATTTCCTGAGTAGCTTAGAAGGCAACAAGAATATCAGCGATGGACTCAAAGATCAACCAAGTATGTTACTCTGTGGACTTGTGATCTTGGCGTGTACACCCACCCACACACACGGATGCTGTAATCATATTGAGTAACACAACAAAATTTGAATAGTTCATTATAAAATTCAAACAAAGGAGACAACAAAAATAAAGATACCTAAGAAGACTTGAACATACCCTCAGCATCTTAACCCAATTCCCACACACTACCATAGCACTAAATAATGTTACTATCTATGCTCTCCAAATTTCGGCCATGGTGGTTTGATCAATGGCGTGCTAACCCCTAATACATTTTATATCGTGACAATTTTCATTGTGAATGGCTCCTCAAATTGCTAAGCTATGTCAGACAAATGGATGAAATAAGTGAATTGATGCTCAGGTGAGCTTGGGGTTCATAAGACTTTGAAGTCGACGATATATGTCTTCTCAGGTTAATGGAAAACCTCAGAAAAACCTAACTGAATAACTCACCCTAACCAAATATGAAGCCAGGACCTCTTGAATTTGAGGCAGACAGGGTACACCCACAACACAGAGGCAGGTTTGTTATGATTTTGTTTTAAATTTGTAAATGGATATTTTAAAAGTGAGCAATAGTTTGGTAATGCTCTATATTAAAAGCTTTTAATACTTCCAGAAGGGTTTCTTCTTCAGTAGTGCTGAAATTCTCCACACCTTTCTTCCACTACTCAGAGTAGCAACTGTGTTGCATGGTGTCCAAATAAGAAAGCTTCAAAGTGCAGTGTTGCTGCAATCACTTTAACCAATTTTCTTTCAAAAAAATCATTGAAGATCGTGAAAAAAATTCTCCTTTTGAATGTGGGTTTGATCCTATAAGATCCTCACGCCTACCTTTCTCTTTACGATTCTTTTTAATTGCCATCATTTTTTTAATTTTTGATGTTGAAATTGCATTAATTTTAAGGGCAGATGGTATTTTAAATGCTGCTTAGCTAAACACCATCTACACAGCAATTTAGTAATTCATAGATACTGAAGTGTTTTTAAGTCCTTAAAGAGCACATTGCTTTTGCAAGCAGCCCTGGATGTTTGGTATGTTTAAGGTGCAGTAAAATGTGTGCAAGTAATTAAACCTTCTTAGAATGTGCACCTGTAAAATAGGAATGAGAAGGGTTGACATGAGTGCACAGATTGGACACAGATACAAAAGGAATTACCTTCCTAAAATGAATAAGAAGTGTACAAATTATCTCTGGACTCAATAATTGTTACAACAGAAAATCACAGAAAAAACTTCTCAGAACTGCTTCAATCAAGATTTAAAATTGGGCCAGCTGAATTTGTAAGCAGATATACTGCCCATTACAAAATGTGGGTTACCATGGAATTTCTACCACCAGGTAACAAATGTATTTTACATATTAATTGTCTACAGATGGTTTATTCATGCCAATATTCTCATTTTCAGTACTGAATGTTCTGAAATGAAATTGAGTGTTATTTATGGATGCTCTCTAAATACTGTGTTTCTCAGCATCCCATTCTATATTTGGCATGAAACACTGATTAATTTTGCTCAGAGTCCTCTTTGTCAGGCTTGAGGTTCTTTTACGTGCTATAAATCTACGAAAGACATGCTACAGATTTTTATGCCCAAAAAAATTCATCGTCCTCCACTAGATTTCAACCCACAACCTTGGGTAGCTGAATGCTTTGTTATAGAACTTGTAGGCCATACATTTAACATGGGGAGAGCCAATTAACAGGGCTGCGCAGTGTTTTTCCTGTCTGCATCATCAGTGTTCATTTGCTGCTATCATAGAATGGTGTGAATGCAAACATAGTGTTTTTAAAACTGTTTTTAAAAGCTTTACTTACCAACTTTATGTAGATGCCAAAACTGGCAACCTTCTTTTCCATACATTTTTGGCACCCCTTTAGGAAACTATTAATCACTTGCTGTAGTTGACATTGAGAAATTCTGGCAATTTCCTGCCAGGTATTTTGTTATAATTCTTTCAAGTTTGGAAGTGTTTCTTGTTTGTTTGTTTTTATTTACCCCAGAGATAGAAATTGCAGCAGGTTAGGTTGTGGTCTGAGGTGGCCACAAATCTCTACTAAAAATTCTGTCCTCATATGTGTTTTTAATTGTTCTCGTCAAAATATTAGCCATATGAGCTCTTGCAGAATCTTATTGAACAGAGGCTACCCTTCAAGTTTCTTAGCCTGAAATTTATTGTGAATTTTATGGATTGTTGTATGGCCTGGAACATTTACACCTGGAAATCTTAGTGCAAATTGTACTTTCACTTGATGAACTGACTGAGTTAACACTTATGCTGTGCATTAGAAAAGATATACTCGGTCATAATATACTTTGTGACTAAGTAAGGAGAAAATAATAAATAACTCTTAATAACTTTAGTGCATCAACCACAGTCAAATCAATAATGCACTTCCAGAGCAGAACAAAACTGTGTCAAAAGCAAGACCTTGTTTACAGCAGCAGTGCAGAATCATGTGTTCACACCCTGCATGGAAAAAACACCTTGCAGCTGGTGCCCAGTTCATTGACTCTCCCGGTAATTCTCATTTCACTCTTTGTTTTAAACATGCTGCAAAGTATATTCCAAATAGCTTCAATTTGGATATTTTGAATTCCTATTGGCCATGGAAAGTTAAAAGATTTACTGATGCTTTCTACCTTTTTACCTGCCATCATTTACATTCATTAAGTGAAACATTGTTCCTTTGGTTTAAAACAAAATGCTTATGATTAAAAAATATTTGAAAATTAGCATTCTAACTGGATGACTTACTTGGTGCATATCCTCTCCTTATGCCTCGTCCTACATATCCTCTAGATGGTGCACCACCTCGATACAGGCGACCTCGAACACCACCTCGTCCACGGATTCCAAAATTCCCCCGTTGACCCATCATGCTGCCCCGTCCTCTGCCTCGCACATATTCATCACCACGGTTATCATGCTGGAATTAAGAGCATTAATGTAGTTCATAAAATACGTTAAATCAGTGCATGCCAAAATTAAATCTGTTTAAGATTTCTTTGGCCATGCATGTGGAAGAAAGGAATGGTGAAACATGGAGCAATATTTAATTAAAACTAGCTGCATACATTTCTAGAAAAGACATCAGGGTACCAGTCAGACACCCCAATGCTTGAAGAGGAAATAAATTTCATATGCAAGCAAAGATCCTAGTTCCTGATGGAGGCAATCATTAATACCATTCTTTAGATCCTCCTAAAAATGAAATGGCTTATTATGAACTTTGTTAATGACCCAGAAATGTGTACCTAAGTTCCATGTTGAAAATATAGACAACATGTGAATTAATTTTTTCTTCTGCACCATCACGAGTAGGACAGAAGCTGGAGATATAGTCTGATTGAAAAAATCAATACCATACCTGGGATTTGAACCACAGATCTGCTGTTCTCCATACAGTTGCTCTAGCTACTCAGCTACCATAGCAACATGCTGACATGGCACTAAATTCACATTCCGATTAATTTACATAGATTAATCTAATAGTTGGTGAAACTAAAAAGCCTGGGATTTAAAGTACTTATGAAGTTTGTAAGTTGTCACTGAGGTATGTCGTTTCAAAAATTATTTGAGATCTCCTTGTGGTTTACTGTGAAAAATGCTAGAAAATGCTAGTGCTATGTCGGCATGTTGCCACAACAGCTCAGTAGTTAGAGCAACTGGAAAGAGATATTAGATCCGTGGTTCAAATCTAGGCTATGGCATTGAATTTTTCAGACTGACTCTACCTCTCCATACACTACATAGTTGCCTACTTACTGAAATTGAAATCCATCACACTTTTCCTGGTCTAACACAGCATAATAGTTTTGCAATGACACATTTCGAATACAATAAAATATTTGGTGCTATAAGTATATAAAAAGACACTAAAATAATTGGGAATTCCATTTTATGAGGATACTTTAAGACCTGCTTTTTTGTCACAAGTGCTGAAATTCTTCCTGGTCCCATAATAAACATGTAACAATGCAAAGAACACCACTTCCTAGGCAGATTTTTGGTTCATATTTTAATGAACCAGAAACAAAAACTAACAAAAAATGTGGTTTTTACACCCTGCAATCATAGGACATGAATAAGATAATTTACCTTGAGAGAACTGACTTTACTTCATGTTGTCCATTACTGAATGTTGTAGGTCATCTTCCTGCTGGTTACTATAATTGCTCCAATCTTAGGATCAAGAATGATGTAAACAAATGCAGTCATTAACTACTCTGCAATATGCAGAAAACCAAAACACTCCATAATATAGTACTTAGATATGTGCAATTATTTATGGGTTTTCATGATGTTAATTACACATAATGCAAAACTTGACTGACACTGCTGCTTCTACAATGCTGTTAGCCTGGGGAGTGACGATAACAGTGAAGTATTGAAGCATTCTAAAGGTAAGTTGTTTAAAGCACCACAGAATGAATGTGCTGAATGTTTGTAAACAAATTAATGCAGGAAAAGCCAATTGTCATTGTGAATGACACTGTTAGACTAAATCCAGATTATATCAGTGTTTCTGAGTTTCTAGTAGATTTTACAAGCAAACATCAGGCTTGGTGATGGGAAACCCTCTTTTGCCCTTTTTAGCAAATCTGTACACGGGACAACTCAAAGTTTATATAACCATCAATTTTCCTAATATGTTCAAAAAATGGTTTTTATATGTGGGTGATGTTTTTGCGGTGGTCCCCAAAAAGTTAGCAGAAGATTCTCTAAAATTACTAAACCTAAAAGACAGGCATATACAATTTACGATGGAAACAGAGAAAGACCAAATTCTAACATACCTGGACCTAAAGTTAACATGGAAAGGACAAAAGATCACACATGGCATCTATAAGAAGATACCCCCCCCCCCAACACACACACACACAAAATTACATAAAATGGAATAGTTTCAACCTGGAACCTCACAAACACACAATCTTCGACAACTCAGTACACAGACACCTCAGCGGAGGAATACAACACAGAATACCTCCAATTAAGACAAATAGTCTCAATCAACAGTTTCAACCTGGACATAATTGACAAAAAAAATTGAAAAACATAAGAAGAAATTAAAACAAATCACCTTTGTGCACACAAAACCCAAAAGTTACATACAAAAAATTTACTTATCACCCAGTGGTAGATAAAAAAATTCAACAAAATATTCAGAAATACAACATAAATTTAGCTTCATGTAACCAATTCAACATAAAAAATGCACTGAAAACAAAAATCAAAGACAACATACTTACAAACCAGAGATCAGGCATCTACAAAATTGATTGTAAGGACTGCAAATTATATTACATTGGTCAAACAAAAAGAAGACTGCAAACAAGATTACAAGAACAGTTCAGACACATAAAACAAAACTAGACAGATAAATCCCCAATGGCACACCATTTTTGGACATCACACAATGAAACAGAAAATGACATAAGGTTGCTTAAGTCTGTAAACAACCTGGCAGCACACACAGTTTGGGAGAATATTTTCATCACACAACACAAAAGACCGGCTCAGGAATCTTGAAATGCTGTCACACGAGTACAAACTTCTGCTGAAAACACCAGATGTCTCTTCCAACTGAAGAAGAGGGTGAACGCCCTTGAAACATATGTTTTGAAAATTTCATTTTAAGTGAAGCGAGTGTTACTATTCTGACTCATGCTATTATACTTGAACTACATCACCTGTCTCAAACTTCCGAGTTATTTCATTCAATAGCACATCACTTCATTAGTTGTATATAACTCTAAATAGTGATATTAGAAAGCAAAAACAAAGATAGCTTTGGAAATATATAACAAAATTCTGGTTGATGAACTGATAAGTGATGATTTCACCAAACATTTTATTATTAAAAAGACTAGCAAATCAGAAAAGCATTAACAAGATAGTCTCGATACTGATCAACAGATTGAGAATAGGTCACACAAAATTAACCCATTCTCACCTCCTCTCTAAGCAACCTCCAAACTGTGATACATGCAATACTCCTTTAAATTCAGCCATATTTTCACTGACTGCATAAATAAGTCAATGCAAGAAGATACTACAACATCCCCACAGGAATATCGGAAACTCTCCAAAACCATAATCTACTATGCCAGGTCATACAATTCCTAACATTCACTGGACTCTACAAACTGATATAATTTGTTATATTATGTATTTTCTTTATTTGTTACTGTTCATTAACTAAATTGTTCTAATTTTGCTATGTACACTATTGTTAAATTTTAAAATGATATCTCTCATAAAATGTAACCTTGAGATGACGTGATAAGACCTAGAAGTCAAAGTGATAATAAATAAAGCTATTAAAAAAATAAAAGATAGTCTCTTCAACTCAAACTTTATTACACAAGAATTAAAGCAGCCTTATTTAATTAAAAAAACTAAAAGTGGCCAGGACCAATCATATTTTTGGAGAATATAGACTGTTGCAGAATGAATAGAGGCTAAAAATGTTCCATGTTTTACTTACTCTTTGTGTTTGTATAATGTTTACCTTCCTTTGTTTCATTCTTTTCATGTTTTGTATTGGTACTATTGATTTTAGAAAAGAAAAATAAAGTGACACAGGCCTTGCTAGATCTAAAGGTGTTTACTTGTCTTTATATATGTAGATATAAAATTAATCCTCTACTAGTCACTCCACAAAATATTGGTGCTGAAACCCGGGAAACAGGACTTACTGTGAGTAGTATTACTCTTGCTTATTAATGATTGTGTGGCCTACGCTTCTTCCTACACTCAGGAAGTAAAAATAATACTAAAGACTAAACAAGCATTCTTACAAAACAAACGTCACATTTTTAATAGTGCATTTTATAGGCAAGAAAATTTATGCAGCATGATAAATATTATTTAAGTTTTCACATTACATTAGCTCTTGAAATCAAATGTCACCGATTCTGATCCAGTAGTGGCATTGCACAACCTAAAACGAAAATGCACCCATGAGCGAAATAACATCCAAGATTTTCAAACCTACTTAACTCTTACACAGAAAATACTTTAGAGAACTATGAGCACTATAAAAATCGCTTGTCAGACACATTGGAATGATTACTTAAGTTCGATGACAAAATTCACACTCTCCTCACTGATGAAGAATATGACACTGACATAACCACTTGTGAGGAGTATATTGACACTGCCAAGTGAGCTATACAGAAGGCCTCACGAGGGACTCTGAACAACAATTCCACTCAAACAGATTCCAAAGATTTAGGATCAAATACTACCTCCACAGTTTCCACGGCAGCTCCCGTACCATCGATTTCTCAGACATCAAACTGCCACCTATCAAATTAGAACAGTTTTCATGGGACATTGAAAACTGGATGCACTTCTGTGAACAATTCAAGCTTCTGTAGATAGTGACATGTCTCTTTCGATGATTAACAAACACATCTTCCTTCAAAGGTATCTTGAAGGGGAACCTGAAGCATTGGTAGATGGCATTGCAATCATAGCTTTTACTTATGAAGTGACAAAGAAAATACTAAGAGATGGTATAGGACAAGAGTAGGATAATTCAGACTCTTGACTACCTGGAAGAATTAAAACCTAGCTGCTCCATGTCTCCGAAGAAACCCAACATAACATTTATCGAGTGTAATTGGAGGATTCTCACACTTCGGGCATTAGGTGAGGACATCAATGGATATGGACAAGTACTTGTGCCAAAAATACTTTGCACCTTCCCTGATGACATCTGTTGATGCTGGATTATTCACGCCAAGAGAGAGTATACCTGAGGGCAATATTTCCAAAAATTATGCAGTTCCTGAGTGATGAGGTGAAAGGAGCACAGATGAATCAGAAGATCCGAGGTGATACATCACAAACGGCCAGTATCCTTCCAACAGCAGCAACACTTCAAATCCGGTCCAAAAACACAAGGAAATCTAAAGGAATTCTAGATCCTTATTGCATCTTTTGCGAGAAACATGGCCACGGCACACAAGATTGTCAAGAGATCACAGACTTTCATGAAAGGACTCAGAAACTAAAGACCAATAACGGGTGCTTCTTATGCCTGAATTGCAGTCACATCGTACAACAATGTAGCAAAAGGGGCAAAGCTGCATGTTCGAAATGTAGGAAAAGTTACTATCGAGCCATTTGCATAGAACAGAGCAGTCCTCCTCCACTTACTGCTTCCACGACTTCAACATCGCTCACTTGATATTGACCCTCCTAGTTTCACTTACCTGCAAACAGCACAGATCTTAGTGACAAGTCCAACTGGAATAAGTAAATCAACATGCTGTATACTAGACTGTGGCAGTCAGTCAAGTTTTACAAGCAAAACCTTGGCAGATCACTTTCAATTAAATGCCAATGGCCACATAGACCTGGCAGTTACGGCCTTTGAATCGGCAAGAACTGCACACTTCAAGCGCAGGCCACTCAAATTCGCCATCAGCAGTCTCCATAAAATTGAAACTAGACTTGTCTGCATTTGAAGGTGATAATACATATTCACCACATCTGATGGTATCACAAGACATCCTAGTATTGTCATGTGTTCCTAAAATGCAATTTGCAGATCCTGAAGGAGATGAACAAAACCCACTTATTGAGTTTCTGATAGGAGGAGACCAGTACGCCTGGAAGGTGATGAAAGATTATCCACCTATACACCTATCAAGTACCTTAGTTCTTCTTCCATCTCATTTTGGCTGGATTCTTAGTGGAAGTAGATCCGGAGTTTCAGTTTCACCATGTAACTGTTAACTTAGTTCACTCAGGTGCAGAACTGCCTCCAGAATTTGAAGCGAAACACTCCTGAGATTTAGAAATGTTGGGAATCCAAGATCAGCAAGAGAGAACACTTACAATCAAAGATGCTACCATCTTACGAGAGTTTCACAATAATTTTCAAATGGATGATGGGAGGAGAGTAGTTCAATTGCCTAGAAAGGGAGATGATGTTTTACCCTCTAACAAAAACAATGTTGTTAGTGTCCAGAAACAACTTCCAAACAATACTTCATTTTGGGAGATATATTACTCACAAATGTTAGACTACATTCATAATGGCTGCATAGAAACTATAGTAGATGGCAATTCTTGCAATACATACTACTTGCACCATCATGCTGTTAAAAGGGAAAAATGAGGTGAAATCAAATGCAGAGTAGTCTTCAAAGCATCATGGCACACAAGTAACTCTCCATCTTTCAACGATGCCCTTGAACCTGGTCCCAATTTGTTATCCAGAAATTCTGTCAACATTACTTCATTTTCATTTGCACCAAAAGGCCTTAATTCGAGGTGTAACTCAAATCTTCTTGCAACTGAGCTTGGACAAAAAGGATCGAGACCTCAAAAGGTTCTTATGGTTTCGAGTCACTGAAGAAAATGGATCTTGGAGAACGACCGAAGATGTTATCACTTATAGATTCACGCGCTTGCCATTCGGTCTCACGTGTAGCACCTTTCTACTGTCAGGCACTCTACTAGAACTTGCTTCTAAGACTCACAATAAATTTCCACTGGCAGCAAAACTTCTGGAAAGCAGTTCCTTCATGGACGACACTGCTGTCAGCGTTGAAGATGATGATGAAGCCATGACTCTGTACTAAGAGTTGACTGGCTTATTGAATCCAATTAAAATATCAATGGCTAAATGAGCTAGTAATTCTGAAGTAGTGAATAACATATGGAGAGCTGAGGGATGCGAAATAAAGATGGAAACTGGAGTTCCAGAGAGGGGGAACTGAAATAGAGAGCCAGATACCCTATTCTTTCACCACGAAGATATCTCTGCTGACTTTTTAATAGAACCAGTCACTAAACAACAAATGCTGAGAACAATCTCAAGATTTTATGACCCGCTTAGAATACTTTCGCCAGTTTCACTAGAAGGTAAAATTCTGTTCCAAGACACATGGTTGATGAGAATAGATTGGAATGAGATTCTACCTCATGACATTACATGCAAATGGCACACCTGGATTTCAAGCCTTCCTAACCTCTCAAACATTACGATCCCACGATGGATTGGTATATCCACCCGGGCATCTGAGACTTTACAAATCCACATGTTCTGCAACGCATCAAAGAGGGCCTACAATGCAGCACTGTATGTCAGAACAGAATGAGACTAACACTTTAGTTCAGTTAGCTTGCAGCAAGACTAGGTATCCGACTTTTGAAGTACTTCTGCCACAGGGTATGACATCACTTAGGTGTCACTATGGAGTGATTCCATGGTCACTCTTGGATGGATTTGCAGCGACGCTAATTGGTGGAAAACCTTCGTATGCAACCATGTTATGGAACTTCAGTCCACTATTTCACTGGCACAGTGTAGACGCTGCCCAGGACAAGAAAACCCAGTGGATCTGGGTAATTACTGCCACAGCATTACTTCAGTCTATGTTGTGGCGTGGTCCACTATGGCTCAAGAACCATCTTGATTCGTGGCCTCAAAATGAGGTCTCCAAAATCTCACTTCCTCAAATACAGAAAACAAGTCAACAGATAATGGCAATAAACACTTTTAAGTCCCCTGTTAATGCTGGAAGGTACAGTTCTTACAGTAAACTATTGCGCGTAACAGCATGGCCTCTACGATTCATTTGAAACACGTGTATGCGGAACAGAACTACTTCGGAACTTTCCACTTCACGGATTCATTGAGTTACAGTAGTGCAAAGAGAATCTTTTCTGGCTGAACTTCACGCACTCCAACACATCCAACCACTGCCCAAGAAATCTAAAATTGCATGTTTCAATCCTTTCATAAGGAATGGAGTCATTCTTCTTGGTGGGCACTTGAAGTTTGCTAACAGCCTGTCTCCAACATATCATCCCATACTACTCAATGGGCAGCATCACTTTGTTCACTTGATCCAAAACATGCTATCAGACTTCATCATATGGGTGTTAGGATTGTTCTATCCAAGCTTAGAGATGAAATTTGTATTCTCCATGCCCACAAAACCATAAAAAGCACACTACGGAAATGTCTTCCTTGCAAACTGGCAAAAGTCCCATTTGCACAAACAGTTGAAGCTCCTCTTCCTGTTTAAAGTAACAGGAATTGATTTTGCCAGCCCTGTATACATTTAGGTAGGAAGCAAAGTTAAGAAAGCTTATATTAAGCTGTTCACCTGCGCAACAACTTGTGCAGTCTGCTTAAAGCTCTGCACTTCTATGACCACAGATAGTTTTATCTCGGGACTCCAGCGATTCGCCAGGAAATGCGGATTGGCTCACAGTATTTTTTCTGGCAATGCCCAGACTTTCTGCGCTTAAAACAGAGAATTAACTGAGTTATGGAACACTCGCCGCTTCAAAAACCTAGTAATATCTTGCAGAAAACAACATCATTTGGAAGTTCATTGCTCCCAGGGTTGCTTGCAGGGTGTCCAGCAAACTATCCTCAGGAAATTCCCCGACTTTTCCATACCATGAGATAAAACAGTTAAATGCAATTAAAACATGTCAGTGTCATTAGACATAAAAGTACTCTGGCTTGTGGTTTATGGTCTACTGAACATTCTTTTTCTAGATGTTTCGTTCAAAACATATTAGGTATCTTCAGAGGTATAGCCAAAGTACTCTCTTGCTAATCACATTAAGTTGCACCAATATTAGCCAAGATTACTTCGGTCTTACCACTAAAGATATTCAACAAAGCTTCGGATGAAATGTCTGGAAGAGGAATACCCACAACCCCAATGAAGTGTACTTACAATATAATATTTACTTAATTACAATTAATAGTTAAAATTAATAAGTTAATAACTCAATTACTGACTTGTAATTGGAGATCATATGGTACCATAAATTATACATAACACTGCAAACTAATATTTACATTTATTTATATTATTTACACTGTCAGAATTCCATGCTAATTCACACTACTAAGCTTTTTAATTTCTTCAGTTAAAACTTCTGCTTCTTGGAGAACATCTTTTAGAAGCTTAACTTTTTTGGCCTCTAACATTTTTACTTTTGTGAGTGCTCTTCTTTTTTCTACAGCCCTCTTATCTTTCTCTGTCATAGCCTGAAAGAAGAAATAATTGTTAATTACAAGATGGAACCATCTTACCAGTAAAAATAATTATGTAACAAATCATTTAAATCAAATAAAACACCCCAAACGGAAACTTGTGACCATCAATAATGTGTTTTAAGAGTTTATTAATAGTGGATATATTTCATGAGAAAAGGTATTTGTAAAATTTTATTTTTTAAAGAATTAGCTGAAGCATTTAGAATAAAATAAAACATTATTAATAAACCACTACATGTAAAACATACTTGTTATTGATATACAATTACTGAACAATTATTATTTTTATGAATTAATGTATTGTTAAAAATATTTTGAAGCACAACTTTAGTGAAAAGACAAAATGGTATATTTGTTAGTCATATTTCATTTGCTAAAAAGTTTATCCTCAATTACTGTAAATAAATATTAATAATTTAACCTTTCCATTTAATTCAACATATATTTATAATTTACTCAAAACAATGGGACAACCAAAACCAATTATAAACTGAAAAATACTCTATACCAGAATTTTAACATTTGTAATGCTACCGCTGAATAATGAGAAAGTTTATATTTAAAAAATTATATTATCTCTTTCCTATGAGCTTCAGCATCTTTGTATCTGCTATAGGCATTTCTCATTGTATGGATCATTTTCCTAGGGATCAGTTGCGAGCTGAATTCTTCTATTCCTCCAACGTTGCAAATTGAGTCAAAAATCATCCTTTGTGCAATAAGTGACTCTTCTTTCAAATTCTCCACTACGATTTCTTAATTGAGAAGCCCCTTTCAAGGTTTGCATTTCCATGAGAAAGTGATAGAACCTTTTTCACTACAACTCTCATTTGTTCATATGCCTGAAGTTTGGATATTCAAAATGTGTCTAGCCTTATTTCCTTCCTCTTGTAATTGATACATTCAAACTTGAAAGAAAGTTTTGAGATGATTTCTCTAAATTCATTGTCTGCCTTTTCATCCTGACTTGGTGACAATACATTTGACTGAATCATAATGTCAAATGCTTTTGACATATTACGGTAGGCCTTTAGTTCATTGACTGTTATATGTGATGGATCTCTCTGTCAGAGAGTACTTTAAGGGTGACCTTTCTTGCAGTTTGACAACAAACAACTGGAAACAATTCCTCTAACATCTTTCCTAAACTCAAAAAGTTGCTTGTCATTGATGCCATGGCATTGCCTCAGTGCAGATCTTGTGCCATATCTAAGGTCTATTTCCTTTATGCTTACCAGGTTTTTGAATAATTTGTTTTCCTTCTCCAAGACATTTTTGAAAATCTCATCTTTTTCCATTTCTTCTTTTTTGACAAATTTAGTCATAACTCCCTTGATGATTCAAAATCTTCTCGGGCTTCTGGCCAGGTAAAAACTTGGCTTGACACCAACGTTTTGAAGAAGTGCATCTTCCTCGTCTTCAGGGTGAACTGCAGTGAAGATTTTGAATTAACACGTCGCCAGGAAAGCTTCAGTTCTTATTTCCCTTGATGATGTTTTAGAGGCTACTGTATAAGAAAGGTGCCATTTGGGAGCAGTTTGGAATTCTGTTAAAAATGGTTCCATCTGTTCAGCAAAATTCTGAAAGAAAGCAAGCTTAGCAAGCTTGTCCTTCACATATAATTCCACCACCTTAAAACTTTTACAAGCATGTTCCTTTTCAGTCCCTTTTACAGCCCCCACATACTTTTTGAGTTATGGAAACATCTCTTGACTTCGTCTTGCCACCCTTACATTTTCAGTCCACTGCACATTGCAAAATCGTAGGGGAAATAAGGAAGACTTGGTAATCTGTGAATAATGTCCTCTTCTTGTAGAAACCATTGTAAACAAATTAAAGAGTGATCTTAAAAATGCAATTATGTTCCAGTCAGTAATCTTAATACCAGTTTGGAAAGCTCCGTAGACAGTATGGAGTCCACATGACACCAAATCCAGCAGTTTAGACCATCAGGACCAAGAATAGCACTAATATCATTTTTTAAAAGTTTGTAAAAGGACCCATTTACATTAGGGCTGACCATAGGTATCTGAAGCATCTTGGAAAAGTCAAATCCCAGGACACCCAACTTGAATGCTTTAAGGAGGTCGATTGCCTTAGCCCGTTGTAGGAAAACTGAACCCAAATAACGAGCTTCAACTGAATTTGTATTTTCATCCCAATAGCAAATGCTTAGGTTAATTTGTGTTTTCTCAAGACTTTCATCAAAACCAATGACGCAATTCAAGTTACCTTTTATAGATGTTTGTAGCACCTCTTTAAAGTAATTAGCTAAACTAAAAACAATGCTGTAAGATATTTTGCCTTTATGCAACTTCATCTCTCTTGCTATAGCACTATCTGGAAACATTTTAGCAAAAAGAGAAATATTAAAATAAGAACTAAAGCTTTCCTGGCGACGTGTTAATTCAAAATCTTCTCGGGCTTCTAGCCAGGTAAAAAGAGAAATATTGTTATCTGCATTTCAAAGAGAATTGTGCTGCATAACAGTATTTATGCACCACAAAATTTCTGCTTGTGTCACTTCATCTCTTAACATATATTTTTCAAGAGTATATGTACATGGAATGTTTGTGGCAGATTCAGATAAATCAGAGTCATTTTCTGCTTTTTTTGAACCATATTGATTTAACGGCATTTCATTTATGAGAGAGCATGAAGGTTTTGTGAAGAATTGCATTGGTGTATTTTTAGAAACTGCATTGACATGTTGAGTCTTCTTAGCTTCCGGAGAAGGCCGCGTTATCTTGCATGGGAATGCTGACGTTTTGCTCATCTTGCCGTGAGCTTAAAAGAGCCCAGAAGAAGCTCATGGCAAGATGAGCGAAACATCGGCATTCCCATGCAAGATAACGCTGCCTTCTCCGGAAGCTAAGAAGACTCATCAAGACACAGGTCATGGAAGCCTACGCATGCATTGACATAATTTGAACTATTCTTGTGACTTGTCACTGCTCTTCGCCCCATATTACTTAAGCTGAAAGTCTCGAGACACAATTTATATCTAGTAGAATTGGTATCATTAGGCACTTTATCAAGCCATTTGTTAAACTGTGTTCCTCCCAGCCAATGTTGAAAAGATGCTTCCTTCAATGTCATCTTATAATAAGGGGATTTTGATATACCAAAGTTCATATTTATTTCACAAGAAAAGTAAACAATTTTAAAAACCACAACTCAAAATAATTTGTAAGTTTTTAAAAAATCAGGGGCATCATGAACTGGGGCAACTTCTCATTAAGCTAGAAAAATAATTAGGATATTGGCTTATAATTGATGATGTACTTATAATACAAATGTGTCACATTTATTAAACCAAAGAAAAATTTATTTTAGGATAAATGTGTCATTAAAATTCACTTAAATTGAGAAACTTTCACAAACCGCCCCCGCCCAATTAGTAACTGAAATGATGCTTCTGCACAAAATCAAGCATTTCTCAGCAGTGATGACAAAAATAGTGGATATGGAGCTAATGGTAGATTGGAGGAATTATCTAACTCTGTACAATAGAAAGGCTATAAATTAAAGGCAAAATCTTACTCTTGAGAAAAACCTATCGTCTGCAAAACGTGAGCTTTCCGATTTCACATAACGTTTTTAAGTATTAGTCACTTTTATTTGCAATAATGTTTCCCAGGAGTATACGAGAATTACAACTTGCAATACAATTCTTCCACCCCCCGTTGCAATGGAATTAACATAAGTGAAAATCGAATTGTGACTTTTCAAACAATATCAAAATAAAGTAACAAACAGAAGCCGTGTAGTGATATTGAAATCATTTAACGTACCTATTCATTTTATGACAAGTTTGATACTGGCAAACTCTTAAGCTGGAATTATAATGTACTTAATGAGACGTAACTTTAAAATCTAAAACATTATATCTATTAAACACCCTAATTAGGGTTAAATCAATGCGACAACTTAAGTTTTTGGTAGTGTCAAACTTTTCCTTCCCATTACTCAAGTTAAGAGATGGCACATATTATTTAGCATGTAACTGAAATTTTGGTAACTGTAAGTTAACTTCTATGGCATTTATGCACAGTGAAACATACAAAGCTATTGCTATTCACCGCATTTTACGGTAATAACAAGGATATTATGCTGGGATTACGATGAACTTTACTTAATGTGACAGGATGTAACGTGAATTATTTATTTAGTAGTGTTTATCGCCCGCTTTTATTACTTGTGGTACCACAGGTGATGACAGTGGTGATACATGGAATGAAGATGGAGCATCGGTGGAATGCGATGGCAGGGGAAACCGGAGAACCCAGAAAAAACTGCCCCTGCACCATTAATACAACGTGTCAGAGTTTCAAGTTATATCACGTTAACTTCACGTTACGAAGTTCATCGTATGCAAGCCACTGCCAAGATTTGAACTCTAGACCTCTTGCATGGGAAATGGACATAGTAATTACCAGGAACATAAGCTGTTTACGTGGACAAGCACAAAGAATACAATGTGAAAAATACATGTAAAAATAATACTAAAATAAAGAAGTACATAAGTAACATGGATTAAAAGTAAAAGTGAATGCTGATTACGCATACCACATCTTGTAAATATGATGCATTCTTAAAGAGGTACGCGGGGGGCTATGTTTGAGAAGATTATAGTTGGTTTTTTTTTTAGCTTAAAGTCCTTTAACCTGGTTTGGTCATATCGGATGATGAATAAAATAGGTGAAATAATGCTTGAATGAGCTCGGAGTCCAGGGAGCCTAAAGTTACTCAACATGTGTGTTTTCAGGGTAAGGGAAAACCCCGATAACAAACTTATCTGGGTAACTCATCCTTAGCAGATTCAAGCTTACGACCTGTTGAATGTGAGGCAGATATGCCAGAAGGGCTTAATTTTTTTAGTTGTTTAGCACTCAAAGACACATAAAAAAAAAGGTTCAACAAAATGAAACAAAGGAACATCCCTAGTTCTCTAGTGGCTAAAGACAGTAAACATGACGCAGGCTATAAAGGACCACATGGAACGCTATGTTTGGGGTTATACTTCAGTTATAATTGTTTTACACTAAAATACACATAAAAAGGTTAACCAAAATGAAACAAAGCAACTTCCCAATTTCTTTAGCGGCAAAGGACAAAACTTGTTAGATCACTTTGTTGGAAAAACGGCAGCTGGCAAAACTTAATTTAAACGACAATGCACTATACTAAATAATTTTACATAATAATCAAAAACCACTTACCTTTCAGCAATTTTCTCTCTTGCATTGATTTTCCAGAAGAGAGTCTCACTCGGGTCTTTCCTCTTCTATAACAAGCCAACAATACTTGTAATCACAGTGACACTACTACGAGCCAGGCACTTGCGGAGTTCACAGTTGGCAGCCTTGTTACATGACAACGGCACTTACATGTACACAAGGGAAATTCTTACGGTTTCATGCAATTTTGCACCCACACCACAAATAGCTATCCCTAATTTAAAGTATTGGGGAAACAAACAAGTTAGCAATTTTCCCAACATTTTTATTAAATCCCTGACCTTTTCCTGACTTTTCCAGAAATGTTGAATTCCCCGACTTTTCATGAGTTTTCCCGATTTTCCCGGTCGCTGAACAGCCTGGCTTGGTGGGGAGGCTAGTAGGAGAGGATGATTGGAACTATGAAATGCTTTATGAGAAAGGTATTGGGTCGATCCCAAGTGACAGAAGAAGGAATGAATACAATTCTCATCATGACTGAAGCATCCTTTAACTCGAGACCAATATCACAATCTGATGGTGCAGAATTACAGCCATTGAACCATTACATTTTCTTTGTTGTCAAAGGTTAATCGCAACACCTAGTAGAGCTGAGGTTTAACAAAACAATTCTGACTTCACCAGAAACTAGCAGATGACCTGTGGAAACTGTGCAGATGACCTGTGGAAACTGGTCGAAGGAGTATTTGACAGAACTTAGCAGTTTTCATGAAGTTTGTCAACCTCATAAGAACTCGCCTCAGCTCAAAATTGAAGACATCGCCTTGAACCATGAAGAGGTGTGCCCATGCCAAACATGGAAGAAAGCATGCATAGAGGACCTCCATCGTGGAAGGGATGAAAATGTAAGGACAATTGTATTCTGCACTGCAGATGGCAACACAATCACACGTCCTGTCAGGCTGGTCATTCCTCTGGAGATTACCCAGGGTGGGGAGGATGTTGCAGAATGACTAAAGGCCAAAAATGTTCCATGTTTTACTTACTCTTTGTGTTTGTATAATGTTCACCTTCCTTTGTTTCATTCTTTTCATGTTTTGTATGTTGATTTTAGAAAAGGAAAAAATAAAGTGACACAAGCCTTGCTAGATCAAAAGATGTTTACTTGTCTTTATATAGACATAAAATTAATCCTCTACTAGTCACTCCATATAGACATTTAGGACCTAAGGCACTATCCACCTGAGTGATGAGTATTCAACCTGAAGGTAGTCAATGGCCGGGACAGAATTGTGGCACAGACAAGAAACCAACCTTAGTGCTCTGACATGGATGACACTGCATGATATTACCATTTCCGTTCTGTGGGATGATGATGAAAAGACATACCGAATCCTGGCAGCAGGGCAGAAAATACCCTTGCTGGTACTGGGAGTTGAACCAGAGTCCCCCACACCAGTGTCAGGAGCACTACCACTGCCATAACAGGATGGAACCACCTGCCTTGGGCCTATTAATCAAATTCGGAACACTCGTGTACCTTCTACATAGAAAAATACCATTACAAATCCCATTCTTAAGCCTAGCAACCATGTTGAAAACACAAATAGTTACTGACCAATTTCACTAACAAACATACTTTCTAAGACAATGCAACAAATGATTCAAGCAAGAACTTAATGATATTTACAAAAATATCATTTAATATCATCAACCCAAGTAGGATTCGATCACTCTGCTCCACAGAAGAGTAGGTTCTAAAACTAAATCAACAATTCAAAGATGCATTAGATGTGTATTAAACAGTTGCAACAGTTTTGTAGACTTTTAAGATACTTGGTCAGTTTGAAATTAAAAGGTAGGGCTAGAAGCATGTTGGATGCTACTGGCAGGCACGGAAAACATGGACGGGCTAGATAAATTTATACTTAGGCAAGACAGCCGAGATCTGAGAAGACTGCCAATAGAGAAGGGGAGGGGGGAGGAATAAGATCAACTAAACAAAAGTGACTACAATGTTCTACATACATATATATTATGTCATACTTAGGTCACTGTTGTGCTATGGTGCTATACATGGTGTATATATTGTGTATATATGTCTTTTAAGTGTAATTATCTATTATAAGAGGGTGTATTTATGAAGGTGTACTCTGTGCTGTAAATTTAAATTGCTATCTTTGAATATCTTTGTATTTTTATTTTCGGGTTCACTCTTAATTCTTTATTGTTGTTTAATATTGCTTTTGACTGTGTTATTTCCTTTGTCTTTTTATTTTCGTGTTTACTCTTTTAATTCTTTGTTGTTGTTTTAATATTGCTTGTATTGTGTATTACAAAAGCATGTACGGTCTGTGGACCCGTGTGACAGTTGAAATTTTATGTATGATATTGCTATGTCAATAAATACACTTATTCGTTCATTCATGTGGAGGGAGTGAAGGAAGTTTTCACATTGTATAAAAACGCATATCCGGCATGTTCCTGTCTGGGTCTTATGCAGTTCCCCATCTAGTATTGTAGATTTGAAACATGCAAGTTTCTTATTTTAATGCTCTTTGTGGAGTTAATATTACTTAAACAGAATCTTGCAGGTGATTTTATAATTGTATTCACTAAATATGGATAACTCTGTTAAAAAAAACTGGGTAATCTGACACCTGAATTCTTATTAACAAAAAGTGAGCACTAAAAGAAATGAAAACCATGTTTACAAGTCTCAGTTTAATTCTAAGGGCATATAAGAAGCATATGGCTGAATCTGTGGTTAGGAAGTTTGCAAGTTGTTTTTCTTCTACCCATGTTTTTTTTTTTTTTCTTTCTTTCTTTTAGTTTCATTTATATAGTATCCTTTAACATCTAAGGTCATATCAGGGGCTTTGCACTTGAAATAACTTGTCTGCATGTTCTTTTACATTTGGTTTAAATCATTTTTTTTTTTCTCAAACACACACACTTCCAGACTCTGTGGGGGAGAGGGAATAATTCTGGCTAAAGAAAAATTCCCTACCCCAGCTGGGAATTGATCACGGGACCTCCGGGTGTCTACCCATGTTTTGTTTGCTCCTAAATGGGTCAATTATTTGTGGACAGTTAAAAGGAGTGAATAATATAAAACATTTAACTGAAGAAATTAAAAAATATTAAAATTCTGTATTAATTAAAAACACAAAATTCAAGCAAGTAAAAATAGACATAGTTTAAAAAGGTTTATTTCATATTATGTTAAGTTTTGCGATATGTTTGAACTGGCATGATGATACCATGACGAGCGGTTACATCTCTGAATCCAGGGATGTACAGGTGCTTTATTGATTACACAGCTGAACTGGATACAGCAATGAAGGAGCATTTAGAAAACAGCCACACTATTCAAAGGAGCTTAGAAACACAGGCGGTGACACTGATGATACATGAATGATGCTGGAGCACCGGTGGAACGCAATGGTGGGGGAAACCGGAGTACCCGGAGAAAACCTACCCCAGCGCCACTTTGTCCACCACAAATCTCACATGCGGTTGCTTGGGATCGAACCCCGGCCGTCTAGGTGAGAGGCAAGTGGTCTAACCACTTGGCCACGGCACGGCCCTCACTGTCAAATGATGGTTTTCTGTACTGTATGAGGAATCTCTGATATAGTACTTAAGGAACGAAATTAACCCAATTCTTGGAAATACCAAAGAAAAACTCATTGCACAAACCTTTGATGCAGCCAATGTTAAGAGTGAAGGACTGTGGAGAACAGGTCAAAATATGGCAAACATATCCACATGCATACTTTATGCACTGCCATGCACACCAATTAAATTTAATCATACAAAAGGCAACAAACGCTATTTGCAATTAATTGTGTTCTTTTCAAATCTCTTGGGGATTGCATCATTATTTTTTTTTCTTTCTTCCAATTCTCTTTGCAATCTGTAGGCAAGGCTGCCCAAAGTTGCATTAATAAGATGGAATTAAAACATTTGTACTGCTAGTGTTATGTACAAAAACATAAACAAAAAAAAAAAAAAAAAATCTGAAAGATTGCTTCAAAATTATTGGAGAGAGCTGCACTAATACAACCACAATATATTAAGCACAAGCTATAGAAGAGATCTTGGAGACAAACTTTATTTCTTTATGTTAACAATTTTTCATAAATTATTTGGTTAACACTACTTTTGGATTTGGATGAGTATGAATACCATCCTTTTGTATGTTGCATGTATATTAAGTCTAACACCTTTTGGGTGCACTACAATGTTGAAAACCATTATTTCCACAAATTATAGGCATAGAAAGTGAAAAAATGGCCAATAAAATGATAGCTGTAATAATTTATTGTCAGTATGTAGTAAGAAAAATAGTTTTAACGTCCCCCAAAAATTTCTGCCATGAGCCACCACTGGGTACGAATGCACAAATTTCATGTGCTGTGGAATGCAAATATGGTGAATAATAAAGTCACCTTCATCTATCATGAAAGGTAAAGTAGATAATTGAACATTAATGAATACATTATCTGTATAGTCTGGCAACAGAGTAGGACTTACATATTTAATGTTTTGTTTTGGCTTGTGGCCAGGCATGGGTTCACACCTTGAATGGGTGAAAGTCTGAACTAGGCCAGTATTTTAAATCCGATTTGCCACATGTCTGTGTGTTACTGAGAGTAATGAGGGTGGGGTGGTTTTCTTTCAACCTTTTCAATCATTAACAAAACCTGAACTAATAGCTGCACAAGAGGCTATGCATAAGATTTAGTCTGATGATCAAAGATAAAACATTTTCAAATATGAATTATGGAAATACCATTCAGGATTATCATGGCTTAATTGAATCAAGGCAACATCTTTGCTAAACAGGAAATTTATTATGGTCAATAACTGCAACATCAAGAATGTAATATGTTGAATCATAAAGTATTATTATTATTATCGAAAGAATGTTATCTAGATGCCAAGGATTTCGAAGAGATCCAAAGACATGATGAAATATGAGGAGGAAGAATTGTTACTGGCAAATTGCTCATGGAGGAAATTGTGATCAAATTTTTGTACTCAAATATAGCTGGTGCAAAAATGCTTTAGTATAGCTTCAATTTACCCTGAAGATGAAGATGATGCACCTCTTTGAAATGTTGGAGTCAATTCATGTAATTATTTGGCTAGAAGGCAAATTAGGGTTAATATGTCATTAGGAAAGCTTCAGCTCTTACTTTAAGCTTTTGTATTTTGAACATTTTGTCCTTTTTCCCTACAATCATTCAAAGGAGATTGAATAAACTGAAGGGAATTAGAAAGCAGTGCCAGATTATAGGTGAGTCTATAATAGTAAATATTTAAGCAATACATACTTATACATATGGCATCTACATTTAATCCCAAATAGGTTTATCGTACATGTGATTACAATACAACTGCAAGTTCATATTCAATTAAATCTTTAAACCATACATAAATTTTATTAATAACAAGTTTTTTGATTACTACATTATGATTTAGAAGAAATTATACATAGTTTAACAGGCTTACATTTACAAGATTCACTGCCCTCGCAATCAGTGCTCTCTCCCTTGCCTGCTTCTCTGCCCAGCAGTATCCACACTAATGCAATGCACTAGCAGTTCAAAGGATCTTCACTTTTTGAACATTGGCAACCCCAACCCACAACTCTACTACCCTGTAATTCGTATATACAGAGTGTCCCACATGTCCTATTTTCATTCAGACTGCCTTATTTATACACCAGTAGTCAAAGAAATGCAGTACTGAAGCACAATCAAAATTACATTTAAAACTATTGGACTTGCAATTTTGGCAAGAGCGGTCAGCTGTAACATAAGATGGGTGAGTTAGTATAGAGTCAGCCATTGAATCACATGATAAGATGTATTAAAGATTGCATTGCTATCTGAAGTTTCCATTGTTTAGTTTTCTTAACGTTCCTTTTCTCAAAATGGTACACAATTTGACCAGCACTAATACGCTTAGTTTACATTTTTGAAATCAAGACAAAATTCTCTCCAGGACACATTATTTTCAAAAGCCTAAATGATATCTACATAGCATTCAATATTCAGTGTAATTGTTTGTCAAGGAACCTGCATAGATTAATGCAATAAAACAACTAAGTTTGTTGAAAACATTTATGTAAAGGTGCTTTGAAATGTATAAAATAAAAAAGATTTTAGTCATGGAATAAAAACAGCCATTGCTATTGCAATGATTTGAACAGTGGTACTTTGGTTTTGTCTATGTAGGTATAATGTCATTTTAACCATTTCAACTCCGTCGTCCTACACTGTTGTGCTTTGTAGAGGCAATCTCTGCAGGAATGTTGCAAGTCAATACATCAGTTCCTCTGGTAACCTGTTGTATCTTGCGCTTCAGATAGTGTGTTATTTCTAAAAGTCTGTTTTTGTTTGCCTTTTATGCAGAGATGGAAAGGTTGACTGCACTTTCCTTTCCAGTACATAGTTCTTGTTTTACTATGGAGATTGTTGTCAATTTTGTATTTCATTTGACACAATGATATTGTTTCATAAATTGTGAATTGTGCCTACAATTGTATTATGTATTTACATGACATGTCTATGTGTGATACACTGTATTTTAGAAACTCCTTCGAGAGGTAATAAAAACTTCACCCCTTCAGATGTTTCATATAATTGTTATTGAAATGTTCTCCATTGCATCTAAATGCTAATCATAGATTACATTTATTTTATTTGTCAGTACAAATAAATATTCAGTAATGCAGCAAAATATGAACTCGTTATAAAATTCAAACAAAGGAAATTACAAAAATAAAGGTACCTATGGAAACCTGAACTTCCAAATCCTCAACATTTTAACTCTGTGCGCACAGGCTAACCATAGCTATAAATTATGCCACTACATACATATATGCTCTCTGAAATGAGAGTATTCAGGTCATGGCCCACAGCAGTTTGATCAGTGGTATCCTAACCTTTAATCCACTTTATTCTGTAGCAAACAATTTAGAAGCCATAGCCTATAAGTTCCCTACCTCAACCTATTTATCTTGAAACCCTTTAAAACCCTACCAATTTGTGTGGTTGACCTCTGGGACACCTATATATGCATGACAGGATGTAATATTTGAAGGTTTTACCTATTTCAGAGTGCTCTTTGTATTGTATATAAATCAGTTTCAAGTTTTAACACTGATTGATGGTCCCCTGTGAGAGCATATGTAATAGAATATAAAGAAAGCAAAATTCCTGAGTGAAATGTATTCAAGTGAAGATTTTAATATTTTAATCTTTCTTCTAAACTCCCTAACAAAGAATCTTTTAATGCTGTGATTACGTTGAGAAATAATGTAACAATCCCAATAACAAAGAACCAAAGACTGAGCCTAGGTATAAGCTTGAAGAGTATCACAAGGAAGCCAATAATGGATCTGCTTTGAAAAAATGAGGACTAGGCAGTCGCAAAAACAAATAAAAATAAAAGAATGCTGAATATAGATGTGCAAAAATAACTTCTAATACCTAGGTGAGTAACTGCCAATATTTTATTTGTGGAAGCTCTTGAACCTGAATTTAAACATTTATTATGCAACATCTAATTAAGGGTATTGGTATGTAATGAGACAAACCTATTAGTGGAAGAGAACAGAATGAAATACAATTTTTTCCCCTGAAACGTGTTCTATTGCATTTAGCAGAACAAACCTAGATGTTAACCACTTGGTCAGACAACTGCTGTGACCAAAATTATAATGTGTAATCACCATTAATGTATATTGACCTCTTTCACAGTTTCAACATTTTAATGTATATGGACCTCTTTCACAGTTTCCACATTTTTAGATATCACAAGTACCTTTTAAAAGCCATACACATATGTAAGTCAGTAATATCCATTCCACAATAGAATAAAAAGGATCAAAGCTTCTTAACTTGCAAGTTGCTGCACCTAGTGATTGGGCTCAGTTCATCCGAACATATTGAAAAAAGAAACCTTTAATGGTTCATGAAGTGCAAACTCATGATATCAAAGACTTCTATTCCCTATAGGTAAGTTCTTTGGCTTTGTTTCTGCGACATGAAAGATTTTCAATGGAGACACACTGCACATTTTGAAGACAGTTTGGTTTAAAGACTTGATTAAAATATCTAGAATTACTTAATCTTCATTTGATGCTACCTTTCAAGAGGATCTTGTGGGCTAACACACGGTTGCTCTACGGTTATCAGAAGAAATACCATTAACTCGGGCAAATCAAATCCATCAGCTCTATGAAGTATACAGACCTCCAAACATTGATACACAGAATGTTATGCTGAATTTTACTGAGCTGTTCCACATGATGAAACACAAACAGAATGACACAGAGATGTGTAATTTGGATAGTAGTCATGTAAATCATTATACAGAATAAAAAGTTTTATTTCTTAATTATCTTTAATTGAGTAGTCATTGCTTAACAAATATGTACTGTGAGATGCTTTGAATAACTATGTATAAATTTAGAAGATTTACAATACACATTGCCCACAGTTTATTACCAAAATATAATTTATTTTATGGTGAAACAGAACATCAATATTTTTTTCAATTTTTTTTTAAAGTGAATTTATAAATAGAACCTAATATTAATCAACAAAAATATTGCTGCTGTTTGCTCAAAAACATTATTAAATATCACAACATTAAGTATTAAATGTTAAGAGCAATGTGCAATTATTGTACCATAGAAATACTTTTATAGTTTCCCTGAAAAGCTATGAAAACACCTCTTGTTTTCTATTATGGTGGAATACACGTAAACTACCTTGATGCCAAGCTAAATATCAAAACCATGAATGAGCCCTTTTCATTGGAGCATCCTGATGAAAGTGCCAGTTATATTTTCTAGTACAAGTACTTCAAGGAAAACTATGGATTCAATTTTAGTAGAGACCAAAATCAATGTGATGAAAGTGTGAAGAACTTAATATAAGAATGAAATATTCTTCTTTGAATAAAAGAACCAAAATAGCTGCTCTGGATGAATTACATGTTCATAAGAAATATGACAAAAAATTTCATCCAAAAACAAATGAGCTTCAACTTTTCTCTCCCAAGGGTGTTTATGACTAGTTGTGGGCTAAATGCAAAATCTGCACTAACCTCACATAGCAGTGCGGGAAATATTTTATTATCAGTAACCCTGGGCATGTACGTTTTAAGTACATAACCTCAAAACAAGAAAAGCTGAGATTTATCTACACCATAACGATCAAGCTCATAGTTTGTCTTTGGCAGTGATTACTGGCAGTTTGGAGAGAGCGAATTGTTTCTTCTAAGGGTACACATGTACCTCCCATGTGATAAGGACTTCAAAATCAAAAAATTACACATAAGTTCAACAAAGTCTATATCCCAGATGAATATACCAGATTGATTACACAATCAAGAAAAACATGTATTTTACTGTATCACTAGTAAAGAAATATACATCCCATTATAAACAAAGTTGGCCACAATAAAATAGAATGTACTAGCTATTGAGTCATAAGATAAAAGAATCAAGAGAAAAGTAATACATTTTTTGAAATCTGCTAATTTTTACAATTTGTTTATTCTGGGAACTCCAGGAACCATGATTACACAGACATACATTCAGGAATTCTTAAGATCAGAAGTTTAAATGTTTTGAAAAAATATGATTTTAGCTGAAAACGAAGTAAGTAAAACAGAAATGCCAATATCAATATATATCAAAAGCATATATAATAAATAATCCTATTAATACAAATAGCTGGAAGAAATTTGCAAAATTATGTATGAACCATATAAGCCTGACATCATAGCAGCCATTGCCCTTCTAAATAACTCTGATGCAAGTTTGTGGAAGCAATATAACTAATAATACTCGGTATAATTGTGCTGTAATAGCCTACATTCAACTATTTTGGGTAGAACTACCATATGTAGAATAGTTCAGGCAGAACCAAGAGCATTTTTCTCATGATGTTTGCAAGTTTCATCCCTGAATACACACACTATAGTGACCATTAGATTTGTATTAAGGCACATTTACACATATAGAAATATCTTACAGAATAGCTATGAAAATATCAGCATTCAACAATGCTTTTGTTTTTCACAATTTTATTTATTATTTTGCAGAAAAGCTGACACACATTTCAAAAGATTCCATAATTTGCAGTTGCCATATTAAAGCTGGGATGAAAGAAAACAGTTTCCGAAAAATTCCAAAAAATATACAGTTTCTTCCTGCAGAATCCAAGAAAAGGAAACCTGAATAAGGTTAGTAGGTCCAATTTTTATGCTTAGCCTTCGCTATACTCACCGCTTCCATAAAGGTATTGCTTTTGGATTTCCATCCGTAAGACTATTATTCTCAAATTATGAGATTCTGGAATTACAAGTTTAATACAATATTGTGTATCACAGCTAATCTCCAATTACAAAAGCAAACCTAACCTAACATAATGTAACTAACCTTATGGCAAGCGTGTGTTATTTGTTTCCACTGATGTCTCCTAGCCTATGCAACTACTGGGGGCTACCCAAGCATAAATACAACACAAGATACAACTATCACACATCTTTTTATTACACATTGGACTGATTAGTCACAATTACAAAATCACCCCATTCATTTAATTTACTTCTGTCTTCGGTTTGTTTCTGTCTCTCTTTCTGTTTTTTAAGGTAAGTTAATTGAGCTGAGTGTAGTTATAGTATTGCCAAACTTAGAATACTTTAAATTATGCATTGTGTGGCCTGTTTTTACAATACTCAGAATAACTTATGCATTGTGTGGCTTGTTTTCCTAATTTATTTACACTTCTCTTTAATACCAGACAAACAAGAAAATACAAAGCCCAGTGCTAACTTGCTATAAAATATTATTAACTAGCTGACCCGGCAAACTTTCTTCCGCCTTAGAAGCAATAAATGAGCAGATTTTGGATTTTATTAACTTCAATTTTTTATTAGGATAACAAGTATTTTAATGATTATTTATTGGCCGTGTATTTTGGTGCATGGGTTTCACTCTTCAGTGAAGCACCTTATGATAGACGACATTTCTTGTTTTATTATCAGGTGCAAGAACAAATAACGCAGATGGTCTTCCAACCCGTGAACATGCCACTATAATTGACCATGGGAAAAACGTGGATTTTCTAGATTTAGACCACAAATTTTCAAGGATTGGCCTTGTGATTTGTTAATGGTCATGGCGAATGCAAGACGGATCGGAAATTGAAGTCATTTAAACTCAAACGGCAAATCGCTTGGGATCATTGGGATCCTCGGAATGAGAACTTCCTCACCTTCAAATTTTCCTTTGAGTATCGCTGTATAAATCACATTGTTCATCAATTTACTTACCACCAAACGCCTTTCGTTGCACAGTTTTGGTTGGTTTATGTTTCGAAGCATGATTACTATGGAGCCAACCTTTAGTTGTAAATTGTGCAGTGGTAAGCCAGGCACATCCAAGGAGTTTAAAAATTTAATTGGATAGTTGCTCTTCACGTGCAATTTCATTCGCAATGTTTTCAATCCTTTGCTGGGAAAGATTTTATCGTCTTGATCGCGGCATTGTTAATGATAATATCGGCACAATAAGCTAACAGAAACTCAAAACAAACACCACAGACAACAATGCATTTTTCTGTCTGTTGCGTTTTGCTATACCACGTTTTATGTCACGTCCCAAGGAAATGGGATAAAAAGTATCCTATGTCCGTCTCCTGCTTCTCAGCTACCTCCCCAACGATTTTCAGCCAAATCGGTTCAGCCGTTCTTGAGTTATAAATAGTGTAACTAACATGACTTTCTTTTATATATATATATAAAATCGTAGTACCACACATTTTGCTCTTACAAAATATCCAATAAGTCCTTTTATTCTGTAATGTAATTTATGAATTATCACAGGTTTCTTTACATAAATTACAAAAGTTTTCTGTGAAGTTGTATTCCTGAGCAATATATGGTATGTTTCAAATGAAGTTTTGAATTTAGCATTGAATTTTATGGTCTATATCATTGCCATGTTTTAGTGTATATCATACTGAAGTGATATAAGTCGTGATAGATGAAAGAAGTATACTAGACGCAGGCAGAACCCATGCCACTCTTGCTTGTTACTTGTAGAGTGTGCCAATGAGAATCTTGAGTTTCAGGAACTAGTGCTCACGAGCGAGGCAACTCGAGTGTTCTTGTAAATACAGGTGAAATAGGTAACATATGATCTGTAGCATTAACTAGCTATGTAATAATTAGGACCCAGATTTTTAGGTTTTAACTTATTTCTTCCCTTTGTAAGGAAGAAAGAAAGTTTCCGAGTACTTTTATGTTTCAGACCATTTGAGTGCTAATGTGTGAATCTTGTTCAACCTAAAAAAACGCTAAATGGGACATCAAGACCTAAAACTTTCTAGACTTAAGTTTCTTTTGTTTGTTTTTTTTTTTAACCTCAGTAGAAAATATAAACATTTTTTCCTTCAGATCATTTGAATTACAATTTTTGTTTAACAATTCATTTAGTTTAGTTTTTAGTCTGCATGTGGGGTTAGCCAGAGAAAGAACTTATCACAATTTTTATCTTGGTATAGAAACAGTGTGTATTAAATATGCACCAATGACAACTTGCGATTTGAAAGATCTTTTTCTGCCTATAGGAATATTTTAAAAAACAACAGAAAATTTGGAAATATTGCTGATTGTATACAGCAACAGTGCTGAAATGTGAAGTTTGTTTTATGTAAGTGCTACATATTAAAAATACATGCTAAATTTTTTAGTTAAAATATTATAGCACGAGCAATAAATTGGCTTAAATTACAGTGCATATTAATAGTATGCTTCTGTGAAGTAAAATAGTTTTTATATTTTTATCGGCTCTAAGTTATAAACAGCATTTGTCAACTTCATTAAATAGGTAGGGAAATTGTTTAAAAACCTAAAGAGGCCAATAAAAGATAATAAAAGGCTAAAAATGTATTCATAAAAAGCTAAAAATCTCTGCCCTAGTAATGACACAAAATGATTCATTGTTTAACAATACATTTATCCAAACGTGTTCACTGTGAATGATTTGAATCATGATATTAATCGTTAATGACATACCTATACATTGTGTTGCTATGTATAAACCGTTCAATTTACATCTGAAAATAGAATTACTTCTTGGAACATAAACATCTTAGGAGTAATAAAATATATACACATTTATTTGTAATAAAAGTGAAGACCACGTACACATCTGCAGATTCTGTGATACCTCATTTCATTTTTAACCCTTTCCCTAGTGTGGGTTATTTGAATGTCATCCTTACACTGTAGGCTGTTTAATCTTAAGTCATTTAAACAGTTGACATTAACTTACAGGACTGATTATGTGAGTTCCTGCACATTTCACAGCAGTCTTGCTATTAAAGATTTGAGACTCTCGCATGCTCGTTGGTCAAGCTCAAAGTATTCAGCTGTATCCACTGGCTGCCAGAGGCATGCTTAGCAGCACCAAGAAACAAGCGAAATTGAAAGCTGACTTGACTGGCTCTAAATTATACTTTCCAATCTTATTATTAACAGCTTAATATAACATGTCAGTACACCATTTATGTGATTAAAAGAAAACTCTGAAAGCTGGCTTTTTATATGCCTGAAGATTTCTCTCAGGAAAATACATCTACAGCAGTTTCAAGCTTTATATTTTAGTTTCTGAGACAGAACTTCATTTGAATAAAACTGTATAATATGGTTTCATTCTTAATCAAATTCTTAATTTCACAGTCACACCATCTCATCCCTGCTGTTCATGGAGGGCATTGTTCTAAACTGATAGAATATTACTTAACTCATCAATTGTGGCAGAGTTGGAGTTTTATATTATTGATTTTGAATTTTCTGGTAAGGAAGTTTGATTTTAGAGAAGATATATACTTCCTCATATTTCATTATATTTTAGAAAGAATACTATTTTTCTAGTAGTTTATTACCTATCTTTATTTTTCCTACTTTTACCTATTGCCAAGAATTTATCACTTTCTCTCCTTTCTGGATTATGGAAATAAGAGTTTGGACAGTGCAACACTTTTACAAAAGCCATATGTAGTAGGAGCAATCAAATCTTTAATAATTAATTATCACAGATAAAAGGTAAATGTATGGAAAGAAGAGTGCATCATATGTGAAATCCAAATTTTATTTGCATAACCCTATCTCATATAATGACTTTCTTATTTAATTAATGAAAATAGGTTTTATTAATTGAAGCATTGACATAGAAAATGTCACAAAAAGTGAATTTTACAGGGAAAAAAAAACAAAAAAAACAAGTTTGCCAAAATTGTGAAGCAGATATTATTCACAAACTTGTGAAAAATCAAGGATTAATACATTTATCACAAACACACACAACTGGGCTACTTCTATGTTTCAGGCGAAAATTGTGAAATAAATCTTGTCATGAAAAATCACTGTATACCTATTTGTCTGTTTATACACAAATCAAGCATAGATTTTATGATACAATTCACAATCTTTTACAGCCAAACAGGCCAACATGTTTATGAAGTCCTTTTTCTGTTGTTCACTAATGGTTGGAATCCTCCCAATTGGTTGTAAAGACGGCATATTTGTGATCACATGAAGGAACTTCCCTCTTATGAGGATTCTAACTCAATGAATGCTCGCTTTGTCTTGATTGATGGAAATTTGTGTTTTGAAATCTTTATCCAGCGGACAATATTAATCTTGAGGGGTGTAGTGTTTAAATATGTTGCATTCCATTGCAAAGTCATAAAAATCTCCAGGTGTCATGATTACTTAACATGGTTTAAAATATTTAGCATCTCTAATCATTTCCGCAACTTCTTCTGGTACCATTGCTCTGCACACTTTCTTCCTCTTCTCAATAATTCCAAAATCCCTGTCACATACCATATATGAGTGACGAGGTACCAAAAATTAATATTGTCAAAATAAGCACCATTAGAATCATCTGGTTCTTGTTTTGGCCTGCACAGTTATCACACTATAGTTGCAAATGTCTTTTTTATGTGATACAAGATGTCATTACTTTCAGAAAACATTACCTACCCGACCAGCTATTCCTTTATGCCACAGACTTGATATCTATCTCTTAATACAAGATCATCATTGATAAGTAAACTCTGTTGTTTAATCTACACAATGTTTATCAACCCAAAGAGAAAATTAGCTTGATTGTCTGTCTGGTGTCTGCTTCCAAAAGTCTCTGTGATGCTTACATACCTCAGCTTCAGTAAAGTCGTAGCAATTGCAGTGGCATTTACAAGTAGTCTGAGCAAAGAAAATATCCAGATAAAACACAGAACCTATTTATGACAATAAAGAGCAGAACTATGAATGCCATATCAAGATGCAGGCAATAAAGGCTTACCATTTTGAAGGAATAGGCTTCAGAGGCATTCTGGTGACACTAATATCACTATGAGGAATCATAATAGTTGTAAACAAGGTTTACATGCCATTGACAGTCTACAAGAGGCAAAGTTTATACATAAGCCCACCAGAGGACAGGTTGATTTACTACATTCTCCACGGAATGCTTCAATGACTTACCACAAGTTGTAGCAACTAACATATTCCACCAATACACTTGTAACCTTTTCCATGCCATTGGCATGTGCATTTATTACCTTCTCCATATAAAAAAATCTGTGTTCCACTCACATGACTTTCTTTACATTTCATAACAAATTATTGTTAATAAGCTTATTCTTCTATCCACTTAATGCTAATTGAGATAAGCACTAGCTAAAACAGTCTTATTACTTAGTTCCCTATAAGTAGAAGGGAAATAAGGGAATACACTAGGCTAAACCGAGACACATGTTTTAAAATGTGGTTGCTATGGAATTGAAATCAGTTTCTTTGCATGGCCAGGAGCTGACAAGTTGTATGAGAAAATTATAAGTATTTTAAAACCAAATAACAAGGAATATCTCGAAAACAGTCAACTCCAGGAAAAAAAAGTATGACAAATTGTGTGTTTTAAGCAAAGACTTTTGAAATTATTTTACCTAGACTAACCACTGGCGCTGGTGTGCTGTCGCTAATTGAAACCTCTCGTGCATAGGCAGGTGGAGGGTAAATGTGCTTTTTGCCATACGTTCAGAACGCTTAAAAGGCCTTAAAAGTGAGGTGGTTTAAGGGTATTAGGGTTTAATAATTAACATGTGCACTTCTATGCTGCATAACTATACCAACCACCAGAAAAATGATTCCATCGGTAAGAATCAATTGAAACATTTGTGTTCCAAATTGATTCTTATTTATTCTTACGAGTTTCCTCGGTCACTAAGCGAATGATAACACTAATCAACACACAAAATTGTGTAGGCAAGCGGAATATTGAATTACACTAAGTCTGATGTGCTGTTTACGAAAATATGTTCCGATTTTTCCAATCACGCATGGTTTCGTAATTTTTGGGTGATCTCATATAACCATTAAATACTCAGCGAGCTTAGATTTTCATGCATTATACATCTTCCCCAGATCTGTATCTGGCCTGGATGCTACCGCCTTATCGCTTGTTTGTTTGTATTAGGTAGAAGAGAGGGTTCTGTTGCCTGATAATGAAAAGAAAGTCACAGTTTGTAAGCTGCCGTGAGTCAAGCAGTGAGACAGTATGAAGAAACAGAGACATGGCGTGAACCAACTTATCATGGAGGTGATTGTTACTTTTGCTTAACAAATGTAACAGGATTTTCTTCAAAAAACAAAGAAGCATTAAATACCTCTCTTCGGCTGTAAGACCAATCCCACATGGAGATGATCTACCTATCCCTGTTCCGCCTTCTACATGGCAAGAACTATCTGAATCAGACAGATCCTCATCTGATGAAGCAATACAACCATCTACATCCAAGGATGCTGCTTATGTTCCAGAAGAAGCAGAAAAGCCACACTTAATTACACAGGTGGAACTCAACGATCTGGTACGTGATTTATATCTACCCAAGCAGTTAGCCAAACTCCTCGGATCTCGTCTTCAACAATGGAAGCTGTTAGATAAAGATGCTAGGGTGACAGTGTTCAGGAACACAAGTAGCATTTTTTTTGCAGTATTTCATAACCACAGATAGTGGTGTCTATGTATGCAGTGATGTGAGTGGATTAATGTTGAAATTAGGTATTACACATAATGCTGAAGAGTGGCGCCTATTTATTGACAGTTCTAAAATAAGTTTGAAGCCTGTGTTACTACACGATGGCAATGAGCTTCCCTCTGTACCTGTGGCAATGAAAGAAACTTGCAGAACTATGTGCCACATTCTTCAAGCCATAAAATACGAAGATCACTGCTGGTGTATTTGCGGGGACCTTACAGTGATTGGTCTTTTAATGGGATTGCAAAGCTGATTTACCAAATTTCCATGTTTCCTCTGCCTATGGGACAGTTGTGATACGGAAAGGCACTATAAAGTTAAGTAGTGGATAGGAAGAGACAAATTCATTCCTGGGCAACAAAATGTTAAATTTAAACCATTGGTTGACCCACAGAAGGTGTTTCTTCCAACTTTACACATTAAATTAGGGCTGATGAAGAACTTTGTGAAGGCCATGGACAACGGTGAAGGTTTCAAACATCTTAGAACTGTTTTCCCTGGTTTGAGCGATGCCAAATTAAAAGAAGGAGACCTCAAATCAGAAAAGTTATCAGTAACAAAAATTTTGATACAAATTTAAATGCAAAGGAACTTGCAGCATGGAGGTCATTTAAAGGTGTTGTTCACGGCTTAATTGGTAACCAAAAAGATGCAAACTATAAACAGCTGGTACAGAATCTTCTTCTAACATATCAGAAATTACGGTATAGGATGTCTCTTAAAATTAACTTCCTACATTCCCCATTTGGATTTTTTCCGGAAAATTTAGGTTCATTAAGTGATGAACAAGCTGAATGTTTTCACCAAGACATCTTGCAAACGGAAAAGTGTTATAAAGGCAGATGGGATGCATCAATGATGAGTGACTACTGCTGGTTTCTAATAAGAGAGGATATGACAACACACAGAAGGAAAAGTCTGAAGTGATCATTCCCTTCAACCACATAAATGTGAGTAGCCATTTTAATCAACATATTTTCTACTAAAATAAATAACCATATTAACAGAATTTGAGAGCTTTTCACAATTTCTTTATTAGAATACACATTCTTGGAACTGTTGAGTTAATTTTGATTTACAATTTATCATAATAGGAATTGCTAATGATCTGAGGGTGACACAGAAAAACTGAATGCAGTTTTGAATTCAAGGGTTCAAATTCATTAAGATTCAGCTTCTTTCATTTCTGCACATTTTTTAGAGTTCAAATTTGTTTAGTAGTGTAATTTATTTTAAGTTCCCAATACATAAACCAGAATTACTGAGAAGTCATCAGCTGCTCTGAAACGTAACAAAATTGTGTCATCAAAATATCACAGACTGTACCCAGTGCATTTTGCAAAAAATTGTTTCCATGAGAATAAAGGCAATATGATGCTACACAGTTCCTTCAGTATTTAGTTTCGCTTCTCATCTGACAAAGGTGATGAGAATGCTAATTTCATTCTTATAACTATTTTGTTTATGTTTCATTAGCATTAGAAGGCAGCGCTGAAATATTAGATTCAAATTATAATTTGTCCTAAATTAAAAAAAAATTACCCGAAATCTCGATTAAGTAATTTTTCAAAGCTGTAATTTCAAAATGAAACAACCCCACAGGGTGCAAAAGGGAACTTTGCAAAAGTGTTAGAACATAAAGAATATCAACAATTGAATCTAATTTTAGATTTGTTTATAAATTATTTCAGGAAGCATAGACCATGTTCTCTTGTGGTGCACATATTAACATACCTATCTTTTCTAATTCAAATTTACCACAAATACTGATAGAAAATGTTTACTTAACATCTTGAATATAATTTACTGAAGAGGAATAATTTTACGTTTATTTTATTTTATACTGTACATACCATTTCTGAAAATTGGGTATCGCATAGGTTTTTTTCTTTCCTGCTAAATCATTTTATTTATTTACATATGACCTTAAATAATATTGTCATATTACCACTTAGACCTTCTATAACGACTGCTTAAATTGTTGAGGTTACATTAAAACTGTACTTCTCGATTAACTTAACACACATTCAGTATTGGATTCATATTCCAGGCTCCTGAGGGTGGGGAGTAACAATAGCTTCATAAGGCTAGAATCGAATCCAGCATACTTTTCATGTTTAATTCAGCATTTTGTCCACTTTACTGCAGAGACACTCTTAACAAGCCCTCTTTATAATTCTTGATCAGGACTTTAAAGTAAAAAGCAGAAAGTATACATGGAATCACTGAGAAGAAACTGTGAAAATGGAATTAAAGCTGAATTATGCTTTTGTAAAACAATTTAAATGCAGGTATGCAATATTCAAGCTGAATAATAATAATATTTACTTCTGTTTTGTTCAGTTGTGGGATAAAATTCCATCTAGTTTATGAAGTGATTTTATTCAACTCCCAACAGGACATTCAAGGTCTCATCCCTATGCATAGATGCTGATGATCATAAATAATGTGTTGTCGCAATTATTTCCTACTCAACAAAATTAGTTTAGTATCTTGCAGGGATGCGACACAAAGATTTTGGGAAAAATCCCCCCACCCTAAACCGCCCTTTCCATGGAACTTTTTTCGAAAATTTTTAGCAATTATTTCCTACTCAACAACATCCAGAATAAAGAAGACTTCAGAGGCTATTCCCAGAAAATTCAAGATATACATTTTATTTGTCATGTAAATATCTTAAATATAACAGATTTTAATCAAAATTGCTAAGAGCCATTTTTAACAAAATCAAAATGTTCAGAGTTTTTTCCATGTAAAGGGTAGTTGAGGGTGGGGGGATTTTCTTGAAAACAGTGTCAGATCTATGGGAGATACGGTACTCAAGATTGATATTTAACGGCCTTTTTGTTTTTGAGCTATGCTGCCCACAAACACACACACATATATAATATATATACACACACCTTTCTTTAAAAAGTTTTTTTTTGGATTCAGGGGGTCCCAAAACATGTATTTCTAGTGAAGTCTCGGTATCCAATTTTTGGGTGCAATACAATACCTTCTCTATACACTATGTACATAGTACAGGTAGAGAAAGTAATGAAGTGTGTATTTTTTTTTTTTTTTTTACTTAGTACCTCTCCCATGCCAATGCTACAATTGCCAGTAATAGCCAATAAGTGATGTTAAATCACAGTGAAGTGAGTTCATAAGGTACTATTAAACATTTAGCACTGAAAATTTCACAAGCTTATCTATTTGAGTAAGGATAAAAGTAATTGCATTCCAAACTTGTAAAATTTGTAAGTTCTTGCATGAGCTGAGTGCCAATTATTTGGTAGTTAACCCTTTTAGTGCCAATCATGATCTAATTGAGATCTGAAAATTCTGCAAAAATGCCACGATCTAATCATGATGCCATTTTCATAAGTTTTAACTCTTTCCAGTGGGAAAGTCTGTTTACTTTCTATGTCATAGCCATAGAGAAAGATTTTCTGGAGGGTTTCAGGGTGTTATCTTCACTCCAAAACGCTAAATTAGCTCCAAATTTTATTTCTCTAGCCGATGTTTGTGTATACTGGTTGAAACATGGCATCGTCTAGCCAAAGGTTATGAACCACAGAAAAAATCAGAGCTGCAGTTCGCGATGTATTAGAAGAAAGCGAGTGATGAAAGAGTTTCTGACATTGAGTATGAGAGGAAGATATATATTCTAGCTTCAGTAATGAAAATGCATCAGATGTGAACGAACCTCATATGCATGCAAATAATCAATGTACTTATCAAAATGGATTTACGGAGGTTCCACCAGATGATGATTGCAATGTGAATCATCCATTCAGCTATGCAATAATACAAGTGCTAAATTGTGCAGTAATCCAAGTTACATTTTTATCCTATTGGGTTTTACCATTTTCACTAATAGTGGTATAATGCTTATGTGTGTGGGTTTTTGGTGATTTTTTTTTCAGTTTCACATTACGTGAATTCATTTTTTAAATTTTAAAAAATAAAACACCAAACCGAAACAGGATGGTGTTTTAGTAAAGAAATATCTATGCTTAAATTTAATTTGCCTGAACTTTCTGTGCAGTAAGCTTCTGTATGCCTAATTATTGATTATTTTGGGATTTTTAATTTTATTTTTAAGTTTTTCTTCTGTATTTAATTTTTTAGAAGTAATGATAAGAATTCTCATCCATATAATGCATATTATGCAATAAACAAAGGGGTTTGCTACATACAAAAAAAATATTAAGCTATGTCATTTGGTGCTCATTTTACTATTAATAATTTAAAACCCTGCATTCTCCTCTAAAATTGCTTGGCACTTTTCAGATAGTATTTTGCTATAATGGCTGGCACTAAAAGAGTTAATGCTAGTAATAGATTCAGATTAACAAATTTACCTACAATAAATTCCCAGATTCTATAAGGCAGGAAAATTTCCCACCAAATATAAACTCATGTTGACATTGCACAATATTTTTGGCTTTCTAAAGTAACAAAATTGTAAATTTGCAGGACTTTCTTTTACTTTGGAGATTATTTTACATTATAAGATGATACATTTTCACTAATAATGTATTCAAACACAGACAAATCATTGTTTCACTTCCCTCAGTATGGAATTGATGTTGTATGCCATGAGTTAGCATAATCAAATGCATGAAGCAAAACAAACACACTTCTTTGAAAAATTATATCCATATTTTCAAGTCTTATAGGATGATCAAATATTAAATAGTATACTTTTATAGAATAAGTCTTATTAATAATAAAATGTGATAATATACATAATTTATGTTTTATTTTATTTCATAAAATCATTAACATAACTAGGAGGTTTAAATACAGAGGAATGTCCAATGTAAGGAATACAAAACAACGGTTGGCAAATAATCTTGGAATGGGAAGAAACTAAAGTAATGAGAGCAAAACATTTGTGATTGAGAAATAGGTTAATTTACTAATAGAGACAAGAAGGTTGGTGAATATGATAGATAAGCAAAAAGAGTTTAGGGATTATCTGGGCAACACTGTAAGGAAATAGTTAAAGAAAGTGAACAAAAATGGGGAAGTGCTAGAAACATAATTTAATATGGATAGAGCGAGGTAATTTCTAGATTTAAGTTGGCCTGATAGTTGAATAATCACAAGGGTCAGGCAACTTGGTTACAAATCAACTTAAGAGAAGTCACTAATATTTAGTACTGCTGCACTTATTTGTATGGTTAAGTGATTGTAAAATAGTATTATAGCAACTTTTTGTTTTATTAAATAGAAATAAATTAAGTTAAATTCAACATAATTGATTATTTCAGTTGGTTCAATATCATATACTTTTAAATCAGAAAATGTAATTCATACATGGAATTTGGCATATATGGATACCGATATTTTTAAGTGGCTACCAGCAAACAGGTAATGTTAATATTCCTTCATTTCTTTATCCAGTTCTCACAAGCTTGCACAGATGAATTAATGCAACTTTGGTGGCACAGATTAATCTATGATTGGTAGGTCAATAATGCAGAAAAATTCAAATGATTATATATTCTCATTTGTCATACCATTTCATGACTATTCCCACAAAATAAAACAGAAACGCATGCAAGCACGTGCAAACATGCACTCTCTCACTCTCACTCTCTCTCTCTCTCTCTCTCCACCACACCCCACACACTCACACACACATCCATCCACAATTTGCAGTATAACACAGCAGAAACTTGTATGAATATTTCTGGAACAGTTCCTCTGTTTAATTTACACATTCCTCATATGACATCCTAATTTGGAAATCTAGAATATATTACATAATTCTCAACAAATATTAGATTCAATAAGTTCCATTTAGGAACTAGCAGTAACAAAAACTTAACACATTTAGGTAATTACATAAATTAAAAATAACTTATTTTACAGATTATGCGAGATGCAGCAGGAAGAGAGGATGATGAGACAATGGACCAGAGGGACAAGCATCCAATATACAATTTGCAATATAAATATTATTGAAGATAGAAAATATTTTCCTAAAGCTGGAAATATTACAGGTAATGTTGGATATTACTAGATGAATTATTGCAATGATGTAGTGAATATTGTACTAATGGATGAATAAATGCAGCTACAAACATTTTCCAGTATTTGGAATATTTATTGATTTTGACAAGTTTTGTTTCAGGAAAAACAGTAATGGGAAACTATTAATCCGTTTTAATGGTCACCATATTTTCACAGGTTTGTGACTACTTCATCCACATATAACTCCCAGTATGTCTGGAGGACCACACTTGCCAATGGTCACTCACCTTGGAACTAGCAGTGGAATTTTAATAAATCCACCAACCTTAATCCACATTCATTATTATGATATCCTTATGTGCAATGAGAAGTGTGACAAAATGTAAAACATATGCTTTTCTTGATAACACTAAATAAGGCATGTTTCAATGACAATTTAGCTTGACTTATTAAAGTGCCAATGCAATGGCCGAGATTAGGCAATTTCAATCAATTGTGGTTATTTGACTGGAGCGATATTGTCCAAACCCCGTATCACAGCTGATGTTCATTTCTTTGAAATCTTGTCTCACCTAATATTTGTTTGTTTAATCTTCTGTCTTAGTTATTGGTAACAAAATGACAATCCAGTCAGCTGTGACATGGCGTCATGGCAGAAAGTTTGGAATGGTTTGGTCAGGCGACCACACAAGAAATAAACAAATCATTAATGAAGCCAGGCCCATACTAATATATGGAAACGGTTAATGCAGTCTTGCTTAGAAAGAGGTTACAAGCTTTTATGTGAGACTCCAATAAAGAAATAAATACCATTTTACAAGATTGGGCAATCAATATGAGAAAAATGAATGGAGATGACTACAGCTATCAATATTCGTACATTGGGCATAGGCATAGCTAGCATATAATTCAGGAGGCAGTGAAGGAAGGAAGGAAGGAAGGAAGGAAGGAAGGAAGGAAGGAAGAAAGAAAGAAAGAAAGGAAGGAAGGAAGAAAAATAAACATGGTCGAATGCATCATCTACCATTTGAGAACTAATGTAAGTACTACAGTCATAACCCAATAAAATATTCCTGTATGTTATAAATTATTAATAGTCTATTTTGCTGAATTGTCTTATCAAATGCAACTCATGTTTTTCATCTCTTAGGACAATTCACTCCCATTGCTTCACTCCAGCTGCAAATTATCGACAAGATGAAAACACTCGTGGTATTGCTTATGATAATACTGTATGCAACTACTGAGTGTGTTTTAACCAATAGTTACTATAAAAAGTATTCATTTAGCAAGAAATTAAAATGTATAGCCTTCACTGTTGTATACCCTTCCAAATATGGTAAATGTACAGTTGTCTGCACAATTACAGTCAATGAAGAAAAGTAAGAAGCGTGGAATTCCATTCCTTAGTTGTTTTCAGAAGTGTGCATCCTTTTCTTATTAATTATAATTTACATGCTCTTAGGGAGGGTTGGGAGGGAGGGAGACACACTTTATTGCACCTGACAACTGTTTGTAAAATCAAATGTTTTCCTTAAGTAACAAATACTTTTTCTCTTACATTGTATTCTTAATTGGTTGCATTTGTGATTGAAAACAATGTTCCAAGTATAGTTATGGTGATTTAGAGATGGATGTGTCAAAATGTGTAGGATTGCATTCAGGTGTATTCTCTGATGAAGCAATGGTTTAAGCGGACATGGATGCAAGAGGCATACAAGTTGTTTTCTATATCATTATTGAAACGTGTAGGGGTGTTATGATACCCGATATGTCCACAGCGCCCTGTTTTAACAAGCATTTCAGAAGCCCTGTCAAAAGTCCCATAAGTGTAATGTTATTTACACCTGCTTTTTATGAATCCTACATTAACGAAAAGATTTTTCTCAAATTTTCAGTCATGCAGCTTCTTTCGTATAGTTAGTGCACTAAGATTTTCAATATGGAGTTAGTGCCATCTCCGCTATAATGGGCAACATTATGCATGCCTTTTTGGATGCTTTCAAGTTCTTTAACCTCCATGCATCACTTTGTGTTCTGCTTTAGTTCACATTATGTAAATTGCACAAGTTGGCAACTCTGCAGTAACACCTGTTAACTTCTATATCTCTGTAACTTAAGAGTTTTTTTGATTTCTGTTTTCATTTTAAAGATCATTGGGTGACATGTTAACAGTGATTTATATATATTTCTCATTTGAAGAAATGGCTGCTAAAAAGAATTTTATCATTCATGACAAGATTACAATAATTCAAGTTGTGGTGAATAGCAAAACAATTTCTTTTACTGATATGGCAAAGAAATATAATTTGGTTCTTTCTACATTGCATAGGGTACTTAAACAGAAAGATGCTATTCTGGCTGCAGATGAACAGTTGGATCTGTGATGAAAATGAATTTTCATAGCTCTACATTTGAAGAAATCAAAAAAATTTAATAAAGTAGTTTAAAGCCAGAAGAAGTGACAATATTCCTATTGACAGAAACATCCTTAAAGAAAAGGCTCGCCAAACAGCACTAACTTTACACATGCACAAACGGTATGCTTCAAATAGTTGGCTTGATCATTTCAAGAAGTGGCATAACCTTTCATGGCTTGTGTGGTGAAAGTGCAGGAGCTAAAAGCAACTCCACTAAGCTTTGGAAGAAATAAACCTTGCCTAATCTCCTTTGTGGCTAAAATGTAAAGGCCATTTTTAATGCAGATGAAATGCGAGTATTCAACTTGCTATGCAACAAGATTTATGCACCGAGTTTTGATCAAATTGAGTCACCTTTTTCACTTTTAACTCCATTCATAGAGCTGAAGATAAGTTAGAGGTATCCTAAAACCAACCAGGGTGTGCAGGTGTAGTTAAGGGTGTAAACAGATGATTCAGTTGTATCAAAACTCAATATACAAATATCTCCTATTATTTTATATAAGACTTATGCAGTTTGTGGTGAAAAATTTCATGACAAAAAGTAAAAAAGCAAAGAAAGGTTCACAGCTCTGCTGCACCTAAGTAGTAACAGAACTGAAAGGTTACCTCTGCTAATCAAAGGAAAATAAAAAAACTGAGGTGTTTCAAAAACCTTTGTACACTTCTGTGTAAATACAATTTCCAGCCAAGTTCATGGATGACTTCGGAAATGTTTATTAAGTATCTCTGAAGCCTGGAAACCAAAATGAGATCTCTGGGAAGAAAGATTACTGTGATGTTAGACAGATATGCATCTCATTCATCAGAGACACATTCTGATGAAGCACAATGGTTATCTTTTTTTACCAGCAAACTACACCAGCCCTCTGCAGCCTTTAGACCTGGGAATTATTCATTCTGTTAAAGCAAAGTACAGGAATGCCCTGATGCAACAAGCTATTTCTTCCTTAGAAAGAAAGCAAGATATGCATTTGAATATACTTCAAGCCATGCATATATTTAGTGGCTGCATGGCTGTTACTTATATCAGGCACCATACAGCATTGCTATGGGAAAGCTGAGTTTGATTTTTGCACTGAAGTCGTCAACAAGGACAGTGATACCAAAGAAATTTGTATGCAGGAAAGTGGGAAATGCTAGAGGGGCACAAGTGTAACCTCCGAAGATTTTAAGTTATGATGACTGTTCTAACTTCAAAAGCATCTGTGAACATTGTTGAATGAAACAATGGACCAGAAGCTGAGGAATCAGCAGTACCAACATTTGCAGCAGCAGTGGAAGGACTGGATGTTATGAGAAGCACCTATGGTCCTTCCCTATTGATGAAATGCTACTCAATGGCATTAATCACAATGACCAGAAGATTTAAAGTGCCAGATACTGGGGTATGAGAAAGCAGACTACTCCGCTGGATTTCTTTAAGAAAATGAAGGTTAGTAACTATATTGTCTTGTTTCTTTACTAGGCAATACTGAAAAATCAGCCTGCATTCACATCTAATGATAATGTGTAAATCTATATCCACTTTAATTTAATTTTTTGCAGATTAATCACAAATGGATGACCATGAAGCACCTACATTTTGTTCATTGTATCTTTAAATTCCCTTCTTTGTATTACATGTGCACATAATGGTTTAAAATTTCTAAAATTTTTAAAGTTTTGCTACTAAAATAGTTAAAAACACAAATTGCATTTTATTTCTGGTAATTGAATGCTCAACCTTATGCTAACCCCCTTTTAAGGAGCAAATTTTAATACTCCCTGAGATTTATTAAATAGGGGTTTTACTGTATACTCAAGGATTGTTTGCAGTAGAACTGATGGAGGAAGCAAATAAAGACATGCAAAGTAAGTCAGTCATAGCATCTCTATAATGTTCCATCTTCAAGCTTGTTACTACACAATCATTTTGTTGTTTTTCCTGCACTGTGTTTCTATTCATTGAGTCAAGTGCCTAAAATTGAAATACTCTATTATACATCTTTAACTTATTTTGAACGTTATTGTAGATTGATATTTAAAATATTTTATAATTTGACTACAGGTGTTTGAGCTCCAGTCTGTTAAAAGACTAAATTTTTATGCGCTGGTAATTCAATCCTGACTTCAATCTTTATATTTCTGACAGAATTATTAACTAATCACTATTGCCACCAGTGGTGATTATTTCTGTTCACCACATTTTTTTAAGCAAACACTTAAAAGCTTAACTTGTATTTCAATTGAGGTCCAGTTAGAAAAGGAAAGGTAAATGTATGCTTTAGTAATTAGATAATGAAAATGAACTCTCTTTACACCAGATGCACTCCTTACATTTTATTAGGCTATGTACCAGCCTTATAACTATCCATTATAATTTGGATCAACAATGCATTTGCCACAAGAAAACTTGCACATTCTTCCACGTGGGGTCACGATTTCCTGTGTACACACTCTCCCTTCTGATGGCACTGGCTCGGTTTGTTATGCTACAAAAATAATTTCTCAGGTATATTTTTGATCTTTGAGGTTCAATAAAACAGGCTACTTATTTCCTTTCAAGTGCAAAACTATCCTTTCCTTGCACCTTTAAAATTAATGCATTATAAAATGTATAGTATCATGGCAGGTAGGGTTTCAAATCATGACTGGAAAAAAAAAAAAAAAAAAAAAAAAAAAAAAAAAAAAAAAAAAAAAAACCAACAACAACAACATATTAATTTATTTTAAATAGACTTTTGACCTATAAAAAAAGAGTTCAACATTAAAACATTACTTTTAACTCACACATTCAGAGTATCAGAGTATAGTACACTCACCGGACCAAATACTACATTTTACTGCATAGACATTTAGGTAATATGTCTTCAGATGTTACCCTAAATGTATGAAATGTGAGCTTAGTTCAGTATGAGCTCTATGCTTTCTTGTCTGTGCTGTGAGTAGTAAAATATTTACATAACATTGCTCATTTCATTTGTAGGACAAAATATACAAAAATAGTCTTTAATTACTCACAATTTGAATGTTGTAAATCACCATGTTACATTATAATTCCTAATATCTATTAGCAGTTAATAATAACCGCACTAGGACATATATAGCTATATTCCTAAAATTTTTATTTATCTAAGAGTGATAAATAATTATTCTCAAATTTTCAAAATAACATTCTTGCAAAGTAATACACAAACATAGAGAGTTCTTAGCATCCAGTTATTTAGAAATCTGACCACTTATGAGATCCATATGCCTACAGAATATGTGGAATTTTATCAAGACATTCTAGAATGCCAGTAACAAGATGCAGAATAAACTACTAAGAAACACATATTTTTTCCTGTTTGTTTTTAAATGAATAAACTCCATACAATTGAAGGTGTCAAGATTATTATACAAAACAATTGTTCAAAACTTAGTACATATTTCTTATGGTTTTTGTAGCAATTTCAGATATACATGTCATAAAATGCAGTACAAATTTATCACACTGCAAGCTTGTACAGATATTCTTCTCTTTTCTGTAAAATTATATTCACAAAGGTGCCTATTTAATACTCATCCATTCAATTAAGAAAATTATTACCAACATTTAAAACACTATGTAATAAATTGAAGGACTTTATGGGAGCTATACACTGCATTATTTAAAATATTTTATTTTTATGTTTCTCTTAGGTGCTCCAAGAAATCAGAGATGGCTTTAGTCATTTTAATTTCTGACCATCATAGATGAAACAACAGATTCATGTATAAGGTTCATCCAAACTCATTGTCGGAAAGCTCTTAGAAGATGAACTAAGAACACCTTATTGTTTTCGGGCCACTGGAAAAAGCAAAGCACTTCAGGACTGTATGAGTTGTCCCCAATCCTTTGTGTTTTCTATGAACTGTTCAGGAAAATAAAGAAAACCTATTGCTAAGGCAATTTAAGCTTTGCAGATATTTTATCCAAAGGAATCTCTAGGTCATGGTTTATACAAAACATCAAGATAATTTAAGAAAATCCACCTAATGAATGCTTTAATTTTTCTCTGAAGACAAAGAATTCATAAAGGCTATATGAACAATATAGTTACTTTCTCAAATTATGTCAGTTAAGTTTGCCACCAAGGACTGATTGCAAACATGGATAGAAGCAGTTACTACCTAGAAAACGTATAAAGATGCTGGAAGGTTTGAACACAAGTGAAGCAGCAGGTATTGCAGCTGTAGTGAATGTTTGCAATAAGAAGTGTCTCCAAAGTAGATTACTAATTTATTAGAAGCTATTTTAGCAAACTACCATATGGATAAGAAGAGTCAGACTAAAATTCACTGCCACAGCAGGGATCTGAACCACAAATCTGCCGATCTGTAGCTAGTTGCTGTACCACTGAGCTACCATGGCAACATACTGGCATGGCATTAAATTCTTCAACTGACTTGCATGTTTCCCGGTAAACCACAAGCTGATCTCAAATTATTTTGAGATGACATATCCCAATGGCAACGTAAATGTTCTAAGTACTTTAAATACTGGGCTTCAACAACCAGCTAGAGACCAGGAGATCCATGGTTCAAATACAGCAACTGGGTAAAGACCAGGAGATCCATGGTTCAAACAGAGCAACTGGGTAGAGACCGGGAGATCCATGGTTCAAATAGAGCAACCGGATAAAGACTGGAGCATCCATGGTTCAAATAGAGCAACTGGCTAGAGACCAGGAGATCCATGGTTCAAATAGAGCAGCAACCAGGTAGAGACTGGAAGATCCATGGTTCAAATAGAGCAATTGGCTGGACACCAAGAGATCTGTGGTTCAAATAAAGTAACTGGGTAGTTACCGGAGGTCCATGATTCAAATAGAGCAACCGGCTAGAGACCAGGAGATCCATGTATCAAATAGAGCAACCGGGTAGAGACGGTTCAAATACAGCTAGCGGCTAGAGACCAAGAGATTCATGGTTCAAATAGAGCAACCAGCTAGAGACCAGGAGATCCATGGTTCAAATACCTGCTGTGGCATCAAATTTTTCAGTCTGACTCTACTTATCCAACTCTTGTCCTACACATGGCTTGTCTGAAAAAAGAACTAAATTAAAACTACTATACATCGCATATCTGGAAGAAACTGGATTACTGTTACACTCCTCATTGCAGATGTATGGAACTGCTATCACTGAAGATATACCAAGAGAAATTGTCAAGAGCTCTTAGAAATGGTAATATCAATGCCTGGAATCCAGGATTAATGACTTTTCAGGATGTTAACAACGTGTTACAAGGGCAATATAAAAAGTGGTTTAATTAATATTCTGCGAGTGATATAGCCTGTTTGTGACTTTTGAGCAAAGTGGAGAGCATGTATTTTTCTGGTACAAATTTTAAGTATCAGGAGTAAAAGCTTCTTGCCAGAAAATCTAGAAAAATATCTTGTTATTAGTTTAATAAAAATAATTCACAAAACAATTGTTAAACAATGAATAACTCTTATGCTAGGTTGAATATAAATATGAGATTATAATAACTATTTTCAATAATGAATTATAGATTATACAACAGACTTTTTACTTTATAAAAGCCAATAAGGATTAAAAGAATGGTACTAAATTATTTTTGGCATATTGTTTTTCATTTCCATTTTTAGAGAACATTTTCAACCTTTTTATTGCATCCATGCATGCATACATTCTGGATTTTTATATAAATCTGTTCTCTAATGATAAACAACAAGTTAATTCCTCAAAAAAGCTTAAAAATAATATAGAGCCAAACAGCACTGATCATATACTTACTTCAAAATATGTTCTTCCTTTTGGAACATACTCTGGATTTGTATCCCATGATTTACTGTAATGAAATCTCTCCGATCGCTGGCCAATTGCAGATGTGTCTTGATGAAATCTTTCAGGAGCATCATTCCTTCGACTAGGTCCTGCATGCTGAGAAATCCTCCCTCCTCCAATACCATCTGTGTGCAATTTTCCATCACCTACTGACCTGCCGAATCTTTCCATAGAGCCTAAAAACTCTTTCTGTATATAACATGTGTCACATTAAGCAATACAACAAATAAGCACACTTAGGGCATATTAATCCTGAAGCCTTTGGTAATTAGTTAGTGATTAAGTCAGTAATACACAAAACTGAAAATCTGCTAGTTATTCAGTCAAACCAACAAATTCTATGTCACAAAACAACAGCTCTGACTCTATATGTTACTCTCACCATTTGGCTTTGGATACTATTATACAGGCTTAAACATCTATAACCATAGTATCTGCAGTTATACAAAAAATAATTAATTTCTCACTGTTAAAACAAATCTAAACCATTCATGAGGATAAAAATATTTTAAAACACCATAATTAATAGATTATGATAATGATAAAATGTATTATTACTCAACAAAGAACTTCAGATTTTTCCTTCACCATTTATTTGTTTTTCCTTCTCTTATTTATGTTGTTTCTTAAGGGTATACTATGAATTTGTTTAACTTTGTATGAATTAATGGGCATAAATTTCAGAAAGTTTATTGACAAATAACAATAAGGGAGATACATTTGAAATGTGTTCAAAATGTTTCTGGATTGAAAACTACGAGCGCAAAATACTTTGATTTGTCAATTCTGCACTGTCACCCTCAAAGAAGACTCCTTGGGAGTAGATACACTTGTCACAGTATTTTTGCCATGGTTAGAAGCACCTCTGGAAGTCATATTCTTTAAAGAGCTTTCTGTGATCACAATGGATAACATCAATGTTCTCAAAACATTTCTTCAGAGCCACATTTAATTTATGGGAAAAAACGGGCACATTGTCATGATGCAAGAACCGGTCTCCAGTCCTCTATTATTCTGGCTGTATGTCTAAATGGATCAGAAATTCTCTTATTGCAATAAGCATATCATTTATAACCATTTCTGTCACTTGATTGATATTTTTATCAGTTTTGCTAGAAGAGGGTTACCCTGAATGATGTGCATCTTTAACTGGTGTCACACCACTTAAATTTCCAAAACCATGAAATGACCATTACTTCATTCCCATAACCTGTTCTTAACCTTTCATGGGCTTCTGTTGCATTTTATTGGGTTTGAAGCAAAATTTGATGTCCTTTGTACTTTGTAAATTCACTAGACAGAAGAATTGCAACAGGTGCAAAACATACGTTCACTTCAGAGCTTCTACCTCTGCAGTGCAAGGTTCCAGAAAGTCATGTAATCTCTCATTATCAGGAGGGAACAATGCATGTACAGCATAGGTAAGAATTATAGACAGGCACTTCTTTGGGAAGCATCTTATAAATTTAGTAGCAGCTGAGAATACAATCAGATGAAGGAAAACATTATTCAACAAATAAAAAGCTTTGTGAAGCAAATTGTGATCAGTTTGACTCAATGTGAATTGGTTTAGTAAATGCATTAGTTCACAGGGTTTACTTTCAAATTACATCAATTGTGATTCAAATTCATAGCTCTTACTGGAGGAATACTCATACCCAAAACTCACGTTGCTATTTACATGAAAGCTGAGCACAAACATTTAGCTCAAAAGTAATAACAGCAAAATGTTCAGGTAGTTGTGGCAATGGAAATAACAATAACCATAAGAAGGAAATATTAAATGTTAATAATGATACAGCAATGTAAATATTTGTATAGTAATTGAACACATACCCAGAAAACAGGTTAACCAACATATTTCTCTTTAATTGAATAAAACAGTGTTTCAGTAAGGCTGAAAAAAAAAATTGTTAAAATTATTTTTGTTAATTTCTGAAAACTGATTTTTAAGTATATTTTAATGTTCTTTATCAAGTCCAAAACAAGATAAATGTAAGAGATGACAAGATACATGGTTTCTCGATTGAAAAATGTTCAAATAGTTTAAAATTTAAGGCAATAACAAAACATTTCTTGGAAATTAATGCAAATACGAAAAATAAAAATATTAAACCTTTGTTGGTATTCACATAGTTTAACTATCTTTGTATAATATAGAATAAAGTAAAGAATATGCAAACATCATCAGGATAGCAAAATGTAATGGCTTCAATAGAGAAATGCTTGATAAAAATTCCAAAAACACCTGGAAGAAATCACAGCACTCAAAAATTGGAAACATGACATGCAACACAAAAAGTTTACCTTCCATCCTATTACTATGCATAAATTCAAAAAGATTTTCAAAAAATGTATTTTCTTCACTCCTCAGCATAGGTTTTTCTATAAAAAAAAGACATTAATTAAATCCAACAAACTAGGCAAACCACAAGTTAACAAAAAACCAGGGGTATGTCAGATTAAATGTTTTGATTGTGACAAGATCTACATAGGAAGAACTAAGAGAAGTTTGAAGATTAGACTAAAAGAACACTTTAGGAACATTAGATACAAACAGACAAGATGAATCAACAGTACCCAACCATTTTTGGGCAACCAACCATAACATCAATGAAGATTTCAAACTAAAGACCACAAGAAATTTCAAGGAGTTTTGGAAGAAGATACTCATTAAGAAGAATGAATGACGAGTCATGAATAGGAAATTTTGAGTGATAAACTTTTATTCAAAATGGTTTCAATCTACACTGCCAGATGATGCCACACCAACCAAGCTATTACTGTTACTGGATACTCAAGCCAGTTGGCAGCAGCTGATAATGTAGGCAAAAGCCTACGAAAATATGTTCCTGCATTTATTGTACGAGTGAAAACTTTGACTCAATAGACTCCAGCTCCACAAACTTTAATCTTAAATTTGTTTTCACCATGTTAAGTTCCTTTTTCATTGAATTTTATCATTCAGTATAACATATCCACCACAAGCAATATCACTCACTGACGAGAGGACCAGGGAAATAAGTAAAGAGCCTAAGACTAAATTTGAGTTACAGGTAAATATGATTAATACAATTGCCCATGTTAGACTGATCTTGCAGGCCTAATTTGGAATCATTTGTATAAATGCAGTTTTATTGCTGCCGCTGCCTTTGTTTAAAATAATACCCATGTCTAATTTTGAGGTTGAAAACAAGAATGAAAATCCTAACATTGACACAGACACTGAAAATCCTTCAGTGTCCCAAAACTGCTGTTTCTGTTGTAACTGAAGCTAATTTATCACAGTCCCAGAAAAAAAAGATTGGCTCTTCTTTCCAATATGTGAAATGGGATTTTTTTTCTAAGTCCAACCAGAGCAAAACATTTTTTCAAAGTACAGCTTTACATTTTTTTTATCTAATATGGGTTTAAAATCACTTTTTACTATGATTTCATGCCGGGAAAATGTTTTCTGAACATACGAGGTACGTCCAGAAAGTAAGTTCCGTTTCAATTCATCTCCGCTGCAGCGCTGCAATCACAGTTCCGCACATGCGCGGTAGATGCTCTGTATCAAGGAGAAGAAACGTGCGCCATTTTGAGATTGCTGTCAGCCACATACGCTTTGTTGTGCTTATTTACAATGTTGGTGTTGATTGAAAATCCCGCTGCTTGTGAAATCAGATCTGTGATTCGTTTTCTGAATGCTAGGAAAGTGAAACCAATTGAAATTTATTGGCAAATTTGCGAAGTTTACAGACAAAATGCGATGAGTGATTCAATGGTGAGAAGATGGGTCTGATAGTTCAATGAAGGACGTAGTGAAGTGCACAATGAAGAAAGAAGTGGGCGTCCATCTTTGGTTACAGAAGAACTGGTTCACGCGATTGATGACAAGATCCAGGAAAACTGCAAGTTTACAATTAGTGCTCTCGCTATGGAATTTCCCCAAAGCTCACGATCACTAATTCATGAAATTGTTACCGAAAAACTGAAATTTCGTAAACTTTTCTCATGTTGGGTACCAAAGATTCTTACTGAGCAACACAAAACAAAATGGATGGGTAGTGCACTTCAGTTTTTAACCCGTTATGATGAAGACGGCGAAGCATTTCTGACACAGATAGTTACAGGAGATGAGACTTGGGTTTCTTATGACACCCCTGAAAGTAAGCTGCAATCAATGGAATGGAGGCACACTTCATCCCCAGCAAAGGTTAAGCCGACACAAATCTTGACACCTCGAAAAATGATGTGCACAGTGTTCTGGGACTGGAAAGGCATCTTACTCATTGATTTCTTACAGCATGGTCAAACAATCAAAGCAGATGTTTATTGCGAAACACTTAGGAAATTGCGCTGCGCAATACAGAATAAGCGCCGAGGATTGCTGTCAAAAGGTGTTTTTTCTCTTCACGACAACGCAGGACCACACACTGCAAATGTGACGAAAAACCTCCTACATGGATTTGGCTGGGACGTGTTTGACCATCCTCCGTACAGCCCTGACCTCGCTCCTAGCGACTTTCATCTGTTCTTACATCTCAAGTCTTTCCTTGGCGGTCAACACTTCAACAATGATGAAGAGCTGAAAGAAAATGTTTCCAACTTTTTGAAGACACAGGCGGCAAACTTCTATGAAGAAGGTATACAAAAACTTGTGCCATGCTATGACAAATGCCTGCAAAATTTCGGCAGTTATGTGGAAAAGTAGTTTAAGAGTTTTAGAATTTTGTGCAATAAATAATTATTCTGTATCTGTACACAATTTAATTTTATTACCAAACGGAACTTACTTTCTGGACGTACCTCGTATATTAAGGTTTATAATCATTTATTTACTTACAGCACATGTAGCCACTCTGAAGAATGTAGTGCAACCAAATTATCCATTATGAATCACACAACAAAGGCAGCCAACAGTCTTTTACTGTCAGTAAATTGTACTAGCTATACAGTTCATCACTCACTATTGCACTAACTATATAACTATGTACATGGTTTGTCCCTAAATTACTAGCTATGTACACTAAACACCTAACTCACTTGTTAACTAAGCCTAGCCTGGACATAATCTCTACACCATAGGGTACACCTGCCTTATGTCTTCCACAAATTCCTGAAAAGGGTCTGCTACATGATTTTTTGTGTCAATACACCACAAATACATATGTGAGCATCTAAATGCTCCCATTGAATGCCGCCCCTCAATAGATGATGCTGCAGAGCTTGCCAGTGAGATTCATTATTATTATTCGTGTGCACATTTGACACTGGATCTACAAAATGTATTGAAAATGCCAGGTGGGCAGCAAATCCTCCAACAATCAAACCATAGCAGTCCCTCCAGGCATCTGTATATATTGTGGTGGTGACCCCATGTGCTCTGCAATTTGTAGAGCGCGTTTGCATCCCTCCTATTATTTGGACATTGTCATCTGCAACTCATTTGTTTGCACATCTATCATACCAAGGATCCAGTTGCCCTCTACAATACACCCCCTATGTAATTTTCATCATCCTATCTTACATTTGTCAATTTGAGCAATGTGCCAGGACCTCTAATTTTCCCTCTCAAAGTGTTTTGGTGTTGTTAGAGACTAAGCACACTTCGCAGCAGTAACAGAACCAATCAGATACTGCCAATACTCCAACCGAACACTCCATTATTGTCACCTCATATGACAGCTGGTATGCTAAGCAGTGTACAAGAAGAAGTCTGTGTGGCTTTTTCATGTCCAATTATAAATAAATAAATGAACAATTAAATAATAGTAATAATAATAATAACAATAATAATAATAATAATAATAATAACAACAACGTTACTTTCTAGATAACAAAAGTCACCACAATAAGGCTCTATTTTAATATTTTCCAACCTGCAGCAAGATTTGGGATATGTATGGTCCCATTTCTTATGGGGTGCAAGATCACATTGCATTCAAAACACAACATTCTTGTTCTCAGCAGACCCTTGTCAAATAATAATTGAAAACAAGCCTGCCTGCCTTAAATGGATGAGCCATTTCTAAAACTATTAGAATCTGTAAGAATATTGCCTGTAACATACAACCTTCCCTTCTTGCACTACAATAAATTCTGCATCCTCATGTTTGTAAAGCAATAAAATCCAAGAGAAAGTATGGTCAGGACTTTTAAAAAATGACTGGTTGTTAATCTCTTCCAGATGGTGCTACACATTTTGTTATGCATATGCCTGGGGATTATTTGCATAGGTTGGCTACTATTATTAGAAATGATGTGTAGGTTGCTATGTGACACACAATACAGTTCACAATCTTGGGTTGGTTCTGACTACTTGCATGTGCATTGCTGAACCTTCAGACTTAGAAAAATGTCTCACTGTCTAGTGCCACACTGTAAAGAATCCATAAAAAATTAAGTAAAATAGAATTACTGCAAGGATAAAACAGATATTTACAAAATAAAGTAGCTTCATTGTCACCTGTAGTTGAAAGCAGTGGAAAATCACAGCTTGCAAATGTGAGTAGTAATTAATTCAAAAGCCTGTGTGATAGGTTTTTAATCAAAGAGTTATCACAGCATTTGGAAGTGCAAATAGATATAATGCAAAAGATATGAGGGAATGCAATATCCAAAAGAATAAAAAAGATAGTTCCTTATGCTTTATTTGCTTAGTCCTAATGCCTACAAATTTATGCACAATAAATTGCTATTAACCACAACTATGAGCTTAAGGCTTATGACAGAAAAATGGCATTACTCTCCTAGTGAGTTTATTTTGCCTATTTTGAAGCTGAAGCTTGCTAATTTATGTGAAATGGAGAAATAAGGGCAGATGAAATGTCATTGAAAGCATTTCTCTTTTACTCAATTACAAAAGTGAAATAATACTTCCCCATAATACAGGTACTGTGCAATTGAAGTCTGCAACATCTATGCTCGTTTTCATGATCCAGTATTTATGGTAATTGGAAACAACCAAATAGCTACTATTTCACAACTGCTGGTTGTTCTGCACTAGAACTGAAAGCTATGGTTCATGAAACAGTTGAAGGACTGCACAATATTAATTCACAAGAATTTGTTTATTTGTAGTGATATGGGCTCCAAATTTCTCCAATAGGCAGGTACTGAAGGCATCACCTCTGACACACTATATCTTATGATTGCAGATCACAGAATATTTCACATATTTGATGTGTGTCATTTATTTAAGTGTTTGAGAAACAACTTGTTAAAGTATGATTTTTTTGTTTCATGATAAGGTAGCTTTTGGACAGCATATTATTAAATTTTATAACAAAGACTGATCTGTCATATGTCACATAATCTATGACTGATTAAATAAACAAAGAACAAAGAAATAAGGACATAAAAAGTAACAAACTGTATTAAAGCATTTATAATTACTTTAAATGCATTTCTGCAATTGTGGTCTTATTTAAAAACAATGATTTTCTTTTGTCCTCACTCAAAGATTAAATCAGGTCTGCCTTGAAAAAATTCTTGATACTGTTCGCCAACAAGGAGGCAACTCATACAATCCTATTCAGTTTCAAAGAGCATTCAAAAAGCTAGTCTCCATTATTTTCAGCATTCAAGCTGTGATGATTTTGATACTTTGATTTCAAATTTTAATTACAACAGTGGTTCACTGAAATCATATGTTACTAACAATTCAGTTTTAAAAAGTAAAAGTATTTTTGTAAATTGTATAGATTACAGAGAAAATTTACCTAGTACAAATGTACTTCAGTAAGTTTGTAGGTACTTGATTAAAAGATGTTTAACTATTCATGAATGTGGTATACACTTGGCATATTCACAAGAACAAGCAAATAATTTTAATTATACCAATCTGCTTTCTCTTTTTAAAGCATATAAGAATAAGAAACTTTGGAAACCTAAAATGTACAAGTTACAGCTTTATAGCCTATTTTGAACATCTAAAAAACATTTTCACTGACAACATTCTGGAATTAATGACAAGTAAAGTTGGAAATAAGTTTATCAATGTAATGGATAATGTGCAGTTCAGCCACCCATGTAAGGATTTCCTTTTACATGATTTAATAAAACATTAAAATTAGGATGAAAATTGTTATTTGCTGAAGTTCATGAGCAGATATTTAAAAAAGAAAACCAAAACAGAAAAAAATTTCAAATTAATAAAGGCGATTCATCTACGAGGTATATGTGAATAAACATACTGTAGTTTCCACATAAGTGAATGGAAGAAACACATGGAAAATTATATGTAAGCATTGTTTTCCTTTAATACAATTTGACGGCTTAATGTCAAACGAATGCACCTACAACAATACGTTTTTTGAGATACAGTTGTTTCTTAAGCCCCTCAGGATGGATCTTGCTTAGTGTCAAATGGCTGCATGTCTATCTTTTATATTTTCAAAGATACCATGGGTCGTGTCTACTTAATTGGTAATAATTTTCAAATAACCCTATCTCAACTTGCAAGTTATAATGCTCCTGGTGTTAAGGGTCAAAGAAATGTATGTTGAGATACGTTTCTTTGCTGCTCATTTCAATTCATTGTAATGTAGATAAGGTTCGTTACCATGCCTAGCGAGAATATATTTTAACACAGTGTTCTGCATTAATAGTGCAATGGCTTCTAACTGATCTGATTTATCAGTACAACTGGCATTATTTAAAGGTATGAATCACAATCTGACTACATGATTTCATCTTCATCAGATAGTAAACTTGAATTATGAAATGAAGAGCCACCTTGTGATCTGCCGACACAGAAAGAGCTGATGAGTAGAATTGGCAATTAGTTTTACCATATTCAGTACCAAATTTTCTTGCTTTAATCGTTTCTCACTTTTAATCCTTTAAACTGTGCATTTCATGAAATGGAATACAACAACAATAATAATAATACAAAAAATACAATAACAACATTATAATAATAACAACAGTTTTTACAGTTGGTGAATTTACAAAATCTGTGGTGCTTCCCTCTGAAATGCAATGCAATATCAATTATAATAAATTAGTTATCTAGTTTCATTCAAAGAATTTATCTTGACAACTAAAAATATGTTTAAATATGAATTGGAAATTGTAACAAAAATATTATATTTTAGGTACATACTGAATTTTTACAATGGCAAGAAAATGACGATAAATAACATTGATATTGATAAATATGATGAAGTCAAGAGACCCGGAATATTTACCAACCGAAACTAAAAATTCAGATTCTAATGACACTAGTTCCTCTCAGTTGTGTATGAAGAGAAAGAAAGATTCCAGCAAACTCAAAAAGAAAAGCATAAGAAAAAACAAAACATGATAGCTGTTCAGGACAACTGGAGAAGAAACATACAAAAGAGGAAAATACAATCATGTCAGGAAGTTCAAATGAAAAGCAGTAAAATTTGAGCACAGAAAACTGTTAAGCCTCAACATAGTTCTGTGTCCTCACAGAAACAGTTTTTATTTTTATGAGGATGATTGCAGAGCAACCACTGATGCCTTGTGGAGCCAGGCTGATGTCAATAAGCAATGACAATATCTGAATTCAGTTGTTACAGAGAAACAAAGGCTCTAAGACATACATAGATATTTCTAGGAGAAACAAAAGCAGAGATTTTTATCTGGTGAAAAATGAAGACCATATTCAGGTATACCAAACACTTTTCTTGGCTTCTTTTAACTCAGAAAGTGTTGCGAGAAATATGCTAAAGAAGGAGCACCTTTGGTGCTGTGGCAGATAGATCAAAACCAAATGCCTGGCATAAAGAGACCCGAAGAAAGCAGGAAGTATAACATAGATCACATTAACTCCTTTATCAGGGAGCCATTCATGCAGATATGAACCTCTCTAAAATGTATGACATGTAAGCTTAAAAAGTTGAAATTGACAATGTTCTGCCTGTAAAGAAATGGTTCTATTATAATGTTTTCTATAGCAATTTTAATATCTCATTCCATGTACCAAGGAAAGACAAAAGTGATAAATGTTACACTTATGATCAACTTAATGATGAAGAAACACTTAGGGTTAAAGAAGACTTCAAAAGGCACAAATCAAGAAAGGAAAGCACTAGAAATATAAGAGATCTATGTGTATATGAGCATGATGCTGAAAATGGAAAAGTACATTTATAGAATTCGACAAGGAGGCTGTTAGGTATTCTCATGCAGTTAACACTAAAGCTGTACAAATGAAGATAAACTGAGCATAATCTTACTATTTGCAATGTGGCAACAACACAGGCTGAAAACTGTATGTGGTACAAAGGAATTGCAGGTAGAGGAACAGTCACCCGCCATGGTGTAGATGTTACCATGCTAGTCTCATATACCCAAAGTTGCAGGTTCAAACCTGGTAGAGGAAGATTAATTTTTTTCGGGCATAAAAATCCTTAGCATGCCTTCCTCCGGAAGGGACATAAAGCCATTGGTCCCATGTCATAGTAAAACAGCCTCAAGCCTAATTGAGAGGCCTCTGAGCAAAATTAAGTGGTCTTTCATGCCCAATATAGAATGGGACACTGAGAACCACAGTAGTTAAGAGCACCTATTCCATTTTATTTCATTTTCAGGAAGAGGAACAAATGAATGTGCCTCTTGTGTTTATACTATACGAACAATTCTGCTGCTAGTAATCAGGAATGTCTGACTCTTATGGGGAAATTATAAAAATTCAATTCTAAATACTATGTGCCTATATGCAACTCAGTCACTGGCTATTCCTCTCATTAATCATATATTCTTCAAACCAGGACATTCTCAAATTGAATGAGAAATGCCCACATTGAAAATGCAAGTAGGAATGAAGAAATATTAGTCCCATCTGGTTGGTATGCAGTAGGAAGAGGTGTCTCATCAGTACATCGATATATAGCCAAATAAATAGATCAGTCAGACATGTACAACTTTAAATCTATGCAAATGGAAGTTCTAAAATACAAAACAGTTGGCACCTAAGGTGACATTTGCTGGCTGTGCATAATGTGGCATTAGTTCAGGAAAAGTGATCCTAATCATGTTCATTTTAAGTATAATCAATTTTAAGAGAGTTTTCATTCATTCCAAATTAGTAGAAAAGAGAGAAGGTACTTTTCTGTTTCTAGGCTTGACCCTAATCAACATATAACTAGCCATTGAAAATAGCCAGGCATAAATTGAATGATCTCTTGATTTGTGTAAAATGGTATATTTAAATAACAGCATCATAATTTCTATAATTCTTTGGTTTCCACTGAAGAGCTAGAACAAGAAAAAGATGAGCTTAACAGAAGCATAGAAAGTAATGTTCGTATATTTAGTCAGATAAAGCATTAAAGAACAACATTGTAGATAATTATCCAGCTAGGATAAGTGATATTAATTGGTTAATATGGAATACTTTAAATACACGATGCATATTTGTTATAAAACATGTCAACATGAGAAAAGTTTTAACTAACAATACATTATTAATGTATGTTTGCTCATATTTTGTTAAGTTGTAGGTTTAAGCTCATGTTGAAATCATATTATGGTAGACTTAATTGATGTAACAATCATTCCTGAAATTTGTAAATTGCTACTTATGAATGTACCAATAAAAATCTTTTTTAATATCTGTAATTATTAAGAAAGAAAACCCTATCTAATGCATGGTAAGAGTGAAACAAACGCATGTCACAAGCATTAATTATATTGTTCAAAAGCATTAATATAAACCATTTAACACCTAATGCACATATAATTAATTGGAAAATGTTGAAGTTTACTATTTCAAAAGATGGAATTATTAAATGCTGTTTCAAACATCAAACATAAGCATCAAAGTACGGAAACATTTTCTTTTTGCGATCTTGAAAAATGGGCATTTTGTAGATATGTGCATTTGACACTAAACCTCGAATTAATGCACATTGTGCAATACCATAAGCTACAGAGTTTCATATTATCTACACATTCAAATGGAAATGGATTAAAATCTCTTTAAAATTTGAAGAAATAATAATTTGTTAATATATTGAGATTTAAAGAAAGTCTAAGGGATGGAATAACAACGTGAAATGTCTCCTGTAATGTGTGGTTATTGTGTGTTTGCATCAGGCTCTTCATTTGCATGCTAATTATTTTATGTATAGCAAGAATTATTAAAGAAAGTGTAATATATGGTAGAAAATCATAGAATGTCTCCTGTACAATTGAAGGGCTTATTTCCAAAGTGACGTATCTCCAACTTTAAAAGAATTGGAGCTGAGCATACTAGAGCATTAAGAATACCTTCTATGAAGGTGTAAGTTGTATTAAATGTTCAAACGACGTAAATGCCAGCATCAGGAGCCTTTGAAAGTTGAAGTTATTTCCAATGTGACGCATCTCCCAGCTGTGTTTATTTCCAAAACGTCTCATTTCCTCATAGTCAATAGGAACGCTTTAAGTTACTTATAAAAAAACTAGGTATCACTGATAATCTTCCTGCAATGTCATTTTATAAGCAGGTATTTTCTTGCAGTCATGTAGAAGTCATTTATGATAACAGTGATGCTTAGGCCCATACTATTATTTATACTATTATTTCTAGTGATAGTAAAATGATTTGACATTGGCTGTTATATTAATTTTGATTGTTTTTAAGGTTTAAAAACTAAAACCTTGAATCATTTAAGTACACAAAGTCAGGTTGCAATTAATTCTTAGCTAGTAATATTATTTCCAGTTCGAAAAAGAAGTTTGGTATTGGCTATCTTTATAGTGTGTGAAGTTAAAATATATAATCAATTACCTCATCTGGTATGGTATTAAACTAACATTTTAAGGCTTTTGTTTTTACCATTTAGATGTTGGTGTTTAAATGATAATAAACATAAGACTGACAGCTATAGCACTTTTATTTTATCAATAATACATATCAACTTCTTCATATTGCAGTGGACATCTATATAAAGCTTTAGTTTACTGCCAAAATGACACAACTCCCTTTCATGTGATACCAGTTCCACCATTCCTACCACTCTTGTAATTTTTTTTCACATATATAGATACATTTGCAAGTGTTACTGAATTCCACATGCCAAAAATTAGGCTTCTACCTTAATACAACAAGAATTATATGACATTTTTGTGAAAAATGTGATTTCATGTAGATAAGTCACTTTGGAAACAAACCGTTCAATTAGTAATGTGGTTTATCATGTTATTGCATCAAGCTTCAGTTTTGATGTGAGTTATTTATTTGTTTTGTGTATGGTAAGACTTACTAATCCTGTCTAATCATACTTACTGCCCATTCTGATCTGGTTTAGAAACAAATTAAAAATACTTAAAAAGGGAAGGTAATTGCAACACATATGCACAAACATTACATATTTAACTTATGTTACTGTTATTCATCAATTGATTCTCCACTCTTTCCACTGCTGCCCATGTCTTACTGTCCTCCCTTCCACTTGTCGCCATTTCACTGTGCCATCTGATGCATTTGAAGTGCCCATCATCTTGAATGTTCTGACAATAGTGTCACTATATATAGAATCCCAACCCAAGGCACCCATAATGAAAACTAGCTCAATGATGGACCTTTTGTGTCTCTAGCAGTCACTTTCATGGTCACCTTTCATAATCTATTCATTTCCACTCATTGTAAAAAGATGCAAGTTCCTTTTGACTGTTCTATTAACCTATAAACCAAGAGGTCGCAAAATTGAAGTTTGGCCCACAGAATAATAATTTTCTGGATGTTGCACTGTTGTAGAATTTCCTTCACTTTGTTCTCCTTTATGACCTCAGAAATAGTCCAAAACAAGCAGCATTAGTTTCTTCAGCAGTACCCTGTCTCCCATTCCAAATATTTTTTATTCCAATACTAAATCACTAATTAGCCATTTTACACAATGCTTTATCAAAATTGTTACTTACACAGCAGAGATGTGGTATCATAGTATTTGTCTTGCATCATCATCATCATCTGCATATGACTGTTGGATGCAGGTGAGCTATCTGTGATGGTCGTCTGCTTCTCCTCTGATAGGAAAGTGACAAACTTCAACAGTGAATTTTCTTCTAGTGCGAGTTCATAGTTCACGAGTCTAATTTTGAATTTTTCCATATACTTTCCCAGCTATCCAGTTCAAACAGCTTTTTACAAATCATTTAAAAGATTAATGTCATATTCTATATCATGTTGTTCATAACAGAAGTGGACAAACTGCTAATATTTTGGTGCACTTGTTTATTACATGACTAAAGTGTTCTTTTAATCTGGTACCTACATTTCTTTTTGTTCTGCTTTTCATAGAAAATAATGGGCAAGACAAAAAGGTATGAACTGAATGCAAAGCGTTTTGCCTGTCCACGTCCTCAGCACTTGTTGCCATCTGCCGCTGTTATAGAGCGGCACGGATGAAACCATTTAACATTTTTAATACTACTTTTAAAGGATTTACTTATCAACTTTATGAAAGGAGATGCAGAAACTGGCCATGTCATTGTCCATACATTTTTGGGCATCCATCAATCACCATAGTTCACCTTGAGAAATGCTGGCAATTTTCTAGCAGATATTTTGTTTTAATTTTTCCAAGATGTGTGGGTTTGTCTTGTACACTTTACATTTTAAGTTACCCCAGAGATAGAAATCACAGGGGGTTAGGTCGGGAACCAAGGGTGCTACGAATCTTTACTAATAATTCTGTCCTGAAACACACTTTCAATCGTTCTCATCAAAAGATTGGCTGTATTAGCTGTTAGTCTTATTAAAAAAAAAATCAGGCTCTCTGTCCGTTAATTCTTGACAAAAAAAAAAGGGGGGGGGGAGGAAGGGAGGAAATCTATTTACGTATGTATGGGCGTCAACTGTTGACTCAAAAAAATGGGCCCATAACACTTTCTCTGCTAATGATGCACCACACATTAATTTTTTCATCATGAAGGAATACTTCATGAACAATATTAGGTTTCTCAGAGCTCCAATAATGATTATTTTGTGTACACATGTCCACGAAGGTGAAACCAAGCCTCGTCTGTGAAAAATATTATGCTGAGCCATAATACACTTTCTGACCAAGTACAGAGCAAAATAATTAACCACTCATAATAACTGAATTACACCATATCACTGTCAACTCAATACAGCACTTTCAGAACAGAGAAAAACTGCATCAGAAGCATGACCTTATGTTGGAGGTTTTGGACTCACTCACTATATGCAACTTACCTATTACTTATATATTAAGTTGACTCTTGTTCTTTCTGTTAGCCCTACTTTTCGATAATGTCATTGTGAATGGCTGCCTCCACATCAGGTCATGCAGTAAGTCCATGTGAATTTAAATGTTTGTCAAATATGTTAGACTTTCTTGCATCATTGAACTATGAATGTAAATTTTGCGCTTGACTGTGAGTGTACATAACCACTCTCCATCAAAACACTCATGTCAGAAATGTTAAAACATAAAAAATGTGTATACTTCTTGAAATATGCATTTACCAGAGCTTTCAAAACCTCTGATGTTATACTTCTCACTCTTCCTTTATACTGTATGCATCAAAACATTAAGAAAGGATTTGGTCTATTGGAAATTATCAGGTTTCTTTCATTGTTCTCTTTCCACTGTGAGATAACTTTTTGTAACTCACAACACACTATTACTTTGAGGATTCATTGTAAGTTACCATGATTTAAATGTGTTCTAAGACATGAACTTATTGTTAATACTCTGTATTCACACTAGCAAACTCTAAAAACCATACACAGTATAATATACTACCCACTGTATCATTTTGCATTTCCATCTCTGTTGACTTGAGATGAACAAAACAGTAAACAGAAATAAGAGGTTGCAGCGGAGCTAAATTTAGTTGAATAAAAGAACACAATACTACTAGAGTTCAAATACACAACCACTTTATGTGAACAATATATTTAGACTGTCTTTGAATTGTTGGGGAAATGGTGATACCAAAAATTTCTAGGGAAGGTGGTGGGTCATTTTCAAAAAGTTGTTTTTCTTTCATGAATACAATAAACCCATAGCTAGCATCTGCAAGTGTGTTCCTGTAGTTCACTTAAGTACTGTACTGACAGAATCATGATAGCCTCAAACCAGGTCTTTTTGGTTAACACATAGCACATTAAGTTCTGTTTTATTGCCATGGCAACTGAATGTGTACATAGTACATATTGAGCTGCAGAACCACAGCCATCCCTTTTCTATCCTTTTTTCCCTGTTAACACCCTCTTTTAGGGTGTCAGACCAGAAGGCAAATATCTCCCCACCCCACCACTTCCTTCTTAGCTCACAGTTTATACTGGACTGGTATTTTGGATACTTGAGCATGCATACAGGAAATTAAACACTTGCACTCAGATTAATGCAACCAAAAATAAGTGAATTCACCTGACTAGCAGCCAGTGGAAAGAAGAAAAAGTGTATCTATTGAGTTATTTGAAGTGCTTGCTTGCAATGATGTATAATGTAAGAGCTGGTTGTGGAAGGAAGGTTTTAGCAAATGCTACTGCTACTGAATGTACAAATAACCATCAGTATGATTCACAAACTTTTACAGTTTTACTTTTGCTATGTATCATTATGCTATTCCAATAACTTTAGAATTGGTGTATTATGTGGCCAAATGCTGTGAAGGATTTGGTGTTAGAAAGTGTGGTATATACAAGTACTGGGCTCATAAATGCAATTTGCCAAGAAATATATGGCTACAGAATCTGCGTGATTTAAAATACTGTGTTATATGGATGAAGCATATCTTCCTAAACACACAGAAAAAAAAAAACAAACATATATTTTGTAAGTTTTTGAGCCAAAATTACAAGGATGAACCCACTGAAGAGATGCTTTTTCCCATTCCAGTTATTACCAAATAGAAGTCTTGGTTTAAGGGTGTTGAATAGTAGATATCATGGAATTGAAGAATGTTAAGAGAATTTGTTCCGAGTAGAAGAGAGCATGACTGAATGATGTTTGCAAAGGTGTTCAGTAGTTGGAGGATGTATTCTTTTACCAGAAAAGCTCAAGCTATTCTTTATGGACTATACCACTATTTTCATGGATTGGCATAAGTACTGCAACCAGAAAAATAAACGAGCATACAAGCCGCATTGACATGGTAACACCCACCATGCTGTCAGCATACTGATGCTACATTAATACATGGCCATTCATTTCTTGTATTCATATCTCTCTCTCTCTCTCTCTTTCTCTCTCTCTCTCTCTCTCTCTCTCTCTCTCTCTCTCAGCACATGTAATGTTCATTCAAATGTAATATAGCATTATACCCTGAGAAAAGAGCTGTCTCAATTATTTCCAGTGACTATCTGCATTATAGTACTTATTTCACATTTAGCAACTGCCAGAATTAGACATTCTGAGAGTATGTTTAAGGTTCCAAGAGAATAAGAAGGGAAGTAAAATGTGGTTGGGTAAGATTAAAGAGCAATTGATCAAGAGCAGTTTAGGAGATGTGTGGTATAAAATGGATAATTCTATTAGGGGGTTTTGGAGAGAAGCAAGATACAGATTGAAGCATATGGATAGACAGAATCTACAGGCACAGATAAGAGAGAACAAAATCATTGCAATGGTGTAACAAGGTGATAGAAAATGTAGGAAAGGAACAATATCTTAAAGTTTGCAGTAAAAATGAGAGATCGAGTTTGACAAGGTTCCAACTAGGGACATGGAAGCTGAAAGATTTGAAAGGAAGGCAGGGAGGAGGATGAACTGCACATAATGTTTAAACGTAAAGGGATAAATGAATAGAGAGTGAAATTGATTCAACAGAAGTGGTTAGGGAGAGATAATGAAATAGGGATAAAGAAGATATTCAAGAACAAAGAGCAGTTTAGAGAATTAGGGGAATTCTTATGCAAAGTTAAGATAAAATGAATAAGGTAAATAGATAAGTTTCAATTAGTGAGAACATATTGTGAAATAATTTTATTTTATAGATAATACAGTGATTTTATATATGCAAAATGGAGGTTGGTGGCACAGGAGATTGCCACCATTTTATTAAACTTAGCACTCAAATAAATTATTATTATTATAACTGTTTGACATTTTACAGCCAGAGAATTATGAGGTTATTTACTTGATACTAGTGTTCCATTTTCATAAATAAATTAGATAGTATGACTTCATGTAGCAGAACAGTGAATCTACTTGATCTAAGATCTGTACTTTTCTCTTAGCCACTAATTTATTACCTTATTTAATTTAAGATTAAAGTGAAAAACTTAGTGAAATGTTAATTATGGATTCCTATGGTTTAATACTTTCATCAATTAAATAAAGAATTCGGATAGATGGTAGTGCAATAAAAATTCATTTTTTTTTCATATCTTAATCTGAATCTATCTTGGCACTTCAAAATGCATGTAACAGAGATTCAAATACTGGAGAGTTTTATTTTTTTCCCTTTATCATTTTAGTTCTTGGCAGCATTCCATAAACTATTGTTATCAAATTATTGTTTTTAAAAACAATGATTAAACAAATACTTGCGGTTGCTATGTAGTTTGTGTCATAATCATTACATCCTGATCTATGCACAGGTCAGGTGAGCTATGTTGTGCATATATGTAACATAGTGCTTGGGTTCAGAGTTCAGCTGCTAATCAATAGACCCCCAAGTTTCCTCGAAAATAGAGTTGTAATAAGCAAATTAATATGTTGTCAACTATTGCATTTAAATCTGTGAGTAGATGCAGGAAAAACTGGAAAGACTTAGGAGAATTTGACCATGGGAAAATTGCACATTAACAGGAAATTAAGTTAGATCATTGAGGGCTGGTTGTACGAACTCGGAATAAATCCTGGAATAGTTATTCTTGGAATACACTATTCACGGTATAAATGTGGTGCCGGGTAGTACGATGCAATTTTATTCCTTAGATATCTATAGGAGTGTTTGTAGATTTAAAACTAATGTTGGCTATATTGTGAGTCATTCATGGCCAACTTGATATGTAATTACTGCTTTATTTTGCTGAAAATTTGCTTTGTTTTCACAATCAGCTGTTCCTAAACTACGTATTATTTCTTATTTTAGGTACTCACGTACTCTGAAATAACTATGAATGTTCACAAGCGTGTTCAGATGTAGAATTGCTATACACATTACAAAACATAAACACACATGTATACTGTGACTTCTTGAGATAGGGGAGTATGGGAATGAAACCTTACCGTATGTGCAAAGTTGCATCTTGTGCTGATATATGAAATCTTTCCGTTTCTATACTCAAAACAGCTAACATACTGGCCTGGTTTCTGCATTTTATTCATTAAAATACTTAGTAATATACTTAGTAAGCAAATTTTGAAAATTACATTTTAGTGTTGCCAATGCCAATATCAACTTAAGATATGCATAATTGAATCGTTGCACCAAGATTAAGTACAAAAACAATTTGCTATACAGGTATTATTAACCAACAAAAATATCTGTAGTTATATCGAATAGTACATTAGACCGTTCCCATTACAGTTCGCACTTTGCTGATGGCAATATTTAATACAGCAGCTAGAAATTGTCAACCAAAACCGAGAACATTATATTTTACGGAAGGTATTCTCTATTCAATCAAAATTGTCTCTAATGTATTAAACCTACAGCATATAATACGAAAAATTATGAATTTATTGTAAAATAATATATTTAGATTTACGAGCTCTGAAGGCATATTTTAATCTGGGCATCTCCTCCCTACATCATAAAGCTTGTAGTGTTATCATTTTTAAACTTGCACATAACCTCCAAAATCTGAATATAGTACAGAATGTCGCTTACATTAACACTTGTGGCTATCTTACGTTTTGAAGCATATTGCCCTAGAAGTAAAGTATCCTTTGTATCTCGTCAATAAAACGTAACCTCACTCTTTACAACGCTATGCATTGTGCTGGTGAATTGCTGCACTACACTATTTTATATTTATCTTGGGTTGGATTAAATTTAATTGTTTCCATAAAATAGAGGTATTTTGATGATAATATTGTAGGTAGATTTTACTGTTTTATAAATGAAACTTTATTTTAACTATCTTCTTGTCATATTTATCTTATAGCCACCAAGTTTCTGTGTGATATCTTTACACAACTTTAATCTCATTATAGCCGTGTACATTTATCGGACTATCTATACAATATATTGTATTTAGGTATTTTATGTCCTTAAAACATATTATAAAGAAATTAGTCATTGATATCGGTCAAAATTGTGTTGTATAACCAAGCAGCCATTTTTCCTTTTTATACTCTATTCTCGGAATATGGCTTATCCCTGCAAGGAATCATGGAATAAGTTATTCCGTGTTTATTCCCTTGACAGTCTCTATTCCGTTGTCGTACAACACAATTTAGCACATAACCATGGAATAACATCTAACAGAGCTTTATTCCGAGTTCGTACAACTGGCCCTTAATGAGAGAAATGAACTATTCTGGGAAAACTAATACCATCAAAAAGTGTATAGAGTCATACAGAGTGTTTACAGATACGTTAAAAAGTTTATTAGAACTGGTAGAAATATTGATGTGATCTCTATTCTTATTTGAATTAAGATCAGGTTCAGCAACTAGTTGCCCTTTGAGTAAAGCTGAGACAGCAAACTTGCTCAATGCTCCTGCAAATCGTCTACTGTACTCTGCATGACGAACTGCACAGAAGCAGGAACAGATAATTCCTTCAATGCTTGCTCAATATGCAACATTTGACTTTGAAAAACATAATCCAGCTTTCACAGGTTAATACACCATGGTAGATTCATGATTGGTAGCATACTGCTCTATTATGTTTCTTACCTTAATATTTATAGTTTGTATATGATCATATACATATTTTCATAGCTATGGTGGTAAATGGTAGTCATAACATAATAAAATAGCAAGCTTGGTTAATACCATTGAAATTGCATTGTAATGCCAATAATATGAACATTAATTTATCTATAATGTAAAGTTTTCACACTTATAGCTAGGGCTCGGATTTTTAGGTGCTAAAAACTTGAGAAATATTCATTTTTATGCACTAAAAATGTTAAAAATACGTGCTAAAAAGTAAAAAATATGTGCCAAAACAAACAAAAAGTTTTTAAAGATCTGAATGACTGATCTAATAGAAATGTACGTGGTACTCACCAGATATCATTCCCGGAAGGGATCACAAAATACTGTACGAGTTACAGTATACGACCACATGCTTTGTCAAATTTTCCATCCCATATTGACAATTGTCATGAAGTACCTGAATTTCGAAAATGATTGCTCCTCATCACAAGAAGTAAGTCTAGCGTCATTATAATGTGGAATGTCACTCACATCAATAATTTCTTCATGCTACCCATCCAACACATTTTCAATTTTACACATTATGTAAACACTTCCTTGCATTTTCTTTTTAAATTTTCTGCTGCAGGACCAGAAAGAACATACATTTTATTTATTTTTTTGTTTTTTCCCCCCTGCATCCTGTACTACTTGAACTGCTTAAAAATTATTGGACGTCAATGATATTGAAGTTAGGAATATTCAGATTTTTCAGACGAATTTGATTCCAGATTCGTGCAGTGAATTTAAGCTCCACAAATAAAATTTGAACTTTTTTTAGAATATGCCTGCACAAGCAAATTTTGGTTTACAAGAAAGCGCTTCACATTATGTTAAATCCACTTCTTTTCTCACAATACACTGAAAATTTAGTAGGCCCTGCTGAAGTACTTGGCACTGGATAATTATTAAAAGATTGCATTTTTTGTAAAGTGTGAAATAGCTTCCTTATGTTTGTTACCACTTAAATGTTGTATCACTTGCGAACGTTGGCCTGCCATTAATAGTTTTACCACATGGCTGACAATACAGGATTTTACCATCAGAACTGAAAATATTCTTGAATTCCGCAGCATATTGTTGCACATAATAACTTGCACTACTTTTCACCCCACTGTGAGGTCAAAACTGTCGATAACTTCCCAACACAACTAGAAGGTTGTGTAAACTTTGCGGATTCACAAATGACAAATTAGTGGCTAATTGACTATACAGTTTAACAAGTAGCACTGTATATACCGAAGCGATAAGATGTGCTTATTTATTTCAAGCGTATGGCAATGGAGGAATTCCTGTTCTTATCTTGCGAGCTCATGTAACTAAGGAAAGCAGGATGTTTATATTTTCTTCAAACTGAAGGGATACTATAGCTGACATATCAGTTCATCCAATAATTAACAACAAATTGCATCATCTGGCATGTGTAATTGAGCATTACAGAAGTGAATAGTGACTTGTTACAAATAATTCCGCTGCTGCTTTTGTGATTTTATGAAATTATGTGAACATTATTTTAAAAAGGTTTCCTTTATGCAATTTTTGTGTAATTTGTGTGAATATACAAAAAATATTTGTTTACATAGAAAAATCAGAAGATATGCATTTTTATGTGCAATAAAATTTAAAATGCTTGATCTAGTGTACACATCCGGAACATTAAACTCAGCTTCAAGTTCATATTAGGTCGCAAACAAAATATGTATCTATCTAAATATCCGAGCCCTACTTAGAGCAATGAATCTGAACATGCAACTTGGTAATCAACAGGTATCAAGCACACTTTGAAAGAAACGTCTCCTCCTTGGTAACTATCATATTCACTGATGCTACAAATTGTATTTTCTGAGTGCAGAACTCTGCTGCAACCACACTTATCCTACCACCTTCTATAATTAAGAAAGATTTCTTCTAGGCATGCACCGTATAGGAGTTGATGGCTTGCCTGTTTGATTGCTTTCTGTTCCTAGCACATTGTAAAAGGAAGAGAGACAGTCCCTGCTGTCACATGTTTACCGACTGCATGCACGGGACAAGCCTGTTTGTTGCACATAAAATCAAGCGAGTTGGTAACACCTGATGTTGGTATTTCAGGGAACATTTTCTGCCTATTTCAATGTCATGTCTGACAGAATGGGCACACCAACTAACATGCAGCTGACAGTATCTCTGTTATATTCTGAGTGAGGAAGTTTGCAAAGTAATAGTAATTTTGTGCATAAACTTAATTACAATTCATGTATATACTATGTGATGTTAAATTGATATTTTATTGCTATACAGCATTAAATATTAATGCATCTTTCGCTAATGAGAAGCAATTCTTACAAACGTTGGAAGGACTGACAATATAAAAATATATATTGAATGTTACTAATGAACTCTCTTTAACTGCTATAGTTCTCAGCATAGAATTCTATATGGTGTGTGAAAGACCACTTAAATTTGCTCAGAGGCCTTTTAATCAGGCTAGAGGTTCTTTTATGTGCCATAAATTTATGACATGGGACCACCAACATTACTTCCCTTCTGAAGGAGGCCATGCTAAGGATTTTTACAAGCGAAAAAAAAATCCATTGCCCTCTGCTGGGTTTAAACCCATGCGCGCAAGCACCCACCCACCCCCACCCACAAACGAAACTTGCCCAGGTGCTATACAAAACTTACCTCTTCTTGGTGGACACTGCAGTCCCCTATATGTTCTTTCTCTTTCTCTCTCTAGTTCCAAAGAATCTGAATGTCTTGCTGACATTGTGCGTGGATGTGAATCTCTCCTATCATGAACATCAGCTCTTTTTTCACTTATTCTCATTCTCAGGTCTCCAGAACTCCTAATAAAATAATATATTAACAAATAGCTGTAGAAAGGGCTTCTTTATCTGGGTGAACACAACAATATAAAATCATTGAGTTATTAAATGATAATATTTACAGTCCACATGTAATTGCTATAGAGTGATACATATGTACTGCATTTATGGATAAACAAACACATAATGGAACTTGATTTGCTAATCAAGTTCACAATCTGTATTGCCATCTACATGTATGTGGTGTGTGCTACTTAAGTTGGGCAGTAATGCATAATTCACTTTTATTGTAATCTCTCATATTTAGATACTACATTAAACTTAAACCATTATTGAAATATTATTTAAAAGGGTCCAGAAAATTATTTTCATCCATTTAAAGCTGCACTTTCAAGTTAAAAAAACTTCCTGCTGGAATATAATCAATGTGTTAATGTTTCTTACAATGCTATATTAGTACATAATAAGTAATAATAAATGACAATATTCAATATTTGTTCTATTCCTCCTCTGCCGCCACCGCTACTTCCGCTGCCACTATTTAGTGGTCACATCAATGGTTACCAAGTTTTTGTAAGCAGGTAAATCTTCCACTTTTGCTTGCCAAATGCTATTAAATTACATCACATAAGGTACCTTTTCAGGCTAAAAATTCTCTCAAAGCATGAAAATTACAACTAAAACAAGTTACTTATGGTAGAAATATTCTTGTACTACCACCATACTAAATGCTATTGCACAGATTCATTTTCAATATGTATAGGATGCTGTATTATCTTACTGTGATTAATTCATACAAAGGTAACACTTGTCTTCACAGCTGCATTATGCAACACAGCTGTTACTACAGTGATTATACAGTGGAGCTGATGTACAATCCCAGGCTGAGAATAGGAAAGTGTTGTTCCACATTCCTATTGTACATTCAAGGCAGATGTGCGTTCTGGTGTCCCAGCTCTTCCTTAAGGATGCATTTGTGGTTTCAAAATATATTTTTGCACAGGATAACCACTGTCAATTAACATACTTTCATATAAAACACTCCCATTTGAACTGAACACATACGTGGAAATTATTGAATATGGTGCTATCATGCAGGCTACAAATTCCCCCCCCCCCATTAGCTTAATGTCCTTTAACCTGGTTGGTCATATCGGACAATGAATGAAATTGGTGAAATGATGTTCAAATGATCTCGGGGTCCATGGAGCTTAAAGTTACTCCATATTCATCTTCTCAGGATAAGAGAAAAACCCTGAATAAAACCTTACCTGGGTAACTCACCCTAAGCGAAATTCAAATTCACAACCTGTTGAATGCGAGGCACATGCGCTACCACCACACTACCCAGGCAGGTGCTACAATATTGTCAATTTAATTGTCACTTATAAAACAACAATTTTAATGAAAGGGTGTTTTGGAACAGTGATACGTATGAATAGAATATTTCTGAGTTGGGTTTGTTACACTTAAGTATCACTTAGATATAGTTTTTCCAGACTGGTTTTGAAGTCATTTGGGCTTCATTGTCAATGGTTTCCAACTGAATTTCCATAGGGTGTTTGTTCTATGTTGAGGTGTTACAGTCCCTGGTGGCTGAATGACAACCTCCACAATATACTTTGTGGTGGCAATTCAAATTTGAATACGTGGCATTGGTTTTTAATGATGTGGATTTTTTCCCCAGACATCAAACTCTGCTCAAATCTGGCAGATTTTATAAGGTGTATGTTACGTATTATTTCATCATTAGTAGACCAAAAGTGGTGTGCAATGGCTGATTTGTCAGTTTGTTTGTATTTTACTGCTCTCTTGTGTTATTTAAGTCTTGTTTCAAGGTGTCTTTTTGTTTTACCAATGTAAAATTTGTTGGAATCTGTACAATTTATTCTGTAGATTCCCGTGTTCTGGGATTTGGTCTTTTAGATTGTGGCACAACATTTTTTGTAAGCTTAACTTATCTTCGGGGCAAGTTGATTATGTTTTTTGAATATATTAATGAAATCTTTTTAACTTGTGGGCTAGTTTTCGGTGATAAGCAAACTTTTTGAAGCAATGTTGATCTACTGGTGGGCTCAATTTTGAGGTTTCTGTGACTAATTTCCATTGTTTGAATTTTTTTACTGATTAATTTTTGGTTAAAGCCATTGTTTCTTGTGGTAGATATTATGTGTTTGAATTCTGTGTTGTATCCTTCATCTCTTAATGGTGTGTAGACAAGTCTATGGGTGAGGCTATTGAATACTGTATGTATGTGCTCTATAGGATTGTGGCCATAATTCTTTATATAGTTGTCTGATTGTGTGGGTTTGTGATACATACCAAAAGGTAGTTTGTTACTTTCTCTGATTATTTTCATATCTAGAAATGGAAGGTAGTTGTCTTTTTCATTTTCTATTGTGAACTGTATTGTTTTCTGTTGTATGTTAAGTAATTTGAGGGAGTCCTGTATGAAATGTTTGGGGACTATGGCAAAGATGTCATCAACGTATCTACATGCCAAGCCTTGAAGATGTGTGGGAATGCTGAGGTTATGTGTGTTTCCAGGTAGCTAATGTGAAGGTCTGCCATAAGTGGTGAAATTGGGTTACCCATTGTAAGGCCTGTAATTTGTTGGCATGTTCTGTTGCTGAAGGTGAACTAATTCTCATCTAGGCAAAATTTAGTTCCTTTTCTATTTTATTTTGGGTTAGTCAACTATAAAGGTGTTTTAACATCAGAGGAATGGGTATGTTCGAGTATATTGCTGTGATGTTGAAGGATACTAAGGTGTCTTCAGGTTTTATTTCAAGGGTGGAGATTTTGTCAATTACATCCTGCGAGTTTTTTATGCTTAACCTGGAATATTTTGGTAATGATATGCACTTCTGCACTAACCATTTTGAGAGACAGTATGTAGGAGAATCTATATTGTTGATTACTGGTCACATGACATTGTCTGTTTTGTGGATTCTTGGAAGGGCATAAAGTTTGGGTAAAATTGAGTGGTTTGGTTTCAATCTGGTTTCTGTGCTGTTTTGGTTGCTTTTATGGTAAGATTGTAGTCTTTCATGCATTGCTTCAATGGATCTGTTTTTATTTCTGTAAAAATATTATCTTAACATATTTTCAGATTTGGTGATGTAGTCGGATTTATCTAATATTACTATTGTGTTGCTTTTATCAACTTTGGTATATATTACAGGTTTGGACGTTAGGTTCTGGAGGAATTTTTTATATGAAAAGTTATTTCTGTTGTGGTTGTGATTTTTAAGTACTATTTCACATTCATTTTTAATGGCTGTTTTGTTTGATTCTTTTAAGTCTGCACATGCTATTTCTATGTCTGCTATTATGTCTTCTGCCTGGTTGGAGTATGTTATACATGTTTTTAGGCCTTGGTTAAGTAACAAAACCTTGTTGTTGGAGAATGTTTGAGTGGACATGTTTTCCACTTGGTTAGATGGAGTGTATATGGTGAGTTTTCTTTTTGAGGTTAGGTGTTGAAGTTTTGTTTTGTTGTAAACACAGATTGTTTAGTTTCTTCTTTAGTTTTTGTTTTCTCTTGCTCATTTTCTTGCTTAAAATTGGTAGGAAGTTAAAATTTTGCCATGCAATGTATCCAAGAGTGTTTGTAAGTTTTAGATGGAGATCATATGTTTGTAGGTCAAGTTGGTGTAATTTTGCATAGTGTTTGTTTCGTTCAAGGAGCAGTACTTTTTTATCTGTTGATTTTTGTTGGGGGTGTTGTTTCCGAATTTTACGATTCTTCTTACAAAGTTAAACATTACTTGGCTTAACATGCAGAGATTGATGAAGCATATGTTTGCGCACATGTTTTTTCTTTTTTTCCAGTTGTAGATATCTCTCGATGTTTTGTTTATCGAAGTCTATGGATAATTTTTTCTTACCTTGATGACACTGTGTGTTGTGGAGCACATGGTGTTTATTGATGAACTAATCTATGTAGCAAAGCAGATAGCTGAGGGGATATTTGGGCCTGTTTCTTTTTACTACTAATTCAAATAATGAAAGGAATCATACAGAAGAAGCAATCATTTATGCAGTTGCTTTGCTCTCTCCAAAATTCAATTTCCATTTGGTCATTGGTGTAGATTTGTGGAACAATTGCAACAACAAATATGGAGTGCAAACAGTTTGTCCTGATGGCAACCAAAATAAGATTGTATGCCTTTTTAACGATAGGAGTTTACTATAACTTTTGCAATTTAAAAGTAACTTCCCCACATAAATAGCAGAACTTACTTGGGTTATTAACACACTTGCACAATTTATTTTTTTTTTTAATCAAAACATGTTATTTTGGGAGCACTGAAACATGGTTTTACACAATTGCAAAATAAATACTGAACTGAATTCCTGAAGGAATGGTATGCTGAGGGTTGGACTCTATCTACTACATAAACCAACTCTCACACTTCAGTTAGAGGCTGTTTTAAAAATATGTATGTAATTTCTACAAATAAATTGAAGCCTAATACAACAGCCTGAATTCTGTTTTGTGGAAATAAGAACCAATCTGCAAAAGTGAAGGATATTTTCATGTTTAGTGACCTAAGATTAATAAGTTATGACTAAGTGACCTAAGATTAATAAGTTATGACTAATTTTATCTCAGATACATTTTAGCTGTTGACTAATCAGTGAATATCCTGGATTTTAAAAAAAAAATAGTGATTGACGATTCCGAAGTTGTTAACCAGGCCACAGAAAAAAAGCCAGGTTGGAGATTTGTGAGGGACTTCTGATTAGATTCTGGCAAAAAGGAGAGGGTTTTTTGGAAAAACATAATTGCAAGTGTAAGATATGAGTATCAATTCACTCCAGAATCCAAAATGGTGAGCAAGGAGTGGCGAAGAAAAGATGAATTCTGCACAGTGAAGGCCAAAACCCACCTCTCAGAAGGAAAAGTTCTTGGGACAGTCTTTCCCCCTCTATTACAGAGTTCTTCTATTTGATTTTCTTCACAATTGATGAAGACCGCAAATTTTTAACGTAAGCTAAAGCAGCCTACTGAAGGAAAAAAAGAAAAAACACGCACACACACGCTATACCTGTCATAGATATCCTCCTTCTCCAAAAAAAACCTAAGCCACACACCACAAGCTTGACATGACACACATTGGAGGACATGAATTGGGAAACCCTTGGACATCCTTCCTACAGTCCAGATTTGTTCCTTCTAGACTATTTTTTGTTTGCACCCATGAAAGAATTGTTTGGAGGGAAACTATTCAAACCAATGAATACATTGAGGAACATGTGCGTAATTGGTTGAAGATGTGCCCTCAAACATTTTTGAACAAGTAGTTAAGCTTACAAATCATTGGCAAAAGTGTGTAGAGCGCGAAGCAGGATATGCAGAGAATGAGAGAAGGTGTCTCTTGTGTATATGTTTGTATACAAAAGTTTCCATTTCTATTTGAATCACCCTGGTACATAGGTAAAGAAGGTATTGCATTACACCCAAAATTTTAGATCCCAAGATTTCACTGGAAATACATGTTTTAGTGTTCCTGGAAACCCTCCTGCCCCAAATAATTTTTGGAAAAAGGTCTATGTGTGTGCATGTGCACATTACATCTGGTTGCTTTGTTTACTAGTAAGACAGCAGCACATATTGTTTCAATTAAAAGGTAATTGTAAAATAGGCTTCCTAACCTGGCCGATGTGTTCCATCTGAGCTGTGTTCCTGAATTATAACATGGAACAGTTGCTAAATTCTAATACCTTAATGTAACTTTTGAGTATTTTTTGGACTTTCAACCTTCAGTGTTGCAAAATATAAAGCATATACATGTTGCACAGAAACTGAGCATTCCTACACCCTCATTGAACATAACAGTAAGCAAAAGAGATGTGAGCTAAGCATAAAATTTATAAGGGAAAATCAGAAAATACACAAGAGAGTCAATTTCTAGAAATGTAAAATATGTTATCAAGATTGTTTAAGCAAGTCCATGCTTTAAATACCAATGCTAATTAAGGACACCATAGTTCGTTTTAAGGCAAGTATATCTGGCACTATAGATGGGACTTGGAGATTTTAAAGCATTGAATTATTGTATTCAAACATTTAAAAACTGACATAAATCTAACATAAAGCAGTGTCCAAGGCGAGGCTGCAAGTTTAAGATGTGGAATCTTGAAGAAATACTACCTTCTATTCTTGATATAAGAGTACAGCTTTGATAAACTTTTAACATGCATGAAACAGGCACATTTTCCTACCTTTGGCCAGATAAAACTCTGGAGTAGTCTCATGGGGGAAAATTAAACAAAGGCTGACTGTGTAGCTACACTGAAAGTGAAACAGAAAAGCTGGTACCACTTGTAATTGGAGGCAAAGGTTCCAGTTTTTTTTTTTTTTTTTTTTTTAAACTGCACATGTATTTCCTTGCAAATACCCATCCAATGCAAACATCTGGATGGTATCATCTGCATTTGAAGAGTTTCTGCATCCATGGGTTCCGAGATTGAGTGTAGGAAAAAGTTATGTTCTTATATTTATTACCAATGTGCAGCAAATCCCAACACATCACATCTGCATTTTACAAATAGTGTTCTTGGCAGCTAACTGCACAAGTAAATTTCAGCCCCTCGACCAATGCTTTACAAGATTCCTGAAGCATAAATATAGGAAGATGCTGATTTAGAATAGATGGGCCTTTCATGAATCCCTTATGAGGAAGTTTCCCATTGTGGAGCCATACATTTCATAAAAACTATCCAAGATGCAGCACAACAGAACACTACTGAACAGTTAACAAGATATCATGGCACTAAACAAAGATCACTGATTGTGTATTGCAGGATTGTAAAGGCAGCATATGATGCTGGCAGAAGAAAGCAAACCACCTGGATGATGTTACTTTAGACAGATAGACAGACAGCTATATATATATATATATATATATATATATATATATATATATATGTTAAACATGATTAAAATGTTGCTGTTCATTAGTCCATCACAATAGATGAGAGAAGGCATGCAGAGACAAGAAGAAATAAGAAGACAACGATGGCGATGATGAGGAAAACCAGAACCATTGCCAGTTTCTATGTTGTCCAAAGTCTATGACACAATGGACACAGTGAAGTGTTTTGTGTCATATTTTGAAGTTGGAAAACAACTAATGAAAGGACAATGCAGTGTTAAAATTAGCTCTGAAAATACAGTAACAAATTTATTGCATTTCAACTGAAAGTGACGTAAGTGTTGTGACATCACATTTTTAAACACAAATGAAAGTGTGAAGGCAAAGGATTAAAAGTATATTGCAACCTTTTAAACACAAATTAAATTGTGAAGGCAAAGGATTAAAAGTATATTGCAGCCTTATTATATCTTGCTGAAAACAGACTTTCATTTTGCAGCTACCTCTTATGTACCTTGAGGATAAAATTGTCAACTGAAGTTCAACATTTCTTCAAAATAATTATAGTTAACTGAGTGCTTAGGATATAGGCACTGTGCACGCTACTCTGGCGACAAGTTTGGTTACTAACAACAGGATAACAGAGACAGCAAAGTAAGAATATTAGCGTATGCTAAGATGCCAAGTATCGAACCTCCTGAAAATGTAAATACTACAAGAAGGCAGAAAGGGAACAATAACTGCTGTGTTGTAGGATGCAATAATACCTATAAGAATACTTCGCCAGCTATTGCCTTTTATTCTTTTCCCACACGGAAAACTGAAGCGCAAAGCAGAAATCTATGGATTCAAACTGTACACCAAAAGAAGTACACTAATTTTATATTGTATCTCAAAGCAGTAACACATGCTTAAAAATTAACTGCAGCATGGATAATGTTGTTTAGAAATTAATGTTGTTTTTTAACTTAATATATAGAAACTCTAAATACTGTGAGTATTAGATTAAACGACACATTATGGGAATAGTCTGTCAATTATTATTTTTATTATTGTTATTATTACTTTTATTTTTATTATTAATATTTATGTACATATTGATATGTACATATTACTATTCATTCTTTATATTTTATTTTCAGTTTTGAGTGAGAACCAAAGCACGAACAAAAATTTGCAGCATTCCCTTCATCGGAAATAAAAGGTTCAGGACATCCCCACAGTTCAGCATATGTTCCCAGTATATTTCCAGATGTGTACAAAAAGATTTTGACATTTAGAAACAGAACTTTCAGTGAAATGTATGCACTTTATAGGCAGAAAACCACAAATAACATCTACATCGAATATGGCTTCTGCTTCAAATATCCTCACAATAAGTACAAAGTATGACGCGGAGCAGCGTCACCAGTACGATTTTCTGGTCCATGCACGGTGCCTATACTCAGTCCTCCTTACCTTCCTGTTTCACTTCTGTAGTCTAAACCTCTCTCATATCGGCTGCCATCCCCAGAATATCTAGAGTCATCATGATGATGTGGATTCACTGCATGTCTTAAATCATCACTGCATCTGTAAGATACATATAGAGATAAATTTAGTATAATAAATGCTATTAGTATAGGCTATTAAGAATATATGAGTCATTGGAAGCCACCGACTTATCTACCCTACTATATACAGCAGAGGCTGTAATAAAGAGGAAACAGATTGCTATTGCGCAATTCCATGGAGATTTCCTATCCAGGGGTAAAATTTTAATTCAATATTTCAAATAAAGACATATGACTTTTCATACTGAGATGAAATACACATCTCAAATAATAAGGTAATTTAATGTTATAGAATGGGGTTAATACAAAACAAAGCAAAAAACACATCAAAGTTTCTCTTTTCTGCTTGCAAATTTTGTAAAGTAAATATTGGAATTCTCTTCAGATCTTTCTTTAAAGCCAGACATTACATCTTTCTTGATTCAAGCGAGAGGCACTCTGAGATATAAACATTTCTAAACAGATTTTCTGGCTTCTTTCACACATACTACATATCAATGACTTAAGCTGAACAAGATAAAATATCATAGAAAATAAAATTACGGATTTAATTCTGTATAATATTTATCAATGAAAAAAGATATCTGAGCATTTTTCCCCCCTAAAATCATTGGTTTCGATAGTAGTGTGTAACAGACTGACATTCCACACTTTTGCTAATTAGTATTACTTTCTGTCAATATACAGACCTTGATGAGTGCATTTTGAGAAGATGGCCAGAACAGTGGCAGAAATGTAACATGAATATAGACAGCTTGCTTCTAAGAGTGTAAGATTCCTAAGAAATATGTAAAATTAAAGAAAATCTTACTAAGCGAGAAAAAAGGTCTAAATTCAGAAAGACTAACAGAGTATACAACCAGATGGAGCAAATCAGGGACAAGATGAACCGAAAACAGGAATCAAGGATGTTGCCATTATTAAGATGTCTGCAATAATATTTAGATCTAGGCAGCATTTTGGAAAGTGCAGAAAATAATGCATAGTGGAAGCACATACCATGTCTCTAGGAAGAGGTTAAAACTAATTGCTGACCTAGTAACAAGAACAACTATTAGCAAGCCAGGGAAAACATTAGCAAAGAATAAACTTACAAAGATATTAAATTTGAATATTATCATGCGAAAGGACTGTGGATTTATAGGGTTTATTGTATGGAAGTGATGTCATTTAGTATGCTCACCTTTCAGGCAAACATTATTCAGGCTGATCCCCATGCTCTGTGCTTTGGTATCAAACCAATAGCAGAAACTAATGAGCATGTCTAATGCATTTAGTGATTCTGCAGTGCAACCTTGACTTGTAACCTGTGACACAATAATCCACATAATTTAGCTATACAATGTGCTTATCCACAATTATCTGAAGCGCTGGATTTGGAGAACTATGCAAGTTCATGATCAAAACAGTATATGTTCATTAAAAAGAAAAACTAGCATTTCATCTCTAACGCTCTCTCTTCTGTTATTTTTTTTTACATAAAACTGCAATCTGAAGATACTTTAATCAATATTTCTCATTAAAAATAAATCCATACCACAAACTACCATTTTTAAAAATGTACTACAAGTAATATTATTTGAAAACAGGTCTTAGAAACTTAAAAACCAGTGAAAAAATAAATATATAATAACATATTATTTTATTTCCTTTAAACTTATGTTGATCTTTTTTAATTATATAATTGTCTTTATTCTGGAGCATTACAATTAGCATAATGAGCACATGGAGCACATTTTGGTTACTAACTTCTTCAATAATTGGAGTAATTTGATGTTTAAAAACTTCCAATAAAAGTTGAATCCTTCTACAAACAGATTTGAAAAATATTTTTTCATTAAACTTATGAAAAATTTAGAATTGCACTATTTGACCTGTAAAGAGAGTTGACAAAAATGTCAATCTGTTACAAAATGTTTATGAATAAATATTTTGTATAAATTTGGTATTTAACAGTATTTTTCGTAATGGTTTTAATCTTCTGCTGTTAAATGATGTAGTCAAAACTTGTAATTCGAAGCCATTGTGTGTGTGAGATTGGTTTACCCAGAAAAATGTATTGTGAATGTCAGTCTGTTAAACTTGGAATTGCTCTGATTGGAAAGAGAACTTTGTCTTACACATCTTCCTAAATTTCAAAGACATATTTCCATCCAAGTACATATTGGTTACAGAAGAAGAAAGGCATGCACAACAAATTCCATGCATTCAGTATGCTGGGAAAAGTTGATGTGAACTTCTGTGGTATATCATATACGCTTCTACTGAATCTTCGAGTGTCCATATATTCCATGGAATTTTGTCCGATTTTTCTCCCAAACTCTTTGAGGTTTCTTTTTATTAATTGAAATGTATCTGATTCTGTCATTCACAGGAAAAGAACACTGCCACTGCAACTAGCCCAGCATATTTCTACTCTAGTATAACAATTTCTTCAGTAACATTAGTATGATTACTTACTATTTTATAGGAAGTGCTTCTAAACCTAATTACCACTACAGAAGTAATAAATCTAGTCCAGCTAATCTACAGATGGACAAGCTGTCATGGTACAGCATGCACTTATGTCTCGGCAACAATCATATACTATATAGGTCTCATCACTTCTCCACCATAATCAAACCCCCTCCAACCACTTTAGTTCCCCCAAAGCCAGTATTTACTCAGTATGAAAAAGAAGCACAGTGGAGGCAGTCACATGGTCAGAGAAGAAATACTGGTGTGGGCACAGGTGAAGACAGCAAATGTTGGAACCATTGCAATTTGCAGCAACGTGATTAATTTGTCATTATTTCACAGTTCTCAGTTAGTGAGTTTAGTATTCATCTAAGCAAAATTCTTTATTTTGCATTTTTCCTTTCTGTTTTCAAATATATTTTAACTTACTAGTTTTAAAGGAATGAGGGAAAACAAAAATTGGGATACTTAAAATGATAGGAGTGGAGGCTGAAAATGGCTGCAATTAGTGGAAGTAGTGGCAGAACCAAGATAGTATACTACTGTTGTCTTGGTTGTGTGCATACATCACGGTTTCTTAAAATCAACTTATTAATGGAAAAACTTAATAAAATCTCTCAACCTATATCTTTACTTTACCTCATGCAAATCAACAAATTGTGTACCTTTCAAACTGTTCCCTGTTCTTTTCTCGGTGCTCAAAGCCTGGAGGACCAAGATCGGGATCACAGCTTCCTGAAGAACGACGATATTGGCATGATTCTTCTCTATCTCCACCAGGAAAATAATTATCACGTGGGCGCGAATGGGTCTCACCATAGCGGCTTTGGGATTCATATCTTGATCCTCCTGCATGATCATAAAACGTTTTAAATAAACAAATAAAAAGAAAGATCGGAACACTTAGATGACAAAGATGTCCTTTAGCATCAAGGGTAGTCTTAGTACAGAAAGAGAATAATTTGCTGTAGTATGTGAAAATGTTCATACTTCAGGCTGAACTTGCAACTGTTACACATATTTATGCTTTCATTTGGCATCATACACCTCACAAAATTTGTGCACATTATGTTACTAGGATATCAGAGCTTTTTCAGGTGTGCACAAGGTGGTTCACTTGTCTCTTATTCTCTGGTTTTATGCAACCCACAGATTACAGTCTAACCTGAAAACATGGTTCCTGAGAACCATCTTCTGCATACTAATCTTATAGACTTTGGTGCTACAAGTTAATACTGAACAGTAGCATATTTGGTTAATGTGCAGTGTTAGCATGGGTTCCAAGATGCTCAATTTAGGTTTGAATCTTATCAAAACATAGACAATCCCCCCCCCCCCCGCTTTCTTTCTTCCTGATTTGGCAATAAGCAAGATGGGATTTTGGAACCTTTTTTTTTTTTTTTTTTTACCTTGCTTATTTGTTTCTTTTAATGTTCTCTTTATTTATGTTTATTCTAACTTAATCAGTCCAGCTACAGGAAATACAAATGAAAATTTACATTCTGAAGCATATTCATTCAGTTTCTTTTAAATATACAAATATTATTACAATGTTTTAAAACATAGGTATTTCAGATAATACTACAGAACCAGACCCATTTTCAGGGTATATCTAAAACAAAAAATACACAAAATATCTAGGATGACAATCACAAACTGTGCCAAATACATAGGTATTCACCAATACTTTCAGTTGAAAAGAAAATTAAGTTTAATCCCTGTAACTTAACAAATTTCTCAATATCCACTAGATAAAGTGTTTCCAACATGATACTTAGTGATGAAACTGTTTCATTTAGCGCAGCAGCTGTTCAAAACAATAACCTTTCTCATTGATTCAGAGTAGTTTGTGATGTTGCAATGGCAACCTGGTAAGCAGTAACATCTGGGATGTGACAGACCTGCAGGCCTCCCTGATTAGTTGCTAAAGATGATTAAGTTTATGCGGCCATTGGCTGTACACTGTTTTAAATGACCCCATAGGAAGTAATCAAGTGGTAAGATCAGGAGGTCTGGTAGGCCATGAGACAGGTCCTCGCCTACCTATCCATTTTCGAGGATGTGTGCCATGAAGATAATTTCCGACGATCCTAAACTGGTGTGGTGGAGCACCATCATGCTGAAATCACATTCATAATCTTTCATTTAATGGTACATGCTCCAGCAGTGAAGGGAGATCATTTTGGAGAAAGTGAAGGTAGTGTGTTCCCATAAGGTGACCTTCAAAAAGATGTAGATTATCACCCAAAATGCCACACCATATATTCATTCCGCACTGGTCTTGAAAATCTTGAAATCATAACCCAATGAGGATTATCGACACTCAAGTATTGCATGTTGTGGCGATTCACAGTGCCATTGTTGTGAAACTTTGAATCATCTGAAAACAGAACTTTGTATAAAAAGACTGCATCACGGTTCAAACTGTGTAATACCCACTGGCAGAAATTGATTCAAGCTTCAAAGTCACGACCATGGAGTTCCTGGTGTAGCTGCAAGTGGTAAGCGTGAAATGTATTGTTATTCAGTATTCACATAACTGATTACCTACTGATGTTTATGTCTCGTGCCAGTGCCTGCGTGCTAATGTAGGGATTGTTTAAGACAGTGTCTAAAATTATGTCTTCACTGTGCCCAAAGGTAACTGGTGCCTCTCTAATAGCACCTGTTCTTTCAAATGCTCCTGTCATACATAAACATTGTTTTTCAGCATTCCAAAAAGTGTTGTGTGTGGGTTTTCGTCTTTCTGGAAATTGATTTCTATATAGGCATTTAGACTGGAATACATGGCAAGTTCACGACCGACTTGAGTCTGCCTATCTAATGGGCTGTGAGGGTCATAGGAGATAACCTTAGCTGTAAGTATAGCACCTACCTACATATTTACTTCGTGCATTTGTATCTAATGGGGCATATCTAGACTTAAAGTGTCTTCTGGTAGTATTCGCTAACCCACCGAGGTTTCCAGCTGCCAACACTTTGTAGAAACATTCTCTAACCACGAAGAACAATCGATACCATGTTAGGTGTTCTAGTATTTTGAAATTATTTTTATTAACTTGATATGTTTTGAAAATTTCCTTTATTATTTGAAGTCTTAGTGAATTTTCATTTTCAAAAAATTAGAAAGAAAATTAAGGATTGAAGGCTGAAGAACATGTAAAATGAACTGTCGTTTGTTCTTCATTTGTATACCTTTTCGTTTACACCTAAAATTATTAGTGACAAACACTGAACTTTGCATCTCGATGGATAATACATAAAAAGTAAAAAAAAAATGCAAGAAGACTGTGAGACTCAAACTGCTGACATGCTGGAGGTGATGAGGGAATATGAAATTAACCAGTTGGGCTACAATCTTTGCACCCACTTGCTGCATTAAAACTTGTAGGTATAGTATCACACAAAACTCCCTCTCTGCTTCTGATCTGTAGACTCCTTTCTGTAGCTTAAGCCATTCATTTAGCCTTCATTCATTATAATTTACGTTGTAGAATGTATGACACCGATCCTATTGATATAACATGTACCGTAACAGGAGTTGTTAAGCGCATGTTTTTGGAATGGACATAACTATTGCTGCTAAGGTCTATTTTCTCATGAACAGCAGACTAGATTTCCATGTTTACCAAGTGGCCGACAAGCACAGCAATTTCGACCTTATTAATTTCAGAGTATGAAGTTCCATAACTCCAAAAATAAGGAACAGGTGAACCACCTTGTATATGCATACAAATTCTTTTGAAAGCAACCACAAGCAATGTCATCTTTTAAAGGTCATGACAGACTTTCAATGCAGATGAACCAGAACACGTTCACCTTTAAGAAAAAAATAGAGGCAAGGGAGTAAAATAGAAGCAGAGATAAAGAATGTGCCCATCTCAAGTATGGTAGCAAAATTACCCTAAACCTTAGAATGGCCTGATATTAAACATGCAGTTCATACATACTCTGAAGCATTTTTTCCTCTTTACATCTGTGTAATTTATTTATTCTCATTGATACAACAGTAGATAATTTTTTATATACAGCTAATTATATCTTGCACCTGCTCTTCTTTCAGATGCTCTGTGTTACATACAAGTAAACCATGCCCCACAAGTACATTTTGTGCAATATTCTTTAATTTATCTATGTTGTATACTTGAAGTATCTTTGAAACGACTCAGGTATAGTACATTATGTTGGCCAACAGTGGGGAATGTTTTCAGTTAATAGGATATGCAATCCTAAAGTAATTTTATAAATATAGTAACGAAAACTCAAATGCTAACCCTGTAACTTTGAATAACTTTTCTATTTTGATCAACACTTTATATCTTATCCGATAGAGTAGACTTAACAAAGAAGACAATTTATGCACAGAGAAGTTTAGCTTCAGTATGCATTTCTAATAATGTTTTAAGCCATCATTTACTCTGTCAAATTATTTATAAATTCAACACAGTGAATGTGGTATTCATCAAATTCACCAACAGAAATGGGGTTTACATGTGCACCTGAGAAACCCTGTGACTAAGGCATATCACATCCTCCATTGTATTTGTTTATGTTAATATTTTTAAACATTATTTCCCAGTTATATGATTACAAGCTGAACTGTTGTCTTTATGAAGAAAAGCTGGATAAACAAGATCTTCCAGGATGTGACACTGTTAATGAACAAGTTGACTGTTTTCTCTACAAGAAATCATGCACAACTCATATAGGCTATAAATTATGTTAAACCCTGCAGCATTGCATTTAATACTGATTGCTAACAGAATTTTTGCACTTGCTGTTTTTGCTTTAATCATCCGCAGTAAACACATAATGAAACTAAAGAAACAGTGTTTTTTAACAGACAAAATTGTTACAGGAGCAGGTAGAAGCAAAACTTCTGTGGAATATATTCATTCTTATAACTGGAAAGTCAGCTTCATAACATTTTTATGTCAAATGAATCAGTATAATCTGCAGTTATCATCATTACATATGCATTTTTCAATTTCTTACAGGAAACTTATGCAGTGAAGTCTTTGGTTTTGTTAACAAAAGAATATGATTATATTTTATTGTGTAAAGCTTTTCAATGGTTTCAAAACAGAAACTGTATATCATCTTTATTACATATGGCAAACATGTTTTCAAACTAACACAAAAACTTTGCATTATTTCAACCATCCATCAAGTTACTACAGTGACATGAATGGGCAGTGTATTAGAAAATTATATTGTTACAAAGAGGCTTATCTTCATTACACACAGAATTTATTCGACCAGATGACTAAATAAAGCAATATATTAACATTAGTTAACAGTAAATGCTAAGCATAATACCCATTATTGTAATAGATACATTTACTTTAAATTAACATTTTTGGTAATACTGACCCAGACTAAATCTGAACAAAAAGATATCACACATATATAGAATTACGTGCATGAAGAATTTGTTTGATTAGAGAATCATAAACGTCTGAAATTTTTATTGTAGCCTCAAGATGCTTGAATTCTTGGAAGTTATAATGTTATGTATATGCCAATTCAAACCATTGAGCAGATTGGTATGCACATCGTAATACAGATTAGAACATATCATGCACACATATGCATCATGTCGTCACTTTTACCAGCCCTATTAGTCTAGCTGCAATGTTTGTTCTGCCGGAGGGGTTCGCACATGAACTCATCACACTAATATGGCTTTAGTCCCTAATGGGTGTTTTTATTTGCATCTGTAGATTTTAAAGAATATTTTAGTTAAAAGCATTTCCAAAATCATCTTTCTTTCTCTTGAAATATTGTGGACTTTTAAAACAAGCTACAAACATGTAATCACTCCTGTTGAACATTAGAAGGACCAACCAGTCAAATTCACTGGTTAACACTTTATTATATACACATTTCATATTCTTAAACCCACTTAAAATTTGTATTCTTGAAATATAATTATAAATATCTTTACTTTACATTGTTACCTTTTAGGACCATAGCCAGACAATATTTATTTGACTGATGCTATATTTTATCTTTGCTTCTTTTGCAGATAAAAGTTGGCAATCCATTATGTCAACTATCTCCAGAATTAGTTACTTATTAACATATCAACAGTAACATAATGAGAGGATTATTTACCTCTTTCATATGTTCTGCTATTTTATTAGAAGACTCTGACTGACCGTATCAGTTACAGGAAGCCTCCTGTTCCCAGGTGACTGTGTAAACTTACTAACTGAGCAATATCTGATTGATCTGTAGCATTAGGCACATCCTTGTATGCACTTTCATGAGGGTGAAGGAGCAGAAGACAGCCGAGGGGAAAGTATAGGAAAGGTAGAGCTTTAAGTAACATATTTCGCTGCAGGTCTTTGCAGATTGGACATGAAATGATGGGTTTTGCCTCACTCCCTAATTTTACACCTCAGCTTCAACCTTAAAGATCGTAATGCTAATGTAAATGGTTTCTCTACATTCTTAAAACTAAGTAGCAGATATTTGTTCAAGAGTTTGATATTTTATAGTATTGTAGCTATTGTAGAATAGCCAATTTCTGCCATAATGTATTTCTAACTAGAATGTCTTCTACTACTGAAGATCAGTGCACAAGCAGCATTATTTTAATGTTACATACCAAGGACAAGGAAACTGTTTCATGATTTAGAAACTTCTACATGAGTGCAGCTTAATTATGGGAGCTTTTAGCAACTCACTGCAAGTATGAGTGTGTTTTAACTTCAGATTATAAATTTTTATAGTAAACTGATGCAAGTATGGGTGTTTTTGAACTTCAGAATATCAATTTTTGTGTTTCTCTTATGGAGAAGATCGAAGTGACATTAAAGGATTGTCCATTGCTCAAGTTGAAGCTAATTCAAGCTCCATCCTGTCAAACTAGTGCATACATAAGCAGTTTTACAGTGAATATTACTGCATGTATTTGTATTTGTGCAGATTTGGATAGCAGAAGAAGAAGAAGAAGGAAAAAAAAAAAGCAAGCAAGCTTTCTCGCTTCCCTTGTCTTCTCTTTGGTCGCAATGCCTCCTGGACAAAGACCAGTGTGACAGTTCTAGTACATTTGCCCTCAAAAGTTAAAAAACATGAATCTTTGCAGGGTGAATGTTGTTTCATTGGTGATGTTACACAAAACAAATACTGTGGTACAATTAAATGATGCGTATAGAATGAACATTTTCTAACACAATGAAGTGAGATAAAAGCATATCTTCCCCAAAATAACACTAGGTTATAAACAAAAAACATTTTTTTTTCTGTCGTACTATTAAAACTAGGCGACTTCTACTAAATTTGGTGTGCAGAATTCAAAACTAAATTTCATTTTTCCACAGTGCATCTCATTTTGGCAATGTTCAATAACATGTAACAATAAAATTTACAAAAACACTACACACTCATATACAACTTGTACAGAAAATAAAGAATATCATGAAAGCATAACCGAATTTGAGAATTTACGTTAGTTATCTTGTGTATCCTTTTTTCTTTTCTCATGGAACTTTAATGTATGCAATTTTGTAATGTTTTCTGGTAGGTTCGTCATGTGCAAGACATTAGCAGTAATTGGCCATCATATGTACATCCCAAAGTCCTTGATAACATTGTTCAACATCTTTCTAGTCCTGGTGAAAACTTTCACCTTGCTCTTCACTGACGTCTCCCAAGTTCAATGGGAAGTGGTCGAGATATGACTTGAGGAAATAAGCTTCAAACTCATATTACAACCATGCAGTCATAATTTTCTAGCATATTTCTGACAATTTCTTGTATTGAGGGTATTTTAGAAGTTTCTTAACAACCTCTCTGAATCCATTCCATGCATCTTTTTCAATTTCATTCACAGAGTTGATAAAATTAACGTCTTACATCAATGTGATAGCAAAAAATGGACCTCTTTTTTGAAATCAGGACACTGATTTGCATTAAAGTTGCATATTTTCCTTTGTGCCACAAAATAAATGTTGACCAGCGTATGAACTCTATGAACTTCCCCTCAAGAGACATGACGAAGAAACTGATTCTAATAACCCTGGATTATTTTTTGGACCATTACACTTTACTAGTAATTTGAATGAACCTCTCAGGAATCATTTAGAGCAAGCTGCTGCATTCAAGGGCAATTCCAAAATAATTCTAAATGAATTGCTAGATTGTATGCGAGTGCATGCCAATCTATAATTCAGAATAAAATCAATGGTGAGTTTTTAGTGATCATAGCAGATGACACATCTCTGAACCCACAAGGTTTTGGTGTTTCTGTATGAACATAATGGCATGTGCAAGAAAGGTTTTGGAGATTTAGTAAACAGTCACCTTTTAAGTTGCTAACTGGTTATCTTAATTATTTCAGCAAGAAATAATTAAGATATGTATTGTAAGGAAACAACGAAAAGCTAATAGCTCAAGCATATGATGGAGTAGCTGTGATAAAGGGAACTAAAAATGGGAATTTTCAAAATTCTATTTTAGCATTTTTCAGTAATTTTTCTGAATTTCCATTTTTTTGTTTTTTGTTTAAACTAGATTCCACAGTACACTTCTGTGCTTGACAAAATATGCTCCTGAAGGATTTCACAAGCCTTGTCAACTATGTAGATGGAATTCAAAAAGCAGAATAATGAGTACTGTATGAAAATGTAGAGTAGCTTAAAGTATTTTTAAAGAGTTGTGGGGGGGGGGGCTAGAAAAATCACACAACCATTCACACAGCAACAAGTTTTATAGGCACTAGAAGATAAAAGATTTCTGTTTTGGCTAAGGTTATTTTAAGTGATACTTCATATAAATGTTTTATGCGATTAATTCCAGAAACGTAGTAATTTTGGCCAACATACTTTGAGAATTGCAGCAGTTTTATGAAGCCATATCCAGAATCAGTAGTCAACTCTTCTGCTGAATCTTATAAAGAATCTTCCTCATTGAAATGAAGAAAAATTGCCTAAAGTTATGATTGGATGCAAAAGAAATTTGCAATACTACTTGTACACAAGCCAGAGAAAGATTCAGTTTTGCTGACAATCTCACATGCAAAGCTCCTAAAAACAGATAATTTCTCTCTCTATTGTGTAAAATTCAATAAAATTCATAGGTGATCAAAAAATCGAAACACTTAATTGGAGATACAAAAGTCTGCAAAGACCTATTATTAAGTAGTGATACAAACTAAATAATATAAAAGCATAGACAAAAGAAGCAATGAAAAGGAGGAAGAAGAAAGACAGAAAATTGCAAAACAAAGCTATTTGAATATAAATCCAGGCATAATAAATTTTATTTATATTATATATATACTTATATATAAATAAATAAGGAGAATTAAGTTATATACAAATATAGAAAATCCAAATGATGGAGTTGAAGAAGAATGAAATATGTAGTTACAAAGAATAGCAAAACAAAAATTAGGAACAAAAAGAGTTATGCAGAAGGGGGAAGAAAAAAAAAAAAAAAAAAAAAAAAAAAAAAAAAAAAAAAAAAAAATGTATTCCACTCACATGACTTTCCCTAGCTGTTCCATAAAAAAACTTTCTTTATAAAACATCATTTTTATATTCATCATGTTAATCAAGATAAACATTTCTAGAATTATTCTTATTACTTGCTTCTTTGTAAGTAGGAAGGAAATAAGGGAATACACTAGGTTAAAGCAACAGTCAGATCTTTTAAAAGCTGGTTGCTAAGTAAAACAATTGAAATTCAGTTTTCTTTGCTTGCTAGGAGCCAACAAACGAGAGATGAAAAGAAAGACATCTCCCATTTGAGAAAAGTATAAGTACTTTAAAACTGAAACTAATAACTCTGAATATTTCGAAAATGGTTAACTCTACAAAAAGTGTGACAAAGTGTGTGATTTAATGATGTCTACAATCTCTGTTAAGTACATTCAAGCCTATCTCTTATGGTTTACCAGTTATAAAAAAAGTTATCCAGAATGAAGAGATCTTCTTCAGAAGCTATTCCCAGAAAATTCAAGATACACATTTTGTTTGTCATGCAAATATCTTGAACTTATGACATTTTAATAAAAATCGTTAGAGCCATTTTTGAGAAAGTAAAACTTTTTGAAAAATATTCCACGTAAAGGGTAGTTGGGGGGGGGGGGATTTTCTTGGAAATTGTGTTGCATCCTTGAAAGACACTGAACTTAAATATGAAGTTTGCTATTCAACCAACTTTTTGTTTTTGAGCTATGCATGCATGCGCATACACATACATGCAGACAGACACACACACACACACACACACATGGTCATGTTTCTAAAAAGTTTTTTTTTTATTTAGGGGGTCTCAAAACATGTATTTCCAGTGAAATCTTGGTATCAAATTTTTGGGCAAAATACAATGCCTTCCCTATCCAATATGCACACAGTGCATATGGGCTAGAGAAAGTAAAAATGGGCTAAAAGTGTAGAATCCTGAAACCAACAATTAGTGAGGGATAAAAAGGCATACTTTAAATATTTAAATTATATGTGATAAATCAAAAAATTGAACATTAAAACTAGAGCATTAGTAAACAAATCTGATATGTTACACTCTCATGATTTTCTCTAACTGTTCTACAAACAGACTTGTTACAAAAAATTTTCCTTCTTTCTATACCATGCTAATTGTGATAAGCATTAGCAGAATGTACTTATTACTTAGTTCCTTATAAGTAGATGAGAACTAAGGAATGCGTTCTGCTAAAGAGATAGTCAAATGTTTTAAAAGCTCTCATTATGTGATTGTCATTAAAATTGGCTCCTTTGCTTGGCTAGGAGTACAACAAAAGAAAAGCAGATACTTCCTGTCCAAGAAAAGAATAAGTTTTTTTAAAATTGAAATCAATAACAAGGAATATCTTGGAAATGGTCAACTCTACAACAAACATGCATCTGACATAAATTGTGTGTTTTAATGAGATCTACATTTTTTGTGCAGTAAGTTTCTGTCTATCTCTCATGGTTTAACCGTTGTGCAAAAATTTGCATAAATCAACCTGGATAAAGTGCTCTTCAGAGGCTATTCCCAGAAAATTCAAAATATACATTTTATTAGTGTTAATAACTTTAATATATGGTATTTTAATCAAAACCATTTGAGCCATTTTTAAAACAAACATTTTCAAATATTTTTCCATGGAAAGGGTAATTTGGGGTGGGGAAATTTTCTTGAAAATCTTTGTGGTACAGCCTTGGAAATTAATAAACTTAAATACTAACTTCTTGAGCATGCTGTCCACAGACACAGACAGACAGACAGAGACACACACACACACATTCACACTTACCTTTTTCTAAAAATTCTTCTTTTTATTCTGGGGGTCTCAAAACATATGAGGAAATTTTTTTTTTCAAAACTCGATAGAGCACAATTTGAGAAAGTGAGTTACATATGGGATCGGTATGTTTTCGGTGCCAGCAATCGGTCTGTGAAATCAGATTTTGCTTAACTCAATATTTGCAGTGTGTATAGGATGGTGAATCTTGAGCATTTTTTCATAACTTGATACAGTGCATGCACAGCGATTTTACAAAACTTGATACAGTAAAGTCTAACGAAAAGATTTGCCACCTGTCAAGACCCTTCACTGACCTGATAATAATTTGCAATATTCTGCTTGTCTGACCTTGCTTTCCTGAAATGAAAAGCTATACAAAAACCATATCAGTATTTCAAAGCCTTGAATACAATTAATTGTCCAAAACGAAGGAAAGTGAAGGAGGAAAATTCTAAATGAAAACCATCTGCAAGTATTAAATATAGCACCAGAAAGAAAAATAGAGATGTATTACCAATGTGTGCTATAAGTTTTCAGGGAATAGCAGGCATGTCTAAGGGTAGACTATCCCTCCTTGCAAGAAAGTTTTTTTCTACTGGGAATTCACCGAAAGAAAATTGAGGAGGGGATAGAACTGGTGCAAAGGACAAGGAGCTTATCATTGCTGTGAAAAATGATATTATGAGCTACAGGTACAGAGAAAGCCAGTACAGTAGAGGAAAATATTTAAGAAACTACCTACCACTCAAATTAAATATTAAAAAAATATGGAAAATGTTTTGTGAAAAAAGAAAAAAGGAAAAATTATCTACATGCTCATTACCCAAATTCAAGTTTATTTTTCATAAGTGTTTTAATCTCTCATTCGAGACACCACACACTGCTACATGCACCACATGCAAGAAAGGACTAATTTCCATAAACCAAGAGACAGATTTGCAGAAGAATGAATATAGGACAAACTACAGACTACATAAACTTCATGCAAAGAAGTTTTATTCTATAACGAAAGAAGAAAATCCTGATGTAATAAAAATCTATTTTGATATGCAGCAAAATCAGCCACTACCTAAATTATCAGTAGGTGAAGTGTACTATTCCAGGCAAGTTTGGTTTTATAATCTTTGCATTATGATTCACTCTAAACCACCAATGAAAGAGAATATACATTTCTACACCTGGTTGAAAACCAAGCCACCTAAGGGATTTAATCAAGTGGCATCTGCTTTGTTGAATTTTTTGTTAGACCTGGAAAAAAAAAAAAAAAAAAAAAAAAAAAAGAAAGAAAAGATGTGTCCTTCCATTACTCATCTTTTCTCAGATTCATGTCCAAGTCAAAATAAGAACAATGTAGAAATGATCATGCTCATTGCCTTTTTGGAAAGAAGCACATTTACATCTATACATCATTTCTTTCCCATACTAGGACACAGTTACATGGCTCCAGCTCGTGTATTTGGTAGGGTTGAGAAGGAGTACAGAAGAAAGGAAGGTATTTTGTCACCCAATGAGTACTACCGAATTCTGTAATCCCATGGAGTTACCAAAGTTCTCAACAGGGACTAGCAAATCTAAACAATGAAGGAGACTACTCAGAAGATTGTAAAAGCAAAGCTGCCATTTAACATAGGAATGCAAACTGTTGTATGGTACAAAAAGTCTTCTACAAACGTGTGAAATGTTTCTGTAACTGTACAGAATACTCTCACTGCGTCACCTGTGGAGGTTTCTATTTTCAAATTTGGAATTAAAACATGCCACAAAGAAATGCTGAGGTCCTAATATCTACAGAAGATAAACATGGTGTCCAGTGAGAAGAAGAAAGACGTAAGAAAATACAGGCAATTTTTTGAAGTTCCAGAAGAAGCAAAAGGATTTTATGAAGATGTTCTCAGAGACTGTTAGGATATCAAAATAAGTGTACACATCATTACTTACTAGTATAATCACTTTGTATTCTTAAATTTCTGTATTTATTAATTTAATAATTTTGTAATTTTTTATAAATGTTTTATTATATCATTAATGTAACAATGTTCATTTAACCATTTATTAAATTTGTATACTGTACATAAGTAAAGTATGAAGAAATGAAAATCAAATCAAAACAGTAATAAAAACAATAGAACTAGCAGCAAATGCAGGTTCAGTCAAATTTGCTTGTTTCATAGTCCATGTCCACTACTGAGTTTTGAAAAATAAGCATTATTTAACTGATCAATACTATGAAAAATATGTAAAACCTTGAGGAGTTTCACTGATGTCTACAGTTGTCCCTTATATTGCCAAAAATAAAGTTTGTGTAATGAAAGATTATGTACTAGAATACAAAAATGTAATTTCTGTAAAAATATCTTTTTTGTCCTCTATCGAGTTTTGAAAAAATGCGCCTCATATATTTCCGGTAATATCTTGGTATCAAATTTTTGGGTGCAATACAATAGCTTCTTTATACACTATGTATATAGTACATGTAGAGAAAGTAAAAATAAACACAATGATTCAAAAATATTTTTACAACATTTGAGGATGGATTCCTTATATCTAAGCAAGAAAATAGATTCATATAAACATATGCTCTAAAACCCTTTGTTTTTGCATTACCAATTTACTAATAAAATACGAGTAAAAACATAGATTACACTAATTACTAATAAAAGTTTATGTTCAATGGCTTTCCAGGTCCAACCCAACACTGTTTATCTATGCACTCATTCATTGAAGGCCTTAACCCATTGTAAGCTGTGGATTTGGCCTTGTGTTGTCATGGCTGTTTATTTACATTTGTCAGTTTTGTAATACATTCTCCCAATACGCCTTATAGGTGCTGTCTGCAGGGACTTCATTCAGAACATTCTCCGAGAAGATGTAGTCCTGCAAATAAGAAGAAACATGTGGAGATACACTGGCTGTCGTTGTCTGCATGTTCTGCCTGACCTCAATCCTTTGGATATTTATCTTTGAGGCACCTTAAAAATTAATTTATGCAGCAGACATCCCGGCTGAAGAAACTCTTAATCTACGCATTATGGAAGCCTGTGAAACCATATGGCACAGACAAGAAATATTTGACAGTCTATGATTCGATGAGCGCATGCCTGTCTAGAGCAAGAGGACATTTTGAGCATTTGCTCTTAGTGGTGTTTGTGTTTAATCCTAACAAGCTGACAATATCAAAAATAGCACATGTCACTTTAAAATTTTTTGATTTGTAACATTTTGAACCTCAATAAATCAAAAACAAAGAGTTCTGGTGCATGTGTTTATATGGACATTTTTTCTTGTATTTAAGTGAGGAACCAGTCCCTAGTCTTTGCAGAAGAATTTTTTAATCACAAAATAAATAGGGCGTCGATGTGAATTATATAACAGATATGGAATATAATCTTCATGGAAAATAACAATGTATATAAATTAATTAAGAATCTTAACTCCCATGAAAACGACAGAGCAAATTTAGAATTAAAAGAGAACAAAATTTAGAATATTATTATTAAGATCTATGGACTGAAGTACAAAATATACAAGAAACAGGAAAAAATAATAAATCCTAATACAATGATAAACTAGAATTAGACATACTAGAAGATGCTTGCTTTATTATTTTTACTGTGTTTTAAAACATTAATAATATTAAAACAGAATTATTAAAATGCACTCCAGAGAACTTTAAAGATGATATTACTGATTTTAATAATAAATGTTGATACAAATAAAGATTCATGAAGAATGGAAAGTAGGAAAATTACCTTAGTATTTAAGTGATAGAACAAACCCGAAAAATTATTTAGTTATTACATTGAGTAGTTTGGACTATAAATATATACAAAAATGATAAATGTGGTTGTATGTCCATATATGGTTGACATAACAATAATGATGTGTGGTCCTATTTTGAAAAATGATAGACAGCAAAACCCTGGTGTTTTCTCTTCTTAATCATAAGAAAAACCACTACCGGCAAAATTTTAAATACACAATAATAGTGCTTGCAGAAGCATTACCATGCCTAAACTACCATTTGTTCTAAGATTACTTAACCCTCTTACTGCCAAATCTTTTAAATGGTTTCAACTGTATAACTCCAGCCATCAATATAATCAACTGCACTATACTATGTAAAGACTGCCAACATTGATCTCGACATATTCTTTGTGAAACTGTTTTTTAAGCACCTTATAGCGAAGTGCTTTATACCACTGGAAATGGAAACCTTCTTTCTGATATGTTTCAAGGGCATTCTAAGGTGTCTTTTGTTATTTGAAGGACAGTATTTCCAACCCTTGGCAATTTTGTTAAATCTTGTCCAATACAGTTCCATGTATACTGTGTAGAAGTGGGCATGGCAAGTTCTTTGAGGAATGTTTTTGTGCTCGGGAGGGATGATAACATTTTGACATATTGTGACAAGTATAATATTGAGCAAATAACGTGACAGTAAGTGATGATTGTATATCTAAACCACCTACATGGTCCACACATGCAAAGAGCAGGTGTGTTGATGTTAAATGTGTATTTATTAAATTGTGAAAATATTACTGGGAAGAAAATCACTAGATTTAAATTTAATTCTTCTATAATTGAATAGAAGAGAGGTGGCTAAAGGTATAATTAATAATTCTCCTTTATCAAATATGGTATGAAATTATTGCCAAATAAAGAGGAATGACAATGTAGCGAGTGTTATATGCTGCGAAAAAGAAAAATCTTGCATAGAGTGTGCATAAAATGTGAGAAAGAATTACACGCTTAGTGCATTAATTTGCAAATGCACTCTTATTAAAGAGAACATTATTGATTCATAGCCAAGTAGTGTTATAGTTAAAATTTTTTTTTTATAGAATTTTTGTGTACTGAAAGATGGGATAATTTTGGACAAAATTGTAATATTCTTTATGGTAACTCTGTAATGATTATTCAATTCACGCAACAAAAGTGTGAAATATTTGAGATAACATTAAAGAATAATCTGGTCAAAGAACATGAACCAAAAATGTGATATAAGTGACCAGGTCCTAACAAATAAAACTGTCTGATGTTACCCTGGTGATGGGGTAATTTTGGACACACACCATCTTTTTCAGTATATAAACATGTGTATAATTTTTTACATGTTTAGAAAAAAAATTATGCATGCCAACAAAATATTTAAACCCCAGAAAACATTTGCAAATGTGTAGAGTAACTTTGACACATATTCAGAAAATCTTTGATAATGACAATCTACTCATGGCATAAATCTCAAATATCCAACAAACTTCCCCTTTTCTTTTCTAGCGGTCTGCAACACTTTTACAGTTTGGTATTAGTCCTCAGTATCATCATCTGGAATCTCAGGAGAAATAAACAGATTTGCTACCTTGATATGGATGTAGAAATCTGATATGCACTTCTATTGAACCCACTTCTGTTAAGATTCCGACAAACTCCCTGTTTAGCGGTTTCCTTCTAATCACGTGTGGATAATCAAGTGCAAAAGCCTGCATGTTTAGAACTACTTCCTCTGTTCTGACCGTTTCTTCGCCAATGAGCGACACATTATTCACAGGCAATTCTGGCACTGATTCAGCATTATCTCTATTTCTCATATCGATGCGCAAAAAGATTTTCCTGGAGCAACATATAATTTTCGCTTTCATTGGGCATTACTTTTATTTTTTGCTCCATATTGAACATTCTGAAGCATCGCTTCAAAACTTGAAGACCAGTCATCCAGAGAATTGTTTTGAGAATTTTCTCCATAAGGCAATTTTCTGAGGACTCTTTCAGGTTCAAACACAATTAATCCCATTTAGGGAATGCATTTTTTTTATATTGTTCTCATCACTTCTGATTTTTTGAAGAATTTCCTTTAAAAGTGAGGAAAATGCATCTTTTGAAATTGGCCCATGGGAGCATTTCTTCCATGAGGTATGGATTGCCGGCCATGCATCTTTCGAAGTTCTGAAGAAGGCTACATCCGAGTACTGTTTGGTGGCAATGAATTGAAAGAGATTTAATTCTTCTCACATTTATCAATCGCTTGAGAGGTTGTCTCCTATCCTAACTTTCTTCCCCCTTCATTGACTTCAAAATTTTGAGGGCCACAATTTCACCCTAGAAGAGCATCAAGCCACCTTTTATAAGTCTGCGGCATTGTCTGATATTCCCACAATGTATGTAGATAACTGTAAGTAGTTTACTGGACATTAGTACAATTGAGATAAGCAAAAAAAAAAAACTACATTCATATTTCCTCCTTAACACTCAAATAAGGAAATCATAAGAAAATTATGCTTACGTATTTTTTCGCTTCTAGTACAATGGCAAAAATATTAACGTAAGGATAACTAATAGCTTTCAGTGCAGTATACAATTGTTGTTCTACACCACAGTCTAAACTTCAAGTGCGACAATGTATATCTGAATCTACTCAAAAATGTGCAAGGTGTAAACAGCACAATGCGCGCAGTATAACAGCTGTCATTCAGTGATACCAACATAAGAAAAGAAATATACTGTTCCCGTCCGAATTTACCTGTGTCCAATATTCCCCTATCTTACACTATCCTTTGTTTTTGCCACTTGAAACATTTAACTTATAATGAAATTTATTTTTTGATTAGCTATTCATTTTAAATTTTCTGATGGCTACAAGAGACTAATTACAATTAGCTTTTGTGTACATGTGTAAATAGAGGCTTACAAGATTCATGGTATAGTGTTGGAACTAGCACACAAAAACTGTAATCATAACTGAAGTACTGATATTCTCAAAAATGAAACTGTGTTTTATTTATGGACGCTCTTAAATTGCTGCAGTTCTCAGTGGCCCATTCTATATTGAGCATGAAAGACTGCTTAATTTTGCTCAGAGGCCTCTCTGTCAGGCTTGAGGTACTTTTATGTGCCATAAATATATGACACGGGACCAATGGCTTTACTTACCTTCTGAAGGAAACCATGCTAAGGGTTTTTATGTTTGAAAAAATCCATTGTCCTCTGCCGGGTTTGAACCCTCAACCTCCGGTATATGTAGTTAGCAACGGTAACTATTACACCACAGAGGGCGACTTTATATTCTCAATGCAAAATACACTGAAATCGATACCAGCAAATTATATTTTTATTAAACATAACATAGTTTTATAGTGCTAAATATCATTCCAATTATTTTGATAAAAGTGAAGTGATATTTCGTCTCCTATTACAATACAAAAATGATTATTCTGTGTTGTGATTAAATATGCACTACCCAATAATTCTTCTAATCAATAGATTATTAAAGAGAGACTAATATAGCAAAATCCATTTTTTTTTAAATCATTTGAGCTTTAGAATTATTCATTTGTTATTGATTTTCTTTCATTTCACGACATAGAAGCCCAGAATTTTTCACTCCTACTGCCATATTTAAACTTGGCATTTAAATAACAGACAACCCTGGCAACATTATTAAATTAACACATGGCAACATTTTAAATGTTCAGTACTAAAGTAGTGAAGATTTGGCACAGAACCATAATAAGGCAACAATTAAATATAGAAGAACTAAATGAAGCAACAAAAGAATATAGGAGCAGTATACAGCTGATCAGGATGACCCAAAAAAGATGAACTTAACAAGAGCTTTGAGCTGGAACAGGCTAAAACCTAATCCATAAAGGAAAAGAATGAAAGACTGTAAAGAATTTTCAGAGTAGGAGTTAGAAAACACAACAGCGTCATCTATGTTAAACAAGGAATGTAAGAGAACTTAATTTTGTTGTATGAAAGAGAAGAGTTTTATGAACTAAATGGCATGTTCAAGCTTTATCAAGTTTTAATAGATGGTGGTCTCCAAAACTGGTTAAGTGAGGTATGAAATTATGTCAACATTACCAATAGCTATAGCAGATGCTGAGAAATGCATTTCCACATTAAAATGCATCAAGATAATTTTGCATAATACAATATCCAGGGAACATGTCAGCACTCACCATGTTGACAACTGAAAGGAAACTTATTGACTGACGACAGATTTAAATGAAAAAGTAATTGAGGAGTTTCTGCAGTAGGGGCCTCATGATCCACAAGCTCTTAAAGCTGCACCTTGAATGGGTACTAGATGCATTGTTAAGCTGGGATCTGACTGCTGGATTTGGCTGACACACGACTCACTGATCAGTTCTATCTCTGAATAACTAATAGCAGACCATGAACCAACTCCACAACCCCAAGGTTGTGTGAGTGTTAAGTGATCTGTGCCATTGAGGTGCATGGGAGATGTGTATCTAATAGAGCTTCTGTATTCCTAACAATCTCCCCGAGTATTTAGCCTTACCCTAGCCTGTGGGCCTCTACCTGGATGGACCTAGGATATCCCCAGTTAATTGTGGGAATGAATGTTTATTTCTAGTACCCCAAAACCAGAGGGCCCTTTTGGAAACCTTAAAAGATGAAATTCTAAAGAAATGGAAGTTGAGGCTCTGAAGGAAGGCCCTAATATCCAAATTCTACATATGGAGGCAGGGACTGCAACTCCCATAGATGAGGACTAACTGACCCTGTCTCTAACATTGGTAGAAACCATAGACAGTTTAGGGAGCAGAACATAGGGTTACATTCCCCAAGATATCTCCTACAGCAAGGCCTAGTTTCCATGTCCAGAACAGGGTTTGCAAGGGAACGATTATGCATATGGTATGAAAGGCCAAAATGATTTCCTTCATTCAGGTTAAGTTACAACACAGAATTACTATCACAAAGATATTATGCAGTAGCATAAGGCAGAATTCGGAGGTTGCATAATACAGAAACTTTGGTTTTGGCAAGGCCATATTGTGGGACTAAACTTAAATGGTTTCCTATCTTCCCACATTTTAGTTGATGTGAAAAACCCAGAGCATGTGTCTTGACATGAAGTTAGAATGCACCAGCTTTGCCTGACTTTCTAATGAGGGACCTGGTAGCAGCCATGGCGAGGTATGAGATGGGTGGACTACCACAGCAAGCGGTAGTCTGCTTAGCTTATTTTCCTTATGACTCAAGAGGAATTTCCACCTTCTCAGGAATTCAGCATCTTGTGGATTCCTGCAAGAGTAAAAACCTCTACCTATTAACTGGCTATGATTCCAATACCATAGTGTTTGTGCTAGTGTGGAAATCATGAGAAAAGGGGAGGCATTACTCAATTCCCTGAGCTTTATAGATCTGAAGATCGAGAAAGTAGTAGGCACTCCAACCTTTGTTAATTTTCAGAAAGAGGTCCTAACCTTGGCAGATTAGTTTGGAACCCCCTTTATCTGATCATACACACATCCACTTTGATCTTGATAAGGAAAAGAACCTGTAAGGATTGAGAATGGACTTATGATCAGGTTGAGGAACCCAGAGGACCTGGAGTGTTACAAATTTTTTACACTAACACCTTGGTCTCTCCTTACAAAAGGTACTGCCATTTTCTGCAGAAGGTATAAGCCAACGACAGGTTGAGATGGAAACAGTTTTAACGCTCATCAAGCAGTCAAGTAGGCTTTATAATGCAGGTAATAACCTGGTAGTAATTCCAGAGAAGGTATAAGAGTGAGATCATGAGGGTTTTCAAGGAATTTTGGAGGCACTTCTTTGGGAATATAGGAAAACAATGCAGTAATGCTCAACTGCAGATATTGCTTTTCTCTAAAGATGGAGCCAGGCTGGCCTCTTTGGAGGATCCTCCTGGTGCTAAGACGCAATCAGAGGGATAGACTATGAGGCTGTTGCTTCAAACCTACTTCCTATGGACATGTATTATGTATCAAGAATTAACCTCAGCTGAGGCATGCAGGCCTTCTCAGAAAGTCTGGCATGTGGCTTCCGAGATTGACACTTTTAAGAAAGTCAACTGGGCTCTCTATTTTTCAACCCTTTAAAAATACGGGTGAGGAGGAGGTCTTAGGAAGGCTCTACTGCAAGAGGGCTGAGAGATTCTTTGTTCTATGTAGGGATTTTTAGGGTATGCCTTGCCACGAGATATATTTTAGCCTCTGGAGGTGGACCAAGATAGTTTTTATACCTAAACTGGTTGACATTCCTACTGTAGGCCCAGGGACCATTAGGAGAGGTATGGAAAATACATATAATCTCAGACTGGATCATGACCATGGAAGTTGGTCAGGATGGTGGAAGTTAAGCGGAGTTAAGGGCATTAGTACTCTGGGACTGTCTTCAAGGAGTCTGTCGTCCACTTTGTGGTGCCTGGATCTGCTGAATCAGCCAAACGAAGGGGGAATTCATGCTCAAGGTTATGCAGATGACAGTCTTGTAAGAAATGGAAAATTTCCTAGTACAGTCTTAGAGCTCATTCAGGGCTCCTTGCATACTATAGATGAATGGTATATAGAAAAGGATTTCTCTGTCAACCCGGACAAGAGATATTTGATCTTCACAAGGAGGACCACTTTGCCAGGATTGGTACAGTCCCTTCTGTTTGGGAAGTGATTGAAGCTATCCAATTTGGCCAAGTATGTAGTTATAATCTTGGATGCTGGACTGAGTTGGAAAAAACATGTAAAATATAAAGAAAAGAAGGCCCAAGACTCTTTGTGGATCTGCAGGAGGGCTACTGCACTGAGGTGGGTTTGAATACCAAGGATGGTCAGATGACTCTACACCTTAAATCATAACGCCCTTGTTATCCTATGCAGCATTAGTTGGTGGCTTGCCTTAGAGATGAAGGTAACAGCTGCTAAGTGAGCTCTGCTGCATAGATTGGCATATTTGATAACCAGGGTGGTTCAGACCACCCCAAAGTCTGCCTTAAGAGATTTTGATGGACCTTCGGTATTTGTTTGTGAAGGAGGTCACATGGGTGAGTGCACATCATCAGGACAATTGGTGGAGGGGGGCTAGAGTTTCAAACTACCTGATAAAAGACACTGATTTTAAGAAGACTTCAGGAGATATCCTGATGGTGTCTCTGATGGCAGGATATTTGATGGAAGTCAGAAACAATCTAAGTCCTACATATATGATGGTGTTTCCAACCAGAGACCAGTTTCCCCTAAAGGCTGGGAGCCAGGTGTGGTACACTGGCAGTTTGCACTTTGAGGGCAGATGGGGCTGGGGTCTGGGGCCCCAGGACTTTTCTTGCCATTCCCCTTGGAAGGTTTACTGTGGTGTTGCAGGCTGAGATGTGCCATCTTAACCTGTGTCATGCATATTTTAAATATGCCAAGCAGCTGGATGGACATTCATATCTGCTAAGATAGCTTTAAAATCCCTTATGGTGGTTAAAATAACATCCATACTGGTGTGGGAGTGCCAAAGGATGTTGGATAATATTTGCGCTAATATACGGTAACCCTTGTCTGGGTTCTGGGACTTCAGAAGTGGCAGACAGGCTGGCTATGAACATCTTACAGTTGTATGACCCGAGCCCTTTTGTGGTGCCTCTTTTAGAAGGTCAGTATGAGATAATTCAGCTAACTGCGTGGGCTCACCTTGATATTTAGAAAAAGCAAATTACTGCCAGATAGGCCCACGAGTTTCTTTTGGGCCAAGTGGAAAACTAAGTATGGTTTCTTTGAATATATCTAGGACCAGGCTCAGTGTGGTTGTTGGCTATCTTACTGGACACAACACTGAAAAGAAACTTGGGCATCATGGAGCTTACTGAGGACGGCTTATGTAGGAAATTTTGGATGGAGTTTGAAACCTCCCAGCATATTTTGTGTGTATGTGAGGCATTTACTATTCAGATATTTACCCTGGACTTCCTATTTTTGGAGTTCAGGAATATATGAGAGGCAGAGGACTATTAACTTATTTTTAAGCTAGTCAACTAAAAATTTTAATTCCATATCAGGGACCTGGTCCAATTTATTGGGACCAGTATACTTGAAGCCCAGTTCACAAGGGAGACAGAGCTCTAGGAGCCCAGGTGCAGGGCCTTGAGATAGGCCACTCAGTTTTCATCATTACCAATGGATAATTTCATATAATGTATATAATGTAAGGAAATAGGTATTGTTCACTTATTGTTATTACTGCATGGAGCAAAATATAAGTACAGAATCCTCACTTGAAAACTATTATTTTCATACAAACATGGATTCTAAGCATTTTTAACACACTTCTTTAAGTAATGACCAATCATTTTGTTCTTTCTGTTTTTACAATATGAACAAAATTAAAGGAAGAGGTTATCACTGTCACAGTTAAGACATTAACAAACCTCATACAAATTTACTAACTGAGGTAGATACATATTGTAACAAAATAAATTTTTACTACAAATAATTGATTACAAAACAAATAGCTATCGATGATGTCAACAGAAATTTCCAGAAATAGCTAACTTACTTGCATGTGTCCAATGGCCAGGTGATGCATTACAAGGCTTTGCTACTCTTTTTAGGTTTAATTTATGCCTCCTGTGACAAGTACGGCTACTTAGAGGAAGCTGACCGAATACATGCAAAAATGAGCTATAAACTTTCCAAAGCAAATGTGCAGCAATTACTGGCCAGCAAGGCACAATCACAATATACTGAGTTTATTTTTGTGCTAACTTAATAATTGCAATTTTTAAAGAAAATTCTAATACAATCAACTCCATTACAGCACCCCCAATTCATAAAGGTATGAGTTACCCCTGCTAAAATGATTAACAGTAAATCTACTGAACTTCAGAAATTAAATATAGTTGCTTTTTATTTACCTTCTTTCACTACTGAAAGAGCATTTCAAATGTATTGTTGGCCAAGAAAGGGTTTCTGCAAACATTTTTATTAGCTTACTATCATATAATTCCACTGTTTTTTAAACACTGATTGGAAAGAAGAAAAAAAAAAAGAAAAGGGGGCAAAGCCAATGCATTAGATACAATATAATCAGCATGTTCAATATGTATGAAATACTCAATTAAGGCACTTTTAAAGAAATTTTAAAAACAAGAAATGATACTATTCACAAGAATTAAAGTGCATTTTGAGATCAAAGATTTGAAATAGAAAAGGATGTGGAAAAGTGTACTTTTCCCTAAATTTCTTTAAAGTAAATGATCAAAATGAGGACCTACACCATATTATGTAACAATATATACCAATTGAGGTGGTAGAAGCAGTATCTATATGATATTCAATATTATGGTGTGAGCTGATCAGAGAATTTCTACCTTTGCTATATTGCTAGAATTTAGCTAACTCAGTATGTTATGAGTAGGACTATCTGCACTTAAAAGTGGCTCTGCTTTTGCAGTTTAGCCTTTTGAAGACAATACAACAAAATATTGAGTTTCACTTTGTTTAATCCATTGCATTGAACAGTAACTTAGATTGTGCACACCAGATGGAATACTCTGGGATAATGTTTTTTACTGTTGGATATAATTAGACATATATTCCTGATTTTCTGATATTAGATTTTTCCTTGCACAAATTATGTTTCATTTATGCACATTACTTCCTGACTCTGACAAGTGTGACACAGTCTGAAAGTACTTACAGACTAATGGGAGCATTTGGAACATGCAACACGACAGTTACACAAAAATCTTGGTCATGTGAACTCAAAAACATATCACATGGCCTTTCAGTTCATGCAACATGCAGCAACCACATGATCTCAATATACTGTTGCATCAGATAAAGTGGCACCAGAGTCGCAGTTGCACAACACTTTTCGCCACTATTGACCACTTCCCTCCTGAGACTCGATGACAAGTTGTGGTTTCACATTAATTCACAAAATTGCTATTCTGTAAAAACCAATCTAAATCTAAAACCCATACATAATCCTAAAGCCAAATCTAAATCTAAAACCCATACATAATCCTAAAGTCAGTGGTAGGTGTACTCCATTTTCTTTCACAAAATAATTAATGCTGCACAGCACCAAGCCAGAATTTTGGGGCAGTTTTCCTACTCAGTTGACAGAGGAAGAGAAAATGCATGACAAATTTCAACATGAAAGTGCTTTTAACTCTGGATTCTTTGGATCCAATTGCTGATGTTTTTGGTGAAAGAATGATGGGTGTAGGTGTGTGGCCTGCTCAATCCCCAGACCTCATGCCAGGTGATTTTTATTTGAGGATCAATTGAAAAGACAAAAGTATATAAATCAAATCTCTCACTACAAGACCTGCAAAATAATACATGGGAAATACTTTTATGAAAAGGTAAGGAGTGTAAAGGACATTCAATATTTTAATTTGTGAAACAACAATGGTACTAATGTCCATCTTATTTACTTTGATACACAAGACTGACCACATGGGTATCAAGTGTTGACAGGCAACTTCATATACCTGGGACCCGTGACCTAGGTGCTGCTTTATCTGATGACCCTGTGCATAGGTTTACATGGGTCTGTGTACAGCATGTTGCTTTGCCATATTGTAATCCAAACAATGGATTCAGTGCTGCCACTTTGGGAAACTCAGAGCAGCAGTGTGGTTACTGCTTTAAAGTGTTACCAAGTGTGGAAATGGGCTGGAAGAAGTGATATCTTCAACAGTACACAGTGTGACCATGATAGTTACCTCTTGTGGTTAAATAAATCACTAACATCCTGCAGCATCCTGTCATTCTTTTTTATCACACAGCATAAAATTGCTTGCATAAATGAGGCATTACAGTATGCATCATTCTACGATTTTCTACAGGCCTAAGCCAGAACAGCAGCAGCAGCATTTCAAGTGGTTAGTTTCCTCCCAGGATGCTTACCAGTCTCTACTGAAGTGCGGATATTTTTGAATCTAATTAACCACTCTTTAATTTGTGTTACCCCCATAGCATCACCTCCAAATACCTGCTGAATTTCACAAACTGTTTCTTTTTGAGAATCACCTAGTTTTGGGCTAAATTTGACAGATTCTTTGTTCAATTCATTCAGTCCTCTTGCGAGAAAATTAAATCCAATGAACACTTATAACAGCACCTCACGTGGCGATCTGCAGCCAGGGACTCACACATGCAAACGTGGTGATAAAATTCAAGCATGAGCATTAAGTTTCCTCCTGCCACTGTGCATAGTGGCACCGCGATAGAATTACTACTTTGCACAACAAAAATTGAGGTTGGATACCTTTTAGACAGGCCTTGCTTTAATCAAACTCATTAGAGCCATTTTTGAAAAAAAAAATGAAAATTTAAAACAATGTTCCTTGTAAAGGGTAGTTGGACATCTTGTTTTTAACTTGTGGTGTTCATGTAAACACACTTGACTTTTTTTTTTTAATTCAGGGGACCTCTAAACATACATGGACAGAGAATTTTTGGGTGGATTGCAATATTTCCCCTACTATATCTAGTACAGAAAGCAGTTTGTTTATAATAAGGAAAATGCATATAAGAACGTTTTTCTAAATTAATATGATATATGGAACTTGTAATGGGTAAGAAAACATAGATACTGCATATAATGTTTTAAGATGCATTTTATTATGTGGTAACATTGTGCTCCTACTCCTGAAAATATTGTTGCCAACTTTCTCTGTCACCTACCAATAAAAAAACAGTGTATTCCACCCAAAAATTTTAGATGAAATTTCACTGTTCAAGTAAGTCTAGGGAGGGACAGAGGGAGAAAGAGACTAATAAAAGCTGTTTGCTGGATCATGAATGTTACAGAAGAAAATGAACTCCTTAGCTCTGCACATTTGTAATCAAAGACGCACCTTTTTGGCATTTTGTAAATAAATGCAGTATTACTTGTTGTTGGTGCATGCTACATTTAATATCTTCAATTTAACTATCACAAAAATTAAGCAAAATATAAATTTTTGTTCTGCAAAGCATAAATTTAAAATCATGGGGGCCCAATGGGTGGAATTGGTGTTGCAATGTTTTTTTGTTGTTTTATTTTTTTTTTATACTTTAATAGTGCTTCATTTAAATGCTCTCAGATGTTAAAATAAAGCAGTCTAATCCTGGTAATAAATATAAGATAAAAGCAAACTAATCATCAACCAAGAGGAAAAGGATTATGGATATGTTTTAACACATTTAAGAGGGACAAAAGTGATACTCCTTGGTGATAAAATAAACTCCAGTTCAATGAAAATAAGGCTTGCTAACCACTCAACTAGTATCATTTACCACCACTCCATAACAAAATTACAACCAGTACCGTATCATTCAAACTCCATATCATTCAAAGAAAGAAAAAAATTAATAGAGGATCCACATTCATTTTCTCCATTATTTTATATAAAAACTTTATAGGTTTATTCCCATATATTGCTTCTAATACTGACAAAATGAATCTTATTTTAGTTCATCCTGCCAAGATGCATTCAGTTTCTTAGCATACATTATGATGGCAGTAACAACAGGGCAGATTTAGATAATGAAGTATCACCTTCAGATACCTCTCAGAGCTTAAACACTATTTTAGCAGAGGTTCAAACAATTATGGAATAACTTCCATTATAATGTTAGGTAATTTCTAGCAACTGTGAGCGTAAAAATCCTTAGCATGACTTCCTTCAGAAGGGAAGCTAAGTCGATGGCCCTATGCCATAAATCTAGGCATGTAAAAGAACATAAAGCCTGATAACGAGACGTTTGAGCAAAATTAAGTGGTTCTGTCATGCCAAATATGGAATTGCATGCTGAGAACCACAACAGTTAAAGAGCATCCATAAATAAAACTCAATTTCAATTTTTTGTGGTCAGCATCACAGTTTTGTTTGAAAAGTTGACAAACAAGCTGTGAGCTTTTCTGTTTTTAAATTCCTTTCCTACAAAGTGACAGTGGAGAACAACACTCACAACAGTAGATTCTGAGGGAAATTGCTGTTAAAAGAATATCTTCCAAATTAGGTAAACAAGTCCTATCTTATAACAGTTGAAAATGAGTTGGAATAGTGACACTCACCTCACTTAAATGAACATATGTTTTGAAAAACTTTCATTTAAGTGAGGCGAGTCACTATTCCGACTCATTTTCAACTGTTATATTTGAACTAATTTACTTGTCTCAAACTTCTGAGTTATTTAATTTTTAAAAAGTCCTATCTTAACTGTGTCATTTCATTTAATAAATTAATATGCAGAATAATATACAATAAATAGGTTATATAACTTATTTAGGATTCAATGGTTATCAGGAAAGGACAACAAACTCATTTTTAATGATAGGCAGCTCCTAGTTGTTTAGGAAGCTTATCTTTCCTCTCATACCGCTGCTGCAGGAAGCTCACAATTTGAAGTCTTGCATTTTATGCACCTAGAACGATATCAGGCACTATTTTATAAATATACAGGTTGCCAAGAGCTGTGGTGCCAAGAAGAAGGTATAAATTTGTTGGGCAATAGATCTCTTGTAATGTGTTGTAGCTAAAGATGCCTTATCTCTTATAATTCCATTAAGGTTAATTTTTTTTTTTTTAATGCAAAAGCATGCTTTGAATTTTCCTGAGCATTGTTACCATCAGCCAGAGGGTCATGATGAATATGTCTTCCAACTTCCAATATATCTCTGATATTGTCTCCACATAGTGATTTAGTTAATGTCATCTATTGCATGCACGCACTAACTTCACATTGCAGTATGGAATTTCAGGTTCAACAGTGTTATCCTCTTCAGACCTGAGTCTATGTTATGGAAACATTTTTTAAAAAATCCACGTTAACTTTAATATATTCCCAAAGGTGGTTTTGGACATCTTTTTTATTCAAAATACAGTCAGCCATGTTGGATGCATAGAATACATGTTACACAGGGACGCAAAAACACTATTGTTAACAGATTAGACATATTGTATTTATTAATAATTTAAGCATAATTACCACATACATGTTGAATGAAAAGTTATTTCATCGAGTTTTAGGTGAATATAATGCTACTGAAAAAAGTGTTACATATGTTTTAGTGTCATACTTGACCGATTTGCTGTGAACGTCTGAAAGCAATTGAAGGGTTTGTTTCCACAGTGACTTATCTCCATGAAATCACATTTTTCACAAAAGACAAATTTCATATAATTCCTTGTCGTATTAAGGTAGAAGCCTAATTTTTGGCATGTGGAATTCAGTAATACTTGCAAATGTATATATGTGAAAAAAATCAGAGTGGTAGGAATGGTGGAACTGGTATCACATGACAGGGAGTTAAGTCATTTTGGCAGTAAACTAAAGCTTTATATAGATGTCCACTGCAATATGAAGTAGTCGATATGTATTATTGATAAAATATAACATCTAAATGGTAAACCAAAAGCCTTCAAAATGTTAGTTTAATACCATACCAGATGAGATAATTGATTAAATATTTAAACTTCAGAGATTATAAAGAGAGCCAATACCAAACTTCTTTTTCCAACTGGAAATAATATTACTAGCTAAGAATTAATTGTAACCTGACTTTGTGTTCTTAAATTATTCAAGTTTTCAGTTTATAAACCTTAAAAACAAAAAAAATGAATATATCAGCCAATGTCAATCATTTTACTATCACTACAAATAATAGTATGGGCCTAAGCATCACTGTTATCATAAATGACTTCTACATGACTGCAAGAAAATACCTGCTTATAAAATGACATTGCAGGATGATCATCAGAAGTACATAGTTTTTTCTTTACAAGTAACTTGAAGCGTTCCTATTGACTATGAGGAGATGAGACGTTTTGGAAATAAATACAGCTCGGAGATGCGTCACATTGGAAATAACGTCAACTTTCAAAGGCTCCTGATGCTGGCATTTAAGTTGCTTTGAACATTTAATACAACTTACACCTTCACAGAAGGTATTCTTAATGCTCTGGTATGCTCAGCTCCAATTCTTTTAAAATTGGAGAAACGTCACTTTGGAAATAAGCCCTTCAATTGCAACCACTGGTATTAAAAAAAAAAAAAAAAAACATTGGTTGCACATAACGAATTTGAAACCCTTACTCCCTTCAACCCTATATAAAGATCTGTTCATTTGTGAGTCACTCATCATTACAGGCATGTGCGTAACATTTTGTGTACTTGCAACCAGAAGAGGTAAGCCTCGAGTTGCTTGCCGTGTTTTTCTTGTTGGATCTAAATCCACATCCGCAGATTCTGGACTCTCATTTTCATTTTCTGCAGCCCGCAATCCCTTAATGCTGGTCCTTGAGCAGGTACCAGACATGTCCGGTAGGTGGCATATAGCCAGGATCTGAATGGTAAAGTCAATTGATCACTGACTCATCATTCAGGCCTGTCTCCAAATAACCAATAGGAGACTGCAAACCAACTCCACAACCCTAAGGTGTTAGTTGATCTGTACTGAAGGGGTGCTTGGCATATGGGAGATGTGGCGTTAGCTAAGTCTCTGGGATTCCTGAGACATACATTTGTCTGGGTGGACTGTAGATATCCCTTGTTAGTCATTGGAACAACATTGAGATAAATGTAGTTCCAAACAACTAGAGGTTCCTTCTGGGGACTTTGAGACTCTTTGAAACTATAGTGGAGGCTGGGCCCTCAAAAGAGGGAACTCCATCCCTGCAGCTAAGCACTGAGGTGGTATCTGCAATTCCCAGAGATGTGGAAGAGTGGACTAAGGTTCTTTATGCTGAACACTATATGTACTATTTGGGGGAACTGACTAAGAAAAGCAAGGCTCTGAAGGATCCGAAAAAAGGAGAACGGCTATGCTACTGTCCCAGCAGATGGTGGAAGGTGAGATCTCTCTCATGAATCACCATCCGGAAACTACTGCGGGGCTAGTTCTTAGCCTATTTACCTCCTTCAAAAAAGCCAGAGGGGAAGAAACTCACTCTCAACAAACAGGGGAGCAGAATATAACAGTTTTGCAAGCTAAAACTGGAAGGGAATACATTTTTCGTGTCTCCTTATGCAGGCCCGGGTTTCCACTTCCAAAAGAGTTGTTGCAAGGGAAATATTTTTGTGTGGGGGATGAAAGGCCAAAATTAATTCTTTCATTAGGCTAACTTTCAACAAAGTGATATGCCTTTAGGGAATTATGTAGTAACATAAGGCAGAATTTAAAGGTCAAAATAATACAGGAGTCTTGGCTTTGACAAGGTTGTATTATAGGACTAAGCCTAAAGGGTATTTCTATCTTCACCCAATGAGAAACCCAAAGTATGTGTCTTGATAAGACATCGGAACAGATGAGCTCTGCCAGGCTTCCTAACGAGGAACCTGGTGGCAGTAATAGTGAGGTATGAGGTGGGCACACTATCATGGCAATTGATATTCTACTCAGCCTATTTCCCTTATGATTGAGGAAGCTCCACCTCCTCAGCAGTTCAGTAATCTTCCAGATTACTGCAAGAGTAAAAACCTCTAACTATTGATTGGCTGCAACTCTTAATGCCAACAATAATGTTTGGGGTAGTGCAGAATCAATGGGAGAGCAGAGGCATTACTTGGTTTCCTGAGCTTTGAAGATCCAAGAGATTGTGAATCCAACCTTTCTTAATTTTCAGAGGGAGGAGGTCCTAGACTTGACACTATTATCCTTTGGGATCCCACAGGAGATGAAGGATTGAGGGATAAGTCTAGAACCCTCTTTACCCAACCACAGGCATATCTTTAATCTTGTAAAAGGAAAGGACCACCTTTACAGGAACCATAGTAAGGCCAATTGGGACTCTTTCTGGAGGGACCTGGAAGATGGGCTTTAATTCCTCAGGTCAAGCTGAGGAACATGTGGTCTTTTTCACTAGTACCTTGATCTCTGCTTATAAAAGGAACAGCCCTCTCCTATGGGAGGTACAGACAAAAGAGATTTGAGATGGAACCCTTTTCTAAAAGCCATCAAGCTTGAGACAGGTAGGCTTTATAATGTTTATAAAGGCAACAAGTGTCAAGCAACCTGGAATTCATATAAAGAATATCAGAGATGGTATAAGAGAGATCAAGAGGGCTCCAAGGAATTGTGGAAGCACTTCTGTATGAATATAAAGAAACAATCGAGTGCTGCTTGATTGCAGAAATTAAGTTTCCAGAGATGGGGTCAAGCTGGCCTCTTTGGAGGACCCCTCCAGTGTTATGACACAATTAGAGGAAGAGACCCTGAGGCTGTTTGAAACCCTCTTTCTGGGGACCATCATTATGTATCAAGACAGTAACTGCAATTGAAGCATGCGAGCCTTCGTAGAAAGGCTGGCATGTGGCCTCTAGATAGCGATTCCAGAAAATTAAATAGACTGTCTTCACTTTTCATCCCTGTAAAAGTGTGGATGAAAACGAATTCTCCTGCAAGGATTGGAGATTATTTCTTCTCACTTAATGAGAATTTTTAGGGCCTGCCTTGACATAAGGAATGTTTCTAGCCTTCATTTGCAATTCTTTTATAGAAGAGGAAGTGAATTAAACAAAACTATTCCTTTGTAGTAAACCCCTTTTTGGAATAACTGCTAATTATTTGTTGGTCCTTGTAAGTCCTGCCTATGTCTGGTCTCTTTGTTATGAATATCTGCATTTTTTGTACACGTTTCTGGGTTATTTATTACAAATGAATATATGGCTAGAATATATTTACAGGCTAATGGCAAAATTCCAAACATTTTGAAAAGTGGTTTGCAGTGAGTTGATCATCTTTCCCCTGCCATTATTATTACCTTTTTTTGCACAATGAATAAATTTTTAGCATTTACTGAATTCCCCAAAATATTATTGCATAGCTCATCAATGAATGAAAATATAAATAAGAGCATACTAAAACCAGCTTATTATGCATAAGCTGAATTAAAGATCAGATTGCAAAGTATGCAGAGCTCAGTTTGGGTATGACATAAATGCACCCCTAATAGCTGCCACTTTTTCACATTTATTCTCACAATCCTTCCAGTACGGTTGGCTGCTGGCTAGACTATCAAAAAACAACCAAAACTATTTCCAAAACACAAAAGCTTTAAGAATTTGAAAGTACTATGTAATAAATGCGAAAAAGTGGCATTTATTATGTTTAGATGGCATACAGTGAAATCACATTTTACACACTTTTTTGTGGGATACCATTATTGCAGGGTATATGTTCAGGAATAATAACCACATTTGGAGATGTATAGTATTCTCAAGAAGCTTCAATTAAGGTAAGAAATTTGATATCTTCTCACATAAAACCAAACATCACTCCTTCCCCTGCTCTTATTAATATGCAAATAACTTGTTAAGGAATCACACTCGTGTTATAAAAATTTGTTTAAGTATTTGTTTTGACATTACAAACATGTTGGAAAAAAAAAAATCACATCATTTTTATCTGCCCCATGAGAATGTTTACTTATGAGATGGGGCCTAAAACTGATATTCAGAAGGCAGTGGCTATGAGCTAGATTCGCTGTAGAGATTGATTTGTATGACGATAACTGGGGTGATGCAGGTCACACCATGTCTGCCTTTCAGATTTTGGTGGACCTTCCTCCTCTGCACTTGTTTCTGAAGGAGCTTGCAAGAGTGCCTGTGCACCACCTCTGGACAATTGGAGGACATTGAGGACCCTCAATGATTTTGAGTAGACTTCAGAAGAGGTGTCCTATCTCCCTGATGGCAGATTTGATGGGATCAGATATAGTTTTAAGTTCAGCATATACAGTGTTCCTGACCTGGAAGAGATGAGACCCAGTGACCGAGTTTCCCGTGAAGGCTGGGAGTCAGATGTGGCACACTCGCTGTTGGGCTTCAAAGGCAAGACAGAGGCCAATCTTGCCATTCCCCTTGGAAGGTTTGCTACTGTGTTCCAGGCTGAGATATATGCCATCTTAGCCTGTGCCATACAAGTTTTAAACATGCCAGGCAGATGAGCAGATATTCATATCTGCTCAGATAGTCAGGCAGCTTTGAAAGCCCTTTTGGTGGTTAAAATGACATCCAGATTGGTGTGGGAATACCAAAGGATGTTGGACAGACTTTGTGCCCATGGACAGGTTATCTTGTCTGAATTGTGGGTCATACAGGCATCAGAAGTAGCGAGATGGCTAAGCAGGGAGCAGATCTGGCATTTGTAGGACCTGAGCCCTTTTGCAGCGTGTCCCTGAGAAGTGCCAGTACAGATATCCCAGCTTACAGCTAGGACTCATCTTGAGATTTGGAAAAAGAATAATATTGTAAACTGGCCCATGATTTTGTTCCTAGGCCGCGTAGCAAACTAAAACAGGCTCTTTTGAATCTAACTAGAAGCAGGCTCAAGAGTGGATGTTGACTATCTCACTGAAACCAATTCTCCAAGAAGACCTTATGCATAATGGGGCTAATTGAGGACCCCACATGTAGGAAATGTGGGATGGATTTTGAAACCTCTCAGCACATTTTATGTGAATGCAAGCCTTCTCTTTTCACAGGTATGTAACCCTGAGTTCCTTCTTTGTGGAAACAAGAGACATAAGAAGGGCAGATGTTAGGGACATGGTTCAATTTACTGGGACCATCAGACTTGACTGAAGCCTAGTTTATGAGGCACAAAAGGCTTCCATGAGATGTCACTCAGTTTTCATCATTTGATTTTCATTTTAAGCATTTCTTTCCCTGAAAATATATCAGATTTACAGCTACATCCAACTTTAACAAAGTAGCAGAGTATATCCTTCTTTGTTTATCCCAGAGCCTGTGCAGCTTCCCAGTGTTCAATCTATGCACTTGCAATGGAGAAATCAAAAAAGTGGTGAATAATCCAGATAGTCCACTTTTTGGTTCTACTCCTCATTGAATACTTGCTTAAGACCCTATATAGAAAGGTTCATGCCTCCCATATTTTTGTTGTATAATTTTACAACATGAGAGCAAAGCAGCAGCATCTTTCTTGGACCAACGCCACAGTCCTCTATTAGCAGCACACCCTGATGTGTCAATACTAAGTATATGGGTCTATTTTTGAACCATTTAAGCATCATTATTTGGTCATCTTGGTGTACCATCTAATCAAGATCACCTCGATCTTGCTCAAGTTCATTATCTTTCCTAAACTAACAATTTTTTGGGATGGGATTTATCATAATTGTCCAAGTTTCAAAACTATTCCTTTTGATTAGCAACATTTCTAGTAGGGCTACAGAAGTAAAATACTGCTCCATATAGATGCATGTCTTCTCTGGTAATTCATTAGCCAATTTTAATTCTACTCTACCTCTGACAAATAACTTCTACGGAATAGGGGCCTTTTCACATGTGATGCTCTTTTCTCCACCTTCATATAGCGTATAGCGTAAAATCCAGCAGCACACCACTAGGAGATATTGCAATAAAATTCTTGACACCTACTGGGTGTAGTTTTTCATGATCATACTGCTTTATCCTCACATGCCCATGGAACGGAATCATTTGCTCACTAATTGAAACTGTAGGTGATCTATTTTTTAAGCAAGCTGTATCATTTCCAACTGGTCTTATTTTCCAATATCTATCAGCTACTTTGGTTTCATTTGAAACTGCATTATCATCTGCACTTTTTAAGTTTTTTCTAAGCAAAAGAAACCTATCTCTTGTCATTTTGCCAGCTATCAGAGGGTACCTTGTCTTACGCTCCCAGCACGTAAGCAATCTTGGACAACCCACAAGCACAGCAGCTATACTTACTCCCCAATATTTTATGATCTCTGCTGAGTTAGTATTTATAAACTTGCCAGCAATAGCCACAGATTTAATTTTTGTGTACTCAGCCATATTTTAAATAATCTCTGGGCCCAGATACTGCTCAAAATAGGCAAATGGTGGTACAACTCCATGGCCCACATCAACTCTGAGGCCATCTTCACATATTCCTGGAGCAAAGCTGAAATAAACAATAATTACAATAATAATAATCAAAATAAAAATAATAAAATAAACATAGTAAAATAATAATAAAAATAATAATAATGGTAATAAGAACAATAACAAAAACAACATCAACTACAAGGCACTTTTTAAAATATAGTATTCCTAAACAGTGTACTTCATTATTTGAAAATATTTCCAATTCTATAATAAGAATCAAGTGAAAATCTAGTAAAAAAATCAAGTTAGCAATCAAATAAATTTAATGTGTTACATTCACATGCATTATGACTTTAATATTGGTAATAGTGCTCGGAGTGAAACTCACATGGACTTTTGCTGCAACTTCTCTGGGGGGCATCTAGCACTTGTTTGAGGCATTTGTGGTTGAACTATAGTTTCATTTTCATTACCAGGTTCCTCTTCATCCCCCTCTAAATCCTCTTACCCTACATTTGCTCCAATGGCTGAAAGTCAATTCTCTAAATCATCGTCGTCGTCATCATCAAAGTCCAAATCAGAATTGTTTGAGTTTATCCCTTCCCAGATCTACAGAATTTCCTCACTATTCAGCACTGAAAACAAAAAATATAACCTAATGGATCTATATATGCTGTTTATGCTTATATGTAATTATATAACTCAAGAATTGAATTTACGACAACAAAGAAAGTTAAACTAAATAATCAATTTTGTATGAATTATATGGCTTGTTCCCAAATGTAGAGCATGTACTACTTCACAAGAGTGGTGAAATAACCACCCTAATGGTGAGCTATTACATTACATTCTGAATTAGTAATTATTAATATTACAGCATCTAATTTCCATAAAATAAATAATTAAGCATAATTACCTTGTGTATTAAGATCCATAATACAGCAACCAAATTTCAGCTGTTTTCAGTAGCCATATGCCATCTAATGACAGCTTAGAAAAGCTAGAAAAAATGAGCATCACATAGCAGTGAATGTAGAATATAAAATGAACTCCTTAAGTGATGATGTCAGGCGTTGCCAGGGTTTTCTAAACAACAGGTTGCAATGGAGTTTCTTCTGTATATTCATTAATTGCTTTGCAAGAAGGTTATTTTCAAAAGTCTAGATTAATTATCACTTTTAACAAATAAAATTAATAGAAATATTGTTTTACATATATGCCGTAGTGACTATTGTCAAGTGTGCATATAAATATAGTGGCTCTTAATTGGCTGCATTGCAATATAACATAGTGATTTACAATGGCCGAGTTAAGAATAATTAAAAACTACTTTTATATGTTTTATTCCACAAATGAAACAAACATTTTGTAAATATTTTACTACCCACAGACATGAAAAAGCATAGAGCTTAACCTCACTTTTGTATACATTAAGGAGAACCTGTGAAGCAACATTACCTAAATGTCAATGCAATAAAACTTTAGGTTTTGGACCGGTGATGGAATTATTCTCTGAACTTGTTTAAATGTATTAAAAGTAATATTGTAGTATTGAACTGTTTTTTGTAGGTCAAAGGCCTAGTTTCGAAGAAATAACTTAATATAGTTTCCAATGTTTTCCATATGCAGTCATTATCGGAAACACTACCCGCCTTGATATAATACATTTTGTAATGTATTGATTTTAAAGTAAAGTATAAGAAGTGTATCTGTATAACCAGTTGTTCTTTACAACTGATTGTTTTTGTTATCTCATTTCTAAAGCACACATCAACCTTTCCTTTCCTAACCTCAACAATTGAAATCTAAGTTTAACTGGTAAGTGCTTGTTTTAAAAGATGTACTAAACAGAAATAATTGTAGCTGGTTAGCAGTAGTAATCTAATTAATAATTCTGCCAGATATATAAGACTTTAGTCAGGATTGAATTATAGACTGGAGTGCTTACTCAGCTAGAAATATATTGGTATGCTATTTGCAAAATGTTTCAAACATCAGTCTGCAATAACTTTCAAAACAAATTAAAAAATTATTAATAAAGTTATTTCAATTTTAGCCACCAAACTCTAAGAAAACAAACAGGATGCAGAAAAGACATAACAAAATGATTGTGTGGTGATAAGCTGGGAATTGTTAAGATCCTAATGGTGCTTTGATTGGCATACTGTGTATGACATTATGTACCTTCTCCATCAATTCTACTGGAAGCAATTCTTGGATATATTAAACACAGCATGTATCATAACACTTCTATACAAACCAAGAATTAATAATAATATTACAATAATACTATTATAATAATAATAATAATTCTATTATAATAATACTATTATAATTATATTAATAATACTATTATAATTATATTAATAATATTATTATAATAATATAATAATAATATAATAATAATAATATAATAATAATATAATAATAATAATATAATAATAATAATATAATAATAATAATAATAATAATAATAATAATAATAATAATAATAATAATAATAATAATAATAATAATAATAATAATAATATAGAAAACAACTTGTATGTCTGTTGCATCCATATCCACTTACACCCTTGCTTAATCAGGGAATACGTTTGAATACAATTCAACTACATTTTGACATATCAATCTCCTCCGAGTCAACATCCTTATATGTACTTGGAAAATTACTTTTAATCACATATTATGTGACCAATTAAGATATACAGTGACAGAAAACCATTAGTTAATTGAGAAGAAATTTGATATTTGCAAACAGTTATCAAATGCAGTTAAGTTTAGGCTTACTTATTTCTTTAAAGCAGAATAAGATATAATTATAATTAATAAAGAAACTATGCTCCCCTCTGAAAATGGATGGGAATGGAATTCCTTCTCCAATAACACTCTCCTTACCTTTCTCCATTGACTGTAAAAGTGCAAACAGTTGCATATTTGGAAGGGTATACAATGAAAATTATATATTTTAATTTAGTTACAAACAAATACGTTTCTGTAGTAACGAGTTAAAAAACTCAATAGCTGTGTTATCAATAAAACATGCCTTATTTAGTGCGATCGAAAAGAGCATGTTTTACAGTTTGCTATGTTTGTCATGGTGTTTAGACATCTCACTATAGCAAATGTTTTAACAGTTTGATGGATTAAAATCCCCCAGCTAGGTCCAAGGTATCCCATTAACCAATGAGCAGTGTGATCCTCCAGACATATTGGGGTTTATGTATAGATGAAGTAGTTGCTAATATGTTAAAGCATGGTGGCCACCAAAACTGTTGCCATTACTTATGTTTCCTCTGGAACACAACTCTTCAACATTTTCAGATATTGCAAAATTAGAAGGAGAATGACTTAGTTGCTACTGCTGAGTATTAGATTGACAGACCACCTACCCACACCACATTTTGTTACACATTTAACTAATATTTGAAAAAGTTATGTAATGGTGGTAGCTACATTTATTCATCCATTAGTACAGTGACATCGCTATATCAATTCATGTAGTAATTCACAATATTATGATTATGAGTAATATTTCTTGTTTTATGAAATAACCTTCTGTCTCCAGTGATACTGAAGTTGCAAATTGTACATTGGATGCCTGTCCCTCTTGCATTGACTCATCATTCTCTCCTCCCTGCTGCATCTCGCACACACTGTAAAATACAAGAAGTGACACTTTAAACCTATACAATTACCCGATGTGTTAAGTCTCTCATTTGCTTTTTATTAAATAGAGTAAATTGAAGTTAATATTTGTTGAGAATTATTTAATATATTCTTTTTTTCCAATTTCTAACCAGGAGAAAAACCATCAAACAGGTAAATGTGTTAGGCAGCAAATTAAGTCAGTCCACACAAACACATGCATTGTGGACTTAAAAAGTATTTGTAACCTATATCTATCATTAAAACAGATAATAATGCTTATCTACTTTGCAGTCCAAGAATGCATTCTGCCTCTCCTTCTCATCAAAATTTGGAGACTTTTTCCTTGTTGGAATATTGTACAGTTTCTTTTAAATGCTTATTATATTCAGCTCTGCATTGTGCAAGAACTGTTTACAAGTTTTTGCAGTGTGAATCTGCAAGAATGTATGCACAAAAGAAAGATCTTGGTAAATTTTTCTCTTGCACACACATTGCCATTTTCTTTTAATGTAATTGCAAGATTTTTCTTTATCTGTCTCCATTTTTGTGGTTGCTTGCGATTGTATTTGTTGAAAATTTATTATAGAAAGCTTGCATTTCTGCTAAAAGAAAAATAGTCAAAAATGCAGAAATATTTAATTAATTAGGTATATATTCTCATTTGCCATACCATTTCATGATACTACACAAAAACAAAACAAACTCTATTAAAAGCCACTTAAAAATCCCAACATCCATGTGAGTCAAGATAAATTTCATTTAATAACTACATGTTCCAATTTAAAAGATCATGATACTAGCTGAAATAATCAGTTATATTTGTAATGATTTTATGATATAAAAATCAAGTGAAAGTCATGTGTTTTGTAACATTTTATTATTAATAAGACTTATTATGTACAATTATGCTATTTGGGCTTTTGATCACCTAACAAATCTTGAAAAGATAGACATAATTTTCAAAGAAGTGTGTTCTTTTGACTCTTGCATTTGATTATGCTGAAACATGGTATATAGCATAAATTTAATACTGAGTGAAGTGAAACATTGCTTTCTCTGATTTTAAATAGATTATCAATGGTGAAAATTTATTCTTTTGTAATGATCTACAAAACTATGTCAAATTGTAAGAAATTCCTTGAAATTTACAATGTTTTTATATATTCTAAAATATTCTACAACGTGAGTTTAGAGTTGCTGGAAAACTTTTCTTTTAGCCAGCTTGTAGAATCTGGGCGTTTATGGTAGGTTATTTATTTAATCTGAACCTATTATTAGCAATAACTACTAAATATTTGGCACTCAACACATGTAAACAAACTTATTAATTAAATCTATTCCTTACTTAAAAAAAGAATTATATGAGACAATACCTGACCAATTATTTTGCAAATGAATATCTGATTTCCAAAATCTAGAAAGGAAAAGAAAATGATAAATCCTTGGCAAAGGCCACAATTAGGAGAAATGAAGGTAGGTAATAAATACATTTGCAGAAAAATGTTGGCACCATAGTATTCTTTCTAAAACAATTTGGAGAATGAAGTATATCTCTTCTCTAAAATCAATTTTCCTTACCACATCATTCTAAATTATTTATATAAAACTACAAATTTGCCACCATTTATGACTTAGGTAAAATACTGCCAGTTTAGAACAATTTTCTCCATAAACTACAGGGCTGAGATGGGGTGACTGTGAATTGAGATGCTGATTAAGAATTACCATATACTATCACAGTTTTATGTAATGGCTTGTTCATTCGTAAAACAAGCTTTAAAATATAGTAGATGGATTTGTCTGAGAGAAGACTTCAGCCATACAAAAAAACAAATAAAAAACAACAAAAAACAGGTATGATACTTTCTTGTTTGTTTGTTTTTCTTTCTTTTAATCATGTTATAAGAGTTGTGCTCAGATATCATGCAACTCTGTTAATAAGAAAGGCCGATATACCTACTTTTTCACCTATCACAATTTATATCACTACATAATCAAGGAATGTTGTAATTGTACACTATAAAAATTCAACACTATGACTACATTTCATTTGAAACATGTGATGCAATGATCAGGTATACAACTTATAAAAAATGACACAGAATAAAAGATGGGATGATTTTTTAACTGTGACCAATCAGTGCAATATGTAATTATAATCATTAAATTTATGATAATTCTACCTTGAGCTGTATTTATTCTTGGATAACAATCGCTTAGGCCAGGTAATGCTTAAGGCCCAAATAGCATATGTTTGCCATAAGGTTAGTCAGGTTAGGTGTGCTTTTCCAATTTGAAATTAGCCGATAAACACAATATTTTTAAACCTAAGGTTCTGGAATTTCATAATTTGGGAATAATATCTGTCTTAATAATGTAAATCCGAGTACAGTACTTATTACGGAAGAGGCAAGTGTAGCAAGAATTAAGCATATAAATTAAAGGTATGGACTTACTAACCTTTCTTTAGGTGTTCTTTTCTTGGATCCTGCAGGAGGAAACTGTATATACATTTTGGAATTCTTCATAAACAATGAGAGGCCATTTTCCTTGATTCCACCTTTTTTTTTTGGAAGTGTTTTAAAAATTTCTGTGAGCTCTCCTGCAAAACAATGAATAAAATCGTGCAAAACAGAGGCACCCCCATATTGTTAGCTTTTAGTATATTTCTATATGTAAAATTAAGTTTTTATACAAACCTCACAGCAGTTTTGCACTTCTTGGCTTCATTTTTGTCATTTGTATTCTTAAACCCTTCTTAGTCATAGTGCTGCTCGCATTTAGGGACGAAACACACAACCATCATAAGAAAAAATGCCCTTGTTCCCACCTCAACTATTCTAAATATGGTGGCTTTACCTAAAGTAATTGAATCTGGCATATTATAGCACAATCACACTAACGATTATTAATTACATTAGAAGCTTATATAAATTTGCATTAGGAATCAGAGTTTTATAGAAAAGGGGCTGGGCATCTCCATGGCAGCGTCACACTTAAGGCAACTCTCTCTTGGCCGCTGTATTCAGCGTGTTAGAAAATAAAGTCTAATGTAGCATATATGCTACATAAGGACTGAAGAGGTTTTTAGACCTCATTTCACTTGCGCTTATTTATTTGCCTTCATAGATGTAAGCAGTCATTTTGAATACAATTTTTGTGAAATATATGAATTAAGGCAAAATACACTACTTTGAAATAGTAATGCAAATACTACACTGGGTGAATAATCGCCGCTGTAACCACCAACTGGGGTCAACAATAAGACACCAACAAGTGAAGAGCTTAGCAGGACGATAGGTAGTACAGATTGGCCAACCAACAACAAAGAGACAAAGAAGTCCTTGGGCGAATTTTCATCCAGTAGTATTTAAGGGTTAAATATTGGTTCTTAAACACACAAATTTTCCAATTTTACAATCAAATTTGTTCAAGGTTTAAATGTGGTCAAGGCAGTACATACTTATGGTCTGATTCAACTTACCAATTGATTCTTGATTGGTCTCATTCAACTTTATATTACTTGTAAATTTTTAAAAATCACATTTCACGAATTTGACAACTGTTCAAGGTAAACAAAGCTGCTGCCACAATTATTTTTAACTGACAATACTAAGTAGATTAAAAATATTACTTTTAGAAAATTTAATTCTGATCGATTCCTTCACCTTAACAGCTGCCAAACACTGTCTGAAAACTTGAGTGATCACCTTTCTTTCTGTGATCATCAGAAGGAGTTAAGACATTAACTCTGAATGTCATTGCACAGGTATTTATTTATTCTGTGATCACCAGAAGGAGCTAAGACATCGCCCCGGAATGTCACTGCACAGGTATTTAAATACCAATAGCATGAGATAACTGCATTATGGTTTTAATTTTCTGAAGCACACTTTCTGTGTTACTTTGAGAACAGCCTTGAAACTGGGTATAATTTTACTTCCTGAATTTATAAAGAATATTTAGCGCTTCTTAACAAATAAAATTAAGAGATATATGGTACCATTGGCTGCATGCAGCAGTGTCATCAGTACAGTTTTTATCACATACAAGATTGTAGAATCTCTTCTCAGGGAATTAAGGAAAAGGTATTTTTAATTTACTGTCAAAAAGCCACACATATAATACCATAAATAGATGTGTACATAATGTCATTGCTTCACTTCAAAACTGGACCCCTTTCAACAGAGTTCTTATAATCATATGCTTAATAGTATGCAATTACCATTAATGTATTAGGTTCTTTTGAATGTGCAGTGATATAATAAAGAATGTTCCTGAATCACTACCCCTTCTTGAAGCTGTACGTTGTAAATGTGCATAATGTGCCAGTAATGTGGGTTGCATGTTACAGGGGTTTAATACAAAGTATATGTGCTTAATAACGAGTTTTGGCTTTTTCACTTCATTGGAACATGTTTGGCAAAATGGGCATTCATAATAGGACTAATTGAGCTACTTCCAATGAATGTGGTACTGAAGACAGTGCAAATGGTTCACTACAGGATAACAATTCAAGGCAGTTTTACATTAAACTGAAACAGATTGACTGTTTTCACTTAATTCCTATTTTATTTTCTTAGCACACTTGACTCATGATTGTTATTAAATTAGTAATTACTCATTTGTCATTGGACCTTGTATCTCCCACTCTCTTTGTATTTGAAATTCAAATTATTAGGAAATAGTGTGTGTATATATGAGTGGTGAGGAGACATTGTATCTGGTATCACAGGCTGGCAAGCAAGCTCCTTTACTGTTGAATGATGCACTAAATTAGAGTACTAGCACTTTTATACTTGAAAGGAATATTCTGGAAACATATTTGTATAGACCAGTGAGAATCTTTCTCCAAACACCTAGAAGTTACATTACATTACCCTCGCCATATATAGGACTGACAAGCCTAGGGGTCAGAAGCCTGTCGAGGAGCCAACAGCATGTAACCACAGAATGAAAATCCTGGAACGAGTGATTGGCCCATAGACAGGCATGAGCGTAAGGAAGTGGATATGAAATGAAAGTGAAAAGGATGTTAGGAAAGGTGATGGAGTAATTGGTGGAATGAGAGGCGGAGGAAACCTGAGGACCTGGGAGAAAACCCGCCCAGACACAGTTTCATCCACCACAAAACCCACATGTGGGTGTTTGGGATTGAACTTGGGCCACCAGTTGTCCAACCACTCTGCCATGGTGCCACCACAGCTAGAAGTATAGACATAGTATAGTAGTGTATAAAAATGCAGATAGAAGCGAGATTAGAGCTCAGAACCTCTTCATCAGACCCTGCTGACCTAACCACAAATACACAAAGCACAGCTGCAGATATGCAGGTTAAGGTTATCTACCAGATTTCTAATTCCTAATGGACATAGCTATTACTTTCATAATACTAATGTTGTTGTGAGCAGTTATTATTATCATAATTAGCAAATATTACATCAGTATTCAGGAGTATAAACATTATACCTTATAACTGAAATAATACAGTGTGTGAGTTAATCAAAGTAACAATCAAAGCTATGTGCTGACATACCAGATACACTTGTGCTGTATGTGGTGACAGTGTTAGCAAAATGAGAAAGCTTAGTATAAAACAACTGAAAGGGAAGTAAGTAGTCCTACTTAACCTTCAACATCTCTCAGATACCACATAACATAAAAATGATAACCTCCATGCCCTAAGCAAATCTGAGCCCTGATGTTCATACCTTCTTATATTTGCTTATCTTTTCTTCATATTAATCCTTGCGGTATATACCTTGTTGTTTACTTCCAGGTGAGGCTCATGTTTTGGAGATGTCTGGCAGACGTCAAGTCATCAGTTGAATGATATTTCTGTCAAGAGCAGTACTGCTTAAAATGTTGATTGTGCTACACTGTTCCATCATGGGTTTGAAAAAGCAAGTGGTTGAATGAAGATAATTATAAGTGGTATGGAAAGTAATGTGTAGAGTTACTATGCCATCGAAAATGAGCATGACGCAGACACAGGACAGCAAAGGAACCTGTGAGAAACGTTTATAACTCTGAGCCACAACATAATTCATTTGCCTGCTTTATGTCTTCTTAGAAAACTTGTAATTTTATTTTTTCACCTGAAATGACGCAAATAATCATAAAATGGAAAAATGACAAGCTATGTGTGGTGCGACAAAAATAGTAGAGAATGAATCGTTCAGAAATTCAGGATGTTGAAGTTAAGATGATTCCTTGGGTTCCTGATGTAGACTGGGGCTTTCATATCAAATGACAAAGATATTCAATCAATCTTTACAGTATTTTTCAGAACATGATGGCCTGCCCCACTCTTCTTCCAAAGTCGGCATAATTTTTAAGTTTGTGGTTAGGGAGTTTGCAGTTGGAAACCGACCCTTGTTGTTGCTAAGTCTTCCACTTACTGGTCCCTTAACTGAGACAGGATTTTCGGCCTGCAAGCAGTCTCCAAGAAACAGATTTTACTATGTTGCCTCTCACCCCTAGCACAGGTTTGTCTTTCGTTTGCTAATGGTCATTGCCCAGTGGTAGGGGGGAGCAGTCCCATTTGAGGGCCATCATGGTTTGGAAAAAACCTATTTGACAGATAGAGAAATATTTTGCCTCAACATGTCTGCAAAGAAATTTGTCAATTGTGCTATGCTTGAGGTTTGACAATCCTGAAGACAGACTACAAAGATGAAGGGAAGAGAATATTCAAGCTGTTGGGCATATGCATCGAAAATGCATATGTCCTATTCAATGAGAGTCAATGCTTGTAATCATAAGATGCTAATAAGTTTCAGGGGCTGCTGCAAGTTCAAAATGTTTATACCTTCAAAGCCTAAAATTAATGCGCATGACTGATGCAAGAAGATTACTTCTATAATGGTTATCTATAGAGCAGAAAATACAAGATTGGCTTGGACTAACAACAGATGAAGGGATGAGCAAATCAATACAAGGACTCCATTTGTATATGCCAATTGAAGGAACCAACATAAATATAAATTTTGATAATTGGACTCGAGTTCAAAACCACCCAACTCCATTACACTGAAGTTTTCAGCAGAGAGAAAAGGCTTAAATGCTTGTAAATAACTAATATGAGCTATATACAACTTATATGTGCAAAGAAGCAGTACCCTATGAATGCATCAGTAAGGGTAAGAGGTTTAGGTAATAATATCAAATCTTGGATGGAGTTGGGACATTTTTAAACTCCATGGCTTAATAGAATAAAATACATAAAGAAACTTATTAATTAGTATTAATTTCCAGCACGTTTTTTTGTTGTTTTTACAATTTCATTCCAAATCACAATTTTCTGTAACATTTGTGCTTTCTTTCAGGTTATTGATAAAGGATTCTGTATCAGGAGCTAAAAACAAACATAGCTTTAGATCTCTTAGCTTCTCTTGCTTCACTGGTATTTGCCCATAACATTTAACTAGAGAAGTTAGTTTTCAAATAACATTATTCTTTAGCAAGGAAACATACTATGTGTGAGCAATAGATAACATACCTGCAGTAACTGAAACCTCATACTTAGCCAACTTTTGAAATATGAACTTTCAGTATTCACTCATTTTGAATTTCTGATTATTCTTGAATATAGAGTTTGTAAAGAATCTCTCTGATTTTTTAAGTCTAAAATCATGTCTACAGTCACACTAACAAGATTAAATTTTGTTTCTACAGTTGCATCCATCCCTTTCATCTTTCGTTTCATTTTCTCAATTATTGCAAATTTGCGAACACGGGAGAAAGCTGTGATTCTAAACAATGTCAGTGAATCTACCTGTAAATACTAAGGTAAACAAGAACCTAATCATTGCTATTATTCTGGTTTTGACCCATCTATTTATAGGTGCAGGCTTAATTCCTCTCATCTTGAGCATTCATTTTGTTTCCCACATCATTAAACTGAGTGATTTGATATTTTTTGCATCTTCGAATTTTTTTATAAACACTACTGTTTACACCTAAAAATAAAAGTAAATATATATAGTAAACCCTTTTCATTATGCAGCAAACCATATAACTGCATTACTTCAAATTTCAGGCATTTGCACACAACCTACCTGCATAGTGAACCTGTCTTTCTCTCAGAAATTTGTTTCCCTGCACTATCTATTTAGATATATGCTTCACCTGATGATCATGATTTCTTTTGAATACTTCTATTACTTTTCCTTTTATTTTTTATTTTTTTACCATGAGCATCAGTACATTCTTAATCACAATTCATCTCTCTACTTGTAGAATCCATTTTGCCAAATTAAATTAGGCTCAAACACTAGCGACATCTGTTTTGAAGCCCTGCTGTTATTTCAAAACTGTCCCAACTCTTTCTGTTGGGACATTTTTGAAATCAAATACAAATAATATTGTGCTGTCCATCTGGAGATGGGATGTTTCTTCACATAAAAACATATGTCCCATGTCATGCTTTCGATATATGCATTAAAGTAAATTTTGCAGAAATGTGGAGTTTGGACATTTATGAACTAACAAGTTCAATTAGTTTAAGTCTGTAATAGCTGGTTGAAACACTGGGAGCAAAGCAGCTTACTTGTATTGGCATAATGCAAAAGCATAAAAAGGGAAATCCCTATATAATTCACACCATTTAAATAAAAACAGTGGGATCTACAGCTTATGGTTTCACCACAACCTGAAACTGTTGTCCTATGTGCCAAAGAAAAACAGAATACTGGTTTTGCTATCCTCGATGCACCAATGACAAAGGCAGCATCAGAAAAAACAGAAATAAATGAGGCGTATAATATGACCAAAGAGGAGATAATCACAAATGTTCCTCATATTCTTCTGGTTGCAAACAAGAAGATGACCAATGGCTATTTTTTCAGATTGGTCAATATTGCAGCTAATAATACCATTTAAATTCCTAGATTCCAAAACTGGACTTCCTTAAAGAATTTAGCAGCCCAGCTAATCAAACCACATATAAGCAGGAGAATGCTAAATGAGAGCTGGAATATCATGGATTCCCAACATAAGGCTGGAAACTATAGCAGTAGAGCATTACACATTCAATAAGTACTTAGAAAATCCAAGAAACTACACTCGTAACATCAAAAAACTTTGTATTTAGTTACTGTTCTCTTACTAGATGGTAGTTAAAGTTTCAGCTGTATCCATTACGTGGTTTGTTTCATTGCCATAGGAAGCTGAATCAACAATCTTGTACTTATTTAAAAAGATGGAGAAAAAAAAAAAAAAAGTCTCATGCTGTGATCAAACGCTTCTATTTAAAAGACCTAACACTGATACAGATAAAAGCCGGGTTGGATGAAGCTCATAGCACATCTGCTGCTGTGTTTGCAACAATTTACAATTCAACAAATGAATTTAAACACAAAGGAACATAGTTCCGTATGTCCAGTACTTCCTCTGAAATGATTGACAAAATCCAGGATATGGTTTAGAGTGATCAATGAATCGAAGTTCACAAAATAGTAGAGCCCCAGGCATATCACAAGGTACACTGCTCTCAATTTTGCACAAAAAATTAGGTCTCTCAAAGGTCTCGGCAAGATGGGTGTCATGTTTGCTCTCAATGCTGAATAAATTGTGTGATCAATTCAGAACCTGGTTCTTCACTTTTCCATAGCAATCATGAGGAGTGTCTGTGTCGACACATAACTGTGGATGAAACACAAATACACTACTACGCTCCAGGGACAAAAGTACAGTTGAAACAGTGGGTTTTTAAATGTGAACCGGTTCCGAAGAAGGCAAAGATGGTGAAATCTGCAGACAAGGTTGATGGCCTCGGTTTTTTCGGATGCATAAGGAATCATCTACATTGATTATTTGCAGAAAGGAAGAATGATGAATGAAGAGTATTATGCATCATTATTGCACTGATTGAACAGAGAAATCAAGATAAGATAAAAAAAAAAAAAAAAAAAAAAACTCTCCCATTAAGACAATGCAAGGGTGCAGATCTGCACTGTTTTAATGGCAAAAATTATAGAATTAAGGTTTGAATTACTACAACATCCACCACATTCACTAGATTTGGCCCCCACTGACTTTTTTATTTCAAAACTTGAAAATGTGGCTCAGCGGAAAACGATTCATGTCTAATGAAGAACATATCACAAGCAGATGCCTATTTTGAGGACCTTCTGAAACCCTACCTTTTGGAAGGTTTAAAACAGTTGGAGAAATGCTGAGAAAAGTGTATCGAGCTAAAAGGAGACTATTTTGAAAAATAAAAAAGAATATACCAAAATTAATTTGTTTTACTATCTTTTTCTAAGGACTTATTGAATGCCCCTTTTATGTCCAACATCAAAGAAAAGAAGAACTACATATGTGTGTTTCAAGTGCTAGATACCTGTATGCTTAGAATGCACTAAAAATCAAAATAAACTGTGTTGAACATGATTGACCTGCCACTACACCAGCAGAAAAAGCGTGGAAAAAGGAAAAATCTTTTACATATACATATTTTCACAACAGTGACTAAACTGTGAATAACCAATACTTTTTGTAAACCATGTTTAATCTGAAGATACTAAGTGTTTATACGCATTGATATACATAGACCCTGTCAAACTGATGTTCAAGGAGGCCTTAAAAAAAAAAAAAAATTAATTTACATTACTTCCATATAGGAGCATCTACATATCTCTCATGTGTTGCATTACATGTCACATTACCAGTAGTGTAACAAATTTTCCAAGTCACGAATTAAGAGTTAATGTAATGATATTACAGTAGATATCTTTTAACCATCCCTCATATTGTCATGTGGGTTGCATATTTAAACAAAGTGGGTGGCGTTTTGAGAATACTCTCTTATGTTCAAAGTACAAGTGATATGCTAATAATTTTTCTTTTCTTTATTTTTTCTTTCTTCAAATTTTGGCAAGGTTTCCAAATTATTTCAATACTCCAGTTTTTTTTTTTCTATGCATAGTTGTGAGATTAATTACAAACACCATGCCAATAGTTTCAATGTCATATTTTATTAAAAGCCACTCACCCTAATACCTATGTGTTTATATATCCACTGCAAAATTCCATATATGTTATGCATGTTATTTCAGCCTCTCTGTTCTTTTGCCAACATATTTTTGGCACATCAGTAATTAAGACATTTAATAATATGCATTTGAGCCTGTCTTTGCACTAATGCATGCATCATAAAGGTAAACTAGAAATCTGTTATACAAATTACCAAGTCTCTTGTCCTAACACACATTATTTTTTTGGAATGTCATTCATCTGTTAGCTTAGATTTCTTTGTACTGCATTTAACAGCCGTCTTCTCTAAGGATTTCACACACATTTGCAACTGTAACTCATTTCTTTCATTCTTGCTGTGGTCTCTGCTCAGGTATGTACGTTTACAAGAAATCTTGTTTATCTTGATCAGCAATAATTGCAGTTTCCTTAGAAGTGCAGTATATTAAAATAATTCATAAAAATTCCAGTTTTCTTGGAATCACAGCTTATCCCCCCCAAAAAAAATCAATACTACATATTTCCATTTTAAGCAGTTGCAGGCAAGCCTGTATTTCCACATTATGCTGCTAATATATCACTCAGGAAATATCATACACAAAGTATATGATTTTCACCAGGTTCAAAACCCTTTTCCAAAAGATAAGGATTCTGGTCTATTCAGTTCCTCGTTTTCGAGATTAATGTGTTTACCAATGCTCCCTTTTTAATTTAATTACATCATTGTTTTATTTAATGAAATACTCATTTAATGGTGTGAATTTCACATTTTATCAGAATATTCTTAAAGATGATTAAAAAAAAACATTCCTTAATTAAATAACATGCATGGAACATGTTAACTTTACAGAGGTGCAGATTATTTCCTTACTAAGTTAAAGTCTCCTAATAAATTTGGACTACAGCTAAAAATTTACCTACTAAATAAGCCATTAGAAGTTAGGACATTCAAACTGTGTTACACCATGTGGAATGTTGTTACTGTGCATGCACAGAGAGATCCAGAGTTTCTTCTTTTGGCAGTATATGCATGGAAGCAAAGTGTCAAAAGCAAAGAGTATTTACTACAAAGGGTGAATTCTTTTATAAGAGAGTGACCATGTGCAATTTCTTGAATGAATAGAATGATGCTGACTTTCTTTAATTATGTAGTAAATATCAATGAGGGAACAAATGCAAATCAACAAAAGAGCTAAACTGTTCTCATCTGTATCCGTTTATGTTCTAATGTTTATATTTCTTGCACTAAAATTAAAATCAGTTTATGGTAAACACTTTTCAACAAGTTTCCACATATACCCCTATCATTCTTATCTCTATGTAGTGCAGCAACTAAAGGTATGCGCAAGTAGAATACTCACGCAATTTTAGTCATAAGCTTTACAAATATTTTTTATGGTATTTGTCTTGTCATTTGTCTTTCTTCCCTGATTAGTTAAGAACATACTATTTTAAGGCACAAATAGCTGCTGCACACCCATCATTATCATGATGTGGCATCTGCCTCACAGAATCTAAATTAGCAGGCTATATTTCAGAATACCGTAATGCCTGAATTCCAATTGAAATAAGCTACTCTATGTGGTATCTGCTGTTATAACATTCTTTTCTATGATGAATGTATAATTGCTATTATATTGTATGTCCAGTGTTGCTAAACATGTTTTTCTTTGAGTCACATCACTCATTTTAACTATAAAAGCTACATTCAAAACATATTACTAATATATAAATGCAGTAGTACATCCTTAACCCCTTCAGCGCTATGGACATGATATATCCTGTGCATGACCATAAATAACCCAGTTTGCCAACAGATAACATTGGACAATTCCACGAAATAATACAAACCTTGACATCTGGATTTATGGCCATACACTCTAAGGCAAGATAGCAGTAGCTAACCTATGAAACCAGGGATCACAGGATTGAATCCAGTCAAAATGTATGTTCTGCATTCATGAGAAACTCGAGGAAAATGATGGGGAGGGACCAACTAAAGCAATCTGGTTGGATACTGATAGGTTTTGATTGAATGCACACACATGCATTTTAGAATTGTTTTTTGGTAAAAAAAAATTCACTCTTGCTATTACACAGCATTATAAGATCAGACAACAGTGTAGTGATCCTGTGTCTTAAGGCCATGTAGTCTGAGGTATGGTATGTGAGAGTTGACCATACTGGTATGGTTGTAGGCTTGCACATGTATCACAATATTTTTTATTTATTTATTTTAACACCTCACCTCTATATTGGATAACCTTGAATAGATTAATCTATCTCCCCAGCCAAAATTAGAGTTTAAGTAGAACTACCAGCATCTAGCACTCAAACTATCCTAGTTGAAGTTTATGAACACAAAACTACTCACTCCATTGGATCCAGCAAAAGTTGCTTGTAAGTCTGAATTAATAATATATAGGAGTCATTCTCTTAGCTCCTTTGTTAAAAATTTCACAAACCTAAATCCCCAAATAATGTGATATTAAGCACATGGAAATCTGTTAACTGGAAATGATCTATTGAATTCTCGAAGATAATTTGACATCCTAATTCATAAACGAAAGAAAGAAAAAACAAGTGTTAACATGAAAATATATTATTTCTTTCTTAAGATGCAATAATAAGGGCAACTGGAAGCTCATTGCTCACTGAGTCAAGCTACATATCAATTTTGACAGCTAAGAACATGATTATTACCTTTATTCCTTAATGGAAACATTATGTTCAGCATTTGGATTCAATGTAGAAAAAATTCAATATTATGCAGTAATTTTAGTTTTCAGTTGTAATTCAAATTGCTGAAGAATAAAAGCTGAAGAATGCCTGTGACATCACTTGACTATTCAAACCTGATAAATGAGCCTCTGAGCAAATATCCTGTATTTCACATCCCATATAGAAGGTGATGCTAAGCTCTATAGCGGATAAGTGCTATCCATTAATAAAACCCAATGTCATTTCTATTCAAATTAACGATTTCATTGAATACAGAATAAAATGAACACACATCATAGGCTTCCTTGCAAGTAGAAGAATATGCTTTTTTGAAGAAAAAGCAGAGTATTAACTAATCAGAATGAGGATTCTTCCACTGCTTTCAGTTAATAATGATACATAACTCAATCATGATGCAATACAGTCCTGAATTTACTTATAATAGAAGAAAAAAAAATTAACCATCTAAACATTTTCCACTTATAAAAAAATTAAAAGTGAACACAAACCCAATAATTTTAATTTCATTGAACATTACCATACTTTTGATTTGCCTATGAGTTATCTCTGGAAATTTATCTTAAAGCACCTCTAGCATCTGTTTTAGATGAAAGCAGGTGGTTTACTAAACCAATCATAAAAACCAAATATGCGCAAGTTAGCTTGGATTCCCATCTCCCATAAATGTTACAAACAAAATGGAAAAAGTGAAAGAAATATACTTGGGGCTAGAGAATCTCAATGCACTGTTACTAAAATTACTTTAGTTAACATATCTGACAGTGTGAAACATATCATTAAAGCACACAGTTATAGCAAATAAGCAAAGAAATGTGCCAGGTATGCTATTTAAGTTAGCATGCTCAGCAATAAAATTTTCTGAACCAAACAATGAGCTGAATGTTACCTAATGCATGGAGAGCTTTTGCCAGTGAAAATGAATGAAAAACAAGTAGTTTGTCAGAAATCTGAAGTAATACTAGCATAAGATTTATTGTGAATTATAAACCAGTTTTCAACTCCTACATATCTGAATGACTGTAGATTTCAAAATTATTCTATCTAAATATGATCATTCATGTTCAGGAAAATAATTATTAATTCATGGCAATGCTTCACTTCTAGTTGCAGCTACTATAAATGGAAATACTGACTGATTCTGCTCAATTCTTCTCAAAGCAAAAATTTGATGCAGATTTATGAAGAGTCAGCACTAGAAGAGTATACTGAATGTATGCTGGAAATTAATGATGAAGAATAATGAAATACCTGAAGATGGCATTGGCGCAGGATCACCCACAATAGCAACCAAGCGGCTGTGTTCATCTGTAGGTCCACTACAAGCACCAGACTCATATGGAGGTGATGGTTCAGGGTCATATTTTGCCCTTTCACAAGCCGCTTGCATTATCTCCTCCCGAGCAAATATAGGGCGAGAACCCTCACCTAGTGATACAGCAAAACAATGGTCATATTGCAAAGCCATATACTAACATTCAATTGAGTTTCCATGAAAGGAAAGAAAATTATAATTATATGATTAGCTTTTGTATTCATATTCAACACTACAACTTTTTTTGTAGTTTGTTTTTGTTAACTTACCATTTCAGGTAATAGTTTCAACATTACTTTTTTTTTTCTTTCTTTTTTAAGCTCTTAGTTCACCTATAACCTACTTTATAGCCATTACAATTAAACAAGTTTTAACACAAAATGTGGTAACCTTATAACTTGCATTGGAAACTTCATTAAATTAGGTACAATGATGTAATTTGCAAGGAAAAATGTCAAGATATTAAAGCAAATCACACACCAATACACCAATAAGGTTAAGCATTAGCATGGTTCCTGTGACATAAAAATCAAATTAAAATAAACAAATATAAACATATATAATAAACAAACAACACATTCAAAACTGTAAAATGGTGTATTAAAATATTTTCAAATAAATAAAGGACAGTAAAGAACTAAAAATTTTTGTGTGGTTGCCTGAATGCATCCATGTATATCCACATATATCAACAGCACAAGCCAAATTAAGCACAAATGAAGTACATTCTGCAGAATGTATATAATATGCTAATGCTCTGTGTTCCTTTATGTTACCACATTTTGCTTTGCATCAGAAGTGCATTGCAACTGGAGAAATACATTCAGCATTTTAAAACTCAATGTCAAGTTCCTATATTCCTTTATATATATATATATATAAAAAAAAAAAAAACAAGCAAATTCGTTCAATAACAAATGAATCACAAAATACTCAAGTGCTACATGAAAGATGTAACAAAAGATACAATTAAATTTAACATCAGAATAGCTTTGATCTGCACGAGTGTCTTATTCCACTTATGAGAGTCATTTGTAAAAATTGTGAAATTGTTTGTTTTATAATAATCAAGTCCACAAAAATTATGTAAAAATTACATAAACAATCAATTTATCTATTTCAGCACTAGCTCCAGGCTTTAGACTGCATTTTCATTTTTCTAAATTTACTGTGACTAATAAGGCTAAGCAATTTAGAACACAAATTTACTTTTCAAGTTCTGCACAGATGAAAGGGTGGTGAAGCAGCAAAAGTATATTACTTCATTATGGCACTACAATTCACATGTAAAAGTTGCATCAGCTTAGGGGAGATCACAATTTTTAAAATGTTTCTCACAAGCAGCATGATTTACCTAGTAAAATTGCTTATGGCTAAACTCTTAATATGGAATGCAGTAATTACTAAAAAATGCTGGTAACTCACCTTTTTGGCTATGAGTAAAACATCTGATATGCAATGATTGAAGCACTATGTTTAGTCTACACATCAAACCAAATATGTTTATATATTTTTGAACCTTCATGATAAATGATAGGTGACAATTCCTACCAAGTATAATTGTGCAACATTCATTAAAATTAGGCACTTACCAAGTGAAGGGCTACTGGCAATCAAACAAATACACACTGCATGAAAAATAAGCCATCACTTCTACTGATCTAGCGATTCATGTATTTTGCTGCTGAAAGAAAGTTGTTAACATGTAATTTTTTAGTATCTGTGTGTTTGAGGTGCTAATGTAGAAAACTCTGTTTTGAAGAGAGTGAAAGGTTAATAATTTGTTCATAGTTACAGTGTTCCATAAATGCAAAATTAAGCAGAAATAAAAATATAAAACCTGAAGATTTCCTGCTTTCATATATTTTTCAGACTGAGACAGTCCATAGCAAAATCAAATATCCTACTTTTAATAAAATAAAGGAGGTATAAATTTACTGCCCATGTTATATTTTGAGGTAGAGATACAGCTGCCAAAAGAGGCACCGCTAAGTTTACATTCTTTTAATATTACCTAACTAATGCTTTTTGGAATAATATACTTTTTCAGCCGTAAAAGCAGCATAAAGTATATCTCGAGAGCAAATAGTATCTATAATTTGGACTGATGGGAAAACGTTGCAAGCAAACTTTAACATTTATTTATATGACTGAAATAAGCTTGTTTTCAAGAATGAAAGAGAGAAAAAAAGGTATTTACAAGGCTGAACAGTTACTGAAGATATCTGAAAATCTGAAAGCTAAATTCCGGCAAGCACAATTCTTTTAATTTAACTCACCTTTGTTGTATCCAATTATTTTATTTGCAAATCAGTATTACCTCTATTTCTATTTAGTTGACATTATTACTTTGAACACAGCAGGTGGTTTATAATACACTTGATTGCAATTAATGAAAATTATTTCCAAACGAGTTTGGAAAGAGCCCAAAAAAACAAAACATTGGTTAATAAATTAACAGAAATACAGCATTATATCAATGATGGAAATACACTTCATAGACAATACATGAATCCAACATGTATTGGATGTTGGATTCATGGTTATTCAAAATGGAGCATTTCTAAATGCTCAAATAGAAATCCTTAAGCTGAATTTGCAAATTTCCAAGGAAAGCATTATAAAAATGAAATGGTGCCTCATTTAAACTAGCTGCCACAATGATTTGTTCCACAACCATGCATAACTGATCTTTAAGAATATAAAACATAGTGACAATACATTGCTAAAACCTTAAAAAGCCATTTTAGCCTTATCATGTAGCCAAATCTGCTATTGAAAGTTATGATTTTTTCACTCAAACTCATGTAGAGGCATATAAGGCACAGGTTATTCATAATAAATATGTTCTACAGTAAGCTGTGCTATATTGTTCTTTACTGAAGAAGCTCTTTTATTTTTCTTTCTTTCTTCTCTCCCCCTCCCCCCACACTTTACTGTTTATCACCAAAGTAGAAGTATGTCCCTGTTTCCAAGTTATCACAGCAGAGGCCAGTTCACCTGTTTGTAAATATATTTCTGGATAAACTTAGGCTATTTGACTGCAAAACTGTACTCAAGAATAAATTTCACTCTATTGACTTTATTCAATTTCTTTGCAACCTGAGAACACCATTTTGTTCTTTGCATTCCCTTTTGATCACAACTCATTATTTTTCTAAAGCCCTTGTGAGTTTTCAATGTTTTTTTCCAGGGCTACATCATTCTCAGCTAATTTATATATTTGCACATTGATGCATATTTGTCTAAAATGTAAAAGTAGTCTTCTTCAGCTATGAAATTGCCAATGCTTTAGACTTCCCCATTAGAATTTACAAATGAACCTAGTAATAATCAGTGGCATAGCGTGAAATAAACAAATGGGAATGCTATAGTTTAAATGCCCTCCTGCTGGAAATAAAAGATGGAGTGGGCAGTTGCACATATTATTGAATATTGTGCCAATAAATTAGATTTGAGATTGACCATGAAAACAACAAATAACAATGTTAATATGATGGTTATATTAAAAACAATAAAATTCACCTAAATTGACATACACCAAATATATCAGTCAGTTCTTCTTTGTTGTAAACGTGTCAATTATCTTCTCAATAAAGACTGCATCAGAATACAGTTCTCCCAACAGCTTTTTTTCTACAACTAAAATGCTTACGTTGCACAAACGGTGACTGGTCATTGAGTTTAAGTATGTTTTAATTCTTGTGAGTGCACTCATTGATCTCTCACTACTTTTTGTTGTAGCACGATATGTTACAACTAAACGCAATAGCTTAGTCACCTCCTACACACCGAGTCTAAGTTATTTATAACCATATACCTCAGTACATGTTGTGGCGATAGATGCATAAATATTAAAGGGCTCATTTACAAGCTGATGTGAAGTAAAATAAACAGGATACTGCTTTATTAGTTTGGAAATTTTCATCTGAGGAAATTCTTCGTTCCATGATTTTTTTGTTTTTTTTTTTTTGTTTGTTCAGTAATTCTACAAATTCGAGCTGTGGAATATCTCAAATCTGGATTTCATTTGAAGAACTTGGCTGTCAATGATTTCATATGTCAGCACTTTCAATCTAGGTTTTTGAGAGTCATTAATACTCGCATTTCTATTCAAATGGATACTATTTTGCACACACTCTTCAATTTGCATTCTTAGGTTTATATATTTGCAATAGTGAGTTGTATTTCATTATCGCAAGCATTTATATTAACCAGTGACTGCAGAACATGTACTACACTTTTATTCACAAAGAAACACAATTGGCATTACCTCAACAGCACTCTGGATACAGAAACATGCCAGGGTACAAGGCTGAACACTAGCGTATGCACAATCTGTATGTGAGGGGTTTGCAGAAGCGAGAGGGGAAGGAAGGAGGATGGTCAGGGGTTTGAGGGGAGGTCCTGCTAGCCATATCACATACAGGCAGCGAAACGCTGACTCATCTCAGTGTATGCTGCTGTTTTTGAATGGAATGGATTGACTTCTAAATCTTTTGTTTGCTAGTTAGGCTTATTACAGCTGCTCAATAGTAGATCTGCAAAAAAAATTGCTACTAAGTAATTGCAAACTATAATTGTCCTCCTTTAAAGCTGTTAGGAAACAAAATAAATATAAACCAATTAAACACACAAAAATAACTGGAACGCTCAGCGTACTAGCATCCCCTAAAGTGATGCCTCTAGTAATAATGCATTGTGTTATATCAGAAAGAAGGTTACAGCAATCTATTTGTAGAAATGATGGTAGCAAAATTATTTTAGTTTATGACAAGTCCAATATGCAATATTATTGTGATATACTGCTCCCACAGCCAAATGGCATGATTTTCTTCAAGAAAGTGATCGTACTTGCATTTTGTTGAAGCAGGTCAAACTTATGGGCGAAATCAAAGTAGATTATACCAGAGAGGAAATAAGATCTCTTAACTACAATTTTGCCCTAGTTTCCTGTTGAAACAAATATGTAGTTTGTATTAATGATTGATCTAATGATGTGTCGTGTTACTGCATGTCTAAGCCAAATAATGAAGCAACAACCTGGTAGTGATGGAAAATAGAAATAAAAAAATTTGAAACCGTTTCCAACACCAATGAATAGGTTTTTAGCTTAAGTGACTTGTTCAAATACTGCTATGTTCAGGGACTAGTTTGACACTACCTTCATGATCAAACAATGTAAGTGGTGATAATCCTTAGAGGCTGAACATTCTCAAAGACTAATTGAATTTCCTAAAACTTCAGACACAAGTGATATTGATAAAATCAAATGTGAAGCATCTGGTTAGCTTTGTGTTATTCTTTTGTATAATCATTGTCTTATTAAGATGAGTGAAGCTAACTCCTTTCAAGTAGTAGGACTTCGTTTCTACTCCAAGAATAAGACAACTCTGGAAATTCATTGATCTGTCATTTCTCTTGATCACCTTATAAATTATAACACGTGTTAAACGATTTTGTCCACCTTTATCCATCCAATCAAATTCTGCATAATTCAGATCTGGATGCTAAAGATCCTCATAAACCTAGGGTTTCAAAATCACACAATTTAGCTGGGTATATCCTGGTTTTTAAGAGCTTTTAATTCCTATGCTTCCAATTAGGGATGGACAGGAAATAACATAATGATTACATTGTAACATTGCAATGTGACATTGTAACAAGTTACCCAGTAACAGCTAAAAACATAAGATTACAAAGTAATGAAGGCAGTTACTGTAATTGTTTCAAACCTCCTTATATGACCTTTAGAGGCTGCACGCTGTAGCATATCACAGGCATGCAACGTTGCCAAATCAGAACTAGCCATGCTTGCTTCCCTGACACAGCAGATGATTTGATTATGACAGCCTGTTGTTTACACAATCTTCTAAGAAATGCATACATGAGAAAGATAGTACAATTCACTATCATCCTGACCCCACACAGCCCAACTCAACAGAAAACATGTTCCCTTAGTTAGACATGGGGATTTAACAACCTTGAGGGGTTTCATGTTAGAGATTTTTTCAAAATGTATTTTAACAGCTGTGCAGGATTAACTAACTGGCAGCTCAGACAAGAGCAACTGACATTTAGTGCAAAATTAAAAAGTGATAGTCTGTGTAATTAATATTTAATGTGTTTATCTAATTTACTTATATAATATGAACTTTACACACACACACACACAGATATATACATATATATACATACACATATATGCAGTAAACGTTGAATGTTACCTCATTATGCAACTAATTTTGTAATGAAGCTTCTATTAAACCACAATTTTCGTAATTTAAGTAATAGGAGGTAATCAGCATTACATTTTCCATTTTTTTTGAAAATTTTTTCTTCAAATCGCAGTCTTAAAATTTCTTATATTCCCTCCTATAGACGTTAAGATTTCTATGGAATTAAACTATCTATTGCAGAATTAGCCGTGTTTAGGATATCTTTGTCAGAACTAATTTTTCAAAGTTTATTTAATTCACCTTGTACTAAAGTTCTATTTTAAACAAAAAACTAACCAATTGTCTTTCAAACTATCCATGGTCCGACTTCACATATGTACCAAGTATGTATTAATGTAGTGAATGGTTTCAGTGATTCCTGATTCAACTGAAGTAAAAATGTAATTTACCAAAGTGTGTGTGTGTGTATATACACAATCTTACCATAAATACTGTCACAACTTTTGATAGTAGCTGCACTTTCTGCCTGCACATTTCTTTGTTGTGCTATTCAGCGCTGAGTCATTGAGAATTCAACTGCAGAACAAGAAGGTTGTTTGTCTTAGTTGCCACAATGGAATGGGGCGATTACAAAAATGATGTAGCTGTAGCAGCCTTGCATAAGGTAGGCAAATCTCCAGGTGAGATCTTCAAAATTCTCCAGAAGTTGAAAATAAGCAAGAGGTTTGTGTACCGCACTGTCCAGCACTTCCTTGAGACTGGAACTGTGAAAGACTGCCACAGGCAAGGAAGACCATGCACTGTGCATACTCCAGAATTGGTGAAAGCAGTGGCGGCTCGCATCCGAAGAAATCCTGTACAGAAACAATCAGTGATGGCTCAGGAACTGAACATTTCTAAAATGTCTATGTCGCACACATTACACAGTGACCTGCATCTGTGCACCTAAAAATGGCGGAAAGGGCACCTCCTCACAAGTGAGCTGAAGCACCAGAGGCTTCTTGAATCAAAATGGTTATTGCAGCGTTATGCAGCAAATGGTCACAGAAGAATCCTTTACACTGACAAAAAAATGTTCAGTGTTGAGGAGGCTTTCAATGTCCAAAATGACCGAATATATGCCAGATCATCAAAAGAAGCTGCTGAAAAGGCTCCAAGGGTCCAGAGGGGCCATCATCCTGCATCTATCATGGTTTGGTGGGATGTGAGCTATGAAGGAACCACGGAGCTCCACTTCTGCAAAAAAGGTGTGAAAATATCAGCCAAAGTGTACCAGGAGACAGTGCTGGAGAGAGTGGTCAAGCCTCTCAGCAACACACAATTCTACGGGCAAAACTAGAGCTCCCAACAAGATTTAGGCCCAGCGCATAAGGCAAGGACAACTCAATAGTGGCTCAGGGCTAATGTTCCGAACTTTATTTCGACCTCAGATTGGCCTTCTGCAAGTCCAAACCTGAGACCCCTGGACTACAAATTGTGGTCTAAGCTTCAAGAACTGGCTTGCAAGAAGAGGCATCTTAATAATTTTAAAGTTTGAAGCATTCTCTCAGGAAGGCAGCAGCAGATTTCCCACTGGAAACGTTGCGTAGTTCAATAGATGAGTGGCCACAAAGACTTAAGGCCTGTGTGCATGCCACAGGTGGTCATTTTGAATAATTATACGTCAGTTTGATTCTTCAACCATACATGTAACTAATATTATCAGTGTATTAAAACATCTCAAACCACTTTGTGTAAATTGATTGATAACTTTGTGACAGTATTTATGGTAAGACTATATTACATGACTAAAGTAGATACAACATTGTATGATACACATATTGCAAGAATATATTACAATACTCTATTATCAAGCTCAGCTTGTGGCTTTGTTTGTCAATTTTCCAATCTCATATTATATGTTACGAATTCATAACACAAATTACTATTACAGTTATTAAAGAAAATTGGAGCATATATTTAGATTTACAATTATATGTGAAGCGTACGAACAAGGCAAATGCTTTTCTATCACCAAAGATAACATGCTTGATTTTCTTAAAACACTAAATGCATCATTTTTGTAAATGTTGCAATTTTTATTAAATATACTGTATTTCTTATCTGGTTTTGCCATTAATTCCAAAATTTCAACCCAAACCCTTTCCCCTGATGCTGTGATATTTATAATTGTCACTTTTTACATTACACAGACAAGGAGGCTGTCTTCCGTGCTACTGAATGCCATTTTTTGTTAACAAGCGCCAGCACTTGATGTCTGTACTAATACTTGGACCAGTCAAGCTGAAACGTCGCACCAGACAGCAATGTATGAAAACTCTTCTGCGCATGCTCCAGACATACCATTTAGGAATGATACCTTTCATGGAACTGCATTACTCACACTCAGCAAAACCAGGGCTAATATACTTTTCTGAATTATTTGAAGCATATCTTGTATATGGGAATGCAGATGAAGCAGCATCACTATGCAATCAAATATCCGCATTGGTAATAACTGCATCATTCTATCTTCTAGGATACCCACCAGCATCTATAGGAGACTGGATCCCTGGTGGTACTTAGACCCAACACCAGTGTAAGCCAAAACATGTCAAACCAGGTTTCGAGAAAGAGGAACTTCAAGGATTAAAACAGGCCTTCAGCTGGCATGCATGCTGTTACACTTGCTAAGGCTACAAATCAAGTCAATGTAAAATGAGTCATGCAAGAAGGCAAACTCCATACTGTCCAATTTCTGAAGGTACAGAGGGCCTTGACACCAATGGAGTATAGTCCCCAAGTGCAGTTCTGTAATTGGATCTATAAGTGCCATGGCAAACTGAACTTCCTTTCCCAAGTATTCTTCACTGATATGGGTTGCTTCACAAAGGAAAGAATGGCACTAAACCAAAAAAGCAACCACATTTGGAATAATGTAAATCCACATAAAATTGTTGTTGAGAAGAACTATCACCACACATTCAGCATCAAGATGTGGGCTAGCATTGTTTCAGATTACACAATCAGCCCATACCTCCTTCCACCAAGGTTAAACGTGCATTTATACACCAGTCCCTGGGTTTCTTGAAGGCATCTGTCTTCATGTACAATGCTGGATGCAGTTACAGCATAATGGAGTTCCTCACTTTCAGTGGAGCTAAACACTATCTCATGTAAGCTGTTTCCAAGGATTTGGATTAGATGTGGTGCTGATATTAATTGCTCATGTTTCCCTGATCTCTTTATTTATGCTGTGGCATATCAAGAGCCTCATGCACAAAATCTCTTCCAATTTAGATGAAGATTTGTTGGCAAAAGCACTGGCTGCCTTTGGTGTTATTCATAAAAATCCTGCTATTTTTTAAAGTCTGAGATAGATTTTATTCAAAGTTGCACACTCTTGAATGAATATGGGGCATTATTTTAACAATTTTAGTGGACTTTTGCTTGAAAGCATTGGCAAAAAATTTGATTTCCTTCATTTTTCAATTTTATTCCTAACTTCATTCATCAATGGATTGAACATTTTTTCTCCTTCCTCCAATACATTACCACAATTTTACAAGTTTTACCCTAGTCTAAGCATTTATTTCACCCTAGGGCGCCAAAGAACTCAACATTCTCGGTATATTGTGTATGGTAGCCATTCCCTTCTGCCCTTTTATCAGCAAACATTTCCCATTATTAGTTTTATTTATCCTATCTTCCTTTTCTTTCCTTTCTTTGTTTACTTTACTGTTCATTTCTCTTCAGCACTTCTTACCTTTTTTGATTTTGTTACTCTCTATTGTATTCCTCCTTGACTCACCCCTTTTAACCTTCCCAATTTCATATTCTCAAAATCATGCCCTCAATTTAATAAGCTCAGTGATGATGACACACACGCAGCCCCCCCCCCCACACACCACGAGGGTTGGGACAAAAGTCATGGCAACTATTTTCTTGAAGAAGTCCAGTTGAAAAATGTAACATATACGGACAAATGGACATGGTGTTAACTACATGTGTGGACAATGAATAGCACTGAATATTGTAACATACTAATTTATTACGGTAGTATACAGGGTAATATGGCCTTCATGGTGCAAAAGAATGAAAACACAGTACACAAACAATTGACATGACAAACCTGGGCCTAAAGACTCAAAGTAGTCCCCTGCTACTGTTACCACACACTGCCAACGATGTGGGAGGCGCTGAATAGCATCTGCCACAGCATTTGCTGCACCATGTGTGAATCGGATCATCTGTTCACGCACAGCATTAGCAATGTCCTCTCGTGTTGCAAACTGTCTATCACGTAGTGGTTCCTTAATCTTTCGAATGAGGTCGAAGTCACAGGGCAAAATGTCAGGAGAGTACAGTGGGTGCTCCAATTCTTCCCATCACCAACGTCGCAGTAGCTGCCCTACACACTCTGCTTTATGTGGTTTTGCATTGTCATGCAGGATTATTTGCACTGTCCACAAGATCTGGACATTTCTCCCCAATGCTGCGTCATACCTGTCGCACCAGGAAGTCCCTGTAGTACTGTGCAGTCCTGTTCTGCCATGTGGAACAAAGTGGCACACAATGACACCCCTGACATCATATGCGACGATCACTATTAATTTGACTGGGGAAGGATTTTAACGGAACGTCTGCCTCCTTGGTGATCTAGCATGTTGCCACTCTGCGGACTGACATTTCAGTTCTAGTTCGTATGCCCTGGCCCAAAATTCATCAATGACTATTATTAGTGACAAGAATTGATCGCTGTCCTGTTACCAGCGTGTAAAGTGGTCAGAGCATACTGCATAGCACACCAACCTTTGAACTTCCATCAGTGCTATCAGTACCCAGCACAAATATCCTGTGGACAGTGCATTTCTCGATGCCACTTACCCTCGCTAAATCCAGTAGCGTCCATCGTCTGTCTCCATCGAGGAGTTGCTCGATGACGGCACATACCACATTGGTCCACACACTGACAGGTCGTCCCGAATGGTGCTCATTACTGGTTGACACTAGTCCTTGCTAAAACTTTCCTATCCACCGTGCTACTATGCAGTATGGTAGGGCATTATTCCCAAGGGCTTCCACTAATTCTTTGTGACATTCCATCGCATTTCTCCCTTGGAGAACAGCTATTTTAATGTAAGCGCACTGCTCAACATGGGTTACTTCCATTTTGCACAACACTCACCAACTGACTGATTTAACAGCCCTCGCTGCTCTACTACCAGCTATCACAGAGCCAATTATTAAGAGTTTTATTTATGGATGTTCTTTGACTATTGCAGTTCTTAGCATTCCATTCTATTGGGCATGAAAGACTACTCAATTTTGCTCAGGGGCTTCCATATCAAATCTGTGACACAGGACCAACAGCTTATCTGTCCTGAAGGAAGCCATGCTGAGGATTTTTATGCCCGAAAAAACATATCGCCTGCTGCCGGGTTTGAACTCACAACATTGGGAACCAGAGGCCTAGACCATGGAGGGCAATAAGTATTCTAATTGAGACTGGATTATATGCATTTGCAGGTTGCATATGCTTTTGCATATTTAGCCCTTTTTCACTGGTTATTGCATATTTTAACCAAAAACTAGTGGTAATTTATATTCAGGGCTATATTTACAACATTTTAGAAATATAAAAGGGAGGGCACAAGCTTGTTTGGCGTTGAGTCTATTTAGGTAATGAATAAAATCCTAGTGAACTCCTCCCTGCTGGAGGAGTCATCAAGAAAACTTAAAAGTTTACAAACATTTTGAACAATAAATGACTTTAAACCTTTGTGTCAAATTGATAGCTTTATTAATGGGATGGGTGAACTTTTACCAGGAATAATAAGTGCCAATATAGCACCCAAATTCAAATACTGTCCAGTAACTTCAGTTGATGCAGAACAGACCTTTTCTGCATATCAAAATGTTTTGAGCGATCGACACAGTTATACTACTGAACATTTGGAAGAGTACCAGATCCTTTCTGATTACCATAATAACAAATTTGTAAACGATACTTTTTTCTGTTGAAGCAAATAATAAAAACCGCCAATTGTAGTAATCTATATATAAAAATCTAATCATTGCTTTGTATTATTTAACATTGCATATTTTGACACTTTTCATACACATTTTAAGCATTTTTCCATGCATATTTTGAGCTTTTATGTTGCATATAATCCTGTCTCTACTAATAACCTTTGGGATGTTATGCAACAATACACTGGAATTACTACAACTTCCTCAACCACTACTGACAACAGAGCAGTAACAAATTTATGGGAATGCAATGTTTCTTCCAAAGTCATCAACAGTACCCGTCAGATCGTAATGCTCAAATAATATATATCAAACCAATTTAAAAAGTGAACTTACCAAGATAATACAAGAAATTAGACATACTACTAAACACAATATTAATTAACTCATTCAGTATCTTAGGGTCTTCAAATTTGCATCCATATAGGGAAAACGGAATGCATTCTGTACTGCATTCTTATATAGCCTTGATAAGAGCTGACCATCAATCAGTATAAAGCAAAAATCTCATGAGATACCACCTCTTCTCCTTAACCATGAAACTATTGTATTATGTAATACAATTAAGGATCTTTTGTATAGTCTCTGGGGAGAATTCATCACCAAAATAAATATATAAAAGAAAAAAAAAATGTTGTTAAAGAATATAGGCAAGCTCTTGTAAATCTTAGGTACATTAAATTTGCTGGTAAATTACAAAATTCATCCAACAGGTTAAAGTTGCTTGGGGATTGCTGAATAACTATAGTAAAATTTAACTCCAGTGTGAAGGAACCCTGAATTATTTGCAAAGAACTTAATTTTCTTCCTAAATATAGCTTCAAATCATAAACCAAATAAGGTAGACCTTCAGACAATGCTTCCTTCAGTTTAACAAAAACAGATGAACTGTGAATAAGCATGTTTCTTTTCTTCTTTCAGTGTCGTTCAACAATCCAAAATAACAATAGTGGCTTGTTAACTACTTCTTCACTTTCAATGAAATTTAAATCTTCCATCATCATCATTGCAATTCAAATTTCCAGAGATTCATTGTGTAGCTTAAAATCTCAACATACAAGCATTTTTATTACCTCAGCCAACATGCGCCCGACATCTTCTGAAATTTTTACAACTTTGTAACACAATAGTAGGTCGTCTCCTTAGCGCGGTGGTAGCGCAGCTGCCTACCAAGCGGGAGACCTGGGTTCGATCCCCAGTACCGGCGTGGGGATTTTTCCCCCGCTGGGAGACCTGGACCGGGGTGCACTCAGCCTCGTGAGGTCCCTGGGGGGCCAATTGAGAAGCTACTTGATGGAGAAGTAGCGGCTCCAGGTCGTGAGGACCGCATTAACCGGCCGGGAGGGGCTCGAGGCGCTGACCACGTCTCACCCTCCAATACTGCACCCCATCCATGACGTCTGTAGTGGACCGAGATGGGGGACGCAGCGGCCGGGCGGTAGGCCAAGGCTCCCCGTGAGCTGTCGTGCCATGGAGTTATGTTAACACAATAGTAATTAATGAAGTGTCCATTACTTTACGGCACATAAAAATAACTCTAAATAAAAACATCTAACATGGGACATATACATCTTAAATAAACCAAATGATTTGTTTCACAAACATTATTCAAGATATATTAGCATGAGCCGGGATAGTAACACTCTCCTCACTTAAAATGAAATTGCACAGAACAATGTTTCAAGACCATTCACCCTCTTTTTCATTTGAAGTCCAACTGATAACTGGGAGCTGTTCTGTAGTCTGTTATGGAGGAGATATTTGGTCTTATTTTAAGGTGTGATATCCAAAAATATTGTGCCACTGCCAATTTAAATGTCCGATTTTGTTTGATGTGACAGAAGAAATTAACATTTCAACATATCACCACTCTGTCCACAAAAACCCAAAAGTTACATAAAACATTCACTTATCACCCAACAGATAAAAAAATTCCAAAAAAATGTTGAAGGAATACAACAGAAATTAAGCTTCAAGTAACCAATTCAACATAAAAATGCACTGAGAACAGGCATCAAAGACCCCATATCCATGAACCAAAGATCTGACATCTACAAAATTGACTGTTAGGATTGCAATTTATATTATATTAACATAGGCCAAACAAAAAGAAGACTGGAAACAAGGTTAAAAGAACATTTGAGACATATCAATCAAAAAATGAAACAAATTGGCAGTGGCACACCATATCATAAAATGGAAAGTGACAAAGTTGCTGGGTTGTTAATACCCAGCAGCACTCACAGTTTGGGAGAAAATTTTCCATCACTGAAATACTGCCACATGTTTGCAAACTTCTGTTGAGAACACCAAATAACTCCTCTGTAACAGACTACAGAGCAAACTCCCAGTTATCAATCAGATTTCAACTGAAAAATAGGGTGTATACCCTTGAAACATATGTTGTGGGCAATTTCATTTTAAGTGAGGCAAGCGTCATTATCCCAACTCATGTTAATATATTTTGAAAAATGATTTGTGAAATGATTTGGTTTGTTTAACATGTGTATGTCCCATGTTAGAAATTGTTATACTTAGCATAAAGTAATGGACTCTTCATTAATTACTATTGTGTCTACTAAGCTGTATGAATTTCAGTTGTCAGGAGCATGTTGGCAGAGTTAATAAAAATGCCAGTATATTGAAGTTTTAATTTAAAATACAATGAATCACTTGAAATTTGAGTTGTGATGGTGATGGAAGATTAAAATTTCAATGAAAGTGAATAAGTAGTTAACAGGACACTTTATACATATACTGGATTGTTGAGCGACACACAAAGAAAAGAAAAGAAAAGAAAAGAAGAAAAAAAAAAACATGCTTATTCACAGCCCATCTGGTTTTTAAAGAAAAAAATTCAACTTTAACCACCACTACTGTCACAATGAGGATAAGCAACATATACATAGTTGCCAGAATTTGTTTTACTTCCTCTAAAAACTTAAAAATAAAAAGGTCTCACCAAATATTAGTTATAAAAATAAAATATCACATAAGTTCAAAATACTGACATATTCAACTGCTATAAAATAAATTAATACTGATATATTAAAAAGTTAAATATAAAATTAGAAGTGAAGACCACTGTGCTAAAGAACATACTTTCACTGAAAAAAAAAAAAAAAACACAATAATAATAATGATATTAAAATAAATTTAAATAAAAATAATAATAATAAAATAATAATACTATTAAAATAATAATAATAATAATACTATTAAAATAATAATAATAATACTATTAAAATAATAATAATAATACTATTAAAATAATAATAATACTATTAAAATAATAATAATAATAATAATAATACTATTAAAATAGTAAAATAATAATAATTAAAATAATCATAATACTAATATTAAAATAATAATCATGATACTAATATTAAAATAATAATAATCATGATACTAATATTAAAATAATAATAATAATGATAATAATATTAAAATAATAATAATAATAATAATAATAATGATAATAATATTAAAATAATAATAATAATGATAATATTAAAATAATAATAATGATAATAATATTAAAATAATAATAATAATAATGATAATAATATTAAAATAATAATAATAATAATGATAATAATATTAAAATAATAATAATAATGATAATAATATTAAAATAATAATAATATTGAAATATTAATAATAATATTGAAACAATAATAATAATAATATTGAAACAAGAATAATAATAATATTGAAACAAGAATAATAATAATAATATTGAAATAATAATAATAATAATATTGAAATAATAATAATAATATTGAAATAATAATAATAATAATAATAATAATATTGAAATAATAATAATAATAATAATATTGAAATAATAATAATAATAATATTAAAAGAATAATAATAACATTAAAAGAATAATAATAATAATAATAACATTAAAAGAATAATAGTAATAATAACATTAAAATAATAATAGTAATAACAACATTAAAAGAATAATAGTAATAACAACATTAAAGGAATAATAGTAATAATAACATTAAAAGAATAATATTAATAATAACATTAAAAAAATAATAGTAATAATAGCATTAAAAGAATAATAGCAATAATAACATTAAAAGAATAATAGTAATAACATTAAAAGAATAATAATAATAATAATAATAATAATAATAATAATAACATTAAAAGAATAATAACATTAAAATAATAATAATTATGACATTAAAAGAATTATAATAAAAATAACATTAAAAGAATAATAATAATAATAATAATATTAAAAGAATAATAACATTAAAAGAATAATAATGATAACAGTAAAAGAATAATAATAATAACATTAAAAGAAAAATAATAATATTAAAAGAATAATGATAATAATAACATTAAAAGAATAATGATAATAATAACATTAAAATAATGATAATAATAACATTAAAAGAATAAAAATAATAACATTAAAAGACTAATAATAATATCATTAAAAGAATAATAATAATAATAACATCATTAAAAGAATAATAATAATAACATTAAAAGAAAAATAATAATAATATTAAAAGAATAATGATAATAATAACATTAAAAGAATAATAATAATAATAACAACATTAAAAGACTAATAATAATAACATCATTAAAAGAATAATAATAATAATAATAATAATAACATCATTAAAAGAATAATAATAATAACAATAATAATAACATTAAAAGAATAATAATAATAATAATAATAATAATAATAATAATAATAATAACATTAAAAGAATAATAATAATAACATTAAAAGAATAATAATAACATTAAAAGAATAATAATAATATTAAAATAATAATAATAATAATAATAATAATATTAAAATAATTAAAATAATAAGAATAATGTTAAAATAATAATAATAATAATGTTAAAATAATAATAATAATAATAATGTTAAAATAATAATAATAATAATAATAATAATGTTAAAATAATAATAATAATAATGTTAAAATAATAATGTTAAAATAATAATAATAATAATGTTAAAATAATAATAATAATAATAATAATAATAATGTTAAAATAATAATAATAATAATAATAATAATAATAATGTTAAAATAATAATAATAATGTTAAAATAATAATAATAATAATAATGTTAAAATAATAATGTTAAAATAATAATAATAATAATGTTAAAATAATAATAATATTAAAATAATAATAATATTAAAATAATAATAATAATAATAATAATAATATTAAAATAATAATAATAATATTAAAATAATAATAATAATATTAAAATAATAATAATAATATAAAATAATAATAATAATATTAAAATAATAATAATATTAAAATAATAATAATATTAAAATAATAATAATAATATTAAAATAATAATAATAATATTAAAATAATAATAATAATATTAAAATAATAATAATAATATTAAAATAATAATAATAATATTAAAATAATAATAATAATATTAAAATAATAATAATAATATTAAAATAATAATAATAATATTAAAATAATAATAATAATATTAAAATAATAATAATAATATTAAAATAATAATATTAAAATAATAATAATAATAATAATATTAAAATAATAATAATAATATTAAAATAATAATAATATTAAAATAATAATAATATTAAAATAATAATAATAATATTAAAATAATAATAATAATATTAAAATAATAATAATAATATTAAAATAATAAAATAATAATAATAAAACCAATAATAATAATAAAATAATAATTAAAATAATAATAATAACATTAAAATAATAATAATAATAATAATAATAATAATAATAATAATAATAATAATAATGATAATATTAAAAAAAATATTAAAATATTAAAATAGTAATAAAATAAAATAATAATAAAATAAAATAATGATAAAATAAAATAATAATAAAATAATAATAAAATAAAATAATAATAAAATAAAATGATAATAAAATAAAATAATAATAAAATAAAAATAAAAAATAATAATAAAATAAGAATTAAAATAAAATAATAATAATAATAATAATAATAATAAAAAAATAATAAGTTAATATTAAAAATAATGATAACAACAATGAAAATAATGACAATCATAACAATAATAATATTAACAATACAAAGTACCATGAGTGTTTTACGGCTAATACGAGAAAGAGGATGTAATCATAGTAAGTTTTTTTTAATTAGTCCACTGTATTTATGAGCAAGACAGCCTATTTTTTACTACAGTTTTATTATGAATGCTTGAAGGACTTTAGTTCATGTGTGCAATATGCAATAAAATTTCTAAGTCACCTAGTAGTCACAGAACCTAAGATTGGAAATTATGCATTTTGTAGTACATCTTCTATTCTTATTCTGGAACTATGGAAAAGTAGATGTGACTGCTGTATCATGATTTATTAAAGATAATTAGCCAATGAGCTGCTAATAGCAAACAATGTGAATAAAAATTCATGACTTGAGCTAACCCTTGAGAACATTCAACTGGCTCCTCAGTTTCATATGTGCAAAAGATTTATGTTAATAAGAGCTAATGGGCAATATGGATAAAACAAAGATTGTCCCTTCTCACAAACATGTAAATAATTTTACTTTCAACTTTGGACTAAATCATTGCAAATGATATCTCAGCTCCCTGTGACACAGCATCTATCAAATTCTGCTAGCAAGATGCTTAATCTCACAAGGATTTGAAACACCTACCATTTCTTGGGCCATGTTCTAACTAAGAGACTGAAGCATACCATCAGTATTACAAAAATATCTAAAAATTATAAAAATGTATCTTCACATTTATAAAGCACATTTATCATTTTGGACAAAACAGGAGCCAATTTAATTTTGAACATTTGCATTCTTGCAATTTTCTACTTTAAAGTAGTGGCTTGATCACTGTTGGTGGTTTAAAATTATATGTATCAATACAACTTAAATGATTATTTTTAAATATATACATATACGAGTTGAAACACAGGCTCTTATTTTAGTACTGGAAAGAACTTATTTTTAAGGGACAGTATGAGAGGGGGAGGAAGTGGTGGGATAGGGTGAGTTGAGGGTGAGAGTAACAGTGGAATGGTGAGTGTCAGCAAGGGTGAGATCCTGAGCACACAAGTGTAAAAGTGAGAATGCAAATGAGTGGGAGAGGGTTATTAGTTTTGAAGGCCTTCCATGCAGTCTCCAGCATTATGTACAATATGTCATTAATGTAGAAGCCTTTGGGATGGTGCAATCTGACAATAGTGTGAAGAGGAATGTCTACACCAGTGAATGACTCAAACTGTTTAAAGTGAATCTAGTGAAGTAGGAGCTATTTCATGGATCTTAGGGGCTAGGTCACACTAAGAGGGACTTGCATTCCAAGAATATGGGAGGTAATATAGTTCCTGCTATATACACCCAAGCATTATAGTAAGGGATTGCTTATGTTGGATTTTGTAGAAACAAACAGTGTTGCTGGTTAACATTCTGCTTTAGAGGAATGGTACTCCATGCCAAACAGAGGCAAGAATTCCATACTTTCCATAATGGTGGGTTTCATCAAACATTGACTTACACAGTAATCCATAACGAAGACTCTGTTTCATGGATTCTTTTGAGTTTTGCTTATCATCTGTTTTAAGTTTCTTCAATCACAATGATATGCAGTAAAAGGCCTCTCCTTTATGCTCATAGCATTTCAAGTGTGTATAACTAGTGTTGAATTGAAATTATATTTTCAGTTCCATTAAATCATGTGAAAGGCATCTTGAGGGAATCTCTTACATTTCCTGATGGTCCTATATGATTTGAAGAACAGATGAAAGTACCAGACCTGTTTCAGAGAAATTCTGATCTGTTGTACCACACCCAGTTTTCAAGTTCATAGTTAAATGACATAATCCTACCTAACATAGCTGAATATAGCAAAATAGCGTTCTACAATAAGTTTCCTGTAGTTGCATTAGGAGGATAACTCTGTATACCATACCAGTAAGCGAGCTGAGGGATGATCTCCCAACTTCTTGGCTATTAGTAATGTTTTTGGCTAACTGTGTGAGCTACAAAGCCACCAAAAATTCACAATTTAGCCATTCTTCCACATACCAGCTGCACTGCCTCATTTAATATTAATAACCATTTAAAAATTATTTTGTAATTTACAAGGCTCTCATAACTATTCCATTGCATATGTAAAGAGTAAGGTAATTATGAAGGTTGTTCATTCACTCTGCATATCTTAGAGAGGGGGGGGGGCATCAATTTACATTAATGTTGTACATCATTGTAGCAAGAATTTATTTAATCAGTAAATATTATATTATTTGTATGAATGAGGGCAAGGAATATTCAGGTACTGAATATGAATACTTCACAAACAGGACACCACGAGATTGTGAATGATGGTGTAATTTCAACATATGTATATAATTGAGAGATTGTTTTTACTGAACTAACAACATAATTAGGACTATAGGATTTGTAGTGACTGGCTTACATAACTGAACTCCTGTAATTCAGACTGTGTTATTAAATGTAGACCCACAAAATCAACCAAAATTGGTGAATGGTTTACATAATCAATAGATTTTATGCTCATTTTCAACAGTTTGCAGTAAAACTGGCAGCTAATATTTTGGATATGGCCGCCTTAAATATCACTGCTATCACCAAAATTTCAGGACGGATTTCAGTATTAGGCATCTGATACAGCCCTTGTTAGTATTTTTCACTTATGGAACATAGTTCCATTTATGTCATATTTCAGTGCTGAGACAGTGAAAAACCTGCTTTACTTACTGTATTCCTTTGCATTTTGGGATCGCTTCCTGATATCTAGGTATAAACTGTACCTGCTGTTTTTTAAATTATCATCTTAAATAACCAAAGACACAGGATAACATATTTGTAGTATTTTTTTTTAACAACTGGATGATACTAAATGACAATCTTGACATTAACAGCAAGATTTTACTTCTGCACATGTAGTTACATTAAAATTCATTCAGAATATTTAAGAAAATGGGGTAATTAGTATGGCATTATACTGCATATGGTTCCTTATGTGACAATATTTGATTTTTTATTTAGAGGAAATAAGGACATACAGTATAAAACCAAACTTTCAAACATTAGAAGAACTGAAAGTAAATATGAGAGAATTTTACTGAATTTCCAAAGACAAATTGATGCAAATGACTTCAATTTTGTGAACAAATGTTGACAGTCTTCTGAATGCAGCAACATCTCATGCCTTAAAGTTAAGTTTTAATGCAATTGCACTGCAACTAGCTGAATCAGTTGCATCTTGCACTTTAGAACCAACAGGAGTTAACACACTGGTTACCAGAGCACCAAGCATCATTATACATTACAAATACATAGTCTAAGTTGAGTTAAAAGATCAGAGAAGAAAGTAAAAGAGCTATGGCAGCACACACACACACACATATATATATATATATATATATATATATATATATATATATATATATATATATATATATATATATATAAAACACTATCAGCATCAGCCAAGATATCATTATGCCATTATATCTACATGTTTCTGATGATCCCACTGTCCAATTAAAAGGTATGTTGATCCAAATTATTATATCTCTTTGAAACAATTGCAGAAAATATCAGTGCATATGAATACAATTCCCAAAATAATATTTCGAACACACCCGTATATAACAACAGCTTGGATTTACCAACCTTACTTCCAAAACATTAAAATCAGCTGTATTCAGAATGCAAGTTTTATTCAACAAATCACTGTACAGCAATATTACTTTAAAATGAACTATTTAGTGAAACACTAATGACCACAGAAGTTGTGTGCCCTTAAATTGTAGTGGAACTAGTAACTATTACTACATTTTTTCTGTGTGTTGTGCCAAAGAACTTCTATAGACGATCATATTATATGCATGGACATTTAATAAGTAGTTAAATATTTAGCAACAATATTGCTGCAAAGTCAAACTGCAGAAATGTTTAAAATAAGTCAGTCAATTTCATGATTGAAATTTTTAACAGGCTCCATCACTGTTGAAAGCAGCTTAGTCATTATTGTGTGTTGTTTTATAAGTTTGCTTACAACATTTCAACAGAAGCTACATATTTCATAAAGCGGTGTAGGTACGATTAATGAATTAACATATAGTTATAAAACAAATTACATCTTACTACTGTGAGGGAACATAATGTTCTGCAAAAAGCATTCTTAATTTGAGTTGCTTTAATTTTCTCCATCAATCAGGCTACAATTTCACTGTGCTTCTGATAGCTATTTATTATCAATAGAGATACACAAAATTAAGTAAATGAGTTATGTATGGTTTATCTATTAATGAAAGAATTGCCTTAATTTAGTTTTATTTCTCCAGTTGCATGCTTAAACATAACAGATTTCCATGGCAGGCAGATTGAGGATCAAAAGGGAAACCTTGAAGTTTAATTTTACTGTAAAAACCATTGTTAACATTGCTGTTTTAAAACATTTGCTATGAAAATCTATTCCAAAAAAACTGTACATGTTTATCCATTTTTGGGGAAATTAGTCCCCATTAAATGCAGAAAACAGCATATATTCTGTCATTCTGAGCATGTTTAACTGCTTTCAAAGTAACATGCATTTTAATTTCATTTTTTTCTCTTCCTTTGCTGACATGCAGAAAGCCTAATGCACTATTTATTTATTACCACTACTTTTATGCTTACATGGTAATTAGTTTTAATGAAGGTCATTTATCATACATTAAAGTACGTTACATTTAAGTTAATGCTATACTATAGTTATGGTAACAACAGAAGGTCACATATGACATATGTTGAGATTTAGGTCCTAATGTTGCCTGTGCCCTTGCATAAATATCAACATCTGTGTATTTTTAGTATGTATAGATGGCAGGATGGTAGAAATTGAGCTGATATACTGTTGACTAGATCACTGAGATGGTCCTCAGTGAAATGGTAAAAGTGTATATGAAACGATTACATGTTGATTTGGTGGTACTAATTTTAAATTTCTGTGCAGGTAGTCATTATGCTTGTATCAGGATGCATCTAAATTTGGTCCAAGCACCTGATTCTGTGATGTCTGAACTCTCTATGTGCACATGATGCAACTTCAGTGCAGAAACATACATCCATATAGGTCTAATAAAGGAGAGGTATATTATCCTTTCTGTATGTATAGGCAAAGGATTAAATTAGACATGTAACTTTATACAGTTTTTTATGCAGTCTTCAAATTAAACAATTTATTTGCACCCTCAAGGTTAGCTTGGCATCCAAATATAATCCCAACCATCTCATTGGTTCAACAAATAGGATTTCTTTACCTCATAGAGTGACAGATTGATAGTGGATTTCCCTTTTGTAGCTGAAATCTATGGTATTTGATTTTATAGGAATAATTTTGACTTTCAATTTGGTCCATTTCCTCTAGAAGTTCCTGCATTTTTTCTGTTATCATATGAGCACTTCTGCAAAGAACAGCAACATCATATCCACACTGCCAGCTTTAGGAAAATCAAAGACATAAATTAAGTAGAGAAATGATTCAAATTTACTTCTTGTGGAATAATCAACTTTATGCTTCTTGCTTGGTAAGTAGTATTTATATATTTCACTGTAAATAATTTGCTTGAGTGATATATTATTCTGAAAAATGAATCATGGTAAATGTTCAAACATCTTAAAAAGGATAGGAGGTACACACACAGAGCTGAAATTTCTATGGTCAGTCCTTTGTTTTTCTAGTTTAGAATCATTAACACAATGGGATCTAATAGCTCTCTGAAAAATAATTCAGAGTAAGTCTTTTTGATGGTGCAGATTCGGTACTTAATTCTGTTGAAAAGAAGTGGTATTCATTTTCCCAGATTCGTAAAAGTTCATCACATATTTTGTACAATAACAGCAATCATCATTCCATTTCATTGCTTGGATGGTTACATTTCTCAAATATGCATTTGGGTTTGAAGAATTGGAAACAAAATGCAAACTGTTTATAATATATCAATATTATATGTATCAAAGTACAATCTTTTATCCTCATTTTTTTTTATTTGTCATTGTTCTTATGTACACTTTCTTACTTTTATTCTGAATACACTCAATATTTTAGCTTCTTTAATTTTTATTTTGCGATTTTGAATACTTAACTTTTTAGGTCAGCTCTAGCTCGAGTGTTTCTGTATTCAGAGTGGTGGAACTCAGCTTAAATCTTGTTGTAAACAGCCACAAAATTGTGATAATCACAAGCTTCAACAGGTGAATTACTTAAAAAATGTAATCTAACTTTGCTGTCACCAACTGTAAGCTTTTCTCTCAAAAGATATACTTTAGTTCCTTATTTTTCCATCAGAGTTCAACTAAGAAGCATGAATTTCAACATTCTAATATATTACAGATTTCCTGAATTATGGGGTAATAATGCTTTATACATCAGAGCTCAACAGCGAAGATGTTAATATCCATTTTCGAGATTTTCTTTTAGCATTCCAATTAATTCCAGCATCCCAAATTACAAAGTAAATAATGAATGTTTTTTGCATTTTTGAAGACATAAAAGATCCATTCACAACAGAATTCTTTGTATCATTGTAAGTATACTATCACTTTATCAGCCATTGACAGGTTCTGATGCTGTTTCCTTATGGTTAGTTTTACTACAAAATAATAGTATTTTTTGTTCATTCAAATATTTTTATTTTGAACTCCGTGTACATCCTTGAGAATTAATTGATCAAAGACCATAACTTTTACTATATCAGGGATATTAAGAGTTCTACTTGAATAAATACCAAAGAATATGCTTCTATATTGCATGCTTGATTCAAAGTGCAATCTTTATCAGTAATTCATATTCTAGCATTCTTTGTCAGGAATTCACACTTTTTAATAGCATAAAAGCAACTGCCTAAGAGAAACTCAGTTTGTTAACTGCCAACAGTGTATAGCAGAATTTAACTTTGGGGAAGTTTATGCAGAACTCTAACATTTAAAAGAATATTAAAGATTTCAAAGTACACAAAAATAGTGCAATAATGCTGGCAAATCCAAGGATAATCACAAAATACACAGACCATTACAGAATTTCTTTGCACATTTTCAAAAGAAGGAATTGCTTCTATGTGAAACATATTGCTGATCACAAAGTAATATGAAAAGTAATTGTGATCCTAAATATGTACAGTACAGGTAATAAGAGCTTTTAGGTAAGAAATTTACATTTCTGTGCTTATTATACATATAGAAAATATGTAAATGTTTGCAATATCAAACCTTTAAAGAGCGTTACTTCATAATTTATAAATGTGCAATTTAGAATTCAAGACTCCATGATGTGAATGTTGTCTGTGTCGTTAGTACTGTAAATAATTTCGTAACTAATGCAAGTTATCTTCCCTTTTTAATACTTTTAAACACTAGCTATTCCCTTGTCTAAATTTTAGAGAAGCCTGGGTGAGGGAAAGGTACCAACTTTTGTTATTGGTGTTGCCAATAACTGTTTCACGCTACCTAGATACTTCTTTCCAGTATGCTCTAGAGAGCATATTATGATCCAACATCATTCTGAGAGTTTATATCGTGGAAATTTTGTTAATTTTCAGAATTCCAGCATACAGTATACATGTTTAAGAAGCACATTTTTTGAAAAATTGTTCGGGAAAATTAACTACTTAATTGAACATACTAAGCATTTTAATGGATTCGAATATACACATGTGTTTCACAAAACTATTACTTATGCAGGACTAGTTTTGCATGCATGGTGCATGTATTGTTCACTGTTTTTGACTGTTGGATTCAACCTGAGGATCCTTGATGCTCAACTGCCTTCCCTCTGGTGTGGGATTGATGAACTATCAGCAGGGTCTCTTCAAATGGTTGGTCGAAATTAATGAGGTGTGTTTCATGTTGCTTAACATACATCTTCTCCCATGTGAAGAGTTCTCCTGCCTGTTGTACACTTTTCACAAGATATTTGTGTTCAATTACATATTGGTCATTTCAAAAGAGAGCTGATACTGCAGATTTTTTGGTTTGCTTAATTTTAATATTTCTAATATGTTCTTTGAGACAGGTAACTATGTTCCTGTTTGTTTTGCCAATGTACACTTTGTTACATTCATTGCAATTAATCCTATGGATACCTGGTTCTTTTATTCATTGGGATTTTTTCAGTTTTGTGGGTTGCAATCATGATGAACTCTTGTAAAGGTGTCAGAGTTATATTGTGATCTCTAAATATTTTCTGAAATTTTTAGTTGCCCATGGCTGGTGAGTGAACACTTTTTAACATTGATTCTATGGTATAAATGAAAATAAGTGACTTTAATGGAAATCAGTGCCCTGATTTCAAAACTCAAGTCCATTTTTGGCTATCACATCTAGTATTTATAATGTGTGCACAAATGTCTCTGGTGCTTAATTCATTCAGCTAATATAACTTACTACTAAGTTTCATTATGCTATTCTATGTTTGTAGATTTTCTTCCTAATCAGCTCACTTTTTATCCTCCTTTATCACTCAGATATTTATGTTCACAGCACTAATCAGTTTTGTTCTATGGATCAGGTCTGTCTTCTTGTGAGGTATTTATGTTTACATTTACAGGTATCGTAGATCTCAAATTCAGTTGAATGAAAAATTGTGTTAGAATGCACGTTCATCTTCTATATTGGTAGTACTACAATAAAAGTTTGAGCATGACTTGTACTTCAGGATCACACAGAAGACAATGTCTACAAAGTCCACAGAAGTTTTGTTACATTTGTGGGTGTTGTGTGTTTGATAGGAAGGTACGTATAATATACTCACAAATAAAAAGTATATTCATATTTCAAAGAAAAAGTTGATCAGGAACAGCAGAATCACGATGATAATTGTTACTTTTGCATGTGCAAAGATGGAGACAAAGAGAGAAGAGAGGAATTAATGTATTTATCCGAATACAAGATGACCTCAAATGTTACACAACCCCCATTTGTCAGTACTTAATTTTATTATTTGGCATATCAGCTATATAAAATGAAGGCATGATAACTTAATTAAATGAAATTTAAAGCTTTGCCATATATTTTTAACAAAGTGAAGTACACAAGGTGATTAAGTCCCCCCCCCCTCCTTTTTTGTAATTTAATTCTAATTTGTGCAGAAAGTCATATGGCAGGTGGGGAGAGTGGGGGAGAAAAGAACAAAAATGATGTACCGATATGCATGCGATCAAAGAAGGTGATAATGGCAATGGCAGAGCAACTGAAACAATGATAATTAATAAGATTTTATTTAACAAAATGCCTAATAGAATACTCCATTGTAAAAAGTTTTCCTGAAATTAGTAATTCGAATTTTGAGCAGAAATTCGCATTTTGAGCGGGAGAGATGTAGAGCGGAGTACGGAAATGTACAGTATGTGTACGATGATAGAACGTGATGACAGCAGAAGCGGCAGCATAGTTGTAATGACGATGATGGATACGAGTTTCTATTTAGACAACTAACTTAACATAACGCATCATAAAAATGTTAACTTTAATTTGAATTTGCACAGAAATTCACATTGTTGTGGAAGAGAGATGGAAATGGGAGAGTGGAAATTTGCCAGTATGTTTGCAGTCGGTGGTGATGGTACCAACTTAACTTGAGACGAATATGGATGAGATTGTCTATTAAGACAACATACCTACTTAATATATCGTGGAACATTTTACCAAATTTAAATTTGCACGTAAATTCACGTTTTGAGCAGGAGAGAACGGATATGTACGGTGTGTGCGATGATAGAAGCATGATGGCGGCGGTGACCACAGCATAGTTGAAATGATTATGGATACAATTAAGACAAACTTAATATTACACATGGTAAAATGTTTTACATAATTTGAATTTGCACATAAATTCATATTTTGAATGGGAGAGAGATATAGAGAGGAGAACAGAGATGTACAGAACATGTGCGATTATAGACATGATGGTGTCATAGTTGTAATGACATTATGTGAAACCAACAACCAATGTGACAGGAAGACCTCTAAATTTTATTTTAGTTTCGAAAATAAATTTTTGTTCCCGTGAGAATGCTCATATTCACAGCTAATTTGTGCGCGAAATGAAACACATAAATCCTGCCATATACATCCACAACCTTGGCGGTAATCTCTATGATTTCCCACAGGCTTCGACACTACTGTACCCGCGAAGTTTAAAATTGCTTTTTTCCCCGTATGGTATTCAGAAAACATGTAGTGAATGATCTCAAATCTGAACATTAATATTTTGCAGAAACAAAAACATTGTCTTGTATTCGAATAAATAAGGTAACTATCCAAATCTCAGAGCTCAGCTACACAGCCTAGTCATCATCAATTTAAAAAATATCAATACCTACACCACCAGCAGACCTCAATTTTAGAGAATTTGAAAGCAGCTTCTAACAATGGATTGGTTTCTGATCCAGAAGAATTTGACAATTCACCACAATTGTTTAATCAATTTGAGTTGAACAATTTAAGGGATTTAGGCCTTGCAAAACAATAAAGAGAATTACTGGGCTCAAGAATGCATGAGAATTCACATTACAGTAATTGTGAAATTCAGTTCCACAAGCTCTGCACAGAAGAACAATAACTTGTGTTTTGTGTGGATGTGTGTAATCTTATTCAACTGCTGGACAGGGAAGCACATAAGCCACGCAACTGGCATTTTTCTATTCATTCTTCCAAACAGTCCTAAGGCAGTGTTTCCTCATAATGGAAACAAGTTAGCTTCAATATTGCTTGCACATTCTACAAACCTAAGAGTGTCTTATAAAACTCTGAAGTATTCTCTTGAAAAAACTAAATAGCATGACCATAGTGACACAGGACACGTTGGTCTGTTATTTACACAACAGAGAGGATACAAAAATACCCCACCCCCCTTTTTTTTTTTTGCAAATGGGATAGAAGGGTAAGAGACAAACACTGGGAAACTGACCAATGGCCTGAGAGGCAGCATTAGAACCTGAATCAAAAAATATTACTGATGTGCCTCTTGTTGATCCTCAAAAAATTCTACTTCACTCAATACAGATAAACCTGGCATGATGAAAATATTTGTGAAAGGACTTGACAAAAGTTGCACTTGCTTCCAGTACTTATGCACAAGTTTCCATCAGTCACAGGCTAAAATCAGAAAGGGAGAATTTGATGACCAAAAACAACAAAATTGATGAAAGATGTTAATTTTACCAACTCTGTGAATGAAATTGAAAAATATGCATGGAATGGATTCAAAGAGCATGTTAAGAAGTTTCTGGACAATGTGAAAAACCCTCAGGACAAAGAGATTGTCAGAAATATGCTGAAAAATGTCAGACTGATTGGGTGTAATATAAGTTTGAAGCCCTATTTTCTTAAGTCACATTCTGATTACTTCCCATTGAATTTAGGAACTATTAGTGAAGGAATTGAAAGATGTTGAACATCATTATCAGAGACGTTGGGATGTACATATGTTGTCTGATTACTGCTAGTGTCTTGCACGTGATGAACCTGCCAAAGAACATTCAAGAAAATCAGTACTCTGAAGTTCCATGGGGAAAAGAAAAAGGAGTATACAAGACAACATATATTCTCAAATTCAGGAATGCTTTCATGTTATTATTCTTTATTTTCCTTAACAGATGTATATGCGTATGCAAATTTTTTCCACTTATGCAATTATATTTCATTGAACATTCATATTGCCAAAACAAGATGTGTTGTGGAAAAATGGAATGCATTTTTTAATTTTGTGCATTGAATTTAGTAAAAATTATCTACTTCTTTATTGCACCACAGAAAAAAAGCTGTCATTTGTAACCTTGTGGAATCTTCTGCAGTTCTTGCTATCTTTAAATTTGAATGAAGATGGATTTTTCTGTAATTTTATTTTGTTGCTTTCTTGTTTTTTCCCCCCCACCAGATCCTGGATAAAAATATTGCGTTCCGCTACTTTTTATTGTATGGTCGAGTTCTATTGAGTTTTGGTTTCTTCCAAAAGTACTTTTGTAGTAAGCTGCTCAATATGGCATGTAGAGGTGCTTTTGGGTTCCAACTGTTGGTTTGATGTAGTTGTCCATTTAGGTTTCTTTTCTATGTATACCAAATTTAGGTTTTCCCTCTTTATTGATAGTTTTGAGATCTAAAACCACCAGTGTGCCTTATTGTTCTAGCTCCATTGTAAATTTTACATTTAGTTATTGTAAACTGAGTAGTTTTATTGCTTTGTCTAACAGTTTTTCATTCACAATAGCAAATATATCATCCACATATCTGTGCCATACTTCAAAGATGTTGGGGATTGATTTTGTAATGTGGATTTTGAACTGACTCAAAATGCATTTGCTAGAAGAGGAGACAAAGGATTTTCCATAGCTAAACTTTCTTTGTTTTGTAATAACCAATTGCTGAGGCATAGCATGAGTTTTTCTTACTGATATGCTGGGGAAAAGTGAAATTATATAGAATGGCACCACTCTTTCCTGAGGAGAATGTTGTAGTCTAAAATGTTTTTATTAACTCCAGAGAATTATTTAAGCTCAGGCATTCAAATTTCAGAAAACTATTATATTTGTTTACCAGCCATTTTATTAGAAAATATGTCAGTGTTAATATTCTTTACGTTAGGCCTCATGATGTTATACCAAGTTTGTGAATCTTTGGGAGCCCAATACTGATGCAGTGTTTGGATTGCCTTCACAGTGTGCCACTTCCAGTAAATTAAGTTATACAAAACATTTCTTTCACTGATAGTTAATGAAACTACACTTTGAAACTATATTATTCTGGCTGCCTAATAGCACTGTTAATAGCACTTCTATACATTACAAGATATGTTTAAGTTGAAATCATAAGAATTCTTCATGATTAAGTCATTAATAGACTTTACTAATAAAGTCAAAGGCTAGAAAGTTAGAATATCTTACCAATTTTTTCATTCTTAGTTCAATTTTCCTTCATGCTCCTGGTTCAAATGATTGCACATGACATCATTGAATATTTCAATGAATTGTGTGTTCATGAAGCTGTCCAGCAGCTCAAAGGAGATTTTCTGAAACAGCAAGTGAAATCAATTCTCCATTCACATGACCATTCTATCTCTGTACACATCTGAAAAACACATCGCAAGAGCTTTCTGCTTATGATCATGAAGTCCAACACAAGTATAGTGTTGTCAATATTATCAACAGTGTAAGTGTGCAATGAAGCTATCAGTACCAGAAATACTGCACTTAGTGCATATTCTATAACAAATTTTCGGTACCATAATTACACATACTCTCATTTTATGCATTATTCAGTTTTACGTAGTTAAATTATGAATATATTATAAATTTGTCCATTCTTCATTTCTTAACTGTATCATATTCAACACATCATTGTGGATTTTTACTGATACTGAAAACACCAAAAATATGCTGTAATAAAACAGATATTTGTAATGCACAACAGTGTTTTTATGTTAACACTAAATTATCCATATATTTTGTGTATTTACAAACACTGGTATTATTCAACATAGCAAGTCCAGTATTATGAAGGTGATTCTTGAGTAATTTTTTAAATTAATGATATATAATTTCTTAGATCACTTGCCAGGAGGCTTTCATTAAGAATCCATAATGTAACACTGTTATCTCTTCATTGAAATTTCAGCGACAATCCACAAGTGATCAAACATTACAATATCAAATCAAGCTACAGTTAAAACAAACAGAGCTTTCCTTCCTGTTTATAATTACTGAGTAGTATCCAATTGCTTTCTTTACCCATGAACTCTTAGCATACTCTCAATTAATGGTGCTTATGTAGCATTTCCTAATTCCATTGCTAGTGCCATGATCGAGTCTATAATTTGTACCTACCAAAAACATGGTGTATTTCCATACAAAGGTCCTGCAAACTGTGTAGTAGAATAGGAAGTACTGTACTTCTACAATTTATTTATTTGTTTGTTTATTTTTATAACTATTTTCCCTCTTTAGTTTCATAACCAAACCACATGTCAGTTCCAACATGCTAATTTTGCCGTTTATAAGGTATTCATATTTCATTACATACCTCAGATAAGCATGCCTCTCTTTTTTCTTCATATGCATTTCATTTAGTGCAATATACTTTCTTCTAAGTGGATTAATTATGCTTCTCTTTACAGACATCAGATATGAAATTTCCTCTATGCTGGCACATCTTTTCTGTGCAAAATGTAGCTTAAATTGGAAATTATGTTTTTCTTAACATACCTAATCTTTTCAATTTAGAACTTATGGTTTTACAAAATTATATTTTCCTGAATGCTCATCATCACAAGATGAATGGCTATTAAGCTGGAAAATATCATTTCTTGAATTCATTTCTCTTTAGCACAACACCCGTTCTTCTAATTTATAAAATTGTTTTTACACACACACTCTCCTATCCTCTTATCGCTCGCTCGCTCGCTCTCTCTCTCTCTCTCTCTCTCTCTCTCTCTGTTTTCTTTTTTGTTTTCCTTAAGCCCACTTCATATAAATATAATGCTTTTTTATAAGTTGCTAAATGAGGTTCTTCTTAAAACACTGCAGATTATCATAACCAATTCTCCACAAGTTGGCAACTAGCCTTCCTAAATGAAACTGTGATTAGTATACTTTTTTTTTCCCATTTTGCAGATTTTGCTGTCTATTTTTAATGCAATTCAGATAGTAAAACATACTTTCCTATAAGTTGGCAAATATTTTCTTAATCGCCCACAAATTGGCACCAATGCATTTCCTTACCAATGCATGTTCTTCTTAACTGCCATATTTTTTTTTTCTTCACGCATCCAACATTATCACAGCATACTTCCTTATAAGCTAACATACCATACTTTAAATTTCTCAGAGAATTCATACAAAACAACTATGCTTATAAAATTTCCGATATCCTACTGCTTAAGCTTTGAACACTTAACTGCAAACTGAAATAGTATATTAGCATTATTATTAATCACACATTTTATCTACTTAACATTCCTTATATGCGAATGCAAATTTAAATATCAATGTGAAATCATCTTCTGCATATGTATTTTCTTCCTAAATCTTCATGTTCAAAGTATCTCCATTGCTAAACATATAACCTCAAAAAATATTGCACTAAATAAGAAAGAAATTGCTTTACCATAATTCTAACCCTCCCCCACCCAACCCAAAAAAGGAAGTTTTTAATTTGGGCAGAAAAAAAGGGCCTTCAACTTAAGTTGGATTTATTATTTAACAGCAACAGATTAACTAACATATTTACAAAATGTTCTAGGATACAATTTTTGTTTTATTCCTCGAGTCCTGCTGAATTTAAACATACCACATAATGTGTTGCAATTTGGGTGACAGACAAGCAGTGCAGGCCATTCTCTGAGGTCCAACAATGCGTTCATCCCTGCTTCTGCCATCTTTAGAAAACTGAATCAACCTAAGAGAAAAATTATGTCTTTAAAAAAGAATGACAGATAATAGCTTTTAACTTTTGTTGGTGTAACAATTAACACAATATTCAGTCCAAAGTTCTGGAGTATTTTTCCATCTGTCTGTTTTCCATTTATCAAATTCCATTATATCAGTGAGAAGGAAAGAGAATTTTCACATTTGTACTTACCATTAGAGAAGAAAGTTGTCTTAAACTTTCATGCACATTCAATGCAATGATTAGATGAACATCTAACCTTAACTATCATGTATGAGAGCAAGTGTAGTATACAAAATTATGAATTCTTTTAGAACCAACTGAGCCAAACTCATCTTTTTTTGCCAAAACAAGAAGTATATACATAATAGTTATTTCATATCCTTGTTCCACTGGTGTGATTTCAGCATTATTTCTCCATTTCCATTTTCTCTCTGTATTGGTATTTCACTGTGTCTGAGAACAACATTAAATCAATAGCTGAAAAAACCGGATTAAGTGTCATACTAGGCACACTCCATTGTAAAAGCACACTCACATGCTTAGCGAAAAAAACACTTTCAATATCAAAGCACTCATCCATTTTAAACAATCTTTCCCTAGTAAAGAGTTAAATTCTTAGATAAATGTTTCTCAGATACCCTTATAGAAAATATTATCAAATGATCCACTGCCAAACTACACACTCATCCACATACATAGCGCATAAAATATTTCATTCCAAAGCACTCACCTATTTTATCACTAATTTTAATGTATAATTCTTTCTTTAGCACAGGCCTGCGTTACTGTATTTAGTTATAGCTATACAACAGAAACTATCTCCTTATATATGTAAAGATACTGATTTGAAACAAAGTGAAAATCTTCACCAACATTATCATACCCACATACAGTAACAGACTTCCTACTTTTCATTCTGTTATCCCCGTTTCCTAAATTTATTCTTCCTTTTTTCTTTTATTTTGCGAACGCATTATATGTAATTACTATTATAGTGGGCTTATAAGAGCCATTATTTTTAAAAATGTTACAGTCTCTCATACACCCACACATGCACACAACACATACATTTAAGCAAATTATCAATGCACAACATACAAATGTCTGCTAAAGCAACCTTTTTTTTTTTTTTTTTCCCATTGCTTTTATAGTCATCATTTGTGTTTTTTCATCTACAGTTAATAACAGACAAAAGAATTTTTCAAAGGATTTATAGAAAAAAAGAAAAGAAAAAAAAAAAAAAGAAAAAAAAAAAAAAACCATTTTTTTAAATACTGGTTTTGTAAACTTGGATGCTTCTCTCAGAAAAACACTTAAGCATCTTTTTTTTTGTTTTGTTTTGTTATTTTTGTCATGATATCCCTTGAATGAGAAGGCAAAAACTGTTGTTCATCTACATAAATATACATAGAGAGATAGGAATGACAATACTTGCATTTCTCATGGCTCCAATGTTTTAAAATATAGATCTTGTTTATACTTCAGTATTTATTCCACATGTCAAAATTTCTTCTGGTTTAGCCATCACTTTCCTTATTTAATCCTTTCTTAATTCAGTTTTTTAAAGTTAACTATGTCAGGAATTTATGACATTAAATTTCACAACTAAAAGCACCATAATGATATTCTGGAATTGCAATATTTCTTAGTTCCTTGACTGTAAAATTATGTTTATACCAATATACATTATACGGGCTCAGACCTCGGTATTCTTTTTTTCTCTGATATTTCTTCTGAGGCTGCTTTGAAAAGAAACATGCATTTAATATTATAATACAATTAAAACACCCATTTTTTCCAAGGAAAACAATTTTCCACAAAACAATGCTCACTAAGAAATTTTGACAAAATTTGAAGTTTTTAGCAAACATGCTTGCAATAATACTCAAAATTTTAGAGTATTTGACCTTCCAAACAATTATATAGCTTGTCTAATTGTACTTCCATTATAGTGAGCAAAGCTGATAGTTGGGGGAAAAAAAAAAAAAAACACAGAAATATTAACACATGCTCAAATCTTTATTTCCTGAAAGGCTAAAAATAAATTCATATACTAGTTACAGAATAATAATTATGAATATCCTGTATTTTCATTATTTTTGCAGAAAAATATCTTAAAACAATTTTTTCAAAATTGTTATTCAAATGGAAAAGGATTATCAAATAAGTGAAAACATGAAACAAATGTAGGGATCCAAGATGCTAAAACGCTATGGTATTCATTAGGAAAACACTGGATAAAACCTTCAGCCTGGAAGCTTTATGCTGGATTTGAACTTGAATGCACAAATGAAAAGCAATAAAATTACACCTACTCCAACACTTTCTCATGAATGTTAACAGTTACTGAAAAGCTTTTAACATACAAAACACATATTTACTGACTATAGACCTACTCCTAAGGTTGTTAGTGAAAACAATTATTACGAGAAAATATTAATGGGAAATTAAAACATTTAATCAGATATGATACTGTTACAATTAATAGCACTAATACCAATTTAGAAATAAACTGAGTGGTGACTGTGCAAGCCACATTAGAAGAGCAAAAACCAAATTATCCTGCAGCAAAACTGCAAGAATAATGGAAAATACAGAATTTTAAATCATCAAAAAAGTGGCATTGCTCATATTCTTTTCAGCAATACAAAGTAACACTATTGCATAATGAGGTGAATTGAAATTAATTTCTGTAATTTCAGTTATTTTGAGTCAAATGTTTTAAAAGATGTACCATTTTTAAGAATACAAAATCTGATACCACTTTGCATTCATTTACTAAGCTTACATACCTGGTCTTCGTACCAATACCACATCCTCTGGATTGATAATGTTGCGTTCTATTGGGATCTTGTTCAATGGAAGATTGCGTCTAATATCTACTGTGATTTTTTTTAGTTCATTTCTATCAAATGTCACTCCTTCTGGTCCACGAAATGCAGGTCGGTCCACTTCATCCTTGTCATATGAACATCGCCCAACGGAACCATGGAAGCTGGAATCACAACATTGTTAAGTTTCAATAGAAGTATCTTGCTCAAAACAGATAACATAGCAATAAATATCTGTAGTATGTCGGCACCCTGTCTATATGCCTACAGCCGAAAGTTGAAGCAATGCTATACCTAGAATGGGAAGTGAAGCTAGCAGGAATGAAAATGAAAACTAGGAAATCAAAGGGAAAATATAAAAAAGGGATGGTATGATGGGGGACTGCATTGCAGCAAGAAACAGGGTAGAAAGACAGTTTAGTAGATGGAAACAATCAGGGGAACTGGTCGAAAAAGAAAAATTTCTAATAGCAAGGTGAGGCTATAAATGTTTAATCAAGGAGAAAAAGAAACAGTACACTGATAAAATTGGGCAAAAGATCTGGGGCAAAAGATCTGAGGCAGCAAAACAGGATGATACCAAAACAATATGGGAGTTCATAAACAAAGTATCTAAGACTAGGATATTGGAAAATAAAATTGGTCCTAATAAATGGAAGGAGTATTTTGAGAAACTATTAGGTGTAAGTAATGTGCAAATGCAGATTAAAGTACTAGCAGAGTTCCATAAATGTATCGAAATACTAGAACAGAAAATATTGTAGAACAAGTTATAAAACTAAAAAAGAAGAAGGCTAATGGCATAGATGGAATACTGGACAGTGTGGTATGAAGATAGCGAAAGAAAGGTAATGTTATGAAAACTGTTCAACGGGTTTCTTGAGGAAGGAAGATTTCCACGAAATTGGAAACAGGGAATGATAATGACAATTTTTGAAAGGAACGGGGAGGTGAATAATCCAAGTAACTACAGAGGCATTAGTCTATTATCAGTGATAGGTGAAGTGTTTGCAGGGGTACTAGCAAAGCAACTGCAAGAATGAGTAGCGAGAGAAGGTAAATTATCGGACCTCCAAGGGAGGTTTAGAAAAGGAAAGTCGACAACTCAATATGTTTTTATAATAAGAATAATAGTAGATATTTATCTAAGTAAGAAAAGAGGTAAGATGTACTTATTCTATGCAGATCTAGAAAAGACCCTTGATATATTCAAAGCGATACACTTTAATATAAGTTGAGAACAAAGCGAGTGAGCAAGAAATCTGTACAACTATTAGAGAGGTGGTATTCAGATAATAAATACTGCATTAGGCTTCCCAACGACAAAGTAATGGTTTGGGTACCAAATATAATTGGTTTAAGGCAAGGTTGTAAATTAAGTCCCATTTTATTCAATTTGTTTACTGATGACATACTCCAAGAAATAGGAGAAGAAAATTCACAATGCCCAGCAATAAAAAATAAAGATGATATCCAACTCCAACACAATACAGATATGTGACCATAATGAAATTGTCAGTCGGCATGTTTTGCAGCGTATTGGGTCCCCTTTGGACGATAGACTATCACTTTTCCCCTACATGTGGAAGAAAATGTCACCTTGTATGAGAATATCCACTTTATGAAGGTTGTATTTCATTGTTTTCTGAGGAGTACGTAAATTAAAAAAAAAAAAAAATCCTAAAAAGTGTTTAAAAAGATTGGTTTTCTTAACAACACCTTTTGTATTTCTGTGCACCACATGCTTTCATGTGCAGCATATTGATGTGCGTTAGAACGAACATTCAAATAAGCATGTATCATATTACTGTCAGAATTGTCGTGTATGAAGTAAGCATGTCTAAAATAAATATCCCATATGTGTTGATTCAAAATCATTAAAAAAAAAAAAAAAAAAAAAAAGTTTGCTACGTGCAAGAAGCGAACCTGCGACCTTCAGCAGAGTAACCTACGTTTTGTCACAGCGCTACAGTGAACACACATGGAAAGTGACAGGCTTTACAATCCTAACTGTATCACGTTTTGTGTCGTTAATACTTTCAGTTAGTATTGATAGTTTGTTGCTGAAGAAACTTAAAAGTTATGTATTTATTATGATTATTGATCATGTGGGTTAGTAAAATTAAGATCTGGAACTTGTTGCTGCCGATACACAATTGTATCGCAAATGGTTTACATAAGTGCTGTGCTGGGACTTAAGACGAATTTGGTGTTCCAAACATAACTCACTTTTTTTGGCGACGGGTGTACAATGTACATATATGCTAGAGAAAGCAAACAGAGATGGACATGAATTGGAGAATAAATAAGGCAAATTAAATTTACTACCAAATAAAATAGATATTAGCAGGAAAAAAGGAAATTAAGGTCATAAAAATGTGGGGTGTAACAGTGCCAGGCTTTGTCATCAAAGAACTTTCAACAGCACATGTGTCCACTTCCACAGATGTAGAATAACCACAGCTTCACAGCTGTGATGACATCAAAAGAAATTTAACATAGTTCGCAGTTGTTCATTAATGCAGGCATAACAATGGAGGCCAAGAATGACCTACTACTTATGAAGTAAGCCATTCACACACGTTCTGCAACTATAGTTGTAATATGCAGTCAAATTGTTCTCTCCTCAGGGCTGGTCTTCCTGATCAACACCATCTTAACGAGCTAGACGATCTAGCTGTACTACTAGCAGCCTCGGGGCAGCCTCTGGATGCAGTTGACATCATTTATCCACAAGGTATGGAACTTGACATATCTTTTGAAAATTGGGGCAGCTTTCCCTTGGTCCAGGTAGAGCGATATAGCCACACCAAATCAACTGGCTGGAAACCTTGGTTGTTGGCCTGCCGGTCATAACAGGCCTTCATTCAGTCGGTCGGTCGCTATCTGGATGTGTTAATGCCCCATCTCATGCATGTCGTGAAGCCAGTCTCTGAGAATCTCCATGTAGTCGAATGCTGGCTGTTCTGCCCCAGGAGTACTTCCAAACATCAGGATGCACAGCTCCCTGCCAAATACAAAACTGGCTGCTGTTGACCCGATAGTGTCTTGGGCTGAAGAGAGGTAGGCCAGGAAGAAAAGTGGAACCCTCACATCCCAATCTCTCTGGTGATTGGCCACAACCTTTCTCAATGCTGTTCTACAGTCTTGATGTACTGTTCAACCATGATGCCTCACTGGATGGAAAGGTGTTGTGCACATCTTGTGCACTCCAAGTTGCTTCAGTGACTCATCAGGTGAAACTCAAAGTTGGTAACCTGATCACTATGCAGCTCCAATGATGTCCCATGACGAAAAACAGTTCTTCGATGCAATTTGTTATGGTCTTGGGCTTCTGGTTAGAGATGGTGTATACCTCTTGGCATATAGTAATCCATGGAAACTTAAGGTACTTGTTGCCCTTGTCTGACACAGATAACGGCCCAGCTGCATTAATGTCTATGCATTCGAAAGCACCTGCAAAATTATATTGCTGCATATGGCCCTGGCTCCTGGTCTATTGGCTGTGACTTGCTGCACACACACAACATTAATGGCAACACCTCTCATCTACCTGTAGTCTCAGCCAGTGGTACCTAGTCCCTGCATGTACTTCCTCCAGGAATTCTGCAACCTTACTCCAAGGGAGGATCAGCTGCTCGCTCTGGGTCTTCCCATCAGGTGACTCCTACACTCTGAACAGTACTCCTCCCTTTATCTTCAATGAGTCCCATTGGGCCCAGTAGGACTAGTACACGAAACGTCTGGGTGTGAAATTGTCCCTGCTCGGTCTAGTCCCTGCCTCCACATTTCTCAGGAGTGAACCTAAGTCAGTGTCCGCCAGGTGCTCCCTCCTCAGGACTACACTACTCCATCCAGCTGCACCTACCGCCAATACAACATGGGCAGCCGAGGCGCACTCTTCTTTTCAATCCTGGTGCAGTGGCCGCGCTACTCTGGACAGAGTCAGGACATGGCACCTGCATTGTTGTGGTACCTTCCTTTCTGATGTTCTTATGTGAAGTTTTACTCTTGGAGCCTCTGGACCCAATGAGCTGTCAAGCCCTTCAGGTTCTTGAAGCTCAACAGCCAGGTCAGAGCAGAGTGGTCAGTCCTCAGGTGGAATAGCTGACTGTACAGGTACTTGTGAAAGTGCTCCAACACCTTCACTACTGCTAAGAGCTCCCGCCAGGTAATGCAGTCCTTTTCTGCCTTAGAGTATGTCTTGCTGTAGAACACTATTTACTCATTCCTGGCCACCCTGGACCTTGGATCGAATGCCTTCAATGCCAGTGTCACTGACATTGATGTCCACTATAAAATGACTTCCAGATTGTGAAGTCCTAAAGTAAGTGCACTGCAGAGTGCTGCCTTAAGCACATGAAATGCTCTCTCTGCCTCTTTAGACCATGATTAAGGTTGGCGCCCTTCCATTGAGCTGCATAGGCACAGGAAGCTCCACAGCTCGGGCAAGGCCAATCTCTAACTACTCAGGGACCATGGCTATCCCAGCTGGTGAGACTATGTGGCCCAAATAGTTCAGCTCCTTGCAGAAGAGTTGGCACTTTTTTGCATTCAACTTCAGGTTAGCTATCCTCCACAGTCTTTGCAGAAATTTGATCAGGTTCTCGAGATGGTCTTCAGAGTTCTGGTCTACAACAATGTTATCCAGATATAGCAGGCAACCATCTTAAGTCAACACACTGGTAGGTGGCTGGTCCACTGCAGAGGTCAAAGGGCATAACCATAAATTACCAAAGCCCTTGGTCAGTCAAGCATGCAGTCTTCTCCTTATCTCTGGCATCCATGGCCTTCAATGACTCCTCAGTGATTCTCCTAGATCTCATGTCTTCCAGCATATCCTACACCTTTGCCTGTTTTGCCAGGTCTTGGTGGTGGCTAGATAGATTGGGCATCTCTGGTGTCAATGTTATGATTAAATGTGGCCATAATCACTGTTTCCTTCACTGAAGAGAGACTGGTATCAACTAAGTAGATGCCAGACCATCTCCAGTTGTGAAACAGATGTTCAGCTACCCTCTTCAGCACGTCTTTCAGGTTGGGCCACACATCTCTTAACGCTGCTGTCTGGTCAGATTTGTTGCATGGCAATATATTCACTGGCTCGCACTTCCCTAACTCGTCCCAGCCTGGATGTCCTTTTTGCTGTCCAATGGGTTCAGTAGCCTAATGGGCACTTCCTCCCAACAAGGCAACAACCCGAGAAGCACAAAATTCGTTCCATGGTGTTTTCCTATTATGCATCAATTGCATGTGCCACACCATGCCACCTTGAATTGTTGCCCATGGAACCATCACCTTCCTTACCACAGCTCGAGCACATTGTTGCACATGTGTAACATGGTCACACCTGCATCTAATATACACATGCAATTATCTCTGCTTCTCTTAAGTTTCCTGCTAGCAACTGACAGGTTTAGAAAGAAAGCTACCAGGCCTGTAGAGTTGAGTTTGGACAAAGCACTCCAAGAATGCAGTTGAATTAGATCAGCCATCAAATGTGTAGGAGCACCGAACCAACAAGAGGTAAAATTTGCTATAACAGTTAATAATATTTATTTTAATCAACAGTAATTGTAATAAAAAAAAATGTGTTACACACTCCAGTTAGGAGTAGGTGTGGAGTGCCACAATGGAGATGATGAAACCTTTATTAGCTGAAACTAAGACCATGAAATCTGGAATAGTGGAGATAAAGAGAAATGAAATCAGAAAGATGGAAGAGAAAGTGGAATCAGGAATGGAGAACACGGACTCTGTGTAGCAGAAAATGGGGAATATGAAAGAGAAAATGAAATTAGGAATGTAGAACATCCAAGGGAAAATTGAAACAGGGATGGAGAAGATGCAAGCAGAAATGAAAACAGAAATATCTATGATGAAGAGGGAACTATTGACCAAAATTAACAAAAAGGCTGGCATGGAGGATATGAAAGAGCTTGAGAGAAAATTTGGTGAGCTTGTCTCTGGAGAGAGAGAGAAAATTAGGGTTTTAGGAGATTATTAGCGCCCTAGAAAATGCATGAAATAGAAAACACAAAAGAAAACTTAGCTAAAAGGTCAGTCTAAAGAAACACACACTAAAATGAATATTAAAATGTAAGAGTTAGCTCTCCATAAAAGAAAATATGTAAAACCCCAAGGTGGATTAAAAGAGTAAATAAAACTATATAGTGCCAAAGCTGTACAACACAAATAAAACTATATACGGCCAACTGTGGGGCACTGTCAAATAAAAGATAAAAAACAAAACGTTCCTTAGCAACCAGGTTGCCCGCCAAGATGGCACGCATACCATGCAGAACACTGAACGACAGACGCACTGGAGCTAAAAACTGGCACTGTTAAAATGGGTCTCACTGCAAGGACAAAGCTGGCTCTCCATGCAGTAAGTGACAGTGGCTAAAATCACAGTGTCCAATTTGCGGGTGACATAAAATGACCTTTTCTCAGCGGGAGGCATGACAAGAGGCCTTCCAGGATTCAGGGAACAGTTTAATCACCCACAATTTGTTATCAGTAGTTCTGGACCGTTCAGACGCCCAATGAAAAACAATGCTCCCCCTCGAAACACAGCCTTAAGATCATCCAGAGGAATAGCAGAAGAAACTATCCTGGAAGATGCAATGGCTCTCCTGGCAGCAGAATCAGCTGTTTCATTACCTGCTAACCCTATCTGACCTGGTCACCCTGAGAACTGCTGCTGAAAGGGAGTGAAGGCAATCTTGGATCTACTGTACACAGCACAAAGATTTTGGAGAGCACTAAGAGAATCAAAACTTATTACAGAGTGGTATCTCATGTTGCTGTACATAAAAAAAGAGCTTGGAGAATATCAAATAGCTGAGGCGTAAAAATTGAACACTCTAGCGAAAGATGAAAAATAAAAGAATGGATATCAACCACAAAGGCACATCCAACACCTTGATCATTCTCCCTCCCGTCAGTATATATAAAAAATGTGGTCGCGATGTTGGTCTTTAAGAGCTAAAAAGTTGGACTGAAGGATGCAACCACGGGTAGTCTATTTTGAAATGCAAGCGGACCCTAGATGGAGAGAGGTATTGGAACAAAACCAAGTGGGAAATAGATTTCTCGTTTGGGAAGCATGGCAGGCATGGCCTTGCCTATTCACCCTAGAAGCTTGAAAAACGTACATTTAGTGGCAAGAGGGCAAGTTGTACAAAACATCCAAGGAAGCATCAAAAAATGCATGAGCCGAGTGTTTAGGCAAGCTGGACGGATGACATGAAAAGCTACACAAGAGAAACTCACGGCAATAACACAGCAGTGGTTCAGTAGCCTCCGCACAAACACTATTAACAGGGTAATAATTGCCCATTGCTAGCCGTAGACTGCTGGACAGTTTTTAAATCACAAAGGATAGAGAGTCATGCGAAAGAGTAGATGATACACCTGTAATCCAATTTAGAGTGAACTAGTGTTTGGTATAGGCATAGGACACTGCAATCAGCTCCCCAGGATGTGGAACTTAAAATATGTAAAATATCAAGAGAATGTATACATTGTGCCTTCAAATAACTTATATGGGTGGACCAACATAACTTTCTATTAAAATATTAATACCAGGAATTTCACTTCATCAACAAACGGTAGCATTACGTTGCCAAGGCGGAGAGGAGGAAACTCTTTTCAACTTCAGAAATTTACACAAACCGTTTTCTCGGCGGAGAAGTGAACACCACCTGCAATACTCCTCCAGGAGGGGAGTCCAGACAATGCTGAAATCAACTCTCAGATAGACAGGTATGCAGAGCTGTAAGGCACACTGCAAAATCTTCAACAAAGAGGGACAATGAAATCCCTGGTGGAAGGCAGTCAACAAGAGGGTTGATAGCTGTAAGGAACAGTGTGACACTAAATACCGAACCCTGAGGCAATCCGTTCTACTGAGTGAAATAACCAGATAAAACTGAGCCCATGATCAAACGAAATACCTGGTCTTTCACGAACTTTCGAATGAATATGGGGAGGCAAACACAGAAACCCCATTGATGAACTGTACGAAGAATGCCAATCATAAGCCTTCTCCAAGTCAAGAAATACAGCTACAGTCTGGGTTTTTCTCAGGAACCCACTCCTAATGTGAGTTGAAAGGGACACCAGATGATCGCTAGTGGAACGATGCCGAGGAAAACTATACTGCACATTCAATAGGAGGCCCAGAGATTCGAGCCATCACGTTAACAGCCCATTTTACATATACCTTGCAAACACAACTGGTTAGGGAAATTGGGCAGTTGGCGATCCCTGCCAGGTTTCAAAATTGGAAAAACGGTGGCCTCGTGCCAAACAGGAAATGCACCTTCATGCCAGATATGATTATAGAGCTGGAGGAGAAATAGCTTACCAGCCATAGACAAATGCTGAAGTAGACATGTATGGTGTCGGGCCCAGGAGCTGAATGCCTAGGAAGAGTGAGGGCATGTTCTAACTCGCGCAAGCTAAAAGGGCGGTTGTAGTCCTCATGGTTGCCGGAGAGGAATGAAAACTCCTGGGCTTCCAACATGACCTTGAGGGGAACAAAAGTGGTATAATTGTCTCAAGGTCATGCCTAAGGTGTTGGCAATCAGGGCTATCTCCACTGCAATGTTACCTCTTACCATTACCACATGGTTTCCCCTTACTGGCTATGTGCCTAAGCCTGTCTCCCACAACGGATGTGGGTGTTGAGCTCTCCACATTATGTTTCTAAGAGACTTTCTTACTTTCACGGATAATGCAGTGCGCTCTAACCTGCAAATGTTTATATGCCAGTAAGTTATCTTCCATTGGGTGGTTTGAAAACCTGAAGAGCACTTCTGCGCACCTGGAGAGCTTTACCGGTGTCTGCCTGGGATGGAGAGACGTACTGAGAATGGAGCGCTCAGCAGTTGCCATAATAACAGAAGACACTCAACCAGCTATCAACGGTGAGATATCCCCTATCGGAGAAAAGGGCTAGACGAGGATAAAGTCTAAACTTGCTAAACTGAAGTTTTGGTATGCCAGTGGTTGGAGGAGTACAACGAAGGCAATTAAGGCTCCCCTCGCACATGCCCTATGAGATTCCTAAAGATGGTGATGGCTATTAAAATCTCCCGCTATACGGTAAGGTGGGGGCAACTGCTAAGCTAAACTCACAGGTCAGCAATGGCAAGGGGAGACAAAGGAGGAACATTAAGGCTACAGATTGAAAAAATAAAACCAGGAACAGTAAGGTGAACACTAACAGCTTTTAATGGAGTGTTGAGTGGCATAGATCAGATACACACCTCATCTCAAACCAGGATCATGAAACCACCGTGCGCAGGAGAGCCCTCATCTGATTCCAGATCAAAGCAAAGCGGCGTATATCTATGTAAAGCAAAGGTATCTCGAGGGAGAAGCTTTGTCTCCGGTAAGCAAATGATGACAGGTGTATAAGGGAACATTAAAATATCCAGGTCTGACAGATGTGTATGTAAACCACATATATTCCAATGGAGGGCTATAGCAAAGATGGTAAGAAGGCTGGTTTTCAGAATGCGCGCTCCTGTAAAGTATCAAATCAATGGGTGGCCTGGTGGGTTTGGTGCAGTTTTAGCTTTTTTCTTTTTCGTTGGGCTACGACTTAGGCGAATGTGGCCGCCAACCGGAAATGAATCTGAATTGCCATCACTAGTATCGGTGTCCGAACAAGTCATTCGGGTCTAATCTGTCTGTATACATGGGAAAGAGCACCAGGGATGGTCTGAACTATAGCATCCTGTTTCCGCACTGGCTGGCGGACAGCAGCAGAATAATTCAAGGTGGTGCTCAGGTTGAGCTCAAGTTAATGTTTCTGTGCCGCTTGAAAGGTTAAGTGGCCTTTGACTCTTATCTCCTGGATCATCTTCTCGAGGAAAAGGGAACACTTAGAATTTGATGTATGCACCTCTCCAAAGTTGAACCAGGTGGGACCTTGGGCTCATACAGATCCATCGTGTGCTTTTTGCCTGCATTGAGCACAAACGGCCAAATTGGTACAGCATTGTTGCATATTACTGGATTTCTAACAAAGGTAACAATGCATCAGGTTCGGGATGTATGGGCACCCTTTCATAGCCACTCATGATTAAAGCTGGAATTTAGGTCAGCACAAGTGTCAAAACGACCGTATGAAATGGAAATGGCTTGTCATGCCATTTGCTAATTAATCTGTATGCACCGAAAACAGCATGGTCAGAAAGGCAATTCACTATTTCGTCGTTAGATAATCCGTCCAAACTGGTGGTCATCACTACACCTCGGCTATTATTCAAGGATTTGTGCTTCTCTGCCTTAATAGGGTAAGAACCCAAAAAGAGAAGCACTCATCAACTTGGTCAGTTGGTCAGATGTGTAAGGAATGTACCATCTCTAGAGCATGTGGCATTGGTCATCTTCCGCAAATCCCGTTCACTTCTTTTTGGATTTAAAAGGGTCTCACATTCTTCACTGCCTTTGTCTCACACAAAAATTGCCTGGTGTTGAAGGGAGCAAGCGCAGAGGTGCCATAATGGTATAGTCCCCCTTTTGGAACCATTAGCATGAGGCTGCCATCTGGGGGATACAAGAAAAAGGCTCCTTAATCTTTCAGTCTGTGCTGGTCTGGAGCACCCGATACAGGCCTGATCTCAAGAAATACATCAGAGGCATTACCCTCCGACTATCACTATTAGCCGGTATGACATTTTCACCAAAGGCAGGCCCGAGTTTATGCCACTACCATTGGAATAACAACCAGTGGACCATGCTACCTCAACAGAGTCAGCGTGGATCCAGACAGCGGTAACACATCTGGTCCCCCGATCAACCCAGCCACTCTAGGCCGCTGACAGGGAACCAGCCCTTTGAGGGTTACTTTAGTATGCATGACATTGGAACTGCTCCATCCCTAGTTTCATAAGGGGTAGTGAGGAGCGTCCACTCAATCTTCAGATTTGAGACCTCCGGAGAGCACACATGAGCTGTGCCGAAACAGAGGAGCAGGAACCACAGAGATAGGAAAGATCGATGTTGGTGAGAAAGGAGTGCATTATCCTAAGGACCTTAAACCTAGAAGAGGTAGAGCCTATTGTATGGGGAATGTAACAAAGTAACATGAAGTGGAGTGTACAATGTGGCTGTGACAGATGCAAATGAGTGGATGACAATGAGGGCATTTGGTTTGGGCAGCCTGGCTACACCAAACCCGTACTCTCATAAAATGAGCCCCTGGAGAATCCCAGAGAATGGCAAAATGGCCTGGAGGGAAGAGTCGATAGTACCGCCACACAACTGAACACCATGATGGACATGATGCTTGACAGAAGACAGAAGGACTTGAAGGTCAAGAAGCCAGGATGTGTCACACACACAGACACGTCTGTACTCATTGAGATGCCAGGATGTAACACAGTATCTGCAATCTGCATGGGTCAAGTCACCCAAATATGATGGGATGGCAAGCTTTTAAGTCTTCTGCCAACAATTTACCTACATTGCCACCCACAACCAATAGTCAGCAAAGGAGAAAGTCACACAGATGATAACCAGTCTCCAAGGATGAGTGACAGAAGTACCGAATGTGATTCTGATGGTATCCAGAGACATCTATGAGGTCCTCAAGAATCTGTTCAGGAACCATTGCTTGTCCACAGCCTACCACAGTAAACTCAAGCAAAGGCTGAGGCAGCCAGGGGAGACGATGCAAGGGATAGTACCTGACAACTTAACAAATGGTGAGCAAAGCCCTGATGAACCTACCATTAGTTAATGTCTCTTGAAGCAGCTTACTTTTTCATCAGCAGGTTTCGAGACACTGGGTTACAATAGTTCCTGATGATGCTCGGCAGGAGTAAGACGATACATAACCATTAACAGCCACATTGAGGATGGAGGCAACCTATATTACTATGCCCATCTTGAAGCCCAGGATTATTCACTACAAGAGAGAGAGAAACAGTTGAGGTCACGACCTGCAACTGGTGGATGCTTGGCAGAAGAGTGGATGACTGCCTTACTGCAGATGGATGGATACAGGAGAACCTGTGTCAGATACTAGTAGACACATGTGCAACCATGGCTGTAATTGACCTGATATGGTGAATGGTTTGCCAACACCAAAACCAAGTCAGCTTAACTAACTCGAGACGGCATCAGGCAGCAACTTGCCCTTAGAGAAAGAGGTCCTGCTGGACTTGACATTGGGGTGGAACATGTGACCCTGTGGGTGTTTGTGGTGAGTATGATTACTGAGGATGTGAACCTGGTATAATAGGCCCTCAGGAGCTGCTATGCCGGTGGTCGATGTTGGCCAGAGGGTCTTGCAACTTGCTCCAGAGCCCCCAAACATCTGGGGATCTGCAGGGTGATCCTGACACATGACATAGTTGTGCCTGCAAGAAGCAAGATGGTGAAGGCATTCTGGAGGGAAATTGGTCAAGGAACCTAGTTTTGGGCAGCAGATTACAAATTCTATTATTCATGCTGGGATTGTTCTCCTGCAAAGAGGAAGTGCCATACAGCTGCTGAACCTGTTGGATACTAATTAGGACAACCAGGCCAGAATGGAGATGCAGAAATGTGAGCCAGCAGCAAGTGTATTGCCATGTGACAGATCCAGCCGACCGGCTGGTTGGCCAGCCAGCCAGCCAGCCAGAGAGCCAGCCAGCACCATCACAGGATATGGAGCCCCAGCTGAAAGATGGCAGCAAACCATCTGACCGCATCATAACTGAAGAAAGTATGGCATCTTTGATTTATATTGGTCAGCCAAGGGAACTATTGCACTGATCGAACATTCTACCACATTGACACCAGAGATACTCTATGTATCCAGGATCCACGACGTGTTCCTGTGACAAAGTTATTTCACTATCTGATTATGTTCATTCAAATGCAATCTTCACACATACAACAAAAAACTCTAAAATTCCTTAGCTACTCACAAATGCATGTGTACAGCATCACAAAAAAAAAGGCGGGAACTTTTAGAACCAGCTGAAAAGTTCAATGCCACAGCCATGATTTGAACTCATTTCTTCCACTCTCTCCATGGTAGCTTTAATTACTGAGCTACTGTGACAATATGCCAGTATGACATTCAATCCTCCAACTGACTCATGTTTTTGTCTAGTCAACCAACATAGTCATAACTTCAGAAAATGCCATAAGGGGGGAGAGTCAGTTATTTGCACCTAATAATTAAAATTTGCATAATTTCTACAATTTTGAACATAGGGCACAGAAATGTGGCATATTTATCTAAAACATGCTTACTTATGTGCATTTTTTTCACAACTTTTTTATTAACTTGCTTCCCATTTTTAAAATCCGAATTTCAAGATTTTTAAAAACAATTATGTAATTCCACCAAAGCATTGAACTTGAAACTTTGTATGTGTATTACGCATGTATAAACTAACAATTTCTGCAGTTAGACATTTTATTTATCATTTATTTATATTAAAAATTATTGTATCAATTTTAACATTCTTTTTCCCAATTATTTACATATAAATTTCATTACAAATTATATTTTGAAATTCCATTTGCAGGTAGCTAAAGATATTAGACTTCTATATATGTGTGCAAAATTTCATACTTGTACTCACAATAGTTATTAATAAAACTGTACAACAATATTGAAAATTATGTTTTGGAAAACACAGTTTAAAGATTAAAACACACTTTTTTTTTTTTTTTTTTTTTTTTTTTTTTTTTTTTTTTTTTTTTTTTTTTTTTTTTGTACACGTCTACCTCATCAGATGAATTTAGTGCTCTCCATATCCATAGTCAGCATCCTCCTCATCCTCTACAGCTTTTCTTTTTAAATTTTTCCTTTGTCCAGTTGTTTTCTGAAATTTTCCATACCAGACTCAGCGAACTGAATTTGTCGTTGGTTAATTTCTTGAAGAATTGTTTCCATAAACACTCCTGGACTGTAGCCAAGTTGTTTCATTGTCTTGATTCTGCCGATATTACCATTGTTATACACAAGAACAGCATCATAATTTTCCATTCTAACAACAGTTGCAGACACAAGTGTAATCTTGGGACTCCTTTTCTATATACACAAGTTATATGAGTATGACCGGTAAAGAGCCAGGGATGAACACTGGTCATATTCACCTGTATAAAGCTTAGCATAAATAAATAAATATACACATTTATAATTTTGGGACTCCTTTTCTATATTAAATTGTTCAAACTTTCAATTTGTGTTTTCAATAGTTCAGGATTTGCAAGAAATCTGTAAGTAGGTTTGATTGATTTCATTACAGCAATGGGTAATGTATGTTGTGATTATATGACTTTCCACCCTGCAGACATTTTATAAATCCACACCAGATTGACTCACTGATAGGACACAAGCCATGTTGTGGATTTTCATTAGTTGAAAGTTTGAGAAAGTATGTTGCCAAGACTGCTTGCTGAATGGCTGTTACATTGCCAATGTTATTTTTAACTAGCTGCCTGCCCTGGCTTCGTATGGGTGGTGTAACTAATGAAAAACCTGAGACAAAAATCAACCATTTACAGTACAACCATGTATGTAATGATATAGAATTAGTATTAAATAATTTGACCATACTTTATTTTGCTGCCTTGTAATGAACAATATTTTACGTTTCTCCTTCTGGAGAGAAAACAAACAGTGGTGATGAGCTGCTGACTCTCAAGCAAACGTACAACTGCCCATGCGAAAAACACAGCAATTCAAGGTTTATTACACACATTTCTAACGACTGACCTTGGTATTAATTATCATTGCAAATGCAAGACACACCAGAAACTGAACACACTTAAATTCAAAAGGAAAGTCGGTTGGCATTAGTGGTATTCTTGAAATAAGCACATCTTCGAATTTGAACTTTCTTACTATTATAGTAGCTTTAAGCAAATTTTTCATTATCTTTTTAATAATGAGTCTTGTTCTGTTGCACAGTTACGGCATAATTATCACTAAGCTAACCTTGACCTGTAAATTGTATGGTGGAATCCTGATAAATCTAATGTATTTAGGAATTAGTTGGATAACTGATGACTCCATTTGTATTGGTAATGAGGTCAATTGTCTTAAATGAATGTATTTGTGCATAAATTTTACTCTGGATCTTTATATTCAAATCATTTACATCCAAATTAGTTGCTGCTAAATGGCTCGTTCGCTCAACCAAGAATGGTTTTTGTAATTTCCACCAATATTTGGGAACACTTTCAATATTAATTCTTCCTTTGACATTGTGAAGAGAGAAAAATTTGGTGGAAACGAAATGAGGCCCGTACAAGTGTCAACGAGAATTTTCTCATTGCCAATATCTAATGATGTCTTTTTGTAATGTCACTCACAAATTCTTTGTTAATTTTAGATTTGTTATGTATCTCCATAAATTTGATGTCTTCAAGGTAGCATTATTTCATCAGCAGCTGTTGATCTGGGAATGAGTGGCAGCTTTTGGCTAAAATCTCCAACCAATAGACACATTGCACCTCTGAAGAGGTTTTGATTTCTGCGCAAATCTCTTAATCTTTGATTGAGTGCGTCCAATGCTCATTTGTATGTCATTGTACACATCATACTTATTATTTTAAAATTTTGTAGCACTTTTTCCATTGCTTTGGTTACATTACATGTCGGTTCATCTATTGTTTTGCAAATTCAATGGTAGTTTGAGCACAGAATGAGCAGTTTGTTCACCTTCTAACAACATAGCAGCCATCCCAGATGATGCTTCTACCAGTGCTATTTAACTTTGTGCCTGACTCGTATCTAAAATTAATGAAAATAAGAATGTTTTACCAGTTCTGCTGGGTGTATCAAGGTAAAAGATGCATTATCATATCATAAGCTGTTTTTTGCTGCTGATTTAAAAATAGGACCTTCTTTTTAAGGATTTTAAGGATTTTCTATCATATTGCCATTCTCATTCAAATTTATGATTGAATGCATCCTGCAGGGGGCAATTAGGAGCAAGCATTCCTAATTTGTGCAACATCTTACCGGACATCATCAAGCACAAATCCTCTAAATATATTAATACTTCATTGTGTATCTTTGCGCAAATATCAAATTCTCGATTTGCCATTGTTGAACGTATTTGATGCAAAATTTCTTCAGTTATATCGTCTTTGTATTTGTCCCACAAATAAGTGGTAGTCTGATCTTTCCGTTTGCACCCGATTTATCGCTGGCATAATCGACTGTTGGATCACATCTAAACAACAAACGTCCATAGGTTAAATTTGATCGTCTGTTTTGTTGCCTCTCGCTGAATTCAATGGAATGGGTTGTTGCAGAGCCGTGGTAGATCTTGCTCGAGAAATTTGCATTCTGTTTGCCTCCAAATACTTCCTATGCTCTTCTTCAGTCTCATTGTCTCCAAGATTATGAACTCGGCTTGCATTACATGTTCACTGACCAATATTTTGACAGTTCACAGGTGGCATTTTATTATAAATAACATGATAATAAACCTCAAAACATAAGAAACACACTAAGTTTTGCTGATGCTAAAGAAATGGTAATTGATACTTGAATTTTACTGTTGCATTGCGCCATTGTATTGATAACCTGGTGCATACTGCCATTTAGCAACAAATAGCTGTGCTACTACTGCCATTTCGGCAGCTATTAATTGGTTGCATTACCTTGGCACAATCTGCTGATTTCTACAGAGCTTTTTCAATTTCTAAAGCTGGTATGGCTTTGCAATGTTGTGCAGTAAACAATATTATGAGATTTTAAAAGCTTTCCCATATGATTTTTAACATTTTCTTTTATACAAATCTTGTCGTAACAATAACAAATGCAAAAATATTATCCAATTCAGTGTAGTTCGGAAGTTATGTGCGTACATACATTTCAACAATTCATTTTTATATATATACACTGTCACAATAATTCTACAGGTTACTAATTTCCACTTTGGTAAGCCTGCCTTTGCCACTAAAAAGTTCACCATCTTCCAGAAGTTTACCTTTTATTTCCCTTAGCTTTAGCAGTCTTCCTCCCATTCTCTTCTGTATATGGCCAATGCATTCAGCTTTTCTATCTTCTTGTCACCATAAGGTTCACTTTCCATAACTTGCTTGAATGCACTAGAATCCCCATCTCCCAGGTATTTGGTATTTTGTACTTCTCAATGGAACGTACAAATATCATCATCATAAACCCATGTGGTTCCATACCCCCACTCAGATCAGTCTGGTTTATTCAGCATGAAATTTCATGCTCCGTTCTGCACTCCTGTTCTTTAATTTTATCTCCAACTTTTGTCACTCTTGTGCCAACAGAACTAAGCTTACTATACATCTAAAACTCTGCCTGTATCTACACTTATTACTGGCTACAACAGTGTTTCCCAACCTTTTGAAGTTCACGGCACCCTTGGGAATATCATTAAACACTAGGGGCACCCTTCCTTGAATTAAAAGAAAATTAAGCTTAATATGTTAATTTATTGAAATATTATATAATAATAACGTACACCTTAACATAATACAGTAAACTTTACTACAATCACTGAGTAAAAATACATCAATAAATTTTGTTCGATTAATGATTAATGTGAAACTTGTGATTGACACTTAGAGCACAGATATGTGATGTCGGGTCTTACAGTTGACAGTGAAACACGCAAATCATCCTCAAGGTTATTCAGTCTATTTCTTGCTTTGCATTTTATTGTCACCATAGCAGAGAAGGCTTGCTCGCATAGATAGGATGTTGAAAAGGGCAAAAGTGCATTAATTGCTTTCTTCATTAGGTTAGGGTACTCCTCTCTCCGTTGAAGCCAAAAACTAGCCACCGACGCCTCACTCTTGGTGAACTTACCTTTGAGTGTGGAATCAGCGCAAAGATCAATAAATTCATCTCATTCGCAAGCAGTGAAATCTATTTCCTCTGCACTATCTACGAAATCAAATGGGGAGACAACCCAGTCGAGATTCATAGTGGAAACAGTTGGAAAGTACGCATCTATTGCATCTTGCAATCTTGATAAGTGATCACAAATGCGGTCTTTCAGCTTACCCAGATCTTTATCTCCTGCCACATTTAAGAAGAGATGGAAAGTTCGACAAATCTCCTTTTTGAACTGCAGACTTCCAAGAACTAAGTTTTCTTTTAAAACCTTTCATTTTATTGGTTGAGGAGATTGTTTCATGTCGACCCTGCATCGAAACATTCAGTTCATTCAGCTTATGAAAAATATCTGCCAGATACGACAGTTCAAAACACCAAGAATCACTAAGTAGGAGCTCATGAAATGTGTCTTGATTTTCATCCTTAAAAAAAGTTTTTAGCTGTTCTTTAAGTTCGAGAAACCGGTTCAATACACGACCCCGCGACAACCACCTTACTTCTGTGTGAAGTAACAAAGAGGTATGAGCTGCATCCATTGCGCGACATAACTGTTCAAAAATTCTGCACTTTAAAGGTAGAGACTTCATATAGTTCACCATTTTCACAACTTGGTTAAACACTTCAGCAAAATCTTTATTACACGCTTTCACGACTAATGCCTCTCTATGCAGAAAACAGTGAGTTATAATAATGGATGGATTTTCATTGAGAGCTCTAGCAGTAAAACCTTTAATTTTCCCAGACATAGACGGTGCACCATCTGTACATATACCACAACAGTCTTTCCATGAAAGATCATGATCATTGAGATAGGAATTAATAGAAACGAAAATATCATGGCCTGTGGTTGTAGTCTCCAGCGGTCTACAGAACAGAAACTGTTCACTAATATCTTTTTCATCAATATATCTGATAAAACCAAGGAGTTGCGGTTTGTCACCAATATCGAGACTCTCATCTACTTGCAAAGCAAATGTTCTATAAGTTTTTATTTTCTCCGCGACTTGTTTGTTGATATTGCATGACATTTCAGATATCCTGCAGCTGATTGTGTTGTTGGACAAAGGAACTTTGGAAATTTGATTAGCTGCATCTTCGCCAAGTATTGTTGAAACTATAACTTGACATGCAGGGCCAATGATTTCCTCTCCAAGAGTATGAGGTTTCTTTTTTTTAGCTATCAGTTCTGCTACTTTAAATGAGGCTTCAAGAGCAGTATCACCTATGGTCATTCTCTTTACCATTCGCACAGCTGTTTTCTTCTCCCCTTCTAATATATGTGAAAAATACATTACACTTTTCTGTGACACACTAGGATGCTTTGTTGTAAGATGCCGCTTCAGTTTGCTAGGTACCATGGCCTCGTTGCTAAGTGTTTCACCACAAACTAAGCACACAGGGAAACTGAAAGCGCCAAGCGGCGTACACTTTTATATATTCATCTGTCGAAGTCTCGGGAATGTTCGGCAGGGTATAGCTGTAATGCCATCTGTGGGATACTAGTATAACTGAATTATTGAAATGAATCGACCACTATCACCATCTGCCGTGCATGAGAGTAATTGATTTGACTTATTTTATTTCAAGACCTTACAAGACTTAAGGCTTCAGTAGAAGGTATTTTTTTTTGTTTATCTCAATATCTCGCGGCACCCCTTAGCCAATCACACGGCACCCTAGGGTGCCGGGGCACACCGGTTGGGAACCGTTGGGCTACACCATGGAGTGAAGTATAACCACATTTCATCCATTGTCACAGCTCACAGTTCATCCTCCTCATTGTTTTGTTCTAATGCTTCCTGTGCAGCCTCATGCATGCTATTCTCACTAACTTTCTCTTAGCACTGTGGAGTTTGCAATTATAAGATGCAAACTTTAAGGGAGGTGCTGGCATATTCATTACCCCACAGAAGAGATTTGCACCTTCTATCCCTTCACCTATGCACCTAATGCCATGTACCATTCCCATGTTGGCTTCAGATGAATAATTTGAAGCTTCAGAGTATCTAAAACTGCTATCTGCCCCACAATGCTCACACATTACGTGCAGATTACAAACAATTCTACACCTATTACTTAAGTCATCAAACCTCTTTAGACAAGAATTTTTGCCACGACATGAATATGCACAAAAGTTATTCATGGCTGTGGATAGCAAATTTGGATCAATTACTCTGAAACTATGTGCTCTTTCACATTCATTACTTGATCCACAGCCAGCATAGATAACTGAAATGTTCCTTTTCAAAGCACATGGTGTTACAGTTTGAACACTAACCTTTATCTCCTTTGTATTGCTTATTATTGTCTTTAACTTTAACACTTTTTGTGAACTACCCATTGTAAAACTATGAACAAGAACACTCCAGAAATCACAAGACCAATATTTCACTTCCAATCACAAATCTAAAATAAACATAATCTCCACAAATTCACATGGGTTCCTGAGTGCTGTAAGGAAGTTGTAAACACAGGATATACTCTTTCACAGCCTTCTTGAGACAGGCTGCAATAGTTCTGTCAGATGGCCTGTCTGAATTCAATGAAAACTTCAAAAGTCTAGAAGCTTATAGCATGCCTACTAGAAGGGGGGCGGACACTTTGCACCATGCTTTAGTATTTAAATTTTCAAGACCACTTACATACCTCAGAAAAGTAAAATATTGTAATATTCTATGCACAAAAGTATGTGCAATTTATTTAGGCAATAATATTGTTTTCAGTTATTTCAGCAATTTTGTGACTGTCCCCCCTTAATGGCGACTTGCACATCTTAAGTACTTTAGGATTCTGGTAATATTCACAGTTATGGCAACTGTTGGGTGATTTTATTATAATTTTGGTAATTTTATTAACGACCCACCAAGGGATGTGTTAAAGCCAGCTAAAAAAATATTCAATCCCAAAACTAGAATTTGAACACATTTCTCCCCTCTCCTTGTGATTGCTCTTAAGCACTGAACTGCTGTGACAACTTGCCAGTATGATATTCAATCCTCCAGCTGCTTTGTGTTTATTACCCTGCTTGATTTGTAAACTGCTATTAAGATGTTCTTTGAAGTTATGAGATGTACAGGTTGGCTAACTGGGTAAAAAAGAAGAAGAAGAAAAAAAAAAAATCAGTTGGAGGATTGAATGTCACACTGGCATATCATATTACAGTGGCCCAATGGTTAGAGCAACCACATGGAGAGCAGGAGAACTGTGTTCAAATCCTGGCTGTGGCATTAAATTTTTCACCTGGCAATAACAGTAGAACATATACCCCTGGTGGGGTATTAAAAAATCAGAATTACCAATATAATAATAAGAGGAAAAAAATGGCACTTCAATGTTTTTAGCAGCATTGAATGATGTCCCTGCATACTGCAGACATCTATCCAACAGTGATTATGGATAAGATTAGGTAGAATCTAACCATGACTAGTCAATTATAGGCAAGATTACCTAGGCTCTGAAGGCATGCAGTTATAACCACATTCCAATTTATTGCAAATACTGAAGTTATTAACATTCATACTCCTTCCATTCAGTATACTAGGAGGGAGTGCATGTAGCAAGAGAATATGTTAGCTTAACTGAAAATATTTCCAGGAAGCAAATAAAGGCCAGAATAAAAACTGTACAATCATTAATGAAACCTTTATCTACAAGTCACCCTGCAGAAATGAAACAGAACCAAAACTGAAAATGAAATATTTTGACCATTCTCAGCAATATCTTCCAACAATCAGTATATTGGCCATGTGCACAAAGGGAACAGACCTTTGAAGGCCAGCCAATCAGTTGTTAGCATGGAGAAGGTTAAATTTACAACAGTTAATTAAATGTATTACATGGAATTGGGTTTAAGTACATGAACTTTGTTAAAAATAGTCACATTTTACCCTGTGCAACCAGTAACCTATCCTCGGCTAGGCTCCAACTGCTGCGTCATCCTCTCCTGTTGCTATATCACTCTCTGGTGTTGGTTGGAAGAGTCCACAAATTATAGACTTCAAAATTCATTACTCTGTGACAATTTTTCATCATGAAAATCTACTCCTATGTGGTTAATTCACAGGTCCATAGCTATTAATCAAGTTAATACCATTTTCAATGTTATGATTACTATTCCAAAATTGTGATGCTGTTGCAGATTTGTTCACCTGTATTTGATATTTCTGAAGAGCTCTGTAAGTCTGGTTCTTAGATTCCATTTTGTTTTTCCTATGTAAACTTTAGTGTAATCTTCATATTCCACATGATCGATGACTAATTATTTTCCAGAGGAAATGTCTCCTAGTATGACTTCATTAAGTCCTTAAGAGAGAATCTATTGTATGGTGCAAGTATGGTTCAATTCATTCAAAATGTTTTGAATTTTCCCTGTCTGCCCTGGAGAGGTGAGCGACTTCTTTTTAAGGTTTAATCTTCTGTAAACCTATCTAAAGACCTACATTTTGCTTGAATTGTCTATAGAATTTAGCTGAAGAAGGTGATTTATATATACATAAAATTGAATCACCGAAATGTATGTTTGCGCATCACTTCCCAACGACCTCACCAAACTGAACAATTCTTATTTTGTTGTGTTCGTTACTGTCGCGACAAGGTTTGTGAAAAAGAAAATATTTAAAAATCATATGGGAAAGTTTTTAAAGTCTCATAATATGAATCAACATAGTGTCAAGGGAACATAATCGGTTAACCATATGGCAGCAGTACCACAGTCATTTGTTGCTAAATGGCAGAAGTAGTTGTCTATTTTTTCTCCCCATTCAATGTTAACATAACGCACTAGTTTATCCAGACAATGATGCAACGCAGCAGTGAAATTCAAATACATTTTTAATGTATTAACTGTCATTTTCTTACTCCTATCATTTAAAATAAAGAAGCTTTCCTGGCAATGAACACCTAGAGTAAGTACTTAATGATTTGCCGGTAAATGGCCGTAGTACTGCTCTATTTTTCCTCCCCAGCCAATGTTAAGGTAATGCAACAGTTTGTCGAGATGACACAACACAGCAGTGAAATTCAAATGCATTTTTATGTATTAGCTGTCATTTCCTTACTCCTACCATTTAAAATAAAAAAGCAAAGAAGCTTTCCTGGCATCAAAAACTGATAAACGTTTCGTGTGGAAACCTCATTTACGAGTCTACAGGATGCTTTCCCTGCTTCTGAAGAGCGATATTGGTGAAGGGTTCGAATCCGAGCATGCTTGCCAGCGCAGGAGACAGCATTAAGCTGTGAATGCGGTGCACACCAGTACCTACTTATTTGCTACTAAATGGCTGTACTAGTGCTCTATTTTTCTTCTCCATTCAATGCTAAGGGAATGCAACCAGTTATGGAGTCAATGACACAAGATAACTGAAAATCAAATATACTTCAAATGTATTAACTATTGTTCCCTTGGTCACAGAACGCCTCAATGAAATTGAAATACATTTTTATGTATTAACCTTCCTTTCCTTACTCCTATTGTTTAAAATAAAAAGCAAAGAAGCTTTACTGGCATCAAATACCTGAAGTACCTACTTATTTATTTGCCACTAGATGGCTGTAATACTTCTGCATTTTTCTTCACCATTCAAAGCTAAGGGAATGTGCCTGGTTATGGAGTCAATGACACAAGATAACTGAAAATAAAATATATTTCTTATGTATTAACTACCGTTCCCTTGGTCACAGCATTTAAATAAAGAAATAAATATATTTTTGTTGTAATTCTTTAAAATGAATAAGTTATAAACCATGCACATAACGATTACCGCTTCTTCGAATCTGTGAATGGCAGAGAAATGGCAGGACCTGTTTTGGCTAACTTCCAATTGCAGATGTTTCAGCATGAGCTAGCTAAAAACATGAAGATACTCCCATCATCATCACACTGCAATTGTGGTGCCCTTAATACATTTGATCATCATTTGGGTTAAATGGAGAAATTTAATATACAAAGCTATCATCAAATAAAAGCTTATCAACTGCCCAACAAGATCTACCTGCTCTTTAGTTATGTCATTTTTAGCCTTAAAAATGTTTGTTGATGGAAAAATGCATTCATATAAGTTGATCGATTCCAATGCTGTTCCAAATGAAGTCGTCAATTATCTAACTGAATTCCTAAATTTATTGGATTTGCCAGGATTACTGCCACACAGTTTACAGCTCAAGGTTGACTCGGTGATCATTATGCTATGCAATCTCAATCAGCAGAAATTGTGCAACAGAACAAGACTCTCTGTTAAAAAAAATAATTTGATTTAATCTACTGTAATCATAGGAAAGTTCAAAGGTATTCTTATTCGAAGAATACCACTAATGTCAACCAACTTTAGTTTTGATTTAAGCGTGTTCAGTTTCTGGTGCGCCTTGCATTCACAATCACAATAAATCCCAATGTCAATCATTAGAAGTGCGTGAATAAACCTTGAATTGCTGCATTTTTCGCATGGGCAGTTGCATGTTGCATGCTTGAGTCGGCAAACAATCGGCACTATTTGTTTTCTCTAAGGAAAAAAAATTGTACATTACAAGGCATTACAATAAATTATGGTCAGATTATTTAATAGTAATTTTATTTCATTGCATGGTCATACTGTAAAGGAAGCTTTTGTTTCAGTTTTATCATCAGGTAAACCACTCGTGCAAAACTGGGGTGGGCAGTTAGTATATTTATACAAAAGAAAGATGCAAACCTTGGGCAGGCAGAAGATTCCCAAAGATTTCATATGAATTCAACACCACATTAGCACACCTGCACCATGAAATAGATTCAACATTAAGAAAATGCTGAAATAACACTAAGAAAAAATTCCTCCAAAAATAGATAAAATATTTATCAAGTGGATTGATAAAAACACAGTAAGTTTATACAGCAAAAACAAAATGGATTCTAAAAAACCAGGCTAAGAATATATCTCACAAATATTAATTACAAACAAGTGAACAAAATTGCAAGTGTCACACTTTTGGAACAGTGGCTACAGCATTCAAAATTATATTAATTTAGTCAGATAGACCAACCCTGAATTAGCTGTATGAGAGAAAATTTTTGTCATGAAAAATAGCCACCAAGTAATGAACTTTAAAATCTCTAAAGAAAGGCACCTATTATTTCTCCCAACCACCAAAATGTAGCCCAGCAAGTGAGGTTGATGCAAACCAACTTATAGAAGTATATTTATGGATGTGTTTTTCTTACCATTATATCTATGAGGGACTGGTTTCGAGACATCTAACCTAAAATCATATTATAGTTACACACAGCATTCATGCTGTTTTTAGCAAAGTTTGTGTATTTGAACTAAACTGAGTACTATTACTCATCCCCTCATTTTTGTTAACTATCTGCATATGTGTATGCTTGAATACTTGAAACAATTCATGATCCACAAAACAATTAAGTACTTCTTACCGTTCTGTAGATTCATGCCTTCTAGTTGTGTGCTCTTCATTGTTAGGCCCTGAGGATTGATATGATCCTTGCAAGCCAGAATAACTGCGAGAAGTTGAATCAGCTGGCCCCGCAATTCCTCCATAAGACCGTAATCTGGAGCTACTTTCTCTTGAAGGACCAACAGTAGGACTCTTAGATCTGTAAAGTAAAAGTTTTAATTTATGACTAGACAGCATTAATCAAAAGATCACTACATTGTAGCAACAAAACCAGAGAGAATAAATAACTGATAAGGTTTTAACTCTGCACCATCCTAAACAAAAATATCATTTAAAGCATCAAAGGACAAACAAGATCATAAACTAGAAGTTTGGAAATGAGTGCTAAATGAAAGGTCATACACTTGATAATTTTGAAGCACAGTATAATCAGTTGCATTAGAGAAGTGCACTAAAATGAACACGCTTACCATACATGATGTTCAGTTTAGTTTGAAACTGAATGGAGTATGAAATAAAATCTTATCCAACTGGTTTTCTATTTAAGGGTAAGCTCTTGTCTAGTCTTATGTCTCTCTGATAGTAAGAAAACACTTGAAAGTCTCGTATTTGGGCATCTAGTCTCGCACAGGTAATTGAATAACAGGCACACTCAGGAATATGGTTCTGCTAATAATGCCTATGGTTCTTCTAATTTTGATACCAGTTCTTTGGCATAAATGTGTGTACTTTACACACATCTAGTCAGAAAATAACAAGACTGCATTGTCAGAATTTTATGGAGGTGCAGACAAGACAGCTTGTCTTTTCTCAAGAAGGATATCCACCTTTATAAATGTATGCTAAGAAGACTTTGGGAATTTGAGAGATTGTTAGTTCCATGGATGTTGTTGTACATCAATGACATGTTAAAGCTAAGCCATTCAAATAAAAACAAGAACATATCTATTTCATAAATTACACAAGGATCAAGAGTTTTTCCAAGTAATCTATGAAACAAATTATTATTTTTTTTTTTTAAGATCTTTATATGTGAAAAATGGTTACAAATACAAGGAATAAATATTCCTGATGGAATAGTTTATCAATGAGTCAAAACTTTAAACACTTTAAAATTCTCCATTTACATATAGATCTTTTTTAAGACTAGTTTCAGGGAGCATCTTCCCTATCTTCAATTAATTTGTCGACTCAGTATAAAATCTTAACTTTCAGTAACATATTTTAACCTTTTTTCATCCAGATACATAATACTTAGTGTAACATTTACATAGCGCCTACTGTATGAGAACATTTTCCATTGCAGACATTGCTTAAACAGTGTCCCACATAAAACTGATACACCTCACTGCTGTTCATTACATAGTATTATATTAATTCCACAACTAGCTTTCTATGTAAATATGGGATAAATATGGCATAGGCCAGACATACTGGTTTATATTAGGTACTGGAAGTGTCCTTCACCAGCATCCAGGCATTGTTATGCTCTTATGAAGATGTTCTGATTAACATGTTATTCTTGAGGCAAGATGTTATTTATCTCATTTGTAACATTCTCTTTTAGTTTGTCTATCATCCGAGGGTTGTTAGTATAAACATTGTTTTTTCAGAACTAGCCTAATAATAATCACAAGATGCTAAGTCTGGTGATCGCAGAGGTCACAGGCTTTCACTGACAAGCCTGTTTTCAGGAAACACTTTGCTGATATGGACAGAGCATCACCCCCTTTAAAGGAAACCTTGTAATAAATACTGGCACATTACATGTCACCTCTCTGGGGTGATGATTGGGGTTTAAGGGTGCTCAACTGCTGGGTGATTAGCACCCTTAAAAATAAAACAGTCTGTGCATATTAATAAAAGCAATCCAAAAGAATAATAATTAAAACTATAGATAAAACAGTGTAAAATAAAAAATATAACCATTTCTGGTAAAAACCAAAAAGCCAGTCTAAAAGTAGTCACCAAGGGAACGAGAGTCAGTTGAATTAAAACAGAGCTGAGTTATCTGCTCAACTGCTGGGTGATTAGCACCCTTAAAAATAAAACAGTCTGTGCATATTAATAAAAGCAATCCAAAAGAATAATAATTAAAACTATAGATAAAACAGTGTAAAATAAAAAATATAACCATTTCTGGTAAAAACCAAAAAGCCAGTCTAAAAGTAGTCACCAAGGGAACGAGAGTCAGTTGAATTAAAACAGAGCTGAGTTATCTCGTGTACTATAGAAAATTAAAAGCTTCAGGTAGCATTTCAAGAACAGCAGTCTAGCTAAATAAAAAATCACAATAAAATCAGATCCTTAATGGAAACAGAAGCTTGGATAAAAATTTAAAAACTTAGAAATTGCTATAGTATCATCCGCCAAAATGTTCAAAACATTGGCCGGCAGATGGAGAGCAGTTCTTAGTTGCCCTAGAGATGCACTCTACCAACACATGTCGGACCGACAACGGCTGTGCACAAAGTGGACATACAGGAGCAGATTCTCTCTTAAAAATGTAGCTATGAGTAAAATGGCAGTGGCCGATTCGTAAGTGATCCAAATTCACCTCCTCTCAACGGGATAAACGAGAGGAGGTTACCCAGTTTACAGGAAGGTCCTTTATTTCTTGTAGCTTGTTGCCACGAAGAGCCGACAACTCTGCAACTCAACATGAAAGTACCAATGTCCACACAAGCTTGAAGTCTGCAGATGTAATGTTAGGAATCAAAGGACTGGGTTCCGCGGCTACAGTCTTGGCTGCCAAATCTGCAAGTTCATTCCCCGGCAAACCAACATGACCAAGAATCCAAGCGCAATCCACATTAACCCCTGACGCGTGCAAAATGTGGGGTGTATCCTGAATATGCTGTACAATAGGATGGTAGTTGTACAGCTCACGAATGCACTGAAGGGCACTGAGGGAATCGCTCAATATAAGGCAGTCGCCCAGATTTCGATGGCGAACAAAGAGAACGGCGCGATATATGACAGAGTTCTGCAGAGTAAATGGATGTGCCACTAGGCAAACCGAAAGTATACGAGGTGGTCCAAGTAACAAAGGTACATCCAACACCGTCTGGGCACTTGCCGCCATCGGTACATATACAAATACGGCCACTGAAATTGGATAAAAAGCCAGTACGGATACTAGACACAGGCGCAGATTTCCCATTAGCCGTCATCCCAAGATCGACGTGGAATGTAGCGCGTAACCAAGGTAGGTACACCCTCTACCCCCTTGGGGAACATGCGAGACAGGTGTTTCCGAAGAAGCTCACGAAGCTCACGAAAACGTAAATCTACAGGCCTGGGACTGAGAGACACGTTTCTATATCGTTCGACCACCTTGGTATTGAAAAATGGGGTAAACGTTGAAAGGGAAGGTATGCACGGCAGCTCACAGCCATAATTACCCAACAGGACTTCTATTTGACACCGCAGAAGGGGTTCTGCAGATCCGGCGTAGAGGATAACAGCCTGGCTGGTCGGAAAAGCTCCGACCGCCACATGGATGCCCTGATTGTGGACCGCGTCTGATGTTCTCAACACAGATGGTTGTGCTGAAGTATAAACAGTGTACCCGTAGTCCAACTTCGATCGAATTAGTGCACGGTATGATGCAGCAACATTGTCCGATCCGCTCCCTTTGATTTGCCATCAAGTAAAATATTGAGAGAACGGATACATCGTGCTTTCATCTGTGCTATATGTGGCGACCAGCAAAGTTTCCGAACGAACACCAACCCAAGGAATCTCGCTTGAACTGCGTATGGAAGTGTATCTGGCCCGATCACCACCTACGGCGCATGAAGTTAACACATAGGGACTTCTCAGTTGAAAAGCGAAAGCCATTGTCCGAGCTCCAAGCAGAAAGATAATCCAAACACTGCTGCAGACGGCGTGAGAAGTACAAAAGATGGCAAAATCGTCTACGAATAAGCAAGACGTGACCCCTGAGGGAACACAACGCGATATAGAATTAATCGCTATAGCAAAGAGCGTCACGCTTAGTATCGATCCCTGTGGAACTCCGTTCTCTTGAATAAAAGAATGCGAAAAAGCCGAGCCGACCCCTACTCGGAAAACCCGGTGGCTCAAGCTCCTCAATGAAGCGCCCGTGTATATCCCAGTTGTGGAGGGAATGTAAGATACCTGCTTGCCAACACGTGTCATAAGCTTTCTCGAGGTCAAAAAATATCCCGACGGTTTGACAGTTCTTCAAAAAGCCGTCCGTAATCTGCGTCGATAGCCAAACAAGGTGGTCAACCGCTGAACGTCTACGAAAACTGTGTTAGTAAATTGTGGGATTTTAGCCACCACATGCGTTCCATCACCTTGCAAACGCAACTGGTGAGGGAAATAGGACGGTAGTTGGAAGGAAGATGTCAGTCCTTTCCAGGCTTAAGAATAGGTATGACGGCGGCCCCCCGCCGGGCGGAAAAGTGGTGTAAACCCAGACACGATTATAGACCTCGAGTAGGAAATCCTTACCATTAGGAGAGAGATGTTGCAACATTTCGACGTGGATGCCATCTGGTCCTGGTACAGAGTGTCGCGAAGATGAAAGTGTATGTTCTAGCTTCGCTATGGTGAATAGGCGATTATAATCTTCATGGTTTCCAGACCGAAAAGAGAATCCCTGAGATTCCACCCGAGCCTTAACCATAAGAAGCTTGGGGGAATTGTCCGAGCTAGATACATGATCGATCGCACGACCTAAGGTGTCCGCCACGTCGAAGGTATTAACATCAGCTCCAGCAGGTGTTTTGAGACCGGCAATGGCCATATGGTTCAATTTTCCGGTCACATGCCTCAACTTATTCCATACAACAGAGGAAGGAGTATTTCGATTAAATGAAGCCACAAACTTGCTCCACGATTGCTTTTTGCTATACTTAATAACTTGCCTAGATTTGGCGCGCAACTTCTTATACTGTATCAGGTTCTCTAGTGTACGGCGACGCTGGAAAAACCTGAGAGCATCGGTCCACCAAGGAACCGGAAACCGACGCGATGAGCCAGTCGACCGCGGGATACACTGCTTAGCAACAGCAAGAATTGTGGCTGTGAGGTGGTCGACTAAAAATATTTAGGGAGTCGTGCTCGTTCAGGATAAAAATCGCCAAATGGGAGAAAAGGTTCCAGTTGGCTCGATGTAAACGCTATCTAGGCATACATGGGGAACATATGTGTTGTGCTGAGAGACTTATAAGAATGGGAAAGTGGTCACTAGAATGTAAGTCAGAGATGATATTCCACCAGAAGCTAACTGCCAACTGTGGAGAACAAACAGCTATGTCGATGTGAGAAAAGGACCGATATACATCAGATAAGAATGTAGGCTCTCCGGTATTCAGGAGAGCTAAGTCATTGTTTTCTAAAAAATCTGCAATTAACCTACCTCTCGTACAAGATCGAGATGAGTGGGTGGTGGGCATTCATGTCGCCCACCAACAGAAAATGTTTTGGTAGCTGAACAATGTCTTCCAAGTCTGAGCGCAAGAGGTCATCAGTTGGAGGCATATATACACTACAAATAGTAAATTTGGTGGAAGGCAGCTTAGCCTTTACAGCGACTGACTGTATGTCATAGCGCAAGGTTACGGACTCGGCATACATATCATCTCTGACGTGCATCGTAGTTCCGCCATGAACAGGGACACCTTCTACCGGTGATATGTCACACCGAACAGCAGAGTAGTGCCTGAATGTAACGATATCTGTATGGCGGAGCTTGGTCTCTTGTAGGCAAACGACCAAAGGTGCAGCAACAGTTCAAGCTCTGGTCGATGCGGTCGAATTCAGCGTATGTTCCATTGTAGGATAGCCATGGTCAATAGAATGGGATACGATCTAGTTTGAAAGAAGTTTCTGCATATTGGGCTGTGCAGGCCGATTTAATTTCTTCTTCTTCGCATTCGGACTAACGCCATTTTCAGGAGCCTCATCCTGCCACTTACTGTTCGTCTTGCAGTGGGGGCAGAATCCCCCTGTTCCATTTCCTCCATGGGGGAGGAGCCCTTTCCAATAAAGAATTTCGGTTCGACGGCCTCGAACCGATTAGAAGTACTGATCGGCGAATATGGTCGTCGCCGATCGCAACTCATCACAGAATATTCCTCAGAAGAGGATCAGCGTGGAGGTCGACGTGGACTTTAACTACCCTTGGAGGATTTGGGAGCAGATGTTACACGTTCTTTAATAAAATCAGTTCTAGCATAGCTGGTTTTGAAGCGTTTCTCGGGTGCTACGGTTTTGCCGGTCTTATTGCCTGAGGTCGATGGTTGGGGTGACTGTTGTGCTTATACATGCTTGACATTGGCGGATTTGGCAGTTGTGGATGCCGACGTAGGCGTAGATGTCTTCGGTGGTGTTCTGCCTACCAGAATCTTTTCGGCAATTGTGTCCCCGTTGATATCGATGGTCTGAGTAGCGATTTCCCGCCTTGGTACCGGTTTGGCAGCGACAGAGTTATAAGTGCCGGACCGCGGGGCAGAAGGTCACCTCTTTCACCCGTATCTCCTGGATGGCTCGTTCCTCTACATAACGAGGGTATTCCCGAGAACTAGAAGGATGCTTGCCGTCGCAGTTCACGCACGATGGATTGGACGTACAAGCCCCATCGTGCATGACGTCTACACAGTTAACGCATGTTGACTGACCACTACAACATTCAAGTATGCCCGAACCGCTGACACTTATAGCACTTGAGTGGGCTTGGTACATAAGGCCTGACTTCAATAGCCTCGTACCCTGCCTTAATCCTTTGGGGTAAGTCTACCCGATTAAAGGTAAGCAACAGGGTACACGTAGGCACGAATTCGCCATTGCCTCTTCGTTGAACCCTGTAGACAGCCGTCACACCCTGGTCTGATAGGTTCTCCTGGATTTACTCAGACATACCGTCCAATGAACGGGTGGAAATAATGCCGCGTGAGGAGTTAAGGGTCTTGTGCATTTCGATCAACAGGGAGCTTCCCGACATATGTGCGCATAGAATTCCCGTTGCCTGGGAGGTGGAATTAGCTTTGACCAAGAGTGTGTCACTTTGAGTCCTGATACAAAATTTAACCGGACCAGCTGTTATCCAGATAATTTTGAATCGCAAACGGACTAACTGATGAAAATGTCCGTCCTTCCTCTGCTGTCTTAACTACTAAGTATCGAGGACCACTAAAACTCGATTACTTCCTTTACAAAAACTAAAGGTTTTGGTTTCTTTTTTGCCATAAGAAAAAACGAAAAAATTCATCCTCTCCACCCACCACGGAGCCCAACAAGGGGTCATCCCACCGGGGTGACAGGGCCACACAGGTGATATAGCAAGTTCGTCGTCCCACTCGCCCTGGAGTTCGGTATAATATCTAGTCCTGACCGATTGACTAGGGGTGGGTTAGTCCCTAGCCTCCCGTTTAGGCGAAGCGCAAACCAAAGTGGTGTATTAGGCTGTGCACCCTCCACAGTTACTGAAGATCAGAAGCCCAGAGAGAGATGCGCAACCCTCAACCAACCAGGATATTCCTTTCCACCGACACCGGTCTCCACGCATGGCCTACACCTGGGTGGGCATTTACACCTACTGACTCCCTCACCACTCAGAGGTTGCCCACTGAGGGAGTCAGGTTGGCTCGGGATGCCGGGTGTGCCAAACCCGTACCTACCGTGGTAAGCCCCTGGGGGCTCACCTCTCTGGGCTTAGTGAAGAAGAGTTATGATACTGATTATAGTAAGCACATGTTTGATTTATGTATAATTGTGTGAATATTTTCATACTACTAGTTTTAAGTGTTATATAGTTAAAGACATTATGCCCAAGAAGAGTAGTGTACCAAATTGTAATGATAAGCATGCAAAAGTGTGTGTATTTTCCTTTCCTAAAACTGAAGATCTGAAATTCAAATGAATATGGACTATTCATAGGAAGAACGTTGTTCCTACAGATAACTCCAATGTCCATATATGTCTCTGTGAACATATGCTTTAACATTTTTTTATATTGTTAGAACTGTTTAGCAATCCCTAAGTGCTAAAGCATTAGATAAAACATTAAAGTGGTGCAACATAACCTCCTCCTGTGGTCATTAATTTTTCCACTGAACAAGTTGTAGGTTTGTGAAATGCACTTTAGACAACATGAGATCAAGAAAATTACCAGATGTTTGATGAAAAGAAAGCCGGTTCCCATGGCTGCGCTTGCCAAAGCGTCTCGCTTTGGTGCTTCGCAGCACAGAGGATCGTGGGTTCGAGTCCCGCCTTGGGCATGGGTGTTATATGTTTGTGTAGGTGTGTGTAAAAACTAAAACAAAATTTCAGTAATCAAAGTAACCAAATTAGGTAAATAAAAAGTAGGGTATACAGCGCTGGAGTCCCGATCAGACTCCGGAACTGTATTTAATATACATATATAAAAAAAAAAGAATGGATGGCTACTCGCTACCCTTTGTCAAAACCCGATTAGTGAAAGGTTAACTTTGCTACTTATACCTGAATGAAATCTTACACCATTTTATTCTCCAAATTATAGATTCAATGTTAGGCTTCTGCACATTATACCTTGAAGCATCTGTTAACCTTAGGTTTGTGGCAGACAATTTTGCATATTTTAGGTGCAGTTGCATCACATTTTCCATACTACCTTCAATACATCTGCTACAGTTGCTACCGAGGCCCACATCAGATTCAGACCATGCTGTGGTAATGTCACATGACCGGTTTAGTCGCTGCTGAATACTCCAACACTGTAAGCATGCGTTATGTTTTGTTCTAAAAGTGGTTGATTTTGGCAATAAATGACCTAATTTGTGCTGTTCAGTGATACTACATTAAATAGCATTTTTCAGTATGTCAAAATATATAATTTGTTTGTTGCTTAATGTAAAGATTCAACTACTGTGAGTGTATTTTCCATGTATTGAAATAGTAGTTCATAATGGCCACTTGCTTGTTTAGTGTGGATTACTAGGTATTTATATGAATTATTAGTGAAATATTTAGTAAGGTTGCTGTTATATCTGTTAGAGCTTTTATTAGTTCATCATTAAAGTTTAAAATTAGAGCTAATATCAACTACTCAAATTTAACCTAATATAACCTCAACACAAGCGCGATGACAATGGTAAAAATATTTTATTTCCTTCACCTGCAGGTGCGGTAAAAATGTGTAGATGTTGCAGTGTGGCAGGAAACTGTTTTTGTATTAACATAAAGAAGCCATTAAACTTTCTTTGTTGGTGTCTCATAAAATTGTAAATGTTGATCCATTGCTAGTATTTTTAATTTCTCTACATCAACCATACACACACAGACATTGCATTCCACCCAAAAATTGTACACCAAGATTTCATTGGAAATACACACTTTGGGGTAGTGTATCCATAAAAAAAAAAAAAAAAAAAAAAAAGAAGAAGCATTTTTAGAAAAAAGGTCTGTATGTCTGTTGGCCAAATAAACTTCATAATTAAGTTCAGCATCTTCCAAGGATGCGACACGAACATTTCAATAAAACCCCACACCCCAAACTAACCTTTAGATGGAAAATTTTAAAAATGTCTAACAATTTTATTAAAATGCTGTATATTAAAGATATTTACATGACAAATAAAACGTATATCTTGAATTTTCTGGGAATAGTTTCAGAAGTGCTCGTCATTCTAAATTATTTTTGCACAGCTGGTAAACTGTAAAAGATAAATGAAAGCATACATAAAAAAAAAAAAACTGTATTTCATCAAAAGACAGAATTCATATGAAATATATTTTTGTTTTTGTGCTAACCATTTGTGATATATTGCTTGTTATAAGTTTAAATTTTCCAATAATTGCACTTCTCTTAAATAAGAAGTCATTATTAATATTTTTTCATCCTTATTAGGCCAATAAAATGGCATTTCAAAACCATCACATAGCAACAGGCTTTTTAAAATATTTGTGTGGATTTAGCTTAATGTCCGTATTTCCTTATTCCTCTTGTACAAGAAAATGTAATAAAACCACTTCTGCTAAAGTTTTTCTTGATATGCATGAAGCAGAAAAATAACTTTTGTAAGAATAGCTTGCTGCTGCAGCAGAGGTAGGGAAAGTTAAGTAAATGTAGCACATCAAATTTTCACCTTTTGTACCATAAATGATAGACTCCGAAACCCTCTTCATTCTGTATGGCTTTTACCAACTGGTAAACCATAAGAGATAGACAAAATCATACTATACAAAAGATAAGGCTCTCGTTAAAACACAGGCTGTCAGACTATTATCATTATTATTATTATTAGTATTGGCATTAACCATTTCAGCAATTTCAGAGATATTCCATGTTAGTGGTGCAACTGTTTCATTGCTTCAACTTTTCTCAAACAGGAAAACATTATTCATTTTTATTTTTTTTACACTTAGCCACGCAAAGAGGGCCTAATTCCAATGTCATCACATGGTAACCAGCTTTTAGAAGCTTTAAATATCGCTTTAGCCTACTACAGCAATTCCCAAACTGTGGATTGCGACCTACAGGGTGGTCGTCGTCGTAGTAGAAGAAGAAGATTACTGTTTTTATAACTATGAGAAAAGTAGAATTCAGTCACTTATTACATATTACATTTAAACAGAATCATGTTTTATATTTTAAGGAAAAATACTAATTCTACGTCACAGTAAATGTACACATTTTATGTACTATTAATTACTGCACTGCATATCAGTATGACTAGTGAGAAGAATGAGCCTGTTTGTTATTGATTGTTGAATGTCTGGTTGTGTGTTAGTTACATTATTATGTCAGTTTCTAACTGCAGATTTAGTTTTGATGTTCAGCATCAACGAAAATCCAACTTTGCAGAGATATGAGGTGCAGAATGGAATAAGCATTTTTAGTGCAGCAGACACCAGATCAGAGTATTTCGTTCTTCTTGCTAGCTAGAATTTATCCACATCTTCCTATTGAAAAATCAGCTTTGTGAATTTGATGGTAGGTTCCCATAGGTTAAGCAATTTAATGGCATCTGTGCTATGTTTTTTGTTGTCTATTGCAAATATGTCGTCCACATATCTGTACGAGGTTTTGAACATGTGTGGGAAAGCCGTAATAATTTGTGTTTTGAAGTGGTTCATAAACAGATTGGCAAGGAAGAGGAATAATGGGTTTCACATTGCTAGTCCAAATTGCTGTTGATAGCAATTTCCTCGGAATGTGCTAAAAAGTTTGTTTGATACAAATTTCAGCAAGTTTCAAGGAATCTTGGATGTGATTGCTGTCTATTTCAATGGATTCCAGCCACTATTTCAAGATGCAAAGTAGTTTTATGTTTTGGGACATTAGGAAAGAGCGATTTGACATCAAATGACACCAGAATATCATTTGGTGATATGCTAATTAATCTCTTTAAAATGATCTATTAGTTTTAATGAGTTACACTGCAGCTTTCAAAAGTAGGAAGTGACATGAACTGCTTTGATAACCATTTTGCTAAGAGGTATGATGGTGTATTGATGCTGATGATTATTGGTCTTAAGCTGTTTCCTGGTTTGTGAATCTTGGGTAATCCATAGATACTTGCCAGTTTTGGATTGTCTACTTTCGCTTTATATTGTGCATCTTTTGGAATTATACAGCTGTATTTTATTGCCTCATTGACTATTTTGGTGCATTTATTAAGTGGGTTGCATTTAATTTTAATGAACTCCTCTGATTTTCAAAGATTTTCCATGCTGGAGATATATTCTGCCTGGTCCATAACAACAAGCCTTTGTCGGCTTTTGTGTAAAGGGCATCTTTTCTGTTGAGTGATTTGATTTGTTTAAAATTATTCTTGGATTGGTCCAAATTTAATTTCTGAAGTATGTATTTTGATTCCTTTCTCACGATATCCTTATCAATAGTGTTCAGTCCCCGAATAGCTGTCTCCACATTGAGATGTAATCTTCTATCTCGCACGAATAGTTATACGTTTTTGACCCAAGTTTAGAAAATTTAATTCTTCCAGTTAGAGAGTTACTTTTGGAAGATTTACTACATTATTGTCCGGTTTTGGGTTCGAATATACAGTTTCCTCCAATTTTAGCTCAGATGTTTCAATTTCTTTTTCTGAGTATTAATTTCTCTTTTTATGCGTGGGTTAATGTTGTCAAAGGATTTTCTATGTTTCCACCCCAGAGAAGTAAAACCCACAGAAGCACCAGGGTTCAGGCCAGTCGATGCCTTCAACTGAAGGTGAAATGCGTCGTGAAAAGTTTTAGGTATGTGAAGCCATACAGTGCCTGGTCGACTTAATTTGTATTATTTTATAAATTATTACAGTGCTTCACAGTGTTAATTTCAATTGCTTTTTAACTATTTTGTAACAGTTTGGCATAATGTTAGATTGGAGTTGTTTAACAAGACCACTGCATTTACCAGTGAAGGATTTTGCCCCATCACTATGTACAGCAATATATTTTTTCCAGTCAATTTCAGAATTTTGTGTTGCATCAATAAAAGTGTCATTTTCCAGTAGTGTGACCAGCTGAAGGTTTGCACAACAGAATATCCTCTTTTATGATCTTCTAATTCATTTCTTACGAAACATAAAAACAACACATCGTTAGATTCGTCAAATTGAATTGATATAAATTCACTCTTTCTTATTTTTTCTTATTAACTGTTCACGTACATTTACAATCATTTCTTCGATCCATCTGGGGACCGTATTATTTGACAATGGTATTGATTTTAATTTATTTGCATCCTCAGTGCTCAAACTGATGTCACCATATTGATTGTAGAGGGAAGTAGTAGTGTTACAGCAATACTGTGTGGCTTACATGTTTTAGCTACTCTTAATGAAACAAGATAAGCATGGATGGATTTCTAGTTAGCATTACTGGCCTGTATAGATGTCTTCTGACGGTTGAGAATGTCCCGCTTCCTTCGAAAGAAGTCTACAGGTTTGTTCTTCAGAGACTGATGTTTTGTAGCATGATGCTCGAGCTTAGAAGGTTTCATACTCTCTCTAATAATACTTCAAAACATATAACACATTGTGGTTGATCACCCAACATCAAGAAACCAAATTGTAAATAGGTTTCAAAATATTTGAGATTTCGCTTTCTTTGTATCTTGCAAGCAGCATTACACTCTTTAGGAACTTATCCATGTCTGTTCTGGTTAAAAATGCATAACTGAGCATCATAATTTTTTGACCAGTTATCCAGCATTTTTTTCGTGGAGTTTGTCGTTTTTGTGACATTCCTTATATTTGGTTTCTGCTATGAAAAACGTATACTTTTCTCATACAGGAACTTGTCAACTCCTATCCATATAGATAAAGGAACTTCATTGACATATCAACCAGCTTTTGACTATCACTTTAACCTACAGTTGTCCCTTATTTCGCTTCTACTTACAAGGAAGCGAGTAATTAGACTATTTCTGCTACTTTTTTCTGATTAGCATAAAGTATAAGCTTTTTAAGAATAATTTGTTGCAGATTTATGGAGAAAGTCATGTGAATGGTACACATCAGATTTTTTTATTTCTCCTGCTGAGAAACCTGGCACGGGTTCATCCCGCCTCATTAGGTCCCCGAGGAGCTATTTGAATGAAAAAGTAGCAGCTCAAGGTCGGGAAGGCTGCATTAACTGGCCAAGAGGGGCGCTACCACGTCCCACCCCATTCATGTCGCCTGTAGTGGGCAGAGGTGCGGCACCCAATTGCGGGCTATAGCTCTCCTCGGGCTGTCACACCATGAAGTTGAAGTCCTTTCAAGGATAAAACATTAAGTTAAAAAAACAAAACAAAAACCTGCATCTTTTAAGGTCTAAATCCTGGACGCAGTATACTTAATTGGAAATTCCTGGAAAGCAGATTTCTACAAGAATTGTGCCTACTCTCAGCTGTCAGCACAGAAATAAAGCTACTTCTTATTGCATGGGAACTGTTGCAATCTAACTGCATTTGAGAATACTTTCTAGAGGTGAAAGTGGTTTCATGTGATTTACCCATTTCCCTGTGTACACCACTGCTCCTCTACTCCCTTATAAAAGAGGGGAATACTGAATTAATTCTGGCAAATAAGTGACTGTAAAAAAACACTTTTTGGTCACTTACTTTCTTTTTTTTTTCCCCCTCTCTCCTGAAATTGCTGCTGTCCAAACGATTTACTGAGACACTCTATTTCTTAGGTGCTGGGGATCTTTCTCATGCTGATACATTGCGTACCAAGTATGTTCCTGTTCTTGGAGAGGAATGTATACAGGCTCTAAAGGAGTCAGTGAAGTACAATCCAGTGGTGATACTGAGCAATGAGACTACAGACTGCAAAGGTCAATGGATTTTGGTAGTTTTGCTTCATTCACTTATTTGCGCTGAAACCACTAGAAAATATGTGGGTGGGGTCAAAGTCCTGGAAAATGCAACAGCAGCAGAATGTTCTGTGTCATATTAAGTGTTGTTATGCCTTACAGTATTGAATTTGATAAAGTTGTTTCAGACTCAGCACAATATATGGGTGCCTGTGTGGACTCACTGTGAATACCATTTTCAGACTGTATGGTCCACATTCAATGCTGGGCACACAAATTGAATATTATAGCCAACATGTGGTCGAACCTTCTTCCTGAGCTCAATACCTGTATTACCCAGTCAATGTTTATGAACCCAAGGAAGACAAAATACCGCTTCCTTTCCTTTCTAAGGCAGAAATATGTAAATGAGACCAAGTGCACTCTGTTTCCAATGCCTGTATTAACTCACTGGAATTCATGGTTAAGATCTACAGAATACCTTAAGGAACATGTGAAAGATATTAAGGAATTTTCTTCATCACTGCAAGAGGAAAGCTATGCAGTCACGTATTTCAGAAACCTTACGCAAAATTATGTGAATGTGATAGTGGCCTCAGCATCCTTTCTTTTAGAACACTGTAAATCAGTTATTGATTTAATCCAGGTTATTGAAGGTAATTCATACCCATATGTGCACAAACTAACGTCAAAGATGAAGTACGTTCTTGCCACATTTGACGCAGTAGGTACTGGTTCACAAGAATTACAGCATTACACAAACATTCCAGAATTTAGGATGCAAATATTACACAAAACTATCACTGCTACAATGTGAGGATAAAGGGCGAGGGTTCATCACCAATATGGGGAAATTATTTGATGAACAAAATATGTTAAAAAATTCAGTTGGTCCAAAGCTGCAATCTGTCATGCCTGTGATAAAAGATTTATCGTTTCATGAACTAGCTGAAGGGTAGAGTGCTTCGAAGGCCATCATTAAGAAAGCAGCAATAAATAGGGATCAAATTAATATTGTGGCAATATTGCTGGCAATGAGGAATGAATACCCAACATTTGTCGAGAAAGGTATAGCGGCACTATGGATTTCACCACCACATTTACGTACTAATTTAAAGCCACAAAATGTGGAAATAATTTGAAAAGTAAGAAAAAATCACATTGTATTACAAATGCTAAAAGAGCATTTCACTGTATATATTGTATTATAATTTAGCTTTATTTAATGTTTATCTTTAAAGACATTAACCACCATAAATCAAATTATTTAATAATTTTATTTATCGCTTTCCACATATATGAGCCTTTTTATATAAACTTTTCTCACCGTCATCCACCACTTTTTATAGCAATTTTTAAGAATTTTTTATTCACCATTTTCTGGAGTCCCTACTTATACTACCACCATATAATGGTTATGTAAACATCACAACAGATTTATGGAGAAAAGAATTCCTGGAGCACAAGTGGGACAAGATGGATAGGAGAAAAGTATTAAAGGGAGTTGTTTTTAGAAAGGATGGCAGAAGCTTAGGTGAGCTATTATGCAAAGTTAAGAAGAAATGGATCTGGTCTGTGCAAATGTTTTGTAGTTTTAATGAACTAAAATGTGGGAAAATGTAATAATGTGGGTAGGTATAAGCTAGGATCTTAGGCTGAATGCCAGTCATAGTCATATATGAATCAACTGAACACAAAGAAATAAATGTGAACACCTAATATGAATATGTAGTTTTAAAATGAGAGAATAAGCAATAGAAGAAATGTTGAACATGTTTTTAAATCAACAGTAACAATGTTTGTCATTATGCTTAGTGCAAGAGCTAGGACTACCATCATAATTTGCCTCATTGCAGGGCAGCACCTGCCATGACCTCTCTCTTGGGCCTCAGTTGCTACCCACTGTAAAGCTACTCACATCAGCAGACAAAATACAGTAAATCAGAATTTAGCTGGTGAAAAATTGCTGGCAGTTTGTGAACATTCAATAAGCATAATTACGAAATTTAATTCCCCCCTTTTTGAGGAATTGCAACTGAAAGTAAATGACCAAATTTTTTACCTGGAATGCCACTTGATTAAAAAAAAGTATCATGTACATACTTCATTTTTATGAAAGAGGAACCCAGTCTGCAGATTACTTGTTTTCTCAAAATATTTCAAGGTATGTGTACATCATTGTTTGTTGGTAATGTTAAGATTAAGCACTGTAAAGGATGTTCATTACCCAAGAATGCTAATTCCTTAACAAACATTGACCATTTAATAAATAATGCAAATTCAGGACGCACTGCTTCCACAGTAATAAACTATATGTTGAAGACAAATTATCAGTTCTAGATAAAGAATTAAAAACCTAGAAAACAAACTTCTAGAGGCAGTATACACTGATGCTCTTAAAAGAGCAACTACCTGCTTACAAAGAAGAGCATGAACAGTTATTCCTGGGAGCTAGTAAAATTTTCTTCATTAATATATTCAATTTTTCCACATTGCAACAGGTTTATTCGCATTCAGTAAATTAGAACTTTCTTCTTCATGTAGTATGTTGAGCATGTGATGTTCAGAACTTGCTACGAACCCTCTTCATGATCAAAATGATAACTATCTGCTCTGCATTCGAACAAACTTTATACTACTAGCTCCTTACCAGCATTTAAGTTTGTTATGAATGTATTCACTTATCAGTTAGCTAAGAAATATCACCTGGAGAATCTTCCCCAAAACATCAAATCTTTATTATTTGTCATGCATGTACCGTTCCAAAAACTATGTGAGGTAATCTTTAAACAAATCCAGGAACATTATTTCATTCACAGGCTTCTAGATATTTGAAATTTGAAAGTTTATGTAGAAAAATGAAAATTATTTTTTCAAATGTGCTTTGTATAATATTTACATTCAGACACAGAGTTATCTAAAGTCAAAATAATATTAGACCTTGACTGTCTATGTGTATGTTCCATTAGAATTATTTCAAATGATGAAACCAACATTTTTGTATAAATCATACAGTGTATTAAGCAAGCATCTATCTCTGATATAAAGTAGCTTATAATTCTCTTATTCCAGTGTATGATAACGTCTTGTAATAATAAAGACCTTTCAAATGCAACATTAAATACATAAATGAGATTATTATACTCATAATTTCCCACATTTAACATGCAATAAGGTTAATGTTTGTCTGGTCCCACCTCAACAATGCTCAGAGACTTTCAGTATGTTTTACAATTATGAGATATGGAGCATAACTAATAACTAGGGTACAGATTTTTTGGTAAATACATATTTTTTCCTCTTTGCAGTTACAAGCAAGAAACTTAGTATGAATACTGAATATGCTGCCACTATCACAAATACAAATTTTTATTTCACATAAAAATACATAATTTTTTAATAAAAATACAATTTTATGTTTTGCATTAGTTTTTAGTACATATTTTAAGCATTTTTACTAATATACTACACACATTTACTGAGCTTTATTTCTCCTTTTATTGTGTGTTGCAAGCAAAATACTTGGTTTGTGAGAAGAAAAGTTGTGCAACTTTCTGTATATCCTGTAATCTAATCTGGTGTCTATTTAGATTGTATTCAATATAAACATATATATGTAACATCCAGGAAAGGTTTCACAATTCAGAATATTACATTTCAACTCAAAAGAATCACCTATTTGAATTGTTATTCTATTCTTGTTCCTTCAGTTCACAAGTGCTGGGCAATGTTTAATATGTGCCGAGAGATTCGCATATCATTGTTACCAAAATGCCAAAGGTAAAAAGTACTGACAATTTTTGGTTGCAGCAGCATGTTAAAGAATTCTCAGGAGCATTCAGCATAGATGGAAAAAGTCTATACTGTCAGCCTTGTGGAAGGTGATCAATGCTCCCACAGTAAAGCAGCATTTATCTGGCAACAGACATATCTTAGTGGATTTCTCATTCTTCTATGAAGCAGTTGCTTGTGAGTGAAGCAAAACTCTCCAGCTCATATTCAGGACCATCCAAGTGTATGAATATTATTCAACTTTATTCCAAACTTTTGTTATTGTACACAAACTTTGATCCTCCAGATGAATCTACTTTAAGAAAACACTACCTTCCAAAGTCTCATGAAGAAACATTATGAAAAATCAGAACTGTGTGCGAAAAAGAGAAAATATTGGTATGTATTGATGAAAAAAGGCTCAACAAGAAGTGGGAAATGCAGTGGTCAGTGTCCATAAAAATGATGAGGCAGTTTCTATTCATTTGTTTTTGATTGCTTGCAAAGAAATGTCGCCTCAAATCACATTGTTGCTGGGCTCTTCAATGAAAGCATGCACATATTAGGCCAAATGGTGTTAAATATGATAAAGTGCTTATTTTTCTGACCGACACAGCATCTTACATGAAAATAGCCGCAGTAGCACTTAGCCTCGGCTAACCAAAAATGATATATACAACTTGTGTTGTGCATGTGCCACATAGGGTGTGTGAAACTGTTCAATCCTAAATCCCAAGTGGACAAATTGGTATCCAATGGAAAGAAAGTGTCTGTTGAAGCCTCTAAGAGAGTTCATCTCATTAGGAACAAAAATCTCAATGTTCCATTACCACAAACAACAATTGTTGCTTGCGGGAACTTGACTTTCAGCAGTGATGTAATATGTAGAACATTTTGATGGTCTTAAATCGGTTGTGGATGAACTGGACAAAAATCGTGCTTCATCAATAGAAATTGTTCAAGATCTGCTAAATGACAGTTGTTTAAGAAATGATGTGGCACATATTGCTGCCAATTTAAGTTTCTTGTGCAATTCCATTAAAAAAACTAAAAGCAACCACTAATCTCTTGAAGAAAGCCTTAAAGAAATCATTAATGTAGAAATGAAAATGAACCCATTCAAAGGCAAAATTTAAAAAATAAATTGAAACCAATGTTTACAAAAAATACATGGTTTCATATCATGAGACAACTTACCCAAACTCTAGAAGTCATCAAGTAGGCACCGAGAGTCTTAAGAGCTAGTGATGGGCTTCTTATGAAATATATACAAGTGATATGTGATGTGGAAAAATCATTCTGCCAATATCAGACAGTACTCTGTGATAGAGATTTCTAATGGACAATTTAGAAAAGGTATGTGTTGTGCACTGTAAAAAGAATTTTTAAACAAATTGACATGTCATGTCATGTCATTAATTGATTACTGATGAGTTGTTAAAACAGTTTTAACTACCACTAGCACCACCACCACCACCACCACCACCACCACCAATTCTGTTACGTAAAATGAAAGAAAATATTCTTGTCTTTTAGTAAAAATTTTTAACAAATATTTTGTTAATTTTATGCATAAAAAATTAATTTAACTTTTGAGCACCTAAAAATCTGTTCCCTACTAATAACATACCAATCACCTTTTTCTTTTCGGGGTGCAATATGCAACAAAAGTGGTATATTTACCTATTCCATGACAATACTAAAATTTCATATATATGGGTACTGAGCATATAGGAATTGCTTAAATACTACTTGAAAATTTAATGTTAATTAGGACTGCTTAATAGTTTTAGAAACATGGAAGTCTATTATACATTTGTATGGTAGAATAGTATCTTCCTTTCTGGAACAGTTTAAGGCTATTTGCTGGCCTATGCAAATCACCTGCATGCCTTGTATTGCTGTCATGTACATCAAGGTTTGTTGTGAAGTTACTGTAATTATCTGCAAGATACCTCGAGAGAACATATGTATTCACCAGAAACAGTATGAACTTTTTAGCTTTTAAGTAAGGGTTTATATAAATGACTGGGCCCAATGCGCTAATGATGCGCATGGTCTGTTTTGGTAGTATAAACACTTTATCGCAGAAGATTATTTCATGTCGCAAAAAGGTGTGAAAGTAGACAACATATGCTGTTCTTAAGGACATTTGGATTAAGGAGGCTTTTTTAAGTTTCTTAAGCCAAAGCAAGCAGAACTAGTTTTGGTAGAATAACTTTTATCTGTTTTTTTTTCCAGCTGAGCTCTTTATGTATTTGAAGCCCCAAGAAATTTTGCATTAGATGCTTTACTAATGGTGTAATTGTACCTGATTATTAATTCATTTGTTTATGCTTTGTTTTGAGTTGAATAAAGTTTTTATCATCACAGGTTAATGTATTTAGTATTTCTGTGGTTCAGTATTACTGCTAATGATTAATATAAACTAACAATAAAGCAATCACAGCTATAAATGTAACACTTTCAGAGAAAATTAAAATAAATTCATTGTCAGCTTTCTGTGCTCTGCGCCTTCCATCATTTTCATGGACATTTCCCCTCCCCCTTTTTTTTCTCCTTCCAGTTGTCTTGTAGTTACAGACCTTGCAGGAATTATATCATTCTCCAGGGTACAAGTCAGAGGTTAGTTCAAAGTTAATAAACATGTAATTCACAATTAATAGGTATTAACTGTTGAGCTTGGGTTAGAAGTAAAGTTTTAAGAATCATCCAGATGTAAATGGTTTGGTTTTCTGATAGTGCAATAAAATTTATTATGTAGCATATTTAAGCTGTACTTTTCTTTAGAGTAGGATTACCAACTATCCTGAATATCCTGGGGAATCCTGTATCTTCACTTAATTTAGATGAAAATTTCTGGTCCGGTATTTTTCAAAATATATCAAGATACATTTTCAGAATTCCCATGATTCACTCTTTTAAATTAGATGTTGTTTGGTTTGAGGCTCTTTGTCACTTCCTTTCTTTTGCCCCCCTTTGCTTGCCAGTACGACTTCTGTTTGGTGTTGCATTAACCCAATACATCTCATTGTGTGACAAGGTATTCCTCTTTCACTATCGCTCATCAATGTGTGTCCTGAGAGGACAATGTGTATAAGTTAGGCATTGAAATATTTTTGTAAAGGTTTAAAGAAGAGTGATACTGGTAAGTATTGTGGGGAAGAAAATTCACCAAAAAAGGAATTAAATAATTACGAGTGTATTGAACCAATAGGGAGGAAATGTACTTGTGGATTGCACACATGTAAAGAATAATCATCATAAAGCACATTGTTCTCTCTCCAAGATGGATTTTAATATTGCATATGATGGCAACACAGACTGTTTACAAAATTTGAAAATGTTGGGGAAGTAGTATGAATTACAGGCTTATAGTCATTACTTATTTTATGTTATTTATTTTGTAATTTAGGAAATGTAGCAGTGACTGATTAGTTATTTTTATGTCTTGGTAGGTCACAAAGAGAGGGAAAGGGAAGTCAAGCAGGCAAATAAGATATCTAACTTCTTCAGCAGCACATCAGCACAACTGTAGGAAAACTGGCAATTGTGTATCACAATATAAAACTTAACCTCAGTTATAACAGCATGAATTGCAACATGAAACTATCTAAGGAAGTGATCAGTGATTCATGTGTTTCAAAAACATGCAGTGTGCTTGCACAAAAGCTGAAAGTCTTGTGAAAAATGTTTTTGCCCCCAAAAGGGTGTCCAATTTTACTGAAATTTTGAAAGACTCATCTAACTCAAGCTTAATTTTATCTTTGTACTGAGGCATCTAACTATAAAAACAGATAAATGTTCCCAGTAGTCTTGCAGTGTTTTAATCTAGATGTTAGAATACAACATAAACTTTTAGACTTTATAGAACAAACTGATAAAATGGCCATAGGCATTCACAACTTGCTGAAAATTTCCCTTGTGTCTCATAATTTAGATGTTTTCAATTGTAGTGCATACAGTACAGATAATGCAAATGTAAACCCTGGAAATGACCATTCAGTTATGAAACTGCTAGATGATAACAAAAATATTTTAAAGGCTCATTGTTCCAATCATGTTTCACATAATGCTGTAAAACATGCATATGATACTTTAGATATTGATATAGAAAATGTAGTTTTAAAATTGCATCCCCATTTTAGAATTTCTACAAAGGGAAGGGATCCTCTTATCATTTTATAAACATCTAGAAATGGAATGGAGTGAAATTCTAAGGCACATTTCTACCAGGTGGTTAAAACTAACCCCTGCTGTTGAAAGATATTTCAATACTGGGAACCCATAAGAACTTATTTTAAAAGTAGTAATGATTGTGCTAAGTATTTGAAAAATATTTCAATGACTGTGATGACCCAGAAAAGGAATTAATATTATGTAATATTTACTGCTTTTATCTTCATATTAGTAGCACAACAATGGGATACTCAAAGAAACTAGAATGTGCTGACAAAGTATAATGGAGTCTTTTGAAATAGTAAAAACTGTAATTAGAAAAATCAATCAAAACTAGCTGACAAAGTTTTTGTTAGTGCTACAAATAAACTGTTAAGTAAATTGAGTTGTTCCAGGGCTGTTATAGAGATTAGTTTCAAGATTTCTATTCCACTTTGCTTGAATATCTAAACCAGCACTTCAAATTTGATGAAACTTTTTCAATAGAAACTTGGATACCATTTACTTTAGTATCTGAAGCTAAATTTATGCACATTCAGAAACTTTTGGAATCCCTTTGGGTAAAAGTTGATATAGATGCTTTGTATGAGGAATTTACGAATTCATATAATATAAAAAAATGCCATCTCTCAGAAAGGAAATGCTTAAATAAAATCTGATGTGTTACACACACATGACTTTTTCTAGCTACTCTACAAACAAGCTTCTTAAAAAATATAATTCTTCTTTCAACACCATGCTAATCGTGATAAACATTAGCAGAGCTTTAACATTGAACTAAGGGAATGCACTAGGCTAAAGTGATAGTCAAATATTTTAAAAGCTGTCATTATGCGATTGGCATTGCAAATCGCTTCTTTGCTTGGCTAGGAGTAGAACAAAAGAAAAACGGACACTTCCGTCTGAGAAAAGTATAGGTACTTCACAATCAAAACCATTAACAAGGAATACCTCGAAAACAGTAAGCTCCATGAAAAAAAATGTATATATCATAACTTGTGTATTTTAACAATATCTACATTTTTTGTAAAGTAAGATTTTGTCTATCTCTTACAGTCTACTAGTTATACTAAATTAAGCAAAATTCATCCAGAATAAACATGTCTTTTTAAGCTATTCCTATAAAATTTAAGATATACATTTATTTGTGATAGATATGGCTTTACTATGTGGTATTTTAATCAAAATCGTTAGAGCCATTTTTAAGAAAAACCTAATTTTCGAAAATTTTTCCATGTAAAGGGTAGCTAGGGGTGCAGGGAGCTTTTGAAAATCTCCGTGTCGCATCCTTGGAAGATGCCAAACTTGAAATGTTTTGTTTTTGAGCTATGCTGTCCTCACACCTACCCACACAGACTGACCTGTTTCTGAAAATGCTTTTTTTTTGGATTCAGGGGGTCCTAAAACATGCATTTCCGGTGAAATCTTGACATCAAATTTTTGGGTGGATTACAATACTTCTCTATCCCTACGTACCCTAGAGAAAGTAAAAATGGGCTTGTGTCTTGTTTAAAAAATAGAAATATTAATGTGCCTAATCTTTTAAAGGTAGTTTGATTTGTTTTCAATGTGCCTGGATCAAATGCAGTTACAGAAAGAATTCTTTCATTAATGAATACTAAATGGAGTGACACACAAAACAGTAGTCTAGACCTAATAAAAGCAGAACTTCAGGTTAGTATAAATTTTTAAAATAGTTAAAAGGAATTTATCTCTTTTGTAAATAGTGACAACTTATACAGAAAGAGGCACAATCTGTTGCCAAATAACAGCAAGCCATCAATAATTAAAGAGTAAGGTTGTAAAGTACTGTCACACGTTGAACCTGTGCGTGTGTGTGTGTTTTTTTTTTTTTTTTTGGCAGTGTTTAATGCCCGCTTTAACTACTAGTGGCACCACAGGTGATGACACTGTACATGAATGACGATGGAGCACCGGTGGAATACAATGGCGGAGGAAACTGGAGAACCCATAGAAAAACTGCCCCTGTGCCGCCTTGTCCACCACAAATCTCACATGCAGTTGCTTGGGACCAAACCCGAGCCGTCTAGGTGTGTGTGTGTGTTTTTTTTTTGTAGTGTTTAACGCCCACTTTAACTACTAGTGGCACCGCAGGCGATGACACTGATGATACATGAATGAAAATGGAGCACCGGTGGAATGCGATGGTGGGGAAACTGGAGAACCCAGAGAAAACCCGCCCCTGCGCCGCTTTGTCCACCACAAATCTCACATGCGGTCGCTTGGGACCGAACCCAAGCCGTCTAGTTGAGAGGGGGGGTGTGTGGGCACACACCCACACTTTATTATTATTATTATTAAATATTCATCTGCATGCCCCATTACAATAACAACATTACAGACATTAGTACATGCTATCAACACACCAGTTTTTACATTTGTTTGTCATTATAATGTAATGATAATGATTACAATAAATAATAATATATAATAATGTACACTTAAATTTTGTTTAAGAAATAAACTCATTGCAGTCAAATGTCATTAAAATAATTTTATATTACTACATTTGACTGTTTAAATTACTTTTAGAATTACTCTTTCTCAGAATTAGTACACATTAATTATACAATTTATTTATACATCTATTTGGTTTAGATATCTATAGATTTAATATATTTATAAAAACTTTGTAAATGCCGGAATATTAGTCGTCAATGACTGACAGGCCAGGTATCTCCATTCTGAATAATGTCTGATTAATATTGCTCTCTGATGTTCTATATTTATGCCGTCGTATATTAGATGGTTAACTGTCTGTTGGGCTGTGTTGCATTCACACGTTGGGTTGTCTATTATATGAAATCGATGTAAATAGGATTGAATTTTCCCATGGCGTGACAAAATGGCTGTTTCTGGAATTGTTGGGAGGTTAATTTTCAATCTTTCTTTAATTAGCGAAAAAAAGGATTTAGGTACTGCTCCTTTTGTGGTACTATTCCATCTAGTCTGCCATTCCTCGATACCTGCTCTTTTAATTTCCGATTTGATGGTGGATTTGGGAATTTCATTGTATATCATTTCTTCTCTTGTATAGGCTTCTTTAGCGAATCTGTCAGCTAATTCATTACCTACAATGCCAACATGGGCCTTAACCCAACTGAAGTGAATTGTCCAGTAACTTCGTTGTAGCACCATACCAGCATTATGAATATTATTTACTAATGTATTGCGTTTCTTGTTTTCTTTTAATAGAGATAGTGTGATTCTACCATTGGTGTATACGACTGCAACTCTTTCTTCTTTCGATAGTTCTTCCATTGTTTGAAGTTCCTCTAGTACTTTACAGATAGCTATCTGTTCAGCTTGGTTGTTAGTACATTTTGAATATAATCTATGTTTTAATTGACATATGAGAGTTCCGCATTGAAATATTGCTGCTGCTCCTACTTTTTCTTCTGATTTGCTCCCGTCTGTAAAGATTTCTATTGGGTATGTTAAATTTTCCTGAGTTTCTTGAATAGTTATATTTTCGGCAGGCTGATTCCAGTTTTTTGGATCTATGAGCAAATCATAATTTGTTTATGCATGTATTGATCTATATAGTTCTGCTTTGCCATATATCATAATATCAATAGGTTGAATGCCTGCTATAATGTAATAAGCATCAAGTTATATTGTTTTATATGCCTTAGTCATTTTAATATTTAATATCCGTTGAATTCGTAGAAATGTTTTTAACATTTTTGGAACGTCTTAATGCTTTATGCCATATTGGTACTCCATAAATTACGAGAGGTTCTATCGCTCCTTTATAAATGGTATGTAGTGCTTTCTTTCCTAGACCCCAGTTTAGTTCACTGATTTGGAGAGTATGTGTGTTAAAGCTATTGCTTTATCATGCACATGATCTATTAGTCTGTTGAATTTGAACTTTTTGTCTAAATAAATTCCAAGATATTTTAGTTCAACTTGTTCTATGGGCTTGTTGTTTACATATGTATTTATGTTCTCATGTCTTTTTTTCTTTCTGGTAACTACTAATACTTTTGTCTTTGTCTCGTTGAATATAATTTTGATATTTCGAGGCCAACGTTCAATTTTATTTCCATTTTGGTTCGCATAATTTTCAACCTCCAATATAGTTCTCCCTCTAGTCATAACAAGTAAATCATCAGCAAATGCAATTACTTGAGAATTTTGTGTATATTCTAATTGGAGAAGAGGACTGTACAAGATATTCCAAAAACCAGGACCACAGCACGAACCTTGTGGGAACCCTTTTTCCATTGTTTTTGCAGTTCTCTAATTATTTATGCTTACTGTGATTATTTATGCTTAAAGTTGCTCGCCTGTCTTTAGTGTAGCTCTGGGTTAGTCCATATAGGTTTCTGGGACATCTAACTTTCCTTAGGTTGTCTAAAATCCCCGACCACCATGCTGCATCTAAAGCGCCCTGCACATCCAAACTAATTAAAGTTATGAAATTATTTTTCTGTAGGTTTTGTAATACATATTGTTTAATGGCCATTACTGCATCTATTACGCACTTTTACAGAGTGAATCCATATTGACGAGGACTGAATAGTTCTTTTGATTGCATGTAATGCGTTATTTTATCAATCATTAATCTCGCCAGAATTTTGCCACCTATGTTGATTAAACTGATGGGCTGGTATTTTGAAGAATCTTTACTGTCTTGTTTCCCAGGTTTAATTATTGTGATTATTGAAGATCGCTTCCATATTTTTGGAAAGTGTCCATTGTTCACTACAGTGATAAATTGGGGGAATTTTTGAAAAACCCTCAAGATAACATCACTGGATAGGCTGTCCTCTCCTGGTGTTTTCTTAGGATTAAAGTGATGAAATACTCTTCTGATTTCCTCCTGTGTGAAATTCACGCACTTAGGAGTATCCAAATATTCTGTAATTCTTATTTTTTTTATGGTGATCATTATCATTGTGCATTTCATCTTCAGGAACAAAATAGTTCATCATATGATTTAGCATGTCTTCGGTGTCTAATATATGTGCCATTTTTTTTCTTGATAGTGGTGAGTATGCTTTTTTTCTTTCATTTTGCATGCAGCTATCTTGTACACTAAATGCCATGGGTTGGTTTCATCCATGACTCTACAAACATTCTTCTAGGATTTTAATTTTGTGTCTCTTATTAATTTTTGGTAGTCTCGATTAGCTTCCATGTAAAGTCGTTTTCGCTGTTCTCTTAATATTTCGTTATTAAAATTTCTCTGATAGCGCTGTCGTTATGCATTTATTCTCTTTCTCACTACTGCTAATTTGATAGTCCACCATGGTACTGAATTTCCTTTGATTTTCTTGGATCTTGTTCTACTCATGCGAAATGCTCCATTGCATACCTCAATTATTCCATCTTGATATTGAAGTTTTGTAGTTTTCAGTTTTTATTTTAAGTTCTTCATCTAGATACTCTTTGTACTTGTTACTGTTAAATGCAGTGTGAAAATTTTCTGGTAGTGTTTTATCAAATTTTCATATTTCTTTATGTATTTTATGCTTGTGGAAGATTTTATGTTGTTTTGGGTCATGCTGACAATCTTAAATGATAATATTTTGTGGTCTGAGCAGTTTTCTTCCACTCCACAATTCCATTCCATTACATGTGGGAGGAATTGATCATTAGTGATTGTTAAATCAATCCAGTTTTTAGCTCATGCCATTTCAAAAGTTGGTATTGCTATGTTCTCATTAATTAAGTGCAATGACAGTTGATGTGATAAATTCTTCCAGTGTTCAACTGCATTCATTGTTTATTTTATCAAACCATAATCTGTTTCTTGCATTAGTATCAGCTGAAATTATTATACCATACCTTTTGGTATGTTTTAGGATTGTTTCTATTTTTCTTATATCTGTTCCTACATTTTTTAACATAAAATACATGCTTAAAATGAAAAATGTCTTCCTGTTATAATTAATTTCAATTAACGCACAATCTTCATCTGAGCATTGTATTATTAGTGTGCCATCAAACTTTTTGTTATTGATTATTATGGCTGCTCTTTTCTTTTTATTGCCGTATACATGTTTTCATTGATTTAGGAATTCCTGCTATTTTGTTATTAATTATGTATGGTTCTTGTATGCAAGTTACTTCAACTATGGATTCATTTATTAGTTGCATTATGTTCCTGGTGGCTGTTCTAGAATGTTGTAAATTGATTTGATAAACTTTTAGGTCATACTTATTCATATTAGTAATCAATATTTAGGCAGTCCTCCTAGTGCTTTTTGATGGCTAGGACAGTTTTCATCAAGCGCGGAGTGATTCGCATCAATTGTACTATCTTTGTTGTACTTTACATAAGTAATACAATTAATGCATTTATAATTTTCTTCTTTAGTTCTGCAGTCCTTGAGCATATGATCTTCTGTGCATTTAGGACACGAATGTTTTCCAGTACAGTTTTGTGCACAATTATTATTTTTGGAGCACTTAAAACCACGATTAACTTTTGATCTGACCATTCATTCCAACCATATTTGATTTTTTTGCCTAATAGATGGTTTCTTATTTATGAGTTGATTTCAACAAGATTACAGTTTTTCTTTTTGTCTAAGAATTCAAATATTGGTTTCACTTCTTCACAGCCATGCAGAACTTCGTTTTGCGCTGTTAGAGCTTCAGTAGCATTGTCAAAAGAAATTTCATCTCCTACATTGAAAATAATTATTCTTGGCTTTAGTTTTTTACTTATAACTGCTTCCAGTTCTCCGCAATTTTCATTTACTTTGCTGCACATTACAGCAACTTCATCTTTGTTGGAACACTCAATTAATAACTGATTATTTCTCAAAGACTTACAGGATTTGATGCCCTTTTCATTTGAACATTAGTTTTAACAAGGTTTCTATGTATTCAGCACTTTGGTATTTTTACTCCTCTTCATAAATAATTTGTATGACTTTTCATCACTAACATTTGACTTACCTCTTATGTCAGAGAAACTCCTTCCACCGTCAGGTGCCAATATGGAGTGCTGTTGCAGGCCTATTGTAGCATAAGATGGCGTCAAATTCGTAACTCCTCTTACTTTCAGCGGGTCATTTGCTTTCTTCAGTTCAATGCCTACGTTTTTTAATTCTTCATTTTTGTCATTCATGTCACTTTTTAATTTTACTATAGCCTTTCTCATTATACTTATCACTGTCAATATCTCTTGTTGTACTTTAGTTTTTAGTTTCAAATTCTTGGTAGCTTCCGGTACGTTTTATAGTAGTCAATAAGCATCTTCAATACTCTCATCCGCTTCATCCGCAATTTTGGCATCTGTCATTGTATAATTGAATTAAACAGTGATTAAGCACCGTTAAAATTATAATACGAGAACAATTGCTTTCAAATTCACAATCACGGCCTCCTGTGTGTGTATGTGTTCTTTTTTCCCCCAGGAATGTAAGCAATTTGTCTTGTTAATGTAGTGATATAATTTTATTTTTATTGAAAGTAATATAATATGATTATTTACCATTTCTCTCCCTGTATGAGTGGTCCACTTTAGGTCCCTTATTTTTTTGCATTTATCCCAATTTTCACTTGTTATAATTATTATCCCTTACCTCCACTTTAAAGAGTTGGCAACCCTACCCTAGAGTATGTATAAAATCTTCAATTTTTTTTTATTAGGGTTATGGGATGTAATTGATTAATCGATCAAGCATAATTAGTCGATTAATCAAGTTTATTAAAATTAATCAGCTAATAATTATAATACTTACTGTAGTAACACAAACCATGATGTAAAATTCTAAAGCAGCTGCTATTTTATTTCTTTATCGACGGTGTGCAAGTTTAGCTGTCCTCTTCTGGAAATCTTGTCATATGAGACTAAATGCTTATGTTCTATATCCCTCATGTGTGTTTTTATTCCCAGAAATGTTAAATCTCTGAATTATGCGGAAAAGCTTCCTAACAGTATAATAAACAATAGTCAAGAAAGAAACAATAGAAGTCTTACATATGCTGAAGTCTGATGTTTTTGGCTGCTATATTGTTACAACTCACAGTATCTTTATTGAGTTTGTATATAAAACCTGTGTGTTTAGTTTGCTATATTTCTGTGGTTCCATTATGCCATATGTGAGTTTGAGAGGAAAACGTGGCGAAAGCTTTGGATTTAAATTGACCAATGGTGGAAAAGTGCTTTAAAAAAACAAAGCTTTTTGTAAAATTTGTGGAACATCTTTTAGTTATATTGGCAGAGCAAGCAGTTTAAATCATCACTTGAAACACGTCCATTCATTTCACAACAGTACTGAATCATCTACCCCTATGACCTGCTCATCTCAGTCCAATTTATGTCACTTCATAACCCAAACTTTTTCCATTTTAAACGAAGCTGGACCAACAAACAAAATAATGAAATGGATAATAAGGGATAGTCGGCCAGGCAATACAATTTCAGATGAGGGACTAAAAGATGATGAAATTGATATTAGGATGCTCAACTACCAGGTTATCCGTGCCCTTATAAAACTAAAAGCAGCTGGAGTCCAGAGTTAAAATCACGATAAAAGTTATCCGAGATAAATGAACACCTAAAATTAGAAAGAAAATATTTTTTAAAAACCACCAATTTTATTGCTAAAAACTGAGTCAAATCAATAAAACATTAAAAACAATGGCTCATAAGAACAGGTGAAAAGAATCTACAACTAAATTCATAGTAAACTAAAACTGTACTACCACCATAAAACAAACCAGATTCTTAGTGGAAGACAAACTTTTGATAAGAAGATAAAAACTTTACTGACTGCCCTATGATCATCAGCAAGGACCTCTCCTTGGGAAGTTGGCAGCTGGAGAGATCTGCGAAGAGATGCTAGAGCAACACACTATAGTAGCACATGTTTCACCATTAAGGATGCTCCACATAACGGGCAGAATCTTTCTTAAAAAGGTAATTATGGGTAAAAATAGTGGTCAATCTGCAATAAAGCCAGTATCACCTCCTCCCAATGAGAAGGGCATGAGGAAGTTACCCAGGTTATAGGGAGGTATTTCACTTCCTAAGCTTGTTACTGCGGAGAGTCAACCACTCTGCATACCAGCCCGAAAGCACTGCTCTCTGCACAACCACTCTAAAGTAGCACTAGCAACAGTGACACTGGGTTCTGTAACTGCCGGTTTTGCTACCAAATCTGCCAGTTCATTCCCTGGCAAGTGTCCAGGAATCCAAGTGCACTCCACGCTGACAACAGAAGCATGTAAAATGTGGAATGTGTCCTGAATGCACAGCTCTAAAGAATGGTAATTGTATAGCTCACGAATGCTCAGAAGTGCACTAAGGTAATCATTTAGAATAAGGCAGTCACCAAATTTTCGATGGAAAATATAGAGAATGGCTTGGTAATTGCATAAAGCTCTGCAGTATAATTGGATGTGCTACTAGGCTGATAGTATAAGGTTCAGCCCAAGTAACAAAGGCACATCCAACACCATTGGAGCACTTACTGCAATCAGTATATATGTATACAAATGCAGCTACTGTGTTTTGATAAAAATTCTAAAAAACAAGGACATATACTACACACAGGCATAGCATATTTCGCATAGGCCATCATCCTGAGATCGACATGGGATGTAGCATGTAACCAAGGTGAGTACACCCTCTCCCCTTGGGAAACATCTGAGACAAGTGCAGCACATTGTGTTTCAGAAGAAGCTGTCGGAAACGAAAACCTGTTGGCCTGGGAGTGACAGTTTTCTATAGTGTATGCCCAGCCCGGTATTGAAAAAAAGTGGGTAAACGTTGAATGCAAAGACATACACTTAAGCCCACAGCCATTGTTACCTAAGAGGACATCCTGTTGACATCGCAGAGGATTCTGCAGATTCTGCATTGAAGCTAGCAACGCGCTAGTCGGAAAAGCTCCGAGAACTACACGGATGCCCTGATGATGGACAGTGTCTAATTTGTCCAGCACTGATGGGCATGCTTAAGAGTAAACAAAGCATCCATATCCCAACTTGGATCTGATCAGTGAATGGTAAAGACACAGCAACACTGTCCAATTTGCTTCCCAAGATTTGCCACCTAGTATCCATAAAATATTGAGAGAATGGGCACATCGAGCTTTCAGCGTGATATTTGTGGTGCCCAGCAAAGTTTCTGATTGAAGACCAGCCCAATTATCTCCTACAGTGTCAGAAGTTTTCGCAGACTGACTTTTCAGTGGAGAAGTGAACTCCAGTCAGAAAGATTATCTAAGCACTGTTGGAGACGGAGTGCGACAAACAGCGTATACTGAGAAGTACAAAACATGTTGAAATCTTTGACAAATAAGCAGGAACACACTGCCATAAAGAATTAATTGCTATAGCAAACAGCGTTAAGCTTAACACAGATCCCTGGGCACACCATTCTGGTGACTAAAGGAATTCTAAAAAACCAAGCCAACCCTTACATGTAAAATGCAGTGTTTCATAAATTCCTGAATGAGTAATGGCAATAGTCCACAAATATTCCAGTTGTGGAGAGAGCATAAGATTCCTGCTCGCCAACACATATAATAAGCCTTCTCGAGGTCAAAAATATCCCAATAGTTTGGCAGTTCTTAAGAAAGCTGTTCATGATCTGCGTCAATAGCAATACAAAATGGTAGGCTGCTGATAGATATCTTTGAAAACCGCACTGGGTGTTGGTCAGAAGATTGTGGAATTCAAGCCATCACAACAATCGTCCATTCCATCACTTTGCAGATGCAACTGGTGAGGGAATTAGCGTGGTAGCTGGAAGTAAGGTGATGGTCCATTCCAGGTTTCAAAATGGTTAACATGGAGACTTCCTGCCACTTTTCCTGAAAAGTGGCATCAACCCAGATACGATTATAGACCTCAAGTAGGAAAGCCTTACCCTCAAAAGAGAGTTGTTGCAACATTTGGAACATGGATGCTACCTGGTCCTGGTGCACAGTTTCATGAAGATGAAAGTGCATGACCTACTCAGTCATGGTGAAAAGACGATTATAATCTTCAAGGTTTCCAGGATGAAAGGAGAAACCTTGAGATTCCACAAGACCCTTAACGGTAAGGAACTCAGGGGAATAATTTTCTGAGCTAGGCACCTGAGTGAAAGCATTGCCGAAAGTGTTCGCCACATCAAACATATGAAAAACAGCTCCAGTAGGTCTTTTGAGACCGCGATGGGCATATGGGTTGATGTGTGCTTCTTGCTATCCATTATAACGTCTCGGTTTGGCTCACATCTTCTTATACTGGATCAGGTTACCCAGTGTAAGGCACTGCTGGAAAACCCTCAGAGCATGCCTATGGGCACGAACGGCATTCCAGCATTCATCGGTCCACCAGGAAACTGGAAATCAACAAAGTTGGCCATTCGAACATGGAATGGACTACTCAGCAGTAGAACGAATTGTCTGTGTGAGCTGGTTGACTAAGGGTGTGACTCGAGCTCGTGAAAAACAGCCAAACAGGAGTTAGGTTCCCAATTGGCTTGATCTAGGCGCCATCTAGGTAAACGAGTGGAATGTACATTGAGTGCTAGGACATTAATAAGAATAGGAAAGTGGTCACTATAATGTAAATCGGAGATGATAATCCATTGTAAAGAAATTGCCAATGGTGTAGAACAAATCAGTACATCCAGGTGCGAGAACCTGTGGAAGGAGTCAGAAAGGTTCTCTGGGGTTCAGGAGAGAGAGGTTATTATTGGCCAAGAAATCGGCGAGTACTGTACCTCTCACACAAGCCCGAGGTGAGTCCCAAAGTTGTTGGGCATTTACATTCACCACCAAAACAAAGGGTGTTGGTAACTGTCAAATGAGGTGGTGTAAATCAGTGTGCAAAAGGTCAATAGATGGAGGCACATAAATACTACAAATGATAAATTGAGTACATGACAGCTTAATACTTACCTTACAGTCTGACTTTGTCAGTTGCTGTAACAGTGTAACAGATTCAGCATAAATATCATCTATGATAAGCATCATAGTGCCCCCAAGTGTGGGAACACCCTCTTCCGATGATAAATCATACTGAACGAAGGGTAGTGGCTGAAAATAACTGTCTTGTGGATAGAGCTTCATCTCTTGTAAGCAGACGATCAAAGGTTGATACTTGTTGAGCAACAATTCAAGCTCTGCTTGATGTGGTCAAATGCTGCATATGTTCCACAGTAGGAAGCCATGGTCAATAACATGGGACAAGTATTACATTAAAAGACGTTTCTGCATATTCAGTTGCACTGGTCAGTTTAATTTCTTCTTCTTGACGAGGGATTAGCACTTTTTTCAGGAGCATGATCCTGCCACTTACGCACTGTCCATTTGGCAGTGAGGGCACAGGACCCCCTTTCCTTGAACCGATTAGAGGTCTTTTCCAGCAGCGAAGATGTTGGCCGCTGAGCTGCACTCTTCCCAGAAGATTCCTCAGATGAAGATCTACATGGAGAGTGTCAAGGACTATCCCTTCCCTTAGATGTTGTGGGAGAGAACTTGACATTTAGTTTTAGGAAGTCGGTGTGGACATAACTGGTTGCTTGGATCGAACTAGGTGAGAGGCGAATGGTCTAACCACTCGGCCACAGTTGGAAGTGCAGGATAGACTACCAGCTCCTGAGGACAACCTTTCCCTCACCTGTAACTCCTGGGTCGCTCTCTCCTCTATAAATCGGAGGCAATCTATAGCTAGATGAGTGTTCCCAGTTGCAAGTCATACAAGATGCGCAGGTAGTACAGTTCCCATTGTGTGAGGCATCGCCACAGATAGCACACGTAGGCCGACCAGTACAAAACTTGCTGGTATGCCCAAACTGCTGGAATTTTTAATATCTTAGTGGGTTTGGAATATAAAGCCTAACATTGATGGCTTCGTACCCTGTCTTAACCCTTTGAGGGAGCTCCACCCTATCAAAGGTAAGGAACAGATTATGGGCAGGCATGAATTCACCATTTACTTTCCATTGAACCCTATAAACGGATGTTACACCTTGGTCTGCCAGATCCACTTCAAGCTCCTCACTGGACACACCATCCAATGTGCAGATGGTGATAACGATGTGCAAGGAGTTCGAAGTCTTGTGTTTCTAGACTTTAATAGGGTAGCTGCCTAAATTTGGCTCTAAGTATTTTTTCTGCCTGAAATGCTGAAAGTGCCTCAACCAGGAGTGTATCATTTCAAGCTCATATACAGGATTTCACTGGACCAGCAATTTTACCTATACCCTTTTGTATAGAAAAAGGGCTAACCAACGTAAATTTCTGACCCTCCTCTGTTCTATTTGCAAGTAGTGAGGGCCACTGCGCTCGACTACTTGTTTTCCAACCACTAATTTATTTTTGGTTTTGGTTGCCATAAAAGATGGTAGCAAATTTCATCCCCCAGTGCTCCGTACCCACCATGAAGCCCAACAAGGGGTAATCCCACTGGAGTCACAGGCCTACACAGGGGACATAGCAGGCTCACCATCCCACTCACCCAGGAGTTCAGTATAGTACCTAGTCCTGGCCGAATGACTAGGGTGGGTTAGTCCTTAGCCTCCCTGTTAGCGAAGCAGAAACCAAAGTGGTGTATTAGGTTGCGTACCCTCTCCAGTTACTGAAGGTCAGAAGTCCAGGCTCAAATGCACAACCCTCAACCAACCAGTATATCCCTTTCCACCGACACGGGTCTCCATGCACGGCCTACATATGGGTGAATGATTTGATGGACTGAATCCCTCACCACGTGGAGGTTGCACACACGTGGGAGTCAGGGTTAGCTTGGGACCCCAGGTGCATAAACTCATACATACCCTAGTAGGTACCTTGGGGGGTGGGGGGGTTGTTTTAATACAAACCATTGGAATCATATTTTATAAGGTTCCATCTAGAGTTGTTTTAACCAGACGAAATGGCAAATTTTGTGATACTGAAAGGTCTAAATTATTGAACTAAACGCACACATGGAAACACTCAGATGTTTAATAATGATGAACATTTATTAGCTAGGTGAATATTCTACTGTTTTGCTTTTATATTTTTCAAATATACCTCAAGAAGTTGAAAAATTTAATTCATAAACCTACAAAGTAAATGTTAGTAGATATCTAAAACAGTATTTTTTATGATATACCGAAAATATACATACATGAGCTGTATATTTTACTATATATTTTACATAAAATTAAACAATAATGAGTGAATTAAAAAAGTGTCAACCGGCTGTGTAGTGTTTTGCCTGTCCGCTATCACAGTAAGGTGCGAATGAAACCATACATTTCAAAAACTACTTTTAAAGACTTTATTTACCAACTTTATGAAAGGAGATGCTGAAACTGGCCACTGTTGTCCACAAATTTTTGGCACCTCTTTGCGAAACTATCACTCGCCGTAGTTCTCCTTGAGAAATGGTGGCAATTTCTTGGTATATATATTGTTTTAATTCTTCCACGGTGTGTGGGGTTCTCTTGTATACTTAAAGTTATAAATTACCCCAGATATAGAAATCGCAGTGGATTAGATCAGGGGACCACAAATCTCTACTAATAATTCCATCCTGAAATACATTTTCAATTGCTCTCATCGAAAGATTGGCCATATGAGGTGTTGCAGAGTCTTGTTGAAAAATGGCAAAATTTGCTGTCTTAATTCTCTTATATATATATAAAAAAGGCCGGGGGGGGGGGGGGGGGATTAGATTCATGTATGTACAGGCTTCAACTGTTGACTCGAAAAAAATTGACCATATAACCCTTTCTCTTTTAATGGTGCACCATACACCAATTTTTTCATCACAAAGGGATAATTCATGAATAATATTAGGTTTCTCAGAGCTCCAATAAAAATTATTTTGTGGATCCCTGAAAAATATTAAATGTGGGTCTATTTCGCCATTGTATACACTATTAATCTTTTCACTGATATGGACATGAAATGACGTCAATTTTAAAATGAAGGAGAACCGATATGGACGTCATATTACGTTCTGTGCGTGCATGCATACATTTAGTGCTTATTTAACCCTAATAATTTTAATTTTTATCTTTTATAATAAATTTAAATAAATTCTAGAATAAATGAAGTCTTACCTTTAAAGGTTCCTTTTTGAATGGTACATCTCAAAACGTGGATAGACACATAAGGGCACATCTCCACATTCACAGCATATCACGTTAGTCTCTTTACAGACTCCTTTTTTATGGCACACCAAACACCTTCAAAATGGACGCAATTTTTTAATGTCTGTGTTATCCTTTTAGGAAAGTGTTTTCCTTCATGTCTGAGGGGTGCAGGGGTTATAGATTTCTTACCCCCTGTATGAAGAGGCCTCTGAATGCTATAGTGCTCAATTAGGCTACGAGCTATTGATATGCGGAAGTCCAGGTAGGTCATCGTCTTGCGTGGGTTTAGAGTTCTCCAAATTACTAAACAATCGTATATGGTGATATCCAGCTGGTGCAAAAATACCTTTTTATACCATTTAAGTGTTTTTCGTAAAGAAGGATATGATTGCAATACCTGATCTACTAGATCCACACCACCACTAGATCCACTATGCATATTGAATTCCTGGATAACATCAAGCTTGAAAATTGACATTTTGGTGTGGGCATCTATTTTTCCAATGTCAATCATCAAAATCTTAGGGCTGCAATTGGACAATGCCGTAACCACCCTCCTATCTTGCCCAGTAATGTAGGTCAAGGGTGGAAGCTGACGCACCTGCATTTCTCCTCTCCTTAGAGTCTTTGTATTCACATTCTTCGGCAAAACAATACGATTTGAACGTACTGTTCCAATTGCATTTGTGTTCCTTTTGTATAAGGCCATGTATAATTCAGAGGAACTGTACCAATTCTCTACATATACAGTCCTACCCTGGTCAAGTATAGGTTCCATCAGGTGCATTACTATGGAGCCAGATAACCCCAAATCTTTGTCTCCAGTATTATCAGTTCCTTGACCAGTGTAAATGCAGCTATTGTAAAGATATCCCATTTTACTTTCACAAAGATCAAAACTATTTATGCCAAATCTGGCCCTATTTGTTTTAATGTATTGCTTCCAGCCTAAGCGGCCTTTCCAAAGCATCAAGTTTTCATCTACAGTGACCTTATCACCAGGCACGTAATTTTGTTTGAATTTTTAAATAATATATTCCAAAACTGACCTAATTTTGTGTAGTTTATCATTTACATTTTCTCTGCCGGTGAAATGAAGGAACCGTAAAATGGAAGTAAACCTGTTATTTGACATGCATTTCCCAAAAAATGGAGTAGCTAGCATGTCATCTGTAGAACAGTACACGTCTAAAATTGGTTTATGAATAACACCCATGAGGATAATTAGATCAATTAGCCTGTAAATCTCATTCAGTGTTACTTCCGTCCACTTCTGAATTCTATTCTTAGGCCCTAATTGCCTTTAGAATTCAGGTCTTCCTTCACCTTACTCGCATATGCATTTGTTTCTGTAACAATGAGAAACACTAAGTCACCAGTAAAAAATTTTGTGAAAATGTCAATTGGTTGGCTGTCAGAAGTCAGCTGAGCTTGGGGTTGCACACCAGAGGCTGTGCTCGTGAAGATATGTCTAGTTGTTTTGGAGTCATTTTGACTACCTCACAATGTTGCTTCTTCACGAACACCTGAAGGAAGAGAGTCACTTTCTTCCTCACTGCTACCTATATCCTCGACGCCCCCTCAAAATCTGAAAACTCGCCTTCAATATCAAAATTGCTGTCATATAGCAAAAAGTCCTCCACATTATCTGAAGTTATTTCTGAAGCCCGTACACTGCCTACATGAGCTAATTTGTTAGCTACACTGCTAGTCGAAGCCATGGTTAGAACTGAGATATAAAATTGTTAATATAGTCTCTCTTTTGTTTCTATGATAGATGTATAGTGCCTTTAATGAGCTTTAAGCCAGTTTTTGTTTCATTAAAATATCTCAATAAATACCAAAGATGTACAAATGTTTATGTATGAAGCATATTTACTGACATTTAACAATTTAAATGTCTTGAATTGTTTATTAGGTATCCATTACCGGAAGTGCAGCGTTTAAATAGCCATCGCTCAAGTGGTTAAGAGTCCATTCATAAAATCTGCAATGAATTATAGGACCATGTTGAAATGCATGTGTCACAGTTACTTTATACAGTTTTAAACCTCCTCGCACAGAACCATAAGAAATGCCTACCTGCTGTGAAAGATGCCTAAGCGTTTTTCACAGGAAATTCTGCAATGACTGATGTCATCTCATGTTTCTTCAGTAAGAACCTTACATGCCTTTTATATTTCTTAACCTGAATACTTCCTGTGGCCTGAAATTCACAGCCTAGAACTTTTACATCCGGAAATCTTTCTGCAAATTGTATTTTCTCTTAGCGAGGCATGTTAACACGAATTATAAATACATGTTGTGCAGTAGAAAACATGTACTGAGCCATAACACACATTGTGACTGAATATAAGACAAAATAATAAATCACTTGTAATGACTACAGCAAATCACTGTCAACTCAATACTGCACTTCCAGGGCAGATGATGATGGAAGGGGTTTAAGGTAGCTCAACTTCTAGACTATCAGCGCCCTTAACATAAAACTAGAAGTTAAAACACCTGAGATAAAAGTATGCTAAAAGGATCTCAATCAAACAGAGTTAAAACAAGAGATAAAAAGCAGTATATAAAAAAAAAAAAACTAAAACCAAGATAAACTAATTGTCTAGCACCGAATCCAGAGCTGGCGATAAAAACATCACACTAAAATAGCTAAAACAAGAGGCAACATAAAACAACAGTGTGTAAAAGTGATAAAATATTTAAAAATCCTCAAATATCTGCAACAAATCCCATGAAATTAAAATAAAACTAGATGCTTAAAGCATATGGCATTTTGGATAAAAATTTAAAAACGTAACCACCACTTCAGGATCATTGGCCAGAGCCTCCAAAAGCCTGGCAGGCAGTCGTAGAGTGGCTCGCAGTGGTGCTAGATGAGTACACTCTACTAACACATGTCGAATAGAAAAAGCTTTGCCACAGAGCGGGCAGACAGGTGCGAAGAGGGGACCACTCTCCATGCCAGCACAATATTACTGCTCTTCATACAAAAAGTCTAAAATCTTTGGCCGTGACAAAGTTAGTGGTAACACTTTGCCGCCAAATCCGCCAGTTCATTCCCCGGCATGCCAATGTGTCCAGGAACCCAGGCGCACTCCACATTTACACTCAAAGCATGCAAAATGTGGAGGATGTCCTGAATGCGCTGTACTAAATGGTAATGTACAGCTCACAAAGGCTCTGAAGTGCACTAAGGGAATCACTCACAATAAGGCAGTCACCCAAGTTTCAACAGCAAATATATAAATATATAATTGATTTACAGTTCTAGTTTTTAACACTTTCTTTCGTACAAATAAAGTGCGAGGCCCTTATGCAGTGAAACCAATAGTTTTTGAAGAAAACACCAATATGTGCAATATTTTGTAGGTAGTTACTTGTACTTTAATATCTGAGCAATTGACTCTTTATTTACAAATGTTTCAGCACCAAACAATTGCTTTCATATGTTAAAGAGCTGATAACTTAAAGCATCATTCTTAGTATTACAGCACTGCTGTTCCATCATTTGATAAACATTTCCCTCAAGAAATATTATTTCGTGTAATTGTAACACGAATGATGGTGCCATGCTTAAATGAACAAGACGGTGTATGTTGGTCAAAAGTAACATTTTTTATTTTAAGCATAAAACAACTATTGATTTTCCTGGATAGGAAAATAGATGCACAACCGCCACAGCCACCCACGCACATTCTATAATGTTGTGCAATAATTTTCTCATTTAAAAATAGTAGTGCACGCCCCCTCACTCATGAGTTTCCCTGCTTGCTAAATTATTTATTTTTGTGGGAAATGTAATTTTCCTTTGGTAGAATCGTTACCACCTTTCTAAACAGTGGTATAGTAATTGCTGTATATATTCTGTGAAGATTTATTTCTAGCTATACACTATGCTATATTGCAAATCAGTAGGAACTTTGAGTGTATAAGAAAATATTGAAGGCAGGTTAGCCCTGAGTTCTCTTATTACATTGGTATGTATAACGTGTAATACAGTTTAACAGTACCAGAACTTCAGAATGCAAAAGATAAAAATATTACAATATCGAGGTTAGGCTTTTGTATGGACTGCATTGGGAAGGGACAGAAAAGCAATGTCAATTCAAAATAAGCATTTCAACACATTGACAAGAACTGCATCGAACATATACAAAGAGCTGCTCATGCAAGTACAAAGGCAGATATGACCAAGAGAAGGCAATATGAGAAGAGACAGAAAATGAAGAGGATGATAATTCTCCTGAAATACACTGACATAAGCCATAAATTTTGTTTTAATTTTTAAATATAAATATCCCAAAACTTAATTTTTATATACAGGATGGTGCAGGGAAATTGCAAATTTTGACCGTTAGTGTTGCTCAGATTGTCATGCAGGCAGGTTTCCAGAATCAATGCAAAGTTGTTCTGAATGCATTGCCATTTAGTAATCATGCAACGTTGGAGTAGTACGGAACGTGTTGTCGCTGACAGAGGTATTGCAAGCAGGGTGAAAGTGTGACTGCTGCATAAAGGTTTTTTCGATGGCATTACCAGCTGACATCATGGATCTGTTCTATCTGCTCATGCGATTCACGTGTGGGTGAGTAATTTTGAGGAAACAGGTTCAGCCTTGAAGAAGCAGCCTCCAGATGGCGTTTGAACGATACACACTCCTGAGAACATTGCAGCTGTTGGAGTTTCCATCAAGAGGTGTCTTCGCTGATCTGTTCGTCAACATACATCTGTGCTAGGGATTGAACGACGAAGCGTGCAAAGAATACTGCACAAATTAAATTCCATCCCTACAAGTTACAAATTGTGCAGCGATTACATCCACAAGACCCTGTGGCAAAGGGGTGCTGGATAAAATCAACGAGGACACCCATTTCCTTACACTTCCAAGTTACGGGGCACATAAACATACAACATTTTCGTTACTGGATGGAATGGCAACAACAGTAACACCTGCTCGGTATGTCGATATGCTTAAAGCATTCTTTACTCCGAGACTGCACACTCTGAATATCAAAAACATGTGGTTTCAGAGAGACGAGCCACGTCACACACTGCTCAACAATCGATGGATGCTCTTTGCCAATTGTTTGGAAGGCGTTAGCGACTTCCTGTGGGAACATCTTAAAAATAAAGAGTACCGCTCACGTTCCACAACTATTCAAGATTAAACAGCAGATTGAAGACAAAATCACTGCCATTCCCCAAGACATGCTACAGCAAGCATTCCAAGTTTTCAGAATAGTATATTAGAATGTAAACGCAAAAAGTGGAGCACACCTTTCCGATGTCATCTTTAAGAAGTAAGGTAAAGTGACATTTTGAAATGAAAACTTAAATGGCATACCATATACATGAACTTTCATCAATAAATGTGTTGTTTCCTATATTCACTCATGCAAATTACGTTACTTCATAATATCCCGTTTCCCTGCGCCACCCTTTACATTTGTACGCACATCTCAAAATGTACAAATTCTGAATTTTTGCACACTCCTTCAACATATTGTAATGAAGTACTGGTAGCAGATTCATTCAGCTAATTTACTTTAAGTTTTAGAAATATTTTTATGTTGTAAACTTAATTATTTTTTGTGTGATTATTTTTATACAACTGTCCCATTTCTTTAAACTCGTGTAATAAAGACAGCCTCATAGTTCTGCTACAGGAGTTATATAAATGGAGGATATACATGGAAAGCTTCAAGCCTCTACTTAAAGTAGATTCAGATATAAGGGTACACACCAACTTGGCCACAGATATTTTCTGATTTTTTTTATTTTAAATCATGAAGCTACAAACATAAACAAATATGAAATATAGTTTTCTGACTATCTAGATTTAATAAGTAACAATTTCAGATTCATATGTTTTATAGTTTTTTTATTAACAGCTACTTAAAGGAACTGCTGTCTAAAAACAAATTGGCCACACTACTTTGACCAGTTAAAAGAATTATTTTAGTTTGACCTGTTAACATGAAAAAAATAATGTTGATGAAGAAAGTAATTGTTGCTAAGCATTTCACTTAGGAAGCTTGTTAAATGCAATGAACGGGAAATGTGCACAAATTATCAAAATTCATATCCGCAATACTCAGAGAAAATGTTCCTCTAAATTCTGAGCTTTGAGGTTAGGTTATGCTAGTTTATCACTTGAGATTCTTCTGAAGACATGACATTATGATAAGAATAAAAATTACCAAATACTTATCCTAAAGGCTCACTTTCCTCCAATCTGAAAACTGAACTTCATATTTTTAGTTTGGATCATGTGATCATGAACTGTGAATTGTTTATTATTAAAGTACTTTCCACCGCCCGAGAACTTAACAAAACTGAACTGAACTGACAACTGAATCTCTCCTCTCTCTTTTCTATAAATTTTAAGTTTTCCACTAGAAATCTAGGCAGTGAAAATTAGAGTGGAAGTCTTTTTTCAGTTCAGTTCAGCTTTAGACGACAAGATACCATAAGTGAGGTTATAGTTGAGGTATTTGTTTGTAATTTGGGTTACATATTTGTACATAATGACTGGAAAATGAAAGTTTTCACAAATTGAGGAAGAGAGATTAATTGACTTTGTTCGTCATAACAAACTTTTATACAACACACAACATGCCAAGTTATAAAAATATAGAGAAGAAACAGAGGCTTTGGAAGGAGTTGGGAGAGGAATTTGGAAAATCAAGTCCTGCATGCTCTGCTGTGTCTAATTATATATAGCATATTTCTTGCTATGCAGTGACTGAGTAGAGCAAAGGCTTCATCATCAAGAATGACATGTTGTTGTACAAGGTCAGTTTCTGGTATCATTGCTGGGCCAGGAATATTAAGCTGCTATTCAAAAATATTCCAGCATCACCTAATGTCATTGTCCTACAGGTGCCTCCTAACCAAAACTTCATAGGCACCTTCTGAACTACGATTAGCAAACATGGGATGCGTTTCCCACAACTTTGCTCATTATCAGTACTATCTGTTGATTCATTGGGGGGGAAAAAAAAAAAAGTATCCAACTCACTTTCATCACTGCCATGCAACCTTCTCAACCATTCTTCAGCCATTTTAATAATGTGCAGTTTTCAGTTCAGTTTTATAGGAAAGCACAACTGAAAGGGAAGTGGTCACTAAAATGCAAATCACAGATGACATTCCAACATAAGGAAACTGCTAACTGGGGTGAACAAATTGCTACATCAAGATATGAAAAACTGTGAAAGGCGTCAGAAAGAAAGGTAGGTTCTCTGTCCAGGAAGTTTGCAATGAGCTGGCCTCTCGCACATGCCCAAGGTGAACCCCAAAGAGGGTGATGGGCATTCACATCGCCTACCAAAAGAAATGGCGGAGGCAACTGCACAACCAGGTCTTCTAAGTCCATGTGCGAGAGGTCAGCGGATGGAGGCAAATAGATACTACAAACGGTGAAAAGGGCGGAGGCCAGCTTAATCCTGACCACGACGGACTGGATATCGGATTATAAGGGTACAGATTTGGGGAATATATCATCTCAGAAAAGCGAAGTGCCACCAAGTGCCGGGACACCCTCCTCCGGTGGTAAATCACAGCGTACGGAGGAATACTGCCTGATGGTAACGGTGTCCTGGGGACAGAGCTTTGTCTCTTGTAAGCATACGACCAGAGCCTGATGCTGGCGCAAGAACAATTCTAGCTCTGCTGGATGTAAAGTTCGTGTATGTTCCACTTTAGGATAGCCATTATTTATGGGATGGGATAAGTTCTAAATTGAAAGACGTTTCTGCATATTGGGCGGTGCTGGTCAGTGTAACTTATTCTTTTTGGGTGACGGACTAACACTTTGTTCAGCAGCACGATCCTGTCGTTTATGCACTGTGCGTCGCGCACTGACGACAGAATCCTCCTGCTCCGTCTCCTCCACAGGGGAAGACCCGTTTCCAATAGAAAATTTCTGTTCGAGAACCTCGAACCGATCAGAGGTACGGTACTGATCGGCGAAGATGATAGTCGCCGATCATTACTTCCCCCTGAAGATTCCTCAGAAGAGGATCTCCGTGGAGAGTGGCGTGAACTCTGCTTTCCCTTAGATGGTTTAGGAGCGGTCTGGACACCATCTTTCAAAAATTCTTGCCTGACATAGCTGGTCTTGAATTGTTTTGCAGGTGCAGAATACGTCACAGGTTTACCGGTCTTATTTCTCGAGGTCAAAGGTTTAGGCGGTAAGGGTGCTAAACGGCTCTGCAGGCTGGAAGATATGGTAGAAGTTGATGCCGACTGTTAAGATGACATAGGCTTGAGCACTGTTCTGGCTACAAGGACCTTCTCTGCAATAGTCCCGATTATATCGCTAGTTTGCGTTTGACTTCCCGACACGGCACTGGTTTAGCTACAACAGAGCTAAAAGTGCCGGACTTCGCAAGAGTTTCCGGGCTCCCGAAAAGGACACCTCTTTCACCCGGATCTCCTGGATCGCCTTCTCCTCTGTAAAATGGGACATTCACAGGAACTGGATAAACGTTCGCTGTCGCAATTCACGCACGATGGACGTTTACTACATACACCATTGTGGGATAGGTCACAACAGTTCGCACAGGTGGATTCGCCGTTACAAAAATCACGCGTGTGGCAAAAATGTTAACATTTATAGCACCTGAGTGGGTTGGGTATATAAGTCCTAACCTCGATAGCTTCGTACCCTGCCTTAATCTTTTGTGGGAGATCTATCAGATCAAAAGTAAGGAACAGGGTACGAGTAGGCATGAATTCCCCAATGACTTTACGCTGAACCGGATTCACTGATGTTACGCCTTGATCCGCCATAATCTCTTGAATCACCTCAGTGCTTAAACAATCAAGAGCGTGGGTGGTGATCACAATGCGTGAGGAGTTTAGCGTTTTGTGTACTTCGACCTACACTGGGAAGCTGGCTAACATTTTGTCATTGATTATTTGGGCAGCTTGGGAGGCGGAGAATGCCTCAACCAGCAGTGTGTCGTTACGGGCTTTAATGCATGACTTAACGACCCTTTTGAATGGCATAAGGGCTGACCGTAGAAAACTTTCTCCCTTCCTCTGTTCTATCAACAACCACATAGCAAGGACCACAAGACTCGACTACTACTTTTGGTAAATTAACATAAGTAGAGGTTTTGGTTGCCATAAAGACATATACGTTCATCCCCCAGTGCTCCCCACCCACCATGGAGCCCAACATGGGGTCACCCCACAGGGCCACATAGGGGATATGGCGGGCGCGCCATCCCACTCACCCTGGAGTTTGATATAATACCTAGTCCTGGCCGATTGACTAGGGGGTGGGTTAGTCCTTAGCCTCCCGTTTGGATGAAGCAGAAACCAAAGTGGTGTATTAGGTTGCATACCCTCCCCAGTTACTGAAGAACAGAAGCCATTGCTCAGATACGCAACTCTCCACCAACCAGGATATCCTTTCCACTGTCACGGGTGTCCACGCACGGCCAACACGTGAGTGGGCATTTTAACCTACTGACTCCCTCACCACTCTGAGGTTGCCCACAAAGGGTGTCAAGGTTGGCTCGGAACCCCGGGTGCGCCTAACCCGTACCTATCGTAGTAGGCCCCTGGGGGGCCAATATCTGGAATTCTCCAAGTTAACATAACCAGACAGATGAAATCAGGCTTTATCCGTCATAAAGGGGAATGAGTCCAAGTAACGGTCAACGATTGAAAATAACTGTCTTCTCTATGGTTCTTTAAATTCTATGCACTACACTTACATGAAATTTTCAGTTTGAGGTCTGCACAGTTTGCAGAACACACCAAGCAATTCCTTGGAGCTTCTTATTATGTCCATATGAGTTCCGTTGACCACGGCTGGGGCCTTTTTTCTTCTTCACGTTCACAATGAGTCCTGCAATCCTCTATCTTTTATACAGACCTTGAATTGTGTTGGTTGTAGGTATCTTGTTGCAGCCAAATTTAAATGGCAGTAGCGAGGATAATTGTTTTTAAACGTAATAAGCAAGCCCCGGATTCTTAGGTTCTGGCCTATTTTATTCCTGACCTCCTACACCCCAAATTTCGGTTTATTTTAATGTTTTATATACCACCGAGTAATATACTTCAATTTTATAGAGCCTAAATTGACCTAATTTCATGTTAGGATCTAATAAAACCTACTTTTTGTGATAGAACCTAAAAGTGCCTAATTTGGTTATTTAAGCAAATAAGAGTAGATTTATGAATATAAAAATATTTTTAAAATGAAGGGAGACCGTTCAAATAAGGAAACTAATAAATAATGAAATTATGAAATCCTGTGCAATACCTTACAATAATAAGCTTTAATTACACTATCCGCCACAGTAATAAACTAATTAAAACGTCCGCCGCCTTCAGTTATTTTCTAGCTATTGTCGAAAGAGGTGGTCAGTGGCACGCAGCATTTCTGAAACGTGTGATGTTTATGCTGCAACGATAGGCGAAAACTAAGAGGCAAATATTTTAATAGCGCTGCTGAGTAGTATGCATTATTGCTTCTTCTGTTATAGGGAGTTCCTAACATGACATTTTTAAAATTCAGTGGCAAAATATTCAATCTTCTTGCTACTGGTGACGATAGCAGTCGTTTGCACCATACCCAAAAGCAATCATCAAGAAGTTCTCTGTTCCACGAGTGGATCCTGATCCACAAAAGCTGTTCTACAGATGGAAAGGTTATTTATTGTAACGCATGTCAGAAGCAGGTAGGAATAATTTCTCGTGTTTTTCGTATTTTGGTAGTTTTCCTCCCTGCTATTTTTTAAAATAATACTGGAGTGCAACTCAAAGTATCCTCTCTTTAGACTCCAGCACACATCCAAAATTATTTAATACTTATTTGCCGGTGGTGGGTATTTAAATGACTAATTTTCTTGTTTACATTTAATTTACAGGTGTCAGCAGAAAAAAGTTCTCACTTGGTGCAACATCGACAATCAGCAACCCATTCTGCAAATGCTGTTAGGAATGACTTTCAAAACAGGCAGAGTTTCTCAACATCAAAGCCAGGCAGTTCTAATGAAGCCAAAGCTAATTCATTTAACATGCATTTATGTGAAGCTTTTACTGCCGCCAATATACCTAGTGCTACACTACAAAACTCAATATTGAAAAACTTTTTTCAAGAATTTTGCAACTCTAAAGTAACGGATGAGCCCACCTTAAGAAAGAATGTATTGTCCCAGTTTCACGAGAAAGCTATTGAAGACATAAAAGCACACATCGCTGACCACATCATTTGGTTAAATGTGGATGAAACAACGGATGCTTGTGGTAGATATATTGCCACCATAGTTGTGGGCAAACTCACTGCTGAGGAACTCAGTATGCCCCATGTCATACTATGCAAGGAGCTTCAACAAACCAACCACTCTACAATATCAATTGCAGTGAAGTATGCTTTAAAGATCACATGGCCAGATGTAGAAGGAGAGGAAAAATTGAGATTGTTAGTGACCGACAGAGCAGCTTACATGTTGAAAGCAGGTGAATGTCTAAAGGCTTTCCATTCTTGTATGCTCCATGTCACCTGTGTAGCACATGGATTCCACCAGGTAGCTGAAAAGTTTCGGGAAAGGCATCCTACAGTCAACTAAATAATTTCTTCAGTGAAGGTTTTCTTGAAAGCACCAAATCGAGTGATGATATTCAGAGAAAAGTATCCTTCAATACCGCTGCCTCCACAGCCTGTAGTGACAAGGTGGGGTATGTGGCTATCAGCTGCAGTGTATTATGTGGAGAATTACACGAGCGTAGGTAATTGATTCATTAAATGAACTTAATACAGCTGCCATTGTAAAGGGAAAGATAGCATTGCACTCAGGAGCAGTAGTACAGGAGTTGAGCTATATCAAAGCAAATTGCTTTCACTTTTAAAGTACAATAAAAAAATTGGAAGGCTCATCTCTCCCCATGACAGAAGCATTGCAGGTCATAGAGGAGGTAAGAAACAAAGTGGCACTTGCACCAAAGTGGAGAATCTATACAAAAAAAAAGTAGTTGGAAGCTGTTTTGGGGCGCAGTCCAGATTTCAAGGTCATAGCAACAATTGGCCGCGTTCTCTGTGGAGTAAAGGTGCAGGGATCATTGAGTTGGAATCCTAAGGAAATAGCCGAGATGAAGTTCACACCTCTTATCTCGTGTGTAGTGGAATGCAGTTTCTCCGCTTTCAAGCGCATTTTAACAGAAGGGAATTTCCACCTCACAATCTTTCCAAGTACTTCATTGTTCAGGATCATATTAGGAGTGTAAAATGAGTACTGAAAACTTTTGCATTTGTAGTGTTTAAAATTAATTGTGTGTTTTTAAAGTATAATATTAAAGCAAAGTGAGTATATGTTTTTCAACTTTTGCACAGTAGTGCTTGAAATTAGTTTGCCTTTCAGTGCCATACTATTCGTAGGTGTATTGAATTTGGTACTTTCAAATACATACTAAAGTTAGTTAATTTAACTTTTTACTATTTAAAGTTAATGTTTTAAGCAAAGTGCCCAGTGATTTGCATGAATATATATGCCAAAGATCCTATAAATTCCTAAATTCAACATATAAGATCCTATAAAATCCTAATACACTGATACAAAGAACCTAAGTTTAACTTTTTAGTACCTAAAAATCTGGGGCTTAGTAATAAGTATGTGAAATGATACAAAGAAAGATGAGTGCAAAGCTAAATAGATGCCGCCACAAATGCTATTATGTGCAATGTTCACATGGATATAAATATTGTTTAAATAATACACTGCAAATTATAAAAAAGCTATTATATAATGCAACTTTAAATTTTTGGAATTATTGCTGACATCAAGTGTTTCCAACTCCAAGACTAATTGCACAAGAAAGAAGAGAACACTGCTCTATGATGGAGGCTTGACAGAGGCAAACATCAATTTATATATTTATAACATTTGTAATAAATTTTGCATTGTCATGATATCTTTCAAACATTTCTTTAGTCTCTTTAATGGAGACCTTCTATACGTAAAATTCTACATAAACCTATTTTTCAATTGAAAACTGCACCATTTCTCTCAAAATACTTCCACAATATTTATGATAATTACTGTTAAATCTCCTGACGAAGGCCACAGTGTCATGATGGTTGAAAGCTTGGATTTCTCAGATTCCAATCTAACTCAGTTGCTATGCTGTGAAGTCATCTCTAGTCAGCTGTACAGCTCTAACAGGTAACCATGTAAATGCAATGTAGCCAAATATGAACCAAGTGAGGCCAACATTGTTTATGAGCACAAGAAGACAGGTGCAAATTTGAACAAAGTGAGGCCAGGCAGTGAGTTGCACTGATTTATGTGGGACACCCATTATATCTTAGTAACCGAGCTAAGGCATTTAAGACTTCTCTTATGCTCCACCATCATAAGAATAGAAATAGTCTGCCTAATAATGGTGATGGCTATAATGTACAAAGTTATTGAGCTTGATTTCTAAGGTTAAAGTAATGCCTACATTTGTAATGTGTTGCTTTTTTAAATTCATCATAATATTCAGAGAAATGTTCATACTGTTCAGCTGTTTTAGTGGTGCATACAAAAACCTAGAAACTATTTAGATTGCTATACTGAAAAATTCAAACCATATTTTTTTCTATTTATAAAATGAACTCTCATACGGATACTTCACATTATAGATGTCGCTTTGTGAGTGGTTAAAAACTGTGTCATTAATAGATACTTTTTAAGGTCTGTTACACATGGATTTGTTGTAGACATCAGTTCATCAGTGCCACTTAGCAGATAGAAATTTAGGTACACTTAGAACTACGTCAAAAGCAACAATATAGACACTCATATATATACACATACACAGGGTTACTACAAAAGAAATAGACAACTTCAACTGCCTGTAAAACAAAAACTATTAGAGATAGGAACCTAATTATTTTGGAGGTATGTTGAGAAACTCTCAAAGTTTCGTTTGTTACTATTGGTAACGCTGTAGTGTTTTGTTTGTTGTTGCAGAAGCTGAAATGGCGGAAAATCCTGTGGAAAAGGCATATTGTGTGTTGGAATTTGCTAGAACGCAATCAGCAACGACATTTTAGAACACATTACCACAAAAATGAAATGACGTGCTCACAAAAACCAGCATCGTCTTCATCATCTCACAACATGTCGATGCAAAAGTCACGCCATATGACCTTAGCTTCTTCACTCAGAAACTGCAACATCTGTAATCTGTAAGGCATCATGTGCAGTCGCTTCCGCAAGATTTTCTATACATTTTGCTGTGGAATTTGTAATTGCATGCTTGCCCTAGATGTCGATTTCTGTGGGCTTCTTATGTAGGCAGAACGAACACGTTCAATGTTTTCTTCCGAAACTCTTGGTCTTCCCGAGCTCTTCCCTTTGCACAACCATCCCGTTGTCTTGAATTTTCTATACCAGTCGTAGATTGACTGTCTAGTCGGTGGCGTTTTGTGGTAACGTGTTCTAAAATGTCATGGATAACAGTTGCTGATTGCATTCTAGCAAATTCCAACACGCAATATGCCTTTTCCACAGGATTTTCCGCCATTTCAGCTTCTGCAACAACAAACAAAACACTACAGTGTTACCTATAGTAACAAACGAAACTTTGAGAGTTTCTCAACATACCTCCGAAATAATTAGGTTGCTATCTCTAATAGTTTTTGTTTTACAGGCAGTTGAAGTTGTCTATTTCTTTAGTAGTAACCCTGTATGTATATATATAAACGTATCACTTTTTATGTCTGAGAACTATTATCATCTGATAGCTTACCTTGTCCTTTTTCTTGGCAGAACAGAGGAATGTGAAGGACGAATCCTTTCTCTTTCTAGTTCTCTTGGCCTTTCTCTTTTTGGGGACATTTTTCTCTTACGTGGAGAATATGAACGTGCTTTTGGTTCCCGTTCCAGTGGTGATCTACTTCTTCTAAGAAATGGAAAACAATCATGAAGATTATCAGTTATATTGGATATACCGGGTGATACAAAAATGTCCGAACCGGCTGTGCAGTGTTTTGCCTGTCCATGTTCCTGGCGCTTGTTGCCATCAGCTGTTAGTATAGAAAGGTGCAGATGAAACCATTCAGCATTTTTAAAACTACTTTTAAAGACTTTACTTACCAATGTTATTAAAAGAGATGCTGAAACTGGCCACCGCCATTGTCCATACATTTTTGGCACCTTTTTAGGAAACTATCTATCACTAGCCATAGTTCTCATTGAGAAATGCTGGCAATTTCCTAGTGAATATTTTATTTTAATTCTTACAGAGTGTGTAGATTTGCCTAGTACACTTCATACTTTAAGTTACCCCAGAGGTAGAAATCGCAGGAGTTAGGTCAGGGGACTGAGGGGGCCACAAATCTCAACTAATAATTGTCTGGAAACACACTTTTAATTGTTCTCATTGAAAGGTTGGCTGGGCATCAAACTGCTGACTCAACAAAAATTGGGCCTATAATTCTTTCTCTGCTAATGGCGCAGCAAAGGCCAATTTTTTCATCATGAAGGGGTATTTCATGAACAATATCAGGTTTCTCAGAGCTCCAGTAACAATTATTTCGCCTACATACACATCCATGAAGGTGAAACCAAGCCTTATCCATGAAAAATATAAATGTGGTTCAATTTTGCCATTGTAAACACTACTGAGAGTTCACTCACGAAATGTGTTAACACATACAAATCATTAATAAATATGTGTTGTGCAGAAGAAAACAAATGCTGAGCCATAACACACTTTGTGACTAAGTACAGGACAAAATAATAAAGCACACTGGTAATAGCTTAAACACACGATATCACCATCAGCTCAATACTGTACAAAAACAAGTAACAGCAGAGAAAAACAAGTCAGCATCATGACCTTGTGTACAGCTGTGTGTTATGTTTCCATGTGTGTAGTGGAAAAACACTGCGCAGTGGTTTGGATCTATTTGGGTCACATGGTATAAGGAAGAAAGACTTGTCATTCTATTACCCAATCTATTACATCTATTAATAACCAAAAACAGAATTTAATTAAATTCCTTCTGTTAATTTCTCTGGCCACTTTCTGATCTTATGACACATGTAATATAATTTATTGAAATACTCAGATTTAGTTATGAATATTTGATATATTTCTTGGTGCAGAAAATAAACTTTTTGTGTTTTCTTTTTTGGTTCCATTTATACGCCTTTAACTGCATGATTCTATCAGTAGCATTCACCTTTGGTTCATATTACCTATTGGCAATGGCATTAACTCTTGCACCGATTTTTTTTTTTTTTTTTTCTTTTTCTTCTCTTTCTATTATTCACATTCATATTTCCAGACTCTGGGAATGATATAAAATATTTTTGGCTACAGAAAAATTTTTACCCCCAGCCAGCAATCGAACCTGGGACCCCTCACACAGCAGGCAGGAATTCTACTCACTGAGCTAAGTGGCCAACCTAAACTAAAGTTGTAGGTATATTCTAAACCAATATACAACATTCAAATAATGAGTTCATTTTCTGTAATATACAACCTCAGTGCCATTATGCACCAAAATATTCTTCTGCACAGTTGCATGGTACATTTGATATGCAGAAGAGTTGAAAGCCAGAAGCAATTAATGAATAATTAAGTGAAACCATGAATGAGTATAATTTCATGAAGTAACCTCCCGTTTATTACTTTAAATTATATCACTTCAACTTAAATTACAGCTTATTTTATGTTTACCTTTGTTTAATCAATCTTGCTGCAGACTTACCATCACAGCAAATTTTTACCTGCTTTACAGCTGCACACTCACATATGTTTATCATAGCTTTTATAATAATGTATGCTGTATTGTATTGCTGCTGTAATATCACCACTTTCTGTGCATTTTCTTTCCTCTTCCCTCTTACCCCATTTTATGACTAAACTTTTTCATATTTTATTACATCACTTAGCATGAGATGACAATAATACCATTTTTTTTTACTTTTTTTGTTGCGGAGAGCTTATGGATTAATCATATTAAACTACAGGTATGCACATTTAATTCAGAATTGAATAGCTTTTTTCCATTTTTTCTGTTTATGAAAGTCACATCCCCTATTCCTGCTTATGTTTCCTTTCCTTGATTTTGTTCATGTACCATTTTGATGATTTCACATACATCCAGGAACTAATATTTCCAAGTTTAAATTTTCATACCTTTGCTTTGTTTCATCCACTCTGCAGGATTAATAAGGTTCCAATACATAAAACGAAGCCAAGTCTTATAATAACATACCATTTCATTTCTCAATTGAACATTCTTCAAGGAATGAAAATGCATAAAAAATCCAAAGAAGACAATTTACATATGAGCTTTGAATTTTAAACTGTTGTATTTCCTCAGTTATTAGCTTCCTTGACTTCCAATAATTACCACAAGCATAGAAGTTTTGTCTGCTACAGCATCAGATGTCAAAATACATCCACAATTACTTTCCTCAAAGGCCCAAGTCTCCTTTTCTTAACAACATTAGTCACAGATGTTTGTTTTTCATGAGAAGGTCTTTAAACAATGATCTACTTTTGAATCCAGTTTATTGTTCCACTTTTTTTTTTTTCCTTTCTTTCCAGAATGGCTCAAGAAACAATGTTGCACTTAAGTGTCAAAAGCATTAGTTTTCTCTCGTTATCAAAAGTTTAGCAGTCAGCAAGACAGGCAGGCATATACTTATCATTGAAAAGAGAAAGAAAAAAAAAAAAAAAAAAAAAAGAAAAAAAAAAAGATACTTCTATGTAAACCATCATTTCTTATATAGACCTGTAAATATGTTTCCCATTTGTAGAAAGCATTGCTCATACATTCACAAGTTCCACCGCCATCAGGTACAAATAACATACATAGCTGAGTACCCAAAGTTAAATTCATTATATATCCTCTCTCTGCTAGTCATGAAGAAGAATGGGTCATTCACAATTTGTAATTCATTACTTATTTCTTTACATAAGACAAAGACTTCATAATCTGTACAGGATAATTTATGCCTTCCCTTCTCTTTTGTTATTTGTTTTTGAGCTCCGTGCTTCTGATTTAAATTAGCTCAGAAGGTACAATTACATTTAAAATCTCAAACATTTTCTCTAAGGATTCAGTTAAATCGATTTACTGCACTGCAACACACAAAATAGATTAGTCTTGCTTGTAGTAAAATGGCTTCAAGTCATTAATGCAATATTTTGTAGTATATTCTTGAAATCAGTTCATTTCAGAAATAAATGAGAGAAAAGAAAGAAAAAGAAACAATCTTTCCCTAATGATTGTATAAGTTGTATATAATTTTGCCTGTATTTGGCATTTTTTGTGTGCATTTTTGTTTCCTTTTTGTTTTGCTTTTTTTTTTTTTTTTTATTTATTATTTTTTTTTTTAACGCTTGGTTTCTTCAACAAAATCATGTAGACTGTAGTAATTATGGAAATAAATGAACCACTTACAGACATTATGATCTTTCATTTGTCTACCAAAATCAAAGTTAGTCAAATCCTACTTACCATACTTCACTACACATTTTCGTCTTACTTTTAAGTAACTTTAGTTAAACGCATTCCGGCTTTGCATTACTTTCGATTGCTATTCTAATTTTGTATTTCTTTCATATATCTAGTAGTAACTTTGTTCCCGCGTCTTATTTATATCTTTCTTGCAATTTGTTTACATAGTATATTCAAAATGCAATTGCTCTTCAGGAGCTGCAAAATGTTCCTGTGTAAATAGCAGATGTAATAAACAAGTCCTGTAACTGCATTTGCAGAGACCTATAATAAAACTTGAAGATTCTTCAGTGAGGTATTGGTCATTTATTATTTCCAATAAAACATATCATCAAAATAAAAATTACAAATTCAATTCCCATTGCTTGTAAATGTGAGACCATTTAAAAATGGAATGAGAAAGTAGTTTGATCCATTTTGGCATAAGCAAATATTTGGATTTTGTTATGCTGATCATCATGCTACTTATGTTTTTCTTGTCAAATATTATTGTTTTCTGCTGCTGCGTATTTTTTACTTATTCTTTCCTCTATTTTGGGGGGATAGGGGGAGTAAGGGGGGCTGTAAAAGACAAAACACTGTATCTATATACATTTTCAGCTTCTAACATGTTTTCCAAAGATGTTTATTGCTTTAAAATTTTAAAAGTTGTAGACTCTCATATTCAGCTTAAGCAATCATCTCCTAGCACACAATACCATATGCATAAATCTTCTGCACTTGGATCTGAGCTTTATCTAGTTACCTAGTTCTCATCATTAGATCCTCAGTAAAATATTCCCTGAAACAAAACATTTTTAGTCATTCTTTCATATTAAATTACTCATTGGCTAAATAACAGAGAGATTGTCACACAAATCACCAGCTATGAAAAATAAAATACATATAAAAAATGTTAACACTACCTGTGAGTAATAAAAATTACATCAGAGAGAAAGGGGCAAGAGGAGTGAAAGAGAAAGAAACCCTGGGAGCTTAAATTCAGTATCACACATTTGCCTGGTATTTAAATCTGGTTCAATTTAAATGACAGCAACACATTTATGTATACACAGCCAGCACTGAAACTAAGAGCCCTAGAAACAAAACTTTATCCTCTATAAATAAATATTTTTTTCTCTCTCCTGAATTTTGCTTTTGCAGTATGACCTCTATTGACAGCATTTGGCATCTTCCATATGAGTGTGTAAATGTGAATTGGTGGTGGGCCATCAAAGTTCATTAAATGATAACATATATTGGTATTCTCTCAATATTATTTTTGGTGGATTTACCAATTTGTTTACATCCAAAATTTGTAAAATGTTCTTACTATCGATTTCTAAATTTTATTTTTAGTCTTTTAAGCATACATCAATCACAGTATTTATTTCAAGGTGTTTAAAATTTTATGTTGTACTGTTTCAAGACTCTCCATTATATGGTCTGGGATGGTAAATAAATTTCTTGCATATGTCCTTTGTTTTGATTGGTTTCAATTAGTGATTTATCTGATTGGTTTGTGTCATCTATATTTCATAACAGTTTTCTTTACAGTCACTTGTAAATCCATCGTGAGTGGCTGTATTAATTATATGGTGATGCTCCTAAGTGCATTTAGTCTTTCTTAGGAGTTACTTCTTCTGTATGCTAGATGCTGAATATGGAAAATCGTGTGATATTAAGAGTGTAACTGTTTGCATTATGATTTTCTGCACTTACTGAAATATTTTTATTTATTTATGCTAGGCTGTATACAGCTGAGTATGACCACAGTGTTCTGCCCTGGCTCTTTACTGATGACACTCATATTTTACAATAATTTCTTATTTCTAGTTTGCTACTCCATTTTTGATTTTATTTACTATCCACACCTATTTATTTTTCACTTTATATAAGAATTGTCCAATCTTCTGTCTTTTTGAAACATTTCAACTACTGCTACATTTTTATCTATCTTAAACCATTTCTTATTAATATACACTTTTCTACAAACTTCAGTCCCTTTAGATTTAAATAATATATGTTTGTCTTCATTTCCACCACATATAAGAGATTATTTTGTGGAATATTTTTTCTTAAACCCTTTAACTTCTATGCTCCTGCTTTCACCTATGCAATAACTTCTTGCTCCTCTTTGTCACATCAATATACCTTTCCCTTCCGCAGAGTCTTTCATTGGTATATAAAAAGTTAAAGATCTTTTTTCAGCTATCTCATTAAATTGTTTTGTGTTTCTATATCCTCAAACCTTTTCCTTGCTGACATTATTTTCTCTTCTTCTCAACATTTCTCCTAACCCACTACTTTCCAAGTTATTTCTAAGACCGTCTACCCATCCCTTATTTTTTAAATTTTTCTCTTTGATAAACTAAACACTGTTTTAACAAATTCCTTCCTTCCAAGTTCAAAATATTCTAAACCAAAACTTCAATGCCCTTTCCATAATCTTTCCCTTTCTTGCCACTATACCTAGCTCTATTTGAGCCACATGCCAAATGGTTACATTTGGTAACCCAAGCATTTCTTTACAAACTTTACTATGTACCTCATCTATGACTTCCCATCCTCCTCCTAATCCCCATACTTCTACCCCATATAGCATTTTTGTCTCAACCACCATATTGTACACTTTTTCTAACAGTCTAATACTTATATTAGGTTCTTTGTATTTGCAACTTTTGATAGCTGATAAAGCTCCTTTTCCTGTTGCCAATGCAAATCTCTCTTGTTATTCCCAATTGCCACCACTGTCTATTTTAACTCCTAGATAAATATATTCTCTCACTACCCTAAACTCTCTTATTTTCATTCTTCCATTTTTCATACTTGCTCAATTTCCCTCCTTTTTTGAACACTATAATCTGTTTCTTGTCCTGGTTAATTTTTAACTCCAATTTTACATTAATTATTTAATGCTTACAAGGAATTTTTTTAAACCATTCACTGTCCATCAGACCTTGTGTTTAACACTAGAATACCCAAAGGCAGTCAATTGACCACTTTTAATTTTTGAATGCTCTTATTGTCACCGTTTTCGTAAACAGTTTTCTCACCTTTTGTGATTTTTATTCCCCTTCAATGATGTTTATCCCATTAGTATTCATTTTTCATTGCAGATTTAGTTTTTTAAAATAATGGCAAATTTACCTATGGTTCCTGGAGGCGGTAATTTGACCACTACCTTGCTGGCATTTCTTATGGCATGTATTGTGTAGTTGGAAATGACAATAATCATTACTGTACAATAAACATGTTTCCAGCACAAATAGTGTAGTATGCGCGTCATTACCAGCTCACGTACCCTGTTTAAAATTATGCTTAGCTTTTCATGTAACTTTCATGGTATAGTCGAGCTCATCGCTAACATTAGCAGTAGGACAGGCTCTTTACTAAGCACCAATGCACCCATTTCTCATTGCCTTTGCAAAACAAATTCTGGAAACTCTACGGAATATATCTCCAATGCAATCTGAGGTGGACAAATTTGATTGACAGTGCATTTCTGAAAGTGAAGGTTCTGATAATGAGTGTGATCTTCCTTCAGAAAAGGAGAGTGATAATGAATCACTGGAGACAACCTTAGATCAAACAGCTCATGAAGCTGGTAAGTGAAAAGCTCATAATTTTATTTTGTTATAGTACGTTCATAATCTAGTGCTCCCCTAGAGGGAAGTCCCAGCAAGCCACCCCAACAGAGTAGTTGGACCTTACCCTACAGGGATCAAATGGGCTTATTTCATTCATTCATGTATATAACACCAGACTATGTGGACAAGTACTAGTTTCATGCTCATGTTTCTCGTACACACTGGTGAAGCAACTGCACCAAGCATTAGTGATGATTTGGATACCCAATGTGCACCTGTTGCTCTCTATGGAAGAGTGAGAGGAAAATGGAGGAGAGGTGGGAAAAATTTGTAATGACTACTATTGCTAGAATTTTTTCATATATCTAATATTTTATACACCATGATACACCATGGACATGCATCACACCTACAAGCTGTACAGGTAGGAGAGGCTAGCAAAATGCTATTCATGAAGCTCCTGGCCCTTTAGGCATGCAAAACGCTATGTTCCAGGAGAATCTCAGGCCAGCGCACATCAGTTGTTCATTACTGAATCTATGTTGCGACTAACTATGAAATGCACTGAAAAGGGGGCACAAACAGTGCTCACTGATATTTCCTGGACTTTGGATTTGGAAGAGTTAGAAGTATTCATAGCTGTACTGTATGCTCAAGGAGCACATGGAGAAAAATCTCTCTCACTGAGAGATTTATGGGATTGTGAATGGGGGATGTCCTTTTTTCAGTCAAACAATGGCAAGAAACAGATTTCTGGAAATCATGTGCTTTCTTCGGTTTGATATCAAAGCCACACATCAGCAACATAAAGAAACTGACAAGTTTTGTTTGGCCTTTGATATCTGGAACAAATTCCTGACAATTGCACTGCATGCTACAGGCCATATGAAATCTTGACTGTGGATAAACAGCTGTTTCCTTCAAAATGTCAAAGTCCTTTCACTCAGTATATGAGCAGCAAGCCTGATAAGTGTGGCATGAAATACTAGTTGCTTACCGATGCTAAAGTGAGATGTATTCTAAATGGATTTCTGTACCTGGGAAAAGATGAAACCAGCCCTGCAAACACCAGCCTCAGAGAACATGTTACTCTCTGTCTCATGGAACCCTTTTAAGGAAAGGGACGAAATGTAACAACTGGTCAGTGTTGCCAGATTGGGTGAAGAGTCGCTGTTTGGGCTACTAAAATCCACTTTTTACGACAAAATTTTGATGAAGGCAATTTGCAAATTTTTGGGCTACTAAAATATTTCCGCAAATATAACTTCTATTAATGCCTGTTTTTAACTTTGTGCTGTTTGATGGGGAAGAAAGCTCTAATCTAAAATGATGCAAGACAAACACTAAATCCTCTCTTGACGCCTCTTATTGTACCATGGTAAGTGATATCTGAATAGCGATATGAAACCTACCCTCTATCGTTGGCAATTTGTTGCATATTTCGTCATAACCATACTGCTCTTGCAGTAGGTGATGAGATAACATCCTTCTATTGCATGTTTCAAAATAGCTGAATAGTGATATTCTACTCTCATTTTGCAACAGCTAAGCAATTGACTCATATTGCTTACATCTTAGCTGTAAAAACAAATACTTCAGTTGACAAGTATTAATCATTGTAATATCTCACTCTCGAAGAAAGTACATTCTTTTCTCTGTGAACTCCATGCTATAGTAGTGCGATAACGATAGTGCATTGTTACTTTTAATTCTAGTGGTGCTTGAAAGTTTTAAAGGGAGTTAGTTACTTTTAGCTCAACTATGGGAAAGTGGGGAAAATATGAAAAACATTTCAATAAAAACTGGCTTAGTGATCCGGAATTAGTGAAATGGATTCAAGAAATTCCTAGTGACAACTTGAGTGCTTTTTGTAAATATTGCAAAGTGAAACTTTGGGCTCAATGCACTTACCTTAAAACATGCTGATTCAAAGACACACAAACAAAATTCTGCAGCAATTGGTTCTCAGCCAAAACTTACGAGTGTATTAACCCCAGCAAAAACTGTTACACAATTTGAACTGCAGTTAGCTTCCTTTGTCGCATTTCATAGTGCTATGCAATCCGTAGATCACTTAGGAGAACTAATTAATAAAAGCAGTCATGGTATGTCATTTGCAAAACCAGATATCCATTTACACAGGACAAAATGCATTGCATTAACCACTAGAGTTATAGCACCATGCTTGCCTCAGGATTTAGTTCAGGATATAGCCGTTTCTTCATATTCACTCATCGTAGATGAATCTACAGATGTTGCATGCATCAAACATCTTTGTCTATGCTGCAGATATTATAGTGAAAAGAATAAAATAGTTACGCAGTTTTTGGCACTTCTTCAGGTGAGAAGTACAACCACAGAGGATCATTTTAGGCACATAAACGACTAACTTTAAATTTAGGTCTCAATTTAAATAAATACTTCGCTCTTGCAACACATGGGGCATCTAATCTTTGCGGAAAAAAGAAATCATTGTATAAGCTGATTAAAGAAAGTAACCCAAATCTAATTCTTGTCAACTGCATTTGTCATTCTCTGCATTTAGGGTGCTCACACGCCAGCAAAGAAATGCTATCAAATCTTCACTATATCCTTAGAGAAGCACACAATTGGTTTCAAAGATCAGCCCTTAGGAAAGAGTCGTATAATGAACTTTATAGCTTAATTTGTGATGGTGAAAAACCATTACAATTAATACCTTTGTCAGGAACTCATTGGCTGGCTAGAAGCAAGTGTATAAAAAGAATTTTAGACCAATTTGAAAGTTTGAAACTGCATTTTCAGTTAGCCGCTAAAAGCATTGACAGGTACGTTTCTAGGGAATTACATTCTATGTACAGTGATGTAGCTAAAAAAAATGTTCTTAGCTTTCTGATATCAGTACTAAATAATTTTGAGAGAGTAAACTTGCTTTTCCAAAGAGACTAAGCTGATCATACTATAATCTTAATTGAACTAGAAGAATTCACTCTTTCATTTCTAAGTTGAATATTAATTTGTCAAACTTGATGTGAACTTCCATTTACATCCCTATTGAGTCAGCTGATTTTGGTTTTCAGTTTTACTAAAAACAATGATCCAAAATGGAAACATAAATGACAAACAGGCTAAAAATATTAGGCAGAGGTGTCATAAATTTCTTAAAAGTGCAGCCAAGGAGCTTCAAATGTGCATTCCTGGAAATTTATCCATACTGCGAAAGATGCAGCTTTTTTCTCCCAACATTTGTTTAAGCCATACACGTCCAAAATTCTCCGAACTTCCTTTGGAATTACTTAACGACAAATCTAGTATTGCAGAACTTGAACATCTGTGGCGGATGCTTCTGAATTTCGACTGCAAAAGTATTTTTAATGACAAGATTCCTGATGATGGCTCGAGATTCTGGTGTGAAGCCATTAGGCTTAAAAACTCAGCTGGAGATTATATTTTAAAAGAACTTTCTTTATTTGCCTTGAACGCTTTCAGTCTACGCATAAGTAACGCCACAGTTGAAAAGGTATTTTCGTGAGTGACTTCGACGAAAACAAAGTTAAGAAATTAAATGGGCCTGAATCTTCTAAATTCCATTCTTAGAATAAAAATTACTTTAGACGAGAATTGCCAGTGCTGTCACACATTCGTACCTTCCCCTGTAATGCTGAATTTCAGTTCGGAAATTTATCAATGAGAGGAAATTGGACAGGACGAAGAGAAATATTCTTCAAGCACTCCATTTTTAATGTGAGTAAAATTTATGTATACAACGTTATTTTAAACCTGCCAATAATTACTTTTTTTTTTCGTTTTTTTTCCGCATGATAGTTAATTTGCGGTACTTATTAATATAGTTACTATGGATGGATCGTGAGTTGGCATTCTCACTTACAATGTGGTTTCAATGAAAACAAAAGAAATTTCCATCCTGGAAGTTAATGTTTTGTTATACTTATAAATTACAATTGTTGGTTTGGTTATATAATTATTTTCACAAATTTAACCATATGAATAAAAATTAGGTCCCCATAGCAACACACAGCAGAATCAGCCCCTATAATGTAACATTTGTCATTCTGTTAATAAGATTGCATAGTTATACATTGTCTATAAGGCAGCCCTCAAACTGAGGGAAATAATAAAATAAAGTCTTTAGATAATATTTCAATATAATTATCGGCGCACACGTCTTGTTTTTTCATATTCTTTCCCGAATCTGTATCAGCGCAGCTCACACTAATATTTCAATATTATGGCATTCATATGATTGTGCTGTACTTACAGAGTTATCAGTTATAAAAATCTTTTGAAAATATTCCAAACGTGCGAGCATGTGTGGGTGTAATTGTAAAGTTACGTTGCATATGTTAATACAAATAGTGGGAGACTTCAACTGAAACTTTGCATTTTTTTTAATGATTTGGGCGAAAGTTTGTGAAATACTTCTGGCAACACTGCAACTGATAGTGTTTTTACCTCTGTCAAACTGGTAAGAGAACTACAAAAGAGAAATATAAACATTTTTGGTACCTTAGAACAGAGCTAGACAAGAAGTACCTCCAGCTGTGGAAGAGGGACAGAATATGCTTCACTCAAGTGTCATTTACAAAACTGATGGCATTACTCTCACATTTTACCAAGGGAATGATGATTGATGATGAATGAATAGAGTTTAAGGGCACTCAACTGCATGGTTATTAGAACCCTAAAAATGCATAGATGCCAAAGCAAAAAGATAAAAAAGTAAGCAGGAAATAAAATATGGCCAACGGAACAAATAAGACCCCAAAGTAAATATAAGACTATATTGCAATGTCCATAGAGGGATCTAAAAACTGGGTCGCACATGAGAACTTAACAGAAAAACCCTCTAAAAGTAAACCCCCAGTGCTAACAGTGAAAAGGAGCTAAAATTACTAAAAATAATGAATGACAAGGGATTTAAAAGGGATCTAAAAAAGGGTTGACATGGCAATTAAAAAGAAAAGCCCTCTAAAAGTAACCCCCCCCTACAGTGTTAAAAGTGAAAGAGATAAAATCACTAATGATAAAATCTTCAAAAGACTAAAACGATTTTAAAAAGGGCACTTGACATAAAAAGTTCAAAACCCTATCTACCATGTGGTTGTCATCCACGAGTACCTCAGAAATGGAGATCGGAAGCTTATGTGTTGCTCGAAAGGTGGATTGAGCAACACCACACTCCAGCAGCACATGGTAACCAGTCAAGTGTGCCTCACACAGCGACAGATAGGTACAGGTTCCCCATTTAGTAGGTAGATGTGTGTAAAAAGACAGATACGTGTTGGCGGGCAGGGATTTTGCCTTCTCAAAGTCAAAGAATATCCCAACTGTTGGGCTGTTCTTAAGAAAACCGTCCATTATCTGAGTTGACAGCGTGACAAGGTGGTCAGTTGTTGAACGACATTGTCGAAAACCACATTGTGTGTTAGAAGATTGGGGTTCAAGCCACCACGCCAACCATCCATTGGTCATGCGTTCCATCACTTTGGTTACGCAACTGGCGAGGGAAATAGGACGGTAACTGGAAGGAAGATGTCGGTCCTTTCCAGGTTTAGGAATGGGTATGATGGTGGCCTCCCGCCACTGCCCGGAAAAGCGGTGTCAACCCAGACACGATATTAGACCTCGAGTAGGAAAGCCTTACCATTAGGAGAGAGACGTTGCAACATTTGGACGTAGATGCCATCATCTGGACCATGCGCAGAGTTCTGCGACGTTTTAAGTGCATGGTCTAACTCCGTCATGGTGAAACTCAGAGGAATAATTGTCCGAGCTAGACACCCGAGCAAAACCACGGCCTAAAGTGTTAGCCACATCAAATGTGTTAACACCGGCAGCGGTTCTGAGACCAGAGATTGGCATATGGGCCGATTTGCCGGCCACACGCCTCAACTTATCCCATATGACAGAGTATGTCTATTAAAGGAAGCTACAAACTTGCTCCAGGATGTCTTTTTGCTATCCTTAATAACTTGTCTAGATTGGGCACGCATTTTCTTATAGTGTATTAGGTTTTGCAGTGTAGAACGATGCTGGAAAACCCTGAAAGCACATATGCGGGCACAAATAGCAGTCCGGCACTCGTCGGTCCACCAAGGTACCAGAAAGCAACGGGTTCGGCCAGTGGAACGTGGAATGGAAAGAGCAGCAGAGGAGAGATTTATCTCTGTGAAGTGTGCGACTAATTAGTTCACAGAGGCGTGCTCATCACAGTTAAAATAATTCCAAGCGGGAATACAGTTCCCAATTGGCTTGATTGAAGCACCAGTTTGGTAAAAGGGTGGAACATACGGGATGCGTCAAGAGGCTAATAAGACATGGGAAGTGGTCACTTGAATGCAAATCAGAGATTATGTTCCAACTTAAGGAAACTGCTAACTGTTGTGAACAAATAACTATATCAAGGTATGAAACAGTATCAAAGGCGTCAGAAAGAAATGTGGGCTCTCCAGTGTTCAAAAGAACTAAAATATTACTATCCAAGAAGTTCGTAATGAGCTTACCAAAGTGGGTGATGGGCATTAACATCGCCTATCAACAGAAATGGTGGAGGCAACTTCGCAACTATAGTGCTGGCCAAACCTCTTGACGTTTCGTGAGAGCCAATATGGCGCAACCGTGCGGTTGCCATGCTACACTTCGCTTCGTCAGAAAGTTACGCGTTTGTTATAAATGCAATCGCAATGCTCACTTAAAAATTACAAGAAAACAAGAATGGAAACGTAATATACACACATAGAGAAGGAAAAACCGTACCTTTCTATGCGTCCTTTGTTATTCAAGTGGCATAGCTAACGGCGTATCCTCATCAGTCATCGTCTTTTAGGTTGAGGGACGTCGGTTCGATTTCAGGTTGTGGTATGAAACTAATCTTTTATAGGGGCTATACCATTTTAGATAAAGACTTCGAATAAATTGTATTCAGTATACAGCATTTTGCGCAATGATTTAAATATATACATACTTACCTGAAGGCCAGGGGTTCGCTGTGAAATCTTAAAACTGATGTTCCTAGGGGATAAAACTGTATGGTAACTATTATTATGCTGCATCAGAATAAATTATAATCTGTAATCATGGATCCTTGGTTCGAATCCATAACGTTCGATGCTTTTTTAAGTTTTTGGCTAAATCCTGAACTATAAGGCCTACATTAACATAAAAAAGCGAGTATTGATGATCTTAGCATACAAAACTATGATTATATACCTATTTTTAACCTAGATAGCTTCGGGTTGATTCTAGGTCGCTGTATGACACTTTAATCTTTCATAGGGCCCAACTAATTTATTAATTTAAAGATTTTGAATAAACTGTATTCAATATGTGGAGATAAGGACAATTATTTAAATAGATACTGATGTATCAGAAGGTCCCGGGTTAGAGCAAAATCTTAAAAATAATTATCTCAGGAACTATTAATCGTAATGAGACGGGACGAAGCTTTCAATACAGCTATTATTAGGCGAGAGAATAAATTTGATTGCAGGTCCTTGGTTTGAATTTATAACTTTCGAGGCCATTTTAAGATTCTGGCATATCCCTCAACTTTTGAACCGAAATTAACGGGGAAAAGAGTATACTGATGCGTTTAGCATATGCATTTAAGATTGTAAGTACTTTTTAACCTAAAGAACCCGCTTCGATCCCTGACCAGATGGACTTTAATTCCAAGGTGAATAACTCTTATAGGAATTAACATTGAGAGAGCAAATTTTTTATAACTTCTAAAACTAAGTGTTTTATATAGTTTAAATAAATTTGCAAATGCAGATGAATTATTGGGATAATATTCCGGATAACTTTATATAAAGAACAAGGGTTCGATTCCCGTCCTTTTATGATGGGAATGTTTAGGATGTCATATGCATGGGAACTTTTTAAAGCTGAATAACCCGGAACACGTACAGTCATGGAAATAAGTATTCATACAGTACTGCAATTGAAATTGACCACTGATATTTCCATATTAAATTAAATGACAGCGCTATGATTCTGTAGGAAGCCACCCCATTAAATAAACAGTGTCATGATAAAGATTTGAGTATTAAACAAAGGAAATAAACGATACCCCAATGCTGGCTGTATTTGATAGTGAAAAAAGTATTCATACGCCACTAGAAATGTAAACACAGAAACCACCAACGAACCGTTTGCAGCAAGCAAGACCTTCAGTGGCAAGCTACACCTCCTGTTTGTTGGTTCTGTTACGTAGTGCAACATAAATATGGGCCGCAAATGTAAAGAAACAACTGTAGAGGAAAGGCAGATAGTTATCTCTCAATATCAAAAAGGAAAATCATTTTCAAACATTGCTGATGTTATTGGAAGAAGCCGGGCAACTGTGCAGTCCATGATAACACGATATAGAGAAATTCTATCATTACCAGCGAAAGAAGAGGACGACCACAGAAGCTAACGCAAAGGGAAAAGAATATGTTAATAAGAATGATAAAAAAAGATCCTAAATTGACAGCCTCTGCATTGTCTGCCTATGATAACGATCAGTTTGGAAAGGAAATAACACCAAGGGCTGTTCGCTATGTTCTAAGTAGTGCAGGCTATGGAGCTAGGGTACCTAGAAGGAAACCACACATCAGCAAGAAGAACAAGAAAGTCAGATTTAATTTGCTCGAGAGCATCTAAGCAAGAACACGAGTTTCTGGGACAGGGTACTGTTCACAGATGAAAGCAAATTGAATGTAGTTGTAAATGATGGCAGAATTTTGGTGTGGAGAAGACCAAATACTGAGCTTGAATCCAAGCACTTCAAGCCACAGTGAAGCATGGTGGAGGAGGAATTATGGTATGGGGAAGTATGGCTACATCTGGTGTTGGGGAACTTGTTTTTGTTGAAGGTAACATGGACAGATTTCAATATTTAAATATCCTAAAGAATAATGTGCAAAAGAGTGTTGATAAATTGAGTTTAGGCACAGATTACTTCTTTCAACAAGACAGTGATCCTAAGCATATGGCGGAAATTGTTCGTTTGTGGTTGTACCATACTCCCCACATTCTCAAGTTTCCAGCACAGAGTGCAGACCTTAATTCAATTGAACATCTTGGGATACCCTTGAAAGAATGGTCCGAAAGCATGACATACGACGTAAGGCAGCTCTGAAACAATGTCTTCAGCAAGAATGGCAAAATATTACTTAGAGACTACAAAAAACCTGGTTCATTCCATGCCAAAGAGGTTAACAGAAGTAATACGTAGAACAGGAATGCCTACAAAGTATTACTTTTGTTATTGTATTGTATTTAAACTACCATTTTCTTTGAGTGTATGAATACTTTTTTCCTTGTGAGAAACCAGCTGGTACAAATATTTTATTTACTTTTTGAAGAGGAGTAATTCAGGTCATGCGTTTATATGTATAGATTCAGGAGGAAATATCATACTGTTAGTTTACCATATAACCTCTCTGGATGTTAACTTTAGTTATAATAAATTAAGTTTTTCTACATGAACACTGGTGTATGAATACTTTTTTCCATGACTGTATATGAATGCATTTAGCATGCTGAATTAAGCAAACTCAGCAACCCTATCCTTGAGGTCTAGGCTTCGAATACACAAAAATTGAATAAAATACACCTGAATGAAGTACTACCTGAACCGAAAGGGGTATGCCTAAGATGCTATCCTGGAGCTATATGCGATTAATGTAAGCGGAGACTTAAAACTAAAGGAAAATAAAGCGATAACCGGATCTCGCGTTGCGGTGAAAACATATCTTTGGAAATGATTAACATTGAGTATAGTAACCTTGTTACCCTCATAGCGTGAGGGAGCGAGATTTGTTGAAGTGCTTAAACTCTGATTTCCTACCCTCCGGAAATGGAAATGGCATGTAATTTATGGACGCTCTTTAACTGCTATGGTTCTCAGGCATGTAATAGTAATACCTTTGTTTTTAACCAGTTAATAAACATGAGTAAGAGTGTTGAACGTTTTACTTCCTCTGCATTACATAGTGTACATAGCAGGTAGAGAAGGTATTGTATTCCATCCCAAAAATTCGATACAACTGAATTAAATAATGCTTGAACCGATAGGGGAGGGTCTAAGATGCTACCCTGGGCTATTAGCGATTAATATAAGCATAGACCTAAAACTATGTCTAAAACCGGATATTTTAGGGGAAGGTAAGAGTCGCTAGCCTGCTGGATGACCTTTATGAGGAAATAATAGGGAAAATAAATGAGAGGCTTCCAACTTCACATGTAAAATACTAGTTTGAATGAAAAATGTGTGGATTTATTCGTATAAAAGTGTATAAAAGAAAAGAACTCTTAAAACAGACAAACATATGAATCTGAGATATAATTTAACTTCTTAAAGCCCCTAAAAATATGGAGTCCTATACTACCGGGACAAAGTGTATATAGTTGGGCTGGCTGCTATCATTCTATCCTGGGTAGTGCTTGGTGAGGAAGGAGAGCATGGCTGAACACAATTGATGCGATAATAGGCATGCTGTAAACTGACGTTTTAGAGCTTCTATTAAGCATCGACATAATGTGACAAGGAAGAACATACCTTAAGATAAAACATGAAAACCGGTTTTAGGGAAAGGTTTACAGATGCGTTAACCTTACGAACGGTATTTATGAGAAATAATAGCTGGAAATGAATGATGAAATTTGAACTTTATATGCTTTATCCTCGATTAAAATACAATTCATCGATTTATGTGATAAAAATATACAAAAAACTTTAACATTTAACAAAAACAGGCAAAACCCCAGCGACTGATATATTATTCACCTTAATAACACAATGAAATACATTAAATATAAGACCCAACTCAAACAAAAAACACAGCAAATCTCAAGGGCTTAGTCACGTGATCTTCTAATCGGTCCGTGCCGATGGTATAAAATAGGAGTGAACTACAGTAGATCTTCTCGTGCCAGTTTACTTCGAGTTCAGAAAACCAGCTCCTCCTAGTGGAACTAGTTAACAAATAATGTGAAAAGCATGAGAAGACAAAGAAAAGTGCTTGCTTGCCTTTAAATCTTAGCTATAAGAATTTATTATATTGAAGATATGCAGCAAGCTACATTTATTGGAGTATCTCTAAACTCCTCTTCTAATTATAGCCGTATTAAGTGCGGCAAAAGCTTTCAAAGGAGTTATAGCAAGAGACGGCATGAAATGAGCTGTGGACAACTCTTCGAATGTAAACATTGTGCAGCAACCTTCGGTAGCAGTTACAATGGAATTCAACATGAAGAACGTTGTGAAGCAGGTATGCCCTTGAAGAAAACAAAAATAGAGCCTACTAGACATCAATTATTGACTTCAATGGAAAATGAGTGTGACATGGAAGTGTGAGACACCATTTGAAGGATGTCTGAAATCTTACTTCATCCGATGTAATTCGAGCAATGACATGAAGACTTACCTGCAGGACGCTAAGCACAGGATTATACAATCTGTCCAAAAAGAGCGCTCCATACATAAAGCTGTGAAGATTAACCTATTATTGGAGTGTCGATTTGTAAATAGTTCTGGAGAAACTACTGATAAGACCTTCAAAACGAAGAATCAGGTATTATTTCTAGAAACTAATTTAGATACCATGTTGGAGACTAAATTCAAGAAATTAGCTACTGAAATGGAGGAATTGCAACTGTGGAGGGAACACGCCTTCCAATTAACAAACACAACCCACTTCGCGGGAGCAGTAATATTCCTTTACCTGCATCTATAGAAAGTAAGAAAGCTTGTATTAACCCACTAAACCATCGTGATGAGAAATGCTTTTTATATGCTATCCTTGCAAAATTCATAAAAAAGAATCTTCGTGTTAGCAAGTACAAGGAACTTGAAGGGAAATACAATTTCTCGTGTATCACATTTCCCACGCCATTGACCGAAATTCCAACATTCGAGAAGAAAAACAGTATATCTATCAATGTGTTTGGACTGGATGAAAAGCGGCAATTGTATCCAATAAAGGTTGTGGAACAAGAACTACCGGATCATCGCGATCTTCTTCTGCTGAGCGATGGAAATGGTAGGAATCACTATGTATACATCAAGAACTTTGTGGAGCTTATTCGAAAACAGAAGACAAAACTTGACGGGCAAGTGTACACCTGTAAACGCTGCTTCACTTTGATGACCGACATGGACGAAGTGGCGTAGAAAAATTGCAGGAACATGCTACTATCTGCAGCCATCATGCTATCGCTAAGATAATTATGCCTACAAAGGAAACCTCTGTCGTTCAGCTTAAAAATGTGGAAAGGATGCTGAAACTTCCGTATGTGATCTATGCAGATTTTGAGAGTATTCTCAGTCCTATTTACTCTTGCGAGCCTAATTCAGAAGCGTCCTACACAACGCCCTATCAGAAGCTTTCTCCTATGAGTTTTTGCTGTATACGTTAAAACAGCGTTATCTGTTGAGCAACTAGAGACTGATCTTCCTACTACGCCTTATGTATACAGAGGCTATGATGTTGCTGAGAAGTTTATGGATTATCTAATGTCTCTTGCAAAAACGATTAGCAGTATATACAAGTCTGCTAAACCTCTGAAACATTTGGATGAACAACAAGAATTTCGAGCCTTCTACTGAATGCTACTTGTGTAATAAAAAATTCAATGAAGAAAGCTGGAAGGTTAGGGATCACTATCATTTCACTCGTGAATATCGAGGAAGTCTCCATAATGAATGCAATCTAGCCTGCAAAACACCGAAATATATACCTGTCTTCATGCACAACTTCAATGGATATGATTCACATTTCATCGTTAAACGGATAGGCTGTACAAGTGAAAGGGTGGAGGTGATTCCGTGCTCAGAAGAAAAGTAGATTTCATTCTCGAAGCATGTTGGAGGCATTAAGCTTCGGTTTGTGGATACATGCCGTTTCCTCAGTTCAAGTTTGGATAAACAAGCAAAAACCTTAACATCGTTTCCTGAGACATGTAAATACTTTGGAGAGGAGAAGATTGGATTGTGACTCGTAAAGGAGTATTCCCCTATGATTACATCACCACTTGGAATGTTTTGACAGAAACGTGCTTGCCTCGTAAGAACTCGTTCTACAATAAATAAAACGAGGAGATCGATGATCAAGAGTATAAACATGCTAAAAATGTATGGAAGCAGTTTAATATTCGAAATCTAGGAGAATACAGTGACCTCTACTTAACCTCTGATGTACTTCTTCTCGCCGATGTTTTTGAAGCCTTCAGAGAGCAAACCTAGAATACTCAAAGTTGATCCTGCTCATTACTTTACATCTCTAGGGCTTACCTGGGATGCTATGCTTCTGTATACCGGAATTAAGCTTGAATTATCAATGGATTATGAGCAACTTCTAATGGTGGAGTCTGGCATAAGAGGAGGATTATGTCAGGGTTCTCATCGGTATGCTCAAGCCAACAATGCCTACATGGAGAAGTTTGATCCTGATAAACCAGCTCAATTTGTTACATACGAAGACGCAAATAACCAACATGGTTGGGCAATGCAGCATCCACTATCTTATGGAGGATTACAGTGGGTTTCTCGTCAGTATTAATATAGATACGCTAAAAGATGATGCTCCTCTTGGGTACATATTCGAAGTTGATATGGACTATCCTAGAGAGCTTAATGATCTTCATAATGATTTACCATTCCTACCCGAATGTCTGCAACCTGATAATTCAAGTGCAAAGAAGCTAACTGCTCATCTTGGAAGTAGAAAGAAGTATGTTATACTTTACATGGCATTAAAACAAGCGCTCTCACATGGACTATGACTGACAAATATCCATCGTGGGTTGCAATTCCAACAATCGTGTTGGTTAAAACCCTACATAGCGTTTAACAACAAGCTGCGGCAAAAGGTTAGAAATGACTTTGAAAAGGATCTCTACAAACTGTTCAATAATGCAATGTTTGGAAAAACCATGGAGAATATACGAAATTGAATGGATATACACTTTGTGACAAACGAGAAAACATTGGAAAAGTTGATTGCTAAACCTACATTCATCGACAGAAGCATATATGGACCTAACTTGGCAGCTGTTCATGTGGCATCACGGCCGATATACATCGAAATGAGCGTGCTAGATATATAAAAAACTCTCATGTACTCCTATGAATATGATGTGCTATTACCGTATTATGGAAATGAAAATCTGAAGCTTATGTACATGGATACCGACTCCTTCATTCATCGAGTTACAACAGCTGACGTATACAGGGATAAACTACGGTTTCTGGAACATCTAGATACATCTGATTACCCTGCAAGCCACATGTATCACTTCACACAAAACAAAAAAGTGTTGGGGAAGTTTAAAGATGAGGCTACCGGAAAAACCATCCAACATTTTGTCGGACTGAAACCTAAGATGTATGCTCTCGATATTGATGGAGGAATGATCAAAAAAATCAAAACGCATAAAACGAAGCGCTAGTAAGCAGTACATCACATTTGACAACTATGTAAATTGTCTTAAAAATAATAAGAACGCCAATGAATTTGATGTCAAAACAGCATGACGTTTCGAGTGTAAAAGTCAACAAAACTGCACTATCGCCTCATGATGATAAAAGAGTGACTGCTGATGGAGTATCAACCTATGCTTATGGACATTATAAAGTTGCAAACAAAACACGAGAGCACACATTGTTCATCAATGGTATCGTGGTAAGAGAAAATGAAGCGTACACTACAAATACTCCCATGCGGCCAGCAGAAGACACACGAAGATAGATGAATAAGAATAAGGGAAGGTGGAAACTCTGCCTTAGAGCAAGCACCTAAGGCAGTCTCAAGCCCGAGACGCCTTACCTCTAATACAGTTTGATAATAAATAACTAAACAATAAGAAACCAAAACTAAACCATTTCAACCTAATAAAATGCTAGATATCTATATATAAAAACTAAAAGCTAAGAATATTAACTATGAGTTATAAAATATGCCCAACGCTTCAACTGAAGCAACAAATGTTGAGCTCATTATTCTACAGAAAAAAAAAAAATCTTGAATAAAATCAAATAGACTGGAAAAAAACAACAAAAGACGAATAAAACACGAGGAATCATAATGTTCACTAAACTGTTGACACTTCGACAGTAAAGGCTTAGATCATTCTTCTAGTGACAGCCTAGGATGAGATACATCATACAAAAAGACAAAAAACGATGTAGACACGAAAAGTTAGGTTATTCTAGATTTACATCCTAAGAAAGACTGGAAACCATACAGATATATTTCCACGCTTCAAATGGTAGCATCTGAACATGCAAAGGTTTGCAAAAAGGATACAATATTACTCTTAAACTATACAAAAATACTGAATCAGAATTCAGAATTGTTTATAAAGTATTCAAACTATGGAAGAATATGACAAAGCTGTAAAATACTGGATAGGCTATTAAAACGATCAAACTGTCCAGGAACATATCAAAAGTAGTATAAAACGTAACAGATAGTGTGGAAAACATGAGAAATATGTGAAAAACGATGACAGCTATTACCATAAAAATTTAGAAAATTGTTAGATAAACTAACATAAAATGTCACCAACTACTATCAAACATAAGAAAAGAGAATATATGACACCATGTCGCTTTAAATACGTTTAAAGCACTCCTAAACGTACTTAAGCATCGACAGTAGAGGAAGGTCGGATAGTATCAGACACTTGAGCTTTTCCAAAGCTATAAAATTTGTTAACAATTAAAATGGAATATGATATTCTCTACCGAAAACTTCAAAATATTACTTCAATATCTTTAGAAGTCCATTCATGTTAGAGTCCTCTTTAATGGTTTCTCTTTGAAGTTTTATAAACCTTGCATTTTGACCTTTCTGATTTCTGGAGGGTTGTATCGGACATGGTGTTGTGCTTAAAATAACGTCGCTTTTTTCAATCATAAAACAACTTTTTATTGCTAAACATACTTGATTATACAAAATAATATCAAAGGAAATATCCTCCTATACATTACTTATTATAAGTATAGACAAATTACATTATAATAATTGAATCGAAGACATGTGGTTTTTTATAAAGAGCTGTTAATTTCAAGATCTGCACAGTTTTCAAGGGTCCAACCTTTGCAAATATTGCACTGTATCCAGTCCTCTTGAGAAGTTTTGTTGGAGATAACACTATTAGTCCATCCATTCTGTTCCTGCAATTCTTCCTCAAAGTTCAAAGAGTTTTGAGATCTTTCTTCAGCTTCAGGTCTACCAGTCTTTTTTACTTGATTTTTATTGACTCTACTTTTGTCCTTTTCACAAACTCAACATGTGGATGTGATTTTGTTTTGCAAATGTGATCTTTGTGGCTTGAGTGACCATCAGCAATCAAAAGAGCAGGATACTTTTTAGTTGGATTGAACCGTTCTGCAAAAATCTTCAGCCACTTTAGAAATCCAGCTGCTGTTACCCACCCACATGGTTGGGCATCAAATACACTTCCTACTGGTGCATCCTTTTTAAGTCGTCTAATCTTACCCGTGGGAGAACGAAGTAAGGAGCAATAAACAGGTTCCCTGAAGCATTTGATAGAAGTAGTATGATTTTCCTATCTCTTTCTGCTGAGGTAAGTTTGCCCACTTGCTTTTTGCCTTTGACAGATATGAGTCTATATGCCTCTGCATAAAGTCACAGTAAAAGCCTTTTCCAGCTTTCATCGTTATTTTGTTGAATCTATGCTTGATTTTTAGTTTCTCTGCATACTGATAAACTAGGGTTAAAAACTCAATTCTACTCTAAGGCAAGAGCTTAAAGTCTATCACCTAAGGTACTTTTAGGTACACAATATCTTTTACTAACTTCCCTAATTGTCATTTCATGAAGTCAAACTTTTTCTACGGCTTCCTTCATGTGATTTTCATCCCAATTATGACATGTTTTCTTCCTCCTAATAAGATAAAATTATAATATTTGGAATTTAACCTTTTAAACTTGTAAATATTGTCTGGTACAACCCTCCGATTGTTTGTCCGATACAATCCGAAGAAGCTTTGTTTTATAACATATGCATTGTCAGGCCTGGGCATATTTATTGCTTACAATATAAAGAATAGTAACCCATACATCTTAACAAAACATTAGAAACATTATTCTACTCAATTTCAGACAAGCTACGTAGCTCCAAAGTTATCTTCATGCACTAGAAAACTTTCAAAAAACAAATATCTGATTGTCATTTGCAAACGCTTTGGCAGCTCAATCCAAAATGGCGAGAGCGGCAGTATTCTACCTTAGTACACACGTTAATGGTTTGACAAGTGCTGCTAAAGGCGGCTATAAGTTGTAACCCTACTTGTCCGATACAATCCACTTTCTGATACAACCCGACCTTCCCCTATACGTTGCTGTGACAAAGTCCTTAAAGAGCTTTCAAAAATACATTCAAAGGAGGATAAAACATAAATTGCGTGAGAGCGAAACACCGTACAATAGATCTGAATACCCAAAAGTCATAAATGATGTGTAACGAGGCACAAAGTGCTACAAAACACAGCAAAATATACTCAAAATGTGCTAAAAATACCTATAAAGTGCTTAAAACATTATAAAACACTGCAAAAGAATGTAAAATATTAGCATAACGTCTGAGAAGGGCTAAAATATGTTTTAGAACTCTACATACCTTCAAAACGGTTATATATGACTGGAAAAGGGTTAAATGTCTAATCAGTACCCCACAACTAGCTGTCCTGGAGTCCTAAACACCTTCCCATTCCTTCAAATGACCTAGAATGACAGTAAAAGCATTCGAAATAGCTGTAGCAATGCTAAAATTCACCTTTAAAATCCTCATAAATGCATGAGAAAGCACCACAATCACTGAAAAATAGACGCAAAACGTACTAAAATATTTATAAAAGTGTCAAAAATCAAAAGAAAACACTGTAAAATATGAGCAAAAAGGCTGAAAAAGCCTAAAATACTAGCTTTAGAGCCCTAAATACCCACAAAATGGCGTGAAATCAGTTGAGAAGAGCTAAAATGTCTAGTAAGTATCCTGAAACTAGCTGACCTAGAGACCTAACACCCTACAAATGGTGTGAAATTCCATTAAAAGCATTCAAAACAGCTGTCTTAGCACCCCAAAAAACCCTCAAGAAGTGATATAAATGATCTGTAAGCACTCAAAAACAGAGCAAACACTGCAAAATAATAAAAAAATGGTTCTCAAACAACACCAGAATTGCATTAAATATCACTCAACATATTAACAGTCTGAGAAAACCCATAAAAATAGCCGATATAGCACATGACCTTGAAAGAGACTCCAAAGGACTGAAAAATACATCTAATTCTCAGGGCCTAGGTTAGAATCCCCACTCCTCCTAGCATGCCCAGTTGAATTCCCTATCTCTACTATGTATGCTCACTTGCCCTAGCCCTTATCTCTTGCCAGGCTCGTCCTCCACCTTGAATTCCCTATCTTTCCTGTGTATGCTCACCTGCCCCTGTGCCAGCTCTGTCCTATATTAACTACTTGCATTTCAGTCCAACTATAATTGAATCATCCAATAAGAAAATCCATGAAATGGTCAGCTTTTATAATGATACCAAATGTGGAGTAGATATTGGATCAGATGTCTAACAAGTACAGTGTTAGAGCTATGATGAGGCACTGGCCAGTACATGTCTTACATAACATTCTAGACGTAGCTATGATCAATACTATGATCATACTTTGTATAAGCTGATGCCTAGGTCTAGAATATCTAGACGGTCATAATGAAAGTTGTGGAGGCATTGGCTATACCTTACAGGAATTCACATCCAAGTCGACTACTGTCACCATCACTAATGACTGACGATAGTAATGAAGGAACACTTAGGTAAGGCCAATAAATGCAAGACATGCCAAATAGGGTTATGCAAGAAGAACAAAACAAAAGACAGTTGCTCAACTTGCAAAAAATTTGTTTGTGGTTCATGTATAAGCAAAAAAAGTGTGTAGAAAGTGTCATTCCAACACCTCTAACAATGTTTAAATGTGAAAGCTTTTTTTGTATTGACATACCCAGTGTTTATGTTGGTTATATGTATTTTTCAAAGTTAATTTGCTTCTATGTGGCACAGAGGAAAATTAATTCTACTTTTCAAGAAAGAATGTATATATACTTAAAACCATAAACAGAACAAATAAATAAACAAACCCCTTCTTACTTACAACCAGGTGTACTTTCTTAGTCGAGGTGTACTCTTAAAAGATGAATAAAATAATGATTGAATTAAAGAATTAGATATATCATTGAATTCACAAAATAGGCTATGTGAATAGGCAAAGGAGCTTAGTAACAAAGCACTAAACATAGCAAGACATGAGTATAAAACACGTAGTGTGAAACTAGAAGCTTGACTCCAGCTGGATTAAACCTGGTTCCCAGCTCAGAAGTCATATTGTTCCCTCTATACCACTACAATTATCTGGTAAGACATTTCAACAGATCAGTTTATGAAGGGTGTGTTTCATCGCTAAGTGACGGGTATGTTGATTTAAAAAAGAAATTGAATCTTAGATACCTCGAGTATTTCTGTGCACCACATGCTTTTGTGTGCAGCATATTGATGTTTGGTAGAATAAACCACCAAACCAACATCATAATCATCATATTATTAATTGTAACAAATGTTATGTATGAAATAAGTATGTCTAAAATAAATAGCCCATATGTGCTGATTCAAGATCATTAAGGGAAGGAAAAAAAAAGTTTGTTACATGCGAGAATCGAACCTATAGCCCTCACCAGAGGAGTAACCGTTTTGACACAGTGACAGTAAACAACACACATGGAAAGTGGCAGGTTTTACAATCCAAACTGACTTATGTTATGTTTCATTAATATTTTTAGTAAATATTGGTAGTTTGTTGTTGATGAAGCTTAAGTTGTGTATTTGATTATGATTATTGATCATACGGTTAGTAATATTAAGATTTGGAGTTTGTGACAACTTGTTGCTGCCACAACATAACTGTATCGCAGATGGTGCACAAAAGGCATTGCACTATGAGGGACTTTGGCATTCCAGACATGACTCACTTTTTTTTTGTTGACGATGGGTGTGCACAAAGATCAGTATGTACAAACAATATATTATGTTGGACCAATCTTCTAGCATTTAACCATTTTTCCACCATATTAAGCTTTGCAACCTGATTTCCAACTGCTGACCAGTTGAAAGTTAGTTTAGCAAAGACTGACATTTTAGGAGGAGACCCACTATTTTTATTTTGTGCCTTGGCAACACTGATTGTTGTAGGTGCCATTTGGTGTTTCTACTGGAAAGTTTGACATTGTTGGCATTAACTTCAGAGGTTTCATCACTACAGCATTAATTGTGTTGTTTACAGTGACTTTGAAGTTGTGTCTGTGGCTGTTAACCCAGATCGTCAATGTATATATGTATTTACCTCTAGTCATGCTTGATTTGGAATTCATGTATTTGCCATGAATTCTAATACACCTATTTTGTTATTCCCATTTATTTCGCGTATTTCATTTATTTAGGATTACGTATTTATTTGCGTATATTATAAGGGTAAAAGCACGTTTCTGGAGGTTGTATGTCCAGAGTCCAAGTCATAGTTCCATTTAAATTGTAAAAGTGAAAGGTAGCAGCCATGACAGCTATGTCGTCATGGAGCACCAATCAGATGTTGGGATTAGGTAACGTGTGTGCGACGTATTGACGTGCTAGCCAATGGATCCACGGCAACCTCTTCAGTGAAGGAACGTATGAAGGGGTTAGCGTCGCTTCCATGCCAAGGGCTGAGGGACGCATCGAGGACACTCTGGAAATTATTGCTGTAAGGGGCAGACGGAGATTGTGGATGTCTGTATTAAAAGCCGCACTTTTATGTTGCGTGCCTTTTATTTATGTTTGCGAGGTGGCTCATATGCTGTTAATCCAAGCTTGAGTATAAAAATGTGAGGAATTTGGACATCTCAGCTACTTCACATATGCTCACTTAAAAATAGGTTTAATACGTGAATGTAAATCATTCACGTTCAGTTCCTATTAGAACCTAACTGCCGACCTATGTTACCACCAGAACCACTGACTTCCATCCTCACCTTGAGACCAAAAACAAAACCCATGTAACCTACACTTCATTCCATTACAAACTAGCCAGGATTGGAAAGACGACACCAGCCTGCAACCGACATGTGGGACCATTGAGATGTGGAATCATCTCATGACTCAGCGAAGACATGGAATTAAGTCGTGAAAATGTTGGTGCGATAATTATGATCGTCAACATTCATTATCAAGACAAGAGTACATTGATCAACTTATTACTACATTTGGCAATGAAGCTCCATCCTTTGCCACTGTGAAAAGCTGGTATAACGAGCTTAATCATGACCACTGTTTGCTCACTGACGAAATTCATTAAGGTTCGTCATAACTCAGTTGTGCCAGAAAATATTGATGCTGTGCAAAAACTGATAGTGCAAGATCATCATGCCACATAGTGTGAGATAGAGGCAACCCTAGGCATTAGTTCTACCAAAATATATACAATATTACATGATCATTTAGCCATGAAAAAGGTTAGTTTCCATTGGATCCCATATAATTTGACACATCTTAAAACGATGCTTTTGTCAATTGGTGCACACAAATGCTCAAGAAATGTAATTGTGGGGATTCAAAACAGGTGACACATCATGGATCTATGCATATGAGGCGGAAAGTAAGAAGCAATTTACTGCATGGGTGTTTTAAGGTGAACCAAATCCAACAAAGATTCTTCGCACTGGAAGCACTCTGAAACAAATGGTCACCTGTTTTTTCAGAAAAACTGATCAAGTGGCAATAGAGCCGTTAGAGGAACGTAAAATGGTCAATTCTGAACGATACACAACCATTTGTTTGCCAGAAGTCTTCAGTAAATAAGGAAAATAAACAAGTGTTCATTAAGGCAATGAGTGTTCACACCACCTCATCCAACAACCACTTATTTGAGCACACAAAAAATTGAATTGATGACTCATCTAACATACAGTCCTGATTTGGCACTAAGTGACTTCTTTTTGTTCCTGAACATCAAGAATAAAATGAGAACAATTTTTGTCGGCAGAAGCCGCTGGTGGGGGGGGGGGAGGTGGGGGTGAGGGAGAGAGTGAGTGTGAGTGTGAGAGCGTGTGTATGTGTGTGTGTCTCTCTCTCTCTCTCTCCCTCTCTTTATTCACCTTTAGAAATTTAAATACAATTTCATGGCGTCGTCAAAGTTTGACAAAAACGAGATTACCATAAATGGGTGGAACTAATATATCATATATACATTTAACCAAGTAAATTAATAACATATACAAAGGAAGTTATATACAATTATAGTCATAACATCACACTAAAATATAAATTACATACAATTGGCAACTGGCATAAATCTTCGGAAAATGCTACAGTTGGAAAGTGAAACATTAGATAACTATATTAGCAGAAAACTATATGCAAGTCTACAGTTAACAGTGGTTTCTGAAATATTGGAAGAACTCATGGGTACTATAGAAACTCTGCTTTATTAAAAATCTTTTCACATCTCTTCTGAACCTTTTGTCACTGCAATTTCAACTCCAAGTTTTGGAGGTGTCTCAAGCAGACTGGAAAAGTTCTACAACAGTGTTTGAACCCATGCATAAGTGTATTGATCTTATAGGAGAATATTTTGAGCAACAATAAAGCAATTTTCAGTGACAAAATTACTGTTTTATTATTAGGCTCAAAATATATAGTGCCCGTTGTATGTAGTTGAATTTTTAGGCGAAGCAATCAAAATTAGTTGTAAAATTTCAAAACTTGTTACACCATTGCAGTTAGGTTAACCACTATATAAAGCTGGCAGAAGCTGAAGTACTCACTTCCTCCTTTACTGATCTTTGTATACAACAAAATAGCTTTGCTTTAGATGATAAATTTGATCATAAACTCTCCAGCCATGAAATGGGAAAAACTTTGATGCTAGTAGATTTGTACATCTCATGAAATTCATATTGCCACCTTCTTTCTGGTGTTTAAAATCAGATTCTTTTGCGCCAATGACATATTTAGCAAAATAAACCAATCAAGAAAAACACATCTTTAAACTATTGAATGTAAAAGAATGCTACTAAAATTTATACTAGAAACAGAAGAACAAATGTTGTTACAGATATTGTATATGACAGATTTAATAAGTATTATTTGTGCATGTTGTGTACAATTAACCGAGGATCAACTATTGTATTGTGCCTATTATATGATTTGATATATGAATGACACCTCAACTAAAGCATACCTCTAAAGCACTGTGACAAGCTAGCACTTTAAACTATTGATGAGAAAACGGGGGCACTGATATCGTATCATGTACCCCTGCATGGGTAAATATGTCAACAAGTTGGTGAAATTTCAGTTCATCTGTGACATTTTGACAATATGTGGCATCCAGAATCTTCCACAACATCAAACAATATAAAGTCCCCTAATTAGAGAACAAGATAGGCTGAGGTAGAACCTATGAGAGTACAGTTGAGGCCAGGACAACACCATGCCAGATGTTTTTTTTACACCCGCTTTAGCTACTCATGGCACCACAGGCGGTGACACTGATGATACATGAATGATGGAGCATCAGTGGAATGCGATGGCAGGGGAAACCGGAGTACCCGTAGAAAACCTGCCCCAGCACCGCTTTGTCCACCACAAATCTCACATGCAGTCGGTTGGGATCAAACCCCGGCCGTCTAGGTGAGAGGCGAGTGGTCTAACCACTCGGCCACGCCAGATGTACCAGGTTACTCAATCCAATAGGGGCTTTTTATCTTCTGTGTCACACTTCAGGTATACTTCAGTCATTGTAAATCCTTTACTTTATTTTTACAATAAATCCAGGCTAAATTCTTCTTCACCTTTGCTTGGCTGCACCTCATGTAGTACAACCTCGTTGGTTGAAGTTGCAACTGCTTGGCAATCTCAATTCTTCTCCCATACTTAAAAGATAGAACATAATTTCCTAGTATCAACTGTGCGATGTGCACATTTTGGTATTGGTGGTATCAGAGCTGCACCAGTGATGAATTCACAGAGCCAGAGGAACCATTGTTGGAAAGACTTGATTCCAAGTGACTGCTACTTTTCAGCGCAATGAGCCTCACTCAAGAAAGCCAGCTACAACATTCGAAAAAACACAGAGCAGCAGATTTAAGACAGCATTGTTTGTTATCAAAGGAGTTGGAACTTTGCAGGGACAAAGGAACATGACAGCTAGTTCTCTATAACCCAATGCTATTTACAAGTCAGTTAAAACTCACTTTGATACACTTAACATGGCAGGGTAAAATATATCAGTAGCAGAGTGACTGCTCAGGGAACATGAGTGATAGAGTTCACATTCTGTTATCACGTACATCACTCTACATAGACGTATACAATTTTAGCCATACTGTTGTAGGTATTTAGCTCCTAGGCTATATAAATGAAGATTGAATGGTGTATTACACACCTCCCAAGGTCGATAAGCGAAGCAGGTGGCTCAGGCAATGTTGTTAATATAAAAATTCATACAAGTAATGAGAGTTTGTGTCATGACACCTGATGAGAATATACTGTTACAGAAGAGTAGGAGTCCAGCATCTTAAGGGAGATCTGAACACATTAGGAATAGGTGTATATACTAATCAAATTTAGGGGTAGTGTTGCTTATAGCATTGTGCATATGGCAGATTTAATATGTATTATTTGTATGCATTGTATAAATTAACTGATGATATGAATTGAATTGATTAAGCATGCTACATATTACAATATATGAGTAATAATGCAATGTAAGGCATGCAACTGCAGCGTAGCATCAAGCTGGCACCTTGAAACTATTGATAAGACCAAATAAGGAGCAATGAATAGGGAATCGTGTGCCTCTGAATCAGGGAACAAATAAGACTACAATCTTGTTATTAAAGTTCAGTGACTTCACTTCATTGACATATATTCTGATCATATGTGGCATCCAGTACATTTTAGAATATAGATCAAACAATATAAAGCCCATCCTGTTTGGAGGGCAGAAGATGCAGAACAGGAAGAAGCCTATAGGAGTATGTCAAGGTCAGGATCGTCGCACACAGCGTGCCACCCAGTAACATAACTCTATGCAACAGAGGCTCTTTCATTCTGTATTACACTTCGGGAATACTTCAATCATTTTAAAATCTTTACTTCATTTTTTCAATAAATACACACTAAACTCTTCATCAGTCACCTAGTGCCACCTCGCTGGTTCAAATTGTAAATGCTCTGAAATCCCAATCATCCTCCCACACACAAGGGATACAACCCAGTACCTCCCTTTCTTGGACCAGAAGATCTTTAGGAGTGTTAACAAGCTATTCTGTACTAACAAATACAGAAAGAAAAAAAGGGGAAAAAAAAAAAAAAAAAAAAAAAGAAAGAAGAAAAAAACACTTCTTGCAGACAGCTGCAGCTGTACCCTGAGACCACAAAGTTTTTCCTCTTCAGTTGTTTAGCGTTAAGATTAATCGACACCCAATTAACCAAGCCTGAGTGTACTAAGGAATAACATCCCCCTGATCAACACAAGCATCCATCATAGATTCAGGAAGGTAACTGAGAAAAGCACAGTGAAATCCAAGCAACAGAAGGCAATCACAGATATCACCACATTGGCAGAGGAGGGGGAGAAGGGAAAGAAAAATAAACAAACAAAATAGATCACATGCAGAAAATGTACTGTCCCAGACTAGATGGTAAAGTGAAGACAATATGTAAGCAATATAACAGTAAATTGGCATTGCAAAGCATGGAAACCATAATCAGATGCAATATCAAGAGAAAATCTACAGTAAACAAAATCCCAAAATAAAATGTGTGAACTTTGAGCAGGTGTATGCTCTAAAAGACAAAAATCAATGGAAAATAAGTTCCAAAGAACATTTTAGACATATTTGGTGTAACCAAATGGTCAAATCTGCTATTGCTTAAGTTTTGAAACCACAATTATGAATCAGAACTGAAAGCACACTTGCTAAAACAAGCAAAACATCTTCAAACCTGACTATGTGAGAAAACATTTACATTTTCAAAAACCAGAGCCACCTAATAATTAACTTTAATGGTTTCCCAGATTCCTTAGATTCATCTAGAAGACACCAAAAGCTGCCCACAGAATTCGCTGTGCTGAAGCAGTTCTGACCAGCAGTTGGTCACCAGTGGGAATGGGAGAGAATACTTTCAAAGCAGGTTCAAGTAATTAGCAAAGTACATGAATGTTACAAACTTTGATTAATACTGTAGTTATAGGTAACACTTTACAGTTTTCTTCTCCACTTCCATTAGTTTTAAAATTCCTTGTCTGAAACTATTCCTTTTCCTTGCATTACCACACTTAGGATTGTGTTCTTGGAGTGACTTGTAATGCACTCATAACACAGTCAATTTTTGCCAAGTACCCTGTTTTGGCTTTCATTTAAGAACAGATAGCAAGACAAAAGAGTGCACTGTGGGATACTGCAGGTGCTGTTGACACCTGAAACTTTCTGTGTGGGCAGAAACAAGTGACCAGCTTGTTCAGAGTTGTTTTAGTTATTTAGCTGTTCAGCATATCTGTTAAATGTCTTACGTATGGTACTGAACATGTTAACAGCTGAACAAACAATCACTGAGAAAAGCTCATTAAAGAATTAACTAACAGTCACTACATGAGTTTCAAAATGTGAGAAAGTGAAAGTTAATCCACTTGAAATGAATGCAGTATGGAGTAATCCCATCCTTTATTAGTAAACTTGTATCAGATAGTGATTCTCTCAACCCAGGAATTTCAGCAGCACAAGGGTGAACAGGTAGTCAGTCATTGCAATGGAGTTGGAAAGATCATTTTCACTCAATGATTTTCTATGACTTTAAAAGCAAGTTAAACCAGTGCCAAGCCTTGAATCTTTGAAACAGACTTTTGGAAACATTGCTCCTTCCCACATAACAGTTTTCCAGTGATCTCAGGAATTTAAAAGGGGCCAAACAACTTTGAAAGATGAGAGAAGTGGGCATCTGACAATGGCAGTGAATAAGGATATTATTGCAGCTGCTGAGAAAATGCTTTGCAAAAATCATCACATTAATGTTTAAATAAATTGAGGCAGCAATGCAGATTGGTTCACCAGCAGCTTGAAAGTCTTGCATAAATTCTTTCATGGGAGGAAGCTCTCATTCTGATGGGTGCCTGACACTTTGATAGAACAAAAATACACCCATATTGAATGGTGAGAAGAAATGTTGACAAAATTCAAAGGAGACTCTAGACAGATTTCTGAAATGTCGCTGGTGAAAAAAGCCGGATTTATCAGATTGATCTGGAGACCAAGTTGCAAGCAACAGTGTGGATCTTTTCTGATGACAATCTGACAGAAGTGAAGCATCTCAAAAGTGTCAGCAAGAATGGTGGCTCATTCTTTTCAAAGGATGGTCCTGTTGCAACCATTCCTCTGGAGAAGCAAAAGGTAGTTACAGTTATTGGTACACCACGTTTGCTTGTGAAATATTTCTGCCAAACTTCAAGAATGGCACTCACACACGGGAATGCAAGAGCTCTTTCCACATCACTAGAGAGAGATAGAGAGAAGGTGAGGAAGGGAGGGAGACAATACACACACCAATGAGTTCCAGGTAGTTTATGGAGGTCAATCCTATGACTCATCCACCATACAGTCCTGACCTGGCTCCATGTGATTTTTCTTTTTTTCTTTTCCCAATAGTAAACAATCACATGCATGGAAAGATATTTTCAATCCCTGAAGAGCTGTCACAAATTATGAAGGGGAAGTTGCAACAATCACAGAAAATGTGTGGCAGGAATGTTTTGAGAAGAGGCTTTAGCAAATGTGAAAATCTATAGAGTGTGGTGGTAAGCACCTTTAAGAAAGCACAACAGTTGGAATAATTTTAAAAACTATTTTGGTGTATCTCAAAACTTTTGTAATGGTCTGCATTTTCTTTACAATGAGGTAGAGTATAACTGACAAATTTGCAAAAATATGACCAATGATATAGGCATTAACTAATACGTTTTTTTTAATTAGAAAGCTTTTTCCAGGCATTACAGAAAAATCTCAATATTGTACTGGAGTATCAGCCACAATAAATTATAACATGTTTAGAGAATTTGGAATTCGTCTACACTAATTTCAAGAATGTAAAACAATATTTCAGAAAGGGATTTGCAATGTTTTGAGCAAAGCTTCAATCAAAATATTTGACACCAAGCAAACTAACTTTCAGAAAGTGGAACTATTTTTGCTTTCTCTACCACATACATAGCAGGTTTTTCTTTTTTAGTTACATAAATGATTTAAATTGTAACTTACCTTGCAATGCAATGCTGCTTGCTGATGACACTACCTTACTTAACCATTTTAGTGCCAATCACGATCTAATCGTGATCTGAAAATTCTGCAAAAAGTGCTAATGACGATCTAATCGTAATGTCGTTTTCATACGTTTTAACTCTTTCCAGCGGGAAAGTCTTGTGTATTTTCTATGTCATAGCCATAGAGAAAGGTTTTCTGGAGTGTTTCTGGACCTTATCTTCCCTCCAAAGCATTAAATTAGCTCCAAATTTAATTTCTCTTGCCAGTGTTTGTTTATTGGTTCAAACATGGCATCGTCAGGCTGAAGATTATGAACCGAACAGAAAATAAGAGCTTTAGTTCGCAATGTGTTAGAAGAAAGTGACTGATTTTGAATTTTCAGACCTTGTTGAAAGAGTTCTTGTCATTGACGTAAGAGAGAAAGATATTCTAGCTTTAGTGATGAAAATGCACTTGATAACAAAGGACCTCATACATATGCAAATAATCTGTGTACTTATCAAAATGGATTTACGGAAGGTAACCAGACGACGAATACAATGTGAATCAACTATTCAACTATACAACACAATGCCAAATTGTACAGTAAAATACGTTTACATTTGTATCCCACTGCTATATGCCGTGTTCATTAATAGTGCTATCATGCTTATGTGTGTGTGATTTTGGTGAATTTTTTTTTTCAGTTTCAGGTTAGGTGAATTCATTTTCTGCATTTTAAAAGTAAAACACCAGACCAAAGCAGCATCCTGTTTTAGTAAAGAAATATTCATACTTTCATTTAATTACCCTGAACGTTCTGTGTAGAGAGGTTTCGTATGTCCAATTATTGATTATTTTGGGATTTATAATTTTATTTTCAAAATTTGTTTTATTTTAAATTTTTTAAAAATATTGAAGAGACTTCCCATACATATGATAAATATTATACAGTAAACAAAAGGGTTTACTAAAATGAAAAAAAGATTCAGCTCTCTACGTCATTTGGAACTCATTTTATTTTTAATAATTTAAAACCCTGCATTCTCCTATAAAATTGCTTGGCTCTTTTCAGACAGTATTTTGCTATTCGAGATGGTACTAAAAGGGTTAAAAGTAGCTATAATATTGACACATTACAGCAACAAATGAATGAATCTGCTAATAATGCAAAACTCTGTTTTTCCCTAAATAAGTCAACTTTAAATCCCAGAAAACTGCTAGGAATACACCTTGGTAAAATGTACATTTAACTTGCGTAAAAAGCCTGCCAGAATTTATCTTTTGAGAAAGTTGAAGAAATGTGCAAGACAAGAAATGTTAGTCACTTGGTACTATGTCTTCTTTCATCCACATATATTGTATGGAGTTAGACATTGTGAGAATTGTGCCACATTCAAAAATGTACTTAAAGGAGAAAAGAAAACACTTAAGATTAATGTAAGGCTTAGAAGAAGACATTTAAGTCTAGTTTTGTAAATTTTAAAATAATGACATTACACTTATTGTATATATACTCTAATATTATCCATGTTAAGGAAAACAAATATGTATTTGTAAATCGCTCCTCGGTATACAATTATAATACTAGGAGAAAATGTGGTTTGGATACCCCCATAGCCAACTGATCATACTCATAAATTGCCATTGTTACCAGCAATTAAATTATTCGGGGCTTCTTTACAATGTGAAATGCGAGACGAGAAATTTTTTCTAATTCCGAAGGTTAGGCAATGCGCAAACAGACACAAAGAACCAAAGACTGAGAGAGCTGTATTGCATCTCACATAGCAGCCAACCTGCACATCATTTCTAACAAACATAGCAAAATAATCCCCAGACATCTGCACAACAAAGCATGTAGCACCATCTGAAAGCGACTAACAACCAGTCATTTTTTAAAAGTTCTGACCATACTTTATCTCGGTTTTATTGCTTTACATACACGAGTATGTGGTCGAGTAGAATTTATTGTAGTGCTTGAAGGGAAGGTTGTATGATACTGGCGATATTCTAATAGTTTTAGAAATGACCCATCCAATTAATAAGGCAGATCTGTCTGTTTACCTCTACAATTCAGAGGCCTGTATTCAATTATTATTTGACGAGCGTCTGCCGAGAACAAGAATAATGTGATCTAAATACAATGTGATCTTGCACCCATTAAGAGATGAGACATATTCAGAGTTTTGTTAAAACAGGCACCTACTCTTGTGACTTTTGTTATTAATATCTATAAAGTAACTTTATTATTATTATTATTATTATTATTATTACCACCATTATCATTTTTATCGTCATTTTTTTCATTATTATTATTCTTTTTAGAACTGGACATGAAAAAGTTGCACAGTTTGTGTGCAAAGGAACATGGTTCAAGCAGGCAAAACTATTGTTGGCAAATTCTTTTCTTCATAATACATTGCTTTGCATACAAGCAGTAATATGACATGACAATAATGGAGTGTTCAGTTGGAGACCAATGTATGAGTTTGCAGACAGTATCTGATTGGTTCCGTTACTGCTGCGAGTGTGCAAGGGCTCTAAGAATACCAGATACACTTTGAGAGGGAAAATTAAGAGTTCCCAGGCACGTCATTCAAACTGACAAATGTAAAATAAGACAGAAAATACAGACACCAAAACTTGTTTACAGACCCTTCTCAGAAGTTTATGGAAGATATTAAGCAGGTGTGTAGATATTAGGTTTAGGCAGGTTTAGTTAACTGAGTTAAGTGTTTAGTGAACATAGCTAGTAATTTAGGAGAAAACAGTGTACATGGTTATATAACGTGTAACCAAGATTCCCCTAGAGTCAGGAATTCTGGTGGCAGCACTGGCTGGCGCGAGCATATGGTGAAAACGTTTTGCTAGTTAAGAAAACTGCTAGGTTCACTATATTCATGCATGAAAGGTAATGTAGAAAAATAATATGCAACTAACCTGTTTAAAGAAGATGTTCAAAATGTTTAAGATTTTCTTGAAGGCACAAATTCACTCGTTTAAATTTATTTTCGAATACTGTAATTAATGTCTCCTTTGTTACAGATATTATGTAATCTTCTATTGCCGTTTTTCAGCTCATTGATTGTTTTTGGATTGTCCTTATAGACTGAAGCTTTAACAGCTCCCTAAAGAAAATAATCCAGAGGGGTAAGATCAGGAGACCGCGGATGCCACAAACCTTTAGAAATTAGTCTTTCCCCATCAAATTCCATTAACAATCCCATGGAGTTATGTGATGTATGAGCAGTGGCATTATCATGTTGAAAAAATGCACCGTTCACTTCATCTTCATTTAGCTGTGAAATAAATGGAAAAAGAATATCCGAGCACTAAACATCTGAATTGAGTTATGGAAAAAAATTGGCCCAATAATTTAAGAGCGAGAGATCGCACACCATACACCACTTTTCTCTGAATGTAAAGGGGTTTCCTGAATTTCATTAGGATTTTCAGTAGACCATAATGGCATATTTTGCAAATTTACGCATCCTGATAAGTGGAATCAAGCTTCATCAGTAAAAAATGTCCTATCTAACATTTCAATTCCATGGTGCAAAATAAACCTCTGAAACCATTCACAATACTGAACTCTTTTACCGTGATCTAGGGGTTTTAATTCATGGATGACTGATACCTTATATAGATACAGACCTAGTTCTTTTTCGACTACCTTGTATGCAGAACTGTATCACATTGTTGGGCCAATTTCTTTATTGATTTCTGTGGACTTTTAAGCATTCTATCTGATATATACGATAGTTTTTCATTTGTTAGCACACAGGGTCTTCCACTTCTAACAGCATCATGCACGGAACCTGACTCCCGAAATTTATTAATTAAATCACTCACAGTATCTCGGTGCGGTAGTTTTGAGTTAAGGAACCTGACAACGAAATTTTGTTTCATTTTTTCAATATAATTTTCATGTTCATTAAAAATGTTTTCCAATAGAAGCACACGTTCCTCTGTAGAATACATTGATTTCGCTTCAGGCACATGTAAGAACTCACAGCATAGTAGACCATACTACCAGTACAATAAACAACGCGTGCATTTGAAGCCGCTGATAACGCAGATAATTATAACATCCCGATGGAATTGAAGGCGATAAACCTAGGGATACCAAACTTTTATCAAGCGGTGGCCAGCAGCAAAGAGCAGTGGAAGTTCTTGATGACCCATTAGTGCAATAGTGAGTGACGAACGATATAGCTAGTGTAATTTATTGACAGTAAAAGACTGTTGGCTGCCTTGTGTTATGTGATTCAAAATGGATAATTTGGCTGCACTGCATTCTTCAGAATAGCTACATGCACTGTAAATAAATATAGAATCATGAACCTTAAGTTATGCTCAGCATGAAAACATGTAAAATGTGATTTTAAATTTGTATTAGATAATAAAATGTGAAGCTGTACTTCGAAAAAATATTCCACTCACGTTGGACTTAAATAAAATCCTGCATCACATATTGGAAGGAGAGCCAATTATTCAATAAATTTCTCTTACAGATGCAAGAATTACCTCGAAATAGATTTGCTAGCCATTTGAAAATCTGATTAAAACAAAAAGCTTGTAACTCCATACAAGAATACTTGGACACAGACATTTATACTACCGAATTTATGTAAGGAATATAAAATGAAATTATAATTGGATATTCTTACTGCTAAATTACACTGCACCATATGTTTTAAATCATAAGAATATATGCCCATAGCCATTTCCTTCACAAGTATACAATGATTGTTGAATCTACTATATTCAGATATCTTAGAAGTAATGTAAACATGTGATTCTTGAAAATATGTTCTAATTATGTATTATTGATGAAATCTATTGCTTTTTCTTGAAACTCAAAAGTGAATAAAGATGATTATTATGAGAAAAGGTATTGCATTTCACTCAAAAATATAATCCCAAGATTTCACCAGACATATGCTTTGAGGACCCCTTAATCCAAGAAGCATAATTAGGGGGAGATAGAAAGGGAGAGGCTTTCTCTAGCATGCATGTACAATGTACATAGTAGATAGTGAAGGTATTGTATTCTACCCAAAAGTTAAGATACAGAGATTTATTCAGAAAATGTAAGTTTTGAGAACCCCTGAATAAAAAAAAGAATTTTTAGAAAAAGGTAAATGCCAATCTTAGTATTTAATTTTAGTATCTCCCAAGAATGCGCCATGAAGATTTTAAGGAAAACCCCTGGCCAACCTGTGGCCGAGTTGTTCGACCACTTGCCTCTCACCACAGTGGCCTGGGTTCGATCTCAGGCGACTGCATGTGCGATTTGTGGAAAATGTCACAGGGGCACGATTTCTCCAGATGTTTCAGGCCCCCCCCCCAATCACATCCAACTGGTGTTCCATCTTCATTCTACATACCATCGTGTGATCGCATGTAGTGCCTATGTAGTAAAGTGGGCATACAATACTATTTTCTCCAAAATGGCTCTAGAGTTATTGATTAAAATACTGTATAGTAAAGATATCTACATGAGAAATAAAATGTATATCTTGAATTTCTTGGGAATAGTCTCTGAAGTCCTCTTCATTCAGCATGACTTTTGTATAACTGCTAAACTGTAAGAGGTAGACAAAAACTTACTAAAAGAATGTGATCTCATCAAAGCACATAATGTCCTATACATTTTTGCTGTGTAGCTAACCATTCCTAGGATAGTCCTTGTAATTGGTTTCAATTTTAAATCACTTTTTTCAAACAGTATACTTCCTCTGTGTTGCTTTTGTTTTACTACTGGTCATGCAAAGAAGAATATTTCACGGACAATCATATAATAACAGCTTTTAAAACACTTACAGAGTTGCTTCAGCCTAGTATATATCCTTATTTCCCTTTTACTTATGAGGAACTTGGTGATAAGACCATTCTGCTAAATGTTATCTTCATAAGCATGAAGTAGAAAAAATAATTTTTTGTAAGAAGTTTATGTGCATAGCAGATAGAGAAAGTCACATCAATGGAACACATTTTTTTCCTTTTATTCCTGCAGCTCTTTCACAAAGCACACATTATTACTACAAAGGCTAACACATGATTATCTGAGTCCTGTAATTATTGATGTTAAATGCAGTATGTTTAGCCTCACTTGTTTATGCAATGGAGATGGAATGTTGATAGGAATTCCAGCTACTCAACATATTTTGTATTACACTGGTTTCAGATTGTGCACATGTTTAATGTTAAGTGTTGTTTGTTGGGACAGTGGAGACTCGGCTTTATGTTCTACATTAAACTTCATTTAATTTTAAAAAAACATTTTTATTTATGCTGCTCAACTCCATATCAAAATATAAAATCAACTCAGGCTGCATATGGCAACAACACAACTGAAGCAAACAAAATGTACCTTTTACTTGACTTGGTCACTCTGGGCATTCCTATAGGAAGTGAATCACACTTGTAAGATATACTATATGGAACACCTTGAGTACTGGTATAACCAACTCAGCCATACACATGAACATGAATGGCAATTATAAATGATCAAAACTAATTTGATAGCCAGCTCTGTGTCATATTCCTCTCATGAATACAACAGTTCATTTTTGCCTCTCTTCTTCATCCTTCCCTAGCCTACACATACATGGCGAACAGTAAAACATGAATCTAGTTGCAGCGACAGGTTACAGCTACCGCCATGTATGCAAAAAAATAACCTACTTTCAACAACAGCAAAGAAACATTTATCCTTCAGCAATGAAATATTTTCTTCCACATTTGTCCTTACCTCATAGCAAATCAACATTCATAACCACTAGCCACCATATTGATGAATATCAAGATTATTATACAATAGTCTATCTTCCACCCCCCCCCCACAGAATACAGCCTGTGGACAAAAGTCACTGGACTGTAAATTATTTCCTTGACAATGTTTTTTATCAATCTCCCATTCAAGCTGAATTTCCTGCATTCCGTGCTTGTAAGTTATCTCCACTTTTGTTTACTGCATCTATGTACATGAACTTTTTAAAGTCTCTCAACTTTTTGATAAATTTATTATGGCAAACATTAAATATAGTTGTTTTACCATTTAAATACTACCTGGTCTTTATTTTTCATTTGTTAATATTCATTTAGATTTAATTCAGACAGTGCCAAAGTATTATTCATAAGTTGCTAATTCTTTTAAGCCCAGTAACCAGACATTTAAATGATCACCAGTTCTTCAAGAAGGTTAATGTTGGTCACCTTGCTATTGGAAAGACCGGGCTGAAGATTCCTAATAATTCATTTAATTTTGCCATTCCTAATAATTCATTTAATTTTCCAATTAAGTACTACCATATAAGACTGAAAGTTAGCTGCACTTGCAGTCCAAATTTCAAAGTCAAAACTACTTTTGGCTTGTTGAAAACCTTTGCTGTTAAAATCTATGCTCATTTACAACAGTACAGCTAGTGTGCCTGGAACCAAAATTGGCAGCATTTTATTATATAACCCAATCTTTATCAATGTTTTGGCATTAACAGCATGTGCCTAGTTTTCTTAGCTTCTACACTCAGTTTCATTTTAGAGAGAAGCTGCACCACAGTAAAGGTGGGTTTCAAAAAGAAAAAGAAAAGTTCAATCAACATGATGAGTCCAACATGTTGGCAATTAATGAGTGTCTCCATTGGTTCCTTGTGAAACATGGTTATTCACAAATAAAATGCACATTTTGAATTTTCTGGGAATAACCTGTGAACACCATCTCATTCAAAGAAGGAATTTTGCAAAATCTTGCAGGTTAAGCAATACAAAAAAACATAATAGACAAAAAAATGTGGACATCTTCAAAACACACAATTTATTCCAAATACTGAAGTTGTTCTTTCCAACTGCTAATGCACAATTTTGTCAACAGAATATTTTGTTTGTTTGAAGTGCAGTTTTTGAGTTTTTATCTAATATGTATTTAAATCACTTTTTATTATGATTTCATGCCACAGAGCATTATTAACATAACTCAATGTTTGAAATTATTTATTTATTTACTGCCCTTGCAGACTATACTGAAGAATGCAGTATAGGCAAATTATGCATCTTGCATCATTTAACACAGTGTAGCCAAAAGTCTTATCATCAATAAATTACACAAACTATATAACTATGCACATGTTTGACCTTAAATTACTACCTATGTACACTAAACACTAATTCACTTGCTAACTATGCCTAGCCTAAAACTAATCTTTACACCACAGGGTAGACCTGCCTAATGTTTTACACAAATTTTTGGAGTGGCTCTGCTGAACAACTTTTGGTGTCTGTATGCCACAAACACTCACAAATGTGAGCATCTAAATGTTCCAGTCTAATACTTCTCCTGGAGAGACGATGCCAAAGAGCTCCCAGAGATATTCAATATTATTGGTATGCACATTTGTCACCAAATCTGTAAACTGCACTGCAAGGCAGGCAGCAAATCTTCCAGCCCTCAGCTGATGGTAGCCTACCCAAGCATCCATATGTATTGCGCTGGTAAACTCCATGTGCTTTGCATTTAAATTGTAGAGCATGTTTGCATACCTATTTTTATTAGGGATATCATCATCCACACCTCATTTGTTTGAACATTTATCATCCAGAAGATTGAGTTGCCCTCTTATGATATGCCCTGATGGAATTTGTGTCATCCTATTTTACATTCATTGATTTGAATGTGACCAGGACCACCAATTTTCCCTCTCGCAGTGTATTTGGTATTGTTGGAGAGCATGCACACTTTACAACAGCAACTGAATCACTCTGATACTATCTGCAAACTCACACATTGGTTTCCCACCAAAAACTCCATTATTGTCATCGAGTACAATTGCTTGTATGCAAAGCAGTGGTTGAGGCAATAGCTTTGTCGACTCTAATCATGTGCCTTTGCACAAAGACTATGCGACTTTTTCATGCTCAGTTCTAAAAAGAATAATAAAGTTAATTACTAGATTTATTAATTTTTTAATATTAAGAAGCTTGTAACTGTGATGTGAAATAATTTAAATAATTGAGTTGGGAAGTTGCAACACTACATCACAGAAAAACCACTTACTTGAATGCATTTCAGGAACATTGATTTGTTCCCATTTTCAGCAAGTTTCCCACAGCTCGTGCCTGTTCCTGCCTGGGGAATACTGCAAATTGGCATATGATGTAGAGTTGCAATTTTCCAACCCTTTAACCACTGTTTGTTGTTAATACCAAAAGTCAAAAGAGTTGGGCTCTAGTTAATTTGCCTATCTGCGGCAAAACTCAGGATATATCAGTCCCATCTCATAATGGGGTGCAGGATAATATTGCATTCAGAACATAGCATTCTTGTTCTCAGCAGACTCTTGTCAAATAATAGTTGAAGACAGGCCACCATATCACTGAAGTACACTGACAGATCTGTGTTATTAATTGAATAAGCCATTTTTAAGACTGTTATAATTTGTAAGAATATTGTTAAAGAACAGACAACCTTCCCTTCTCAGACTACAAAAATTCTACTAGATTGCATAGCAATAAAACTTGAGAGAAAGCAAGACCAAATTAAATTAAATTGAGTGTTATTTATGTACGTTCTTTAACAGCTATGGTTCTCAGAATACCATTCTATGTTAGGCATGAAAGATTACTTAATTTTGCTCAGAGGTCTCTATTAGGCTTGACAATCTTTTACATATCATAAATCTACACACCAGGACCAACAGCTTTACTTCCATTCCGAAGGTAGCCATGCTAAGCTCTCTGCCAGGTTTGAATCTGTAACCTTGGAAACAAAGGGCTAGCATGTTATCCCTAGACCATGGAGGACATGCAAGGTCAGGACTTTTAAATAACGAGGTGTTAATTTGCTTCCAGATAGTGCTACACAATTTGCTGTACAGATTCCTGGGGATTATTTGCAGAAGCTGGTTAAATTGTTACAAATGATGTGCATGTTGGATGCTATGCAAGAAGCAATAGGGTTCATAGTTGGTCATTTCTCTCTGTGCATGTGCATAGGTGAGACTTTGGGCTTAGAATAATTGCTTGCCACCTCAAGTCATGTTTTCCCCAAATATTCATATTGTGACATAAGACATTTCTAAGATATCCATTATTAATGGTTTGAATTGTCCAATGCTTTTTAATTATTTTAAGGTCAGCCTATAGCATTTAGTTGTTAAAACATTTGACTATTGCTGTTCTCTTTGTATTTATAACAAAATATGTAATTTAGCTATTTCTACAAAAGCTTATTTTGATTAAAATGAAGTAAATAAGAAAATGAGTTTTTACATGAGTAGTTTGTATCGGTAGCCACTATAATGCTAGAGGGTAGAGAAAGTCATGTGAATGTAAACAATCCAATGTTTTTCTTTTATTTGTCTGAATCGTCTAAACTTATATGATATTGTTTATGCAGTGGGGACATAACCTAGACAGGAATTCCAGCTACAAGTGTGACTCAACATGTTTTGTCAGACATCTTTTTCAAGTTGTGTTTGTTTAGTGTTGATTGTTGAGGCAGTGAAGACCCGACATCAGAAAGCTTGTTTTTTGCCATAATGAATGATCATTTAGGGCAGGCATGCTGTTGGACGGGAGGTCACTCTCCCCACCACTATGCCTGCAGTATTACCTTGTCTCATAGCAGCAACAAATCAAAGGATAGACAGGGGTGCGTTATATACGTCACAGTTGCAATAGGGAATCAGTGGAGAACTGGCTACTTCTTAAGCAATCATGTATGAATCAAATTAAGGTATCGATAAAATTTGAATATTCGTTACTTCAATATTGTTTTCCAACAGTTTTAATGTATGGAAAATAAGAAGTTTCTAGTCATATAAATTTGTTTTATTTAGAACACATGGCTACAGTGTGTCCATGCGAATTTAACAATCAGGATTAGCCAGCTATTATTTTGTCGATATCTGTTTCAATTGTAGTTACATTCAATCTCAGTGTAGCAAATAAATTGCAGTTATTAATTCTAGACCTGCTTTTATTTTTAACAAGAACTGCTCCCAGGAGTATGAGGCTCCAAACATTGTCACGATATGTTCACAGAGGTTGCGCAAATTTGGGAATGACTCTTTAATTAACATTTTATGAACATCAATCCACACCTTTCCACAAATTCGTAAATGCTGCTGTTCTGCGGTTCTATAATCTCTTATTGTAAGTAATCAAAAACATCTTCTGACTGACAGATAATGGATTACTGCAAAGATGAAGTTTACTTTCAATTGCCAATACTTCTCCAAATCCTGTTTCAAACATTGAATGAAGGCTCTCTGTAACATTTAGGAGTTATATTGACTCAAGCCAAAGAGTAGGAAGTCCATTTATTTTAGTTTTTAACTGATATTCTACATTACCACTCATGGCTGATATTCTTGATGTTACTGTGATTTGTCCTAAAGGTGTGTTTTTAAATGTCTCTACCATGTCAGGACAAATTTCCTCTGAAACGTTAATGAGGCACTTTTAATAAACTCTCCTTCTGTGAAGGCCATATTTGCTTCAGCTATTAATTTAGCCTCCTTGTAACTTGCATGTAGCAATTTGATGGCTGAATCGTTCTGGTTTTGTTGTTCATTTAAGACCTCATTGAAACCTGGATCTTTGTGCTTAGATAGGTGGTTTAAGAAATCTAGTTTTAGTTTATTGCATTTACGTTTACACGCATTACAGAGTATGCAGTCCTAATACTGCTAAAAATGGCTCTTACTAAAATGTCTCCTAATATTATACTGTGAAAGCAATGTCGCTGCTTGTAACAAATTAAACATTAAGCTTTATCACTGTGAAACACAAACAAGTACTGTTCCTCCCATGAAGGATGAAATGTGTTATCGTGACATGCTACCAGTGCTTCTCTGATCGACCTGAACGGTTGTTTACTTGTACACGTAACTGCTCAAATGAAGGTGAGAACTCTTATTGCTTGGAGCTACGTTGTGAGCAGTTGCTCTTTTGCCATGACCAGGTGGAATGAGGAATGGAGGGGAATGTCACTCGGTGACACTAGACAGCATGCCTGATTTTGAGCAAAAAACATAATCAAGACAAGGTAGTTGGAATAGCTGCTACGCAAGCTTCAAATTTGCAGCTGTGCTACATACCAAGATCACGACCAATAGAGAGGCTGAAAGAAAATGTGGAATAGACAAATATGTACAATATGCAGGTGAAAATGTTTACATACAAGTACAAGAAAATAAATGTTTATAGTAATTTTTCTTGTGGCCTAATTTTTCTCCCTCACCTTTTACTTTATCATGCGCATAGTAGAGTAGGTTTGCATTCCATCCAAAGAGAGTTGTGAGAAGGGGTGGGGGTGGTGGTGATGAATGGGGTTAGGGGCGCACAACAGCTAGGTCATTAGCATCTATAAAAAGTAAGGCATGGCTCCGTACGTAATTAAAACGTCATAGAAAATTAAAACATGGATAAAAAAGTGCCACTCACCAATAAAATCCACTGGAAATAAAAGTGCCCAATGCAGAACTAATAGAAACTAAAAGGCCACTAAAAATGGAACTAAAAAGGTGGAACTAAAAACCAGTTCCTTCGGGCTAAAATTCATACAGCTAAAAGCTTTAAAACATATAAAATCTAAGCTACCAATATGCTATCAGAGGCTGAAAGAAATAAAAGAATAAATAGCAAAGTAAAACTAAACATGCAGATTAAAAGGCACATTATTAAAAAGGTCAAAAACTCTTCACTACCACTCCGGTATGGTCCACAAGGATCTCTCTGAGAGGGGCTGGCATCTGCAGAGTGGCTCATAGATGTGCTAGATGAGGACACACTAGCAGTACATGAGAGACTGACAGTACCTGCCCCCCCCCACACACACACACACACACACACACACACACACACTGGAGCAAGTTTCCTCTGAAGCAGGTAGCTGTGTGTAAAACGACAGTGGCTAATATGCAACCAAGCCAATATGACCTCCTCACGACGAGAGATACGTGAGGAGGTTACCCAGTTCATTGGAAGGTCCTTCACCACTCGGAGCTTGTTGTCGTGGAGTGCAGATCACTCCTTATGCCAGAGAGAAATCACAGACTTCTGCACAACAAGCCTGAAGTCCTCCAATGCCATGCAAGAGATGTTGATACTGGGTTCTGTGGGTGCCGTCTTTGCTGCCGAGTCCACTAAGTCATTTCCGGGCAAGCTTGCATTTCTGGGAATCCATGCACATTTCACATTTACACCCAAGGTGTGCAAAGGTGCAGGAGATCCTGAATTCGCTGCACAAGAGGGTGGTGGTTATACAATTCACAAACACTCTCAAAGGCACTAAGAGAATCACTTAAAAAAAGGCAGCTACCCAAACTGCTGCAGTGAACTTAGCTTGGTAGATGGCATCTAGCTCTGCAGTATAAATGGACGTGTTAATATGCAAACCAAAAGCATGTGATTTGGTACCAGTAACAAAGGCACATCCAACACCATTGCTGCACTTACTGCCATAGGTGTAAATAAAAGACCGGCCACTGAAATGTGATAATTCTAAAAAACAAGTATGGATACAAGACAGAGGCAGCGCAAATTTCCCATAAGCTGTCATCCTGAGATCTACATGGGAGGTAGCACGTAACCAAGGTGGGTACACCATTTCCACCTTCGGAAACAGGCAGGGCTATACAATATTGTGTTGCCGAAGCAGCCCACGGAAATGGAAACCTGCAGGCCTTGGACTAAGTAAGTGGTTGTGATATGCATCCTGCTCAGTAGAGAAGAAAAGGGTAAAGGTCGGATGCAAAGGCATGCACTTAAGGGCACAGCCATAATTTCCTAACAGGGCATCATGCCAAAACCGCAGAGGGGGTTCTGCCGATTCGGCATAGAGGCTCTCAACTGGGCTAGCTGGAAAGGCCCCAACAGCCACACATATGCCCTGATGATGGACAGGGTCCAAACGTCTCAGCACAGATGGTCGTGCAGAAGAATAACTGATGCATCCATAGTCTAACTTAGATCGGATCAGTACACCATAAAGACGAAGCAGTACTGTCAAATCTGCTCTTAGTATCCATAAAATATTTAAAGAATGGCCACACTGCGCTTTAAGCTGTGGGGAAAAGCTCAGGTTGCGATCGAATATCAACCCCAGAAATCTCACCTCATCTGGCCCAAAAGTAAGAGCAGGTGCCATTTACCACCTACGACGCCAGAAGTTAACGCAGACTGTCTTCTCAGGTGAGAAACGAAAGCCAGTTTTCGAGCTCCAATCATAAAGATTGTCCAAACACCACTGGAGACGGCATTCCAAAAACGCTGTACGCTGAGTACAGAAGATGGAAAAGTCATCCACGAATAAACTGGAAGAGACACCTGAGAGAACACATTCCGATATGGAATTTTCACTATAGCAAACCGCATCAGGCTTACCGAGGCCTGCAGCACTCCATTCTCTTGAATAAAATGATTAGAGAAAACCGATCCAACCCTTATTTGGAATACGCGTTCCTGCATTAACTCCTGAATGAACAACGGTAGGCGTCCACGTATGTTCCAGTGGTGGAGTAAGCTTAAAATCCCTGACCGCCAACACATATCATATGCCTTCTTGCAGTCAAAAATATCCTAACCTTCTGACAATTCTGAAGAAATCTGTTCTTGATCTGCGTTGATAATGACAAAAGATGGTCAACCGCTGATCGACATCTTCAAAACCACATTGGATGTTGGTCAGAAGATTATGGGATTCCAACCATCACACTAACCGTCCATTCATCAAGCGTTCCATGAACTTGCAAGCACAGCTGGTGAGGGAATTTGGACGATAGCTGGAAGGAAGTTGACGGTCCTTTCCAGGCTTCAAAATAGGTATAATGGTGGCCTCCCGCCACTGAGTTGGAAAAGTGGCATCTATCCAGACGCGATTATAGACCTTGACGATGAAAAGTCTTACCCTCAGGAGAGAGATGTTGCAACTTATGGACGTGGATACCATCTGGACCTGGCGCATGGTCTAGCTCCACCATGGTGAAAAGGCAGTTATTGTCTTCAAGGTTTCCAAAGCGGAAGGCAAATCCTTGAGATTCAACCTGAGCCTTAACTGGAAGAAACTCAGGGGAATAGTTTTCTGAGCTAGACACTTGAGCAAAAGCACTGCCAAGAAGGTTTGCCACTTCAAACATATCAACTAGTTTTCAAACTGGCTATCGACAGACAGGTCGGTTTTCCGGCTACATGCTTTAAACTTATCCCATAAGACAGAGGAAGGTGTATGTTGTTTAAAGGAGCCTACAAACTGGCTCCATGATTGCTTTTTCCTATCCTTAATAACTTGTCTAGATATGGCACACACCTTCTTATATCGTATTAGGTTACCCAGCGTAGGTTGGCGCTGGAAGATCCGAAGAGCATGTTTGCGAGCAGAAATGGCATTCCGGCATTCTTCTGTCCATCACGGGACAGGAAAGCAATGGGGATGTCCAGTCGACCATGGAATAGAAAGCTCAGCAGCAGAGATAATTGACTCGGTGAGGTGGTCAACTAAAAAATCTGAGTCGTGCTCGTGGTAATGAAAAACGGCCAAAACAGAATAAAGGCTCCAACTGGCCCATTCTAAGCACCACCTAGGTGAACGGGTGGAACATACATCCTGTGCTAAGAGATAAAGAAGAATAGGAAAGTGGTCGCTAGAATATAACTCAGAGATGATATGCCATCGTAAGGAAACCGCCAACTGTTTAGAATAAACAGATATATTCAGGTGAGAAAAACTATTGAAGGCGTCAGAAAGAAATGTAGGCTCTCTGGTATCCAGGAGAGATAGATTATTAGAATCCAAGAAATCGATGATCAGTTGAACTCTCACAGAAGTCCAAGGGGTGCCTCAAAGTGGGTGGCAAGCATTCACATCCCCTACCAGCAGAAAAGGTGTTGGTAGCTGGGAGTTTAGGTCTGCTACATCAGTGTGCGAGAGGCTGTCAGATGGAGGTACATATATACTGCAAATGGTGAAGCAAATAGAAGGTAGCTTAATCCTTACAGCAATGTACTGTATGTCAGATTGAATGGGTACAGAGTTGGCAACGTTATCATCTCTGATAAGAATCATGGTGCCTCCATGTGCAGGAACTCCATCCGCTGGGGCTACATCACACCAGACAGAGGAGTACTGCTTTATTGTAAGGTGGTCTTGGGGATGGAGCTTGGTCTCTTGCAAGATACGACCAAATGGAGGAGCAACAATTCAAGCTATGGTCAATGTGATCTAATTCCACGTTTGTTCCACTGTAGGATAGCCATGGGACTGGTATAGCTTAAGTTTTAAATGGAAAGGCATTTCTGCATATTTGGCTGTGCTGGTTGGTTTAGTTTATTTTTCTTGGCCATTGGACAAACACTTTTTTCAGGAGCACGATCCTGCTGCTTATGCACTCTCCATCCAGCAATGAGGGCTGAATCCTCCTGGTCTATCTCCTCCATGGGGGAAGCCCCCATTCCAATTGAGAATTTCAGTTCGAGAACCTCGAAGATGTCCTTGGGATGTATGGCCTAACATGTTCCTATTGTAAGGAACAGGGTACGGGTAGGCACAAATTCACCATTAACTGTCCGCTTAACCCTATACACAGAAGTGATGCCTTGTGCTGAGAGCGGGTGGTGACAACCCTGCGCGAGGAGCTCAAGGTCTTTTGCATAGCTATCTTCACAGCTTAACTGCTCAACATATTTGCTCCCAAAAGGTTTGATGCCTAGAATGCAGACTGCTTCAACCAGGAGCATGTCATTACAAGAGCAAGTACATGACTACACCAGACCAGCTATTTTATCTAGACCTTTTTGGATAAGTAATGGGCTAACCATTGTAAACTTCTTTCCTTCCTCTGTCCTATGTATTACCAAGTAGCAAGGACCACTGGACTCGACTACTTCCTTTCCGAAACACTAAACTGGATTTGGGTTTTGTTTTGGAGGTCATAAAAAGTATGATATATATCATCCCCCAGTGCTCCCCACCCACCAAGGAGCCCAACAAGGGGTCACCCCACTGGGGTGACAGGTCTACACAGGGGATATAGCAGGCTCGCCGTCCCACTCACCCTGGAGTTCGGATTAACACCTAGTCCTAGCAGATTAAATAGGGGTGGGTTAGTCCCCAACCTCCCGTTTAGGTGAAGCAGAAAGCAAAATGGTGTATTAGGCAGTGCACCCTCCCCAGTTACTGAAAGTCAGAAGTCCAGGCTCAGATGCGCAACCCTCAACCAACCAGGATATTCCTTTCCACCCACACAAGTCTCCACGCACGGCCTACACATGGATAACCATTTTGACCCACTATCTCCCTCACCACTCAAGAGGTTGCCCACAGAGGGAGTAAGGTTAGCTCAGGAACAGCCAGGTGCGCCAAACCCGTACCTACCAAAGTAGGCCCCTTGGGGGGGGGGGTGCATGTGTGTGCGCATGTGCACATCACTCAAGATTCACAAGTTAACAAATACCAAATTTTATGTTTAGTATCATAAAATTTTTTAGAAAATCCACCCAACCCCCAACTATTCTTTACATGGGACACTTTTCAGAACGGTTTATTTTCTCAAAAAGAGCTATTGATTTTAATTTTGATGTATAAAAGACATTTACATGATAAAATATCTTGAATTTTCTGGGATAGTCTACGAGGTCCATATCATTCAAAAGGAATTTTATATAATCTTTTTATGTGTTAAATAACAGAGGAAAACGTGCTATAAAAGGTTGTCAATGTCCCTTAAAATGCACAATTTTTTTTCAAATAACCGTTTTTGTGACAAAATATTTCTGAGATATCCATCATCACTCTAATTGGTTCAATATTTTTTCATTCCTTTAAAGTCCTGTTGATCTTCAGTGGCTTCTCAAAATTGCATTGAAAAATTATGGAAACTTAAGGCTAGCATATAGAGTCCAGTTTGTAATCATTTGATGATTATTATTATTCCCTTTGTTTCAATAACAAAATGAGTAATGCTGCTATTTTTGCAAATGTTTATGTTGATGAAAATGAAGTAGATAGAAATATAGGCTTTCATAAAAATAGTTTGCGTTGCCACAAATAAACACTGGAGAGTAGAGAACATAGGTTTATATAACAACAGATTTTTATCTAATGCACCTGCTTAATTGATCAAAAGCTTTTCAGAAGAGTATAATATTATACTCCACACCTGACAATTGACACATTTTGAACATATATGCTATAGCTGTTTGTACATACCTACACTTGTCACAATATATTTTTCCCTCTAATAGTAAGTGTATTCACTGTTGTAATGATGAAGTCTCACAGCAAAAGACAGCTCCAATTGAATAAGTTGATGGATGAAAAAAGAAAGAAAAATATCCCCTAAGCATGCCATGACAAAGCAGCTTGAAAAAGTGGTATCACAGTTTGCTATTTTGCTTTTTACAGAGTCAAATGCACAATGCATGCATCTTTTCTTGGGCACTAGTTTTACAGGAAAGTAAGGGATGAGGGGGGGGGGGCAAGAGCTAGCCTGCCTGTCTTTCTTTCTTCAGAGTTGTCAACCAAATAAATGTTCTTTATTTGAGGCCCTCAGCCATTATGGTGAATAGTTTATCTAATTTACTGTGAACCTGCTGAATTATTAAATTAAACACAGGATGCCTGTGCATGAACTCTGGGATCTACAGACAGAGTGAAACCTTAGCACTGAAGCAAATAGATGTAAGGGTGCATGGCATACTTCATGTCTCAATGGTGTCTCTCTGCTCTGCTTCCAAAATTGTGTGAAACCTACCGAATGAAGACTAGAGAGCTGAGAGTCCAAGAAAAGGTGCACACATAAAATGTACCATCTTTTAACCTTCCTTTAAATATACAACACAATCCAATACTGAATAGAGGAAGCTAATTCATGCCATATGCTAATGCTTAGAAGATAATAGGAAATAATAAAATTAACAAAATAGTGTATGCTATAATATATTTTATACAATCTAACCTGTGCACAACACTTTGGATATACTATTTCCACTCTCACCTTCTTGGGGAATGTCTAAATTCTCTCCTTTCTCTGCCTCTTGAAGGACTGACACTTGCAGCAGACATATTATATTTTGGCATCATAACAGGAAGTTTTTGCCTCCTCTCTGGTGATCTACCTCTATTTTTCAATGATCCTGGAGAATGACCTGAAATTTGTGGTGCTGGTGGTGGAGTGCCTCGTCTACTTGGAGAATGTGTGGGCATCACCTAATTAAAAGTAGTTTATAATTAGACTAAACGTACATTTGTTAGGTAAGGGTTATTTAAAATACCTAGGTTTCTCTGATCTGTTCTAGTACATTAATTGCTTGCAATTAAAGGTGTCAAATGATATTTCCAATGTTGACTTTCATTAACTTTTTGAAGTTGTTTCACTAAACAGCATCAACGTGTCTAGCAAAAGAATGTATAATTCTTTGCCATTAGATTTATATGTAAACTATATAATCAAATAATGAAATTCTATTTGTGAAAATTGCCATAATGAAATAAAAAAACTGATTCAAATTTATTTTACACATTACTAATATTAATGTACATTAATTATTAACATTTCAGACCATTACACAAGTATTTATAAGTGTGAATTTAATTGTTTTTTTCACACAAGCCATGTGTAGGACAGGAGTTGTATAGGTCAAGTCAAGACTGAAAAATTTAATGGGGATTTGAACCACAGTCCTCTCAGTCTCTAGCCAGTTGCTTTATCACTGAGCTACCATGGCAACATCCCAGCACAGCATTAAATTTCTCAACTGACACACATGTTTCCTGGTAAACCAGATGGTGCTCTCAAAGTATATTGAGATGATATACCCTAATGGTGACTTACAATGTAGTCAAGTACCTTAAGTCCTGGGCTTCATAGTTAGCCAACTATTAGGTCAATTTAGTGGTTTTTTTTTTTTTCACATAAACCGTGTGTAGGACAGGAGTTGGATAGGTAGAATCAGACTGAAAAATTCAATGTCATAACTGGATTTGAACCATGGATCTTCCAGTATCTAGCAGATTGCTCTACCACTGAGCTAACATGGCAACATGCTAGCAAGGAATTTAATTTCTCAATGTTTCCCAGTAAACAAGAAGGTGTTCTCAAATTATTTTAAGATGACATACCCCGATGGCGACTTACAATTTCCAAAGTACTGAAAGTCCTACGCTTCATAGTTTGGCCAGTTATGAGATCCTATCCAACTATTCATCAATATTATGTGAAACCTCCACAATCTGTAATCAGTGTTGCCACATGTAATGGCATTAAATTAAAGTGACCTTGGATTTCTTCTGAGAAATGATCTGCCAGGCTGCCTGTATGTGCCCACAGTTTATTACAGCTGACTGTAAAAGATGATGGCAGACTACTTGATGACTGACCACTTCCCCACAAACCATTAATGGTTAATATATCTGGTAAATGGCTAGGCATCACAACAGTGCTGCGCTTGGAAAAAAGCTTGAATCTTCCTGGCAATGTGTGGTTGGGCATTGTCTTGCTAGCAGGAAGTGTCAGGAGTATGCTGAAGTAAGGGTATAACTTTGCCTGTATTAAGTTTTTTGTAGTTTTAACGTCCTTTAACCTGGTTGGTCGGACGATGAATGAAATTGGTGAAATGATGCTCAAATGATCTCGGGGTCCATGGAGCTTAAAGTTACTCGACATTCGTCTTCTCAAGATAAAACCCCGGAAAAAATCTTATCCGGGTAACTCACCCTAGGCGAGATTCGAACTCACGAACTGTTGAATGTGAAGCAGGCATGCTACACCACACTACCCAGGCGGGCTATTAACTTCATTGTATCGCTGCTATTGAGTTTACGCTCAATGTGTAAGTGCCAAAATCATGAATGATACCTAGGGACCCTTAATTTTCGTGAAACATTTTTTCGCGAATTTTGATAAAACGAAATATACAGGCAAAATTAACATATAGTTGTTTGATGCAGTTTTAAGCTCGCGACATTTCAATTTTTTTAAGTTTCGAGTTTATTTCGCGAATTAGCCCGTAATTCACAATTTTTCCGCAAAATTGGTCACCATTTCCGACGATCGAAGAAAAAAAAAAAAACAATAAAGAAGAGTTTGTAATCCGCTATGGTTCTACTTATCATTGTTTTCGAACGTTAATAATGCACAATGATCACAAGACACAACCGTGGCTCCATCTGGGGAAAAAGAAGCGCCTATTTTCCGAAGTCCACTCGCTTTCTTTACTTTTAGTTCAACAGTGAATTCAAAGTGCGATTGGTGTTGTCAAGTGAGTGAGAAGTTGGGTTTCTTCTTGAATTGTAAGGTGTTATTATTGTTTAAGTGAAACAGTGGATAAGGTGCAAGACAAGAATTTCTATAAGATTTTGACAGAAATGAAGTCTACGAGTGCGATTTCTTTTTCCAAAATTCCGGAAGTTGTGACGGAGCAGAGTCGCGTAGCTGAGTTTCGACAAGATGGATTTTATGTTTTTAATCGCGAAAAGAAAATATGCATGTGACTGCCTCCGTGGTCGAGTGGTCAGCGAGCTGACTTCTCACCCGGAGGTCCCGGGTTCGATTCCCGGCTGGGGGGGAATTTTTCTTTAACCGGAATTATTCCCTATCCCTCATAGAGTCTGGAAGTATGAATGTGAGAGTGAATGTAAATATAAAGTTTAACCTAATGTTCTGAGCCTATGATCATTGAGGCTATAGAGGGGGCTATACAAATGAAGCAATAAAATGCATGTGCAAATACTGCAACTCCATCGCAGATTGGAATAGACTGGATAGCTGCAAGAAACATGTAGCAACAGAAAGTCGCAAAGCAAAGAAAGCAGAATCCCAAAAAGAGGACAAGCAAAGTGCCAGAAAACGTTAAATGCTACACTACTTGAAAATCCAAACAAGAAAAATAAGAATTAGCAAAGGATCTGACGCAAGCATTCCTTGCTGCAAATATTCCCCTTGAAAAAAATGGAGAATGCAAATCTTAGGTAATTTTTTTAAATTAATTACAGTATTATCCCGCATTTACGATACCGTCGTTTGTAACACCATTTGCTGGTCCCACTGTATGATTACAGCCTGTTAAATGTTTACGTTTATGAAATGTTATGCTTTGCTTCACGCCATATAGTACGCACGCCAGATGGAAGGGTATCGAAGTAAAATGGCGTTGCTTCCAACCAAGAAGATAACGTGATGATCAAATCAAGCAATCATGGCGTGACCCCTTTTCCCTTTGACGTGATTATGCATCGGCACATAATATTTCTTCTTTTTGAAGCCACATTGGTGTAAAGTAACTAAAACTATCAACTTTGTCTTGTAAAAGCTTACCGTTTTTGGCTGACAACTGTTTTGGGTATGCTTTTGTCCATGCCGATGGCGTATATCTGTGGGGGGGATCTTGGGATTCAAAATGTTAGCGCATCTATTGGCTGGGTTAATCGAATCAGAAAGATGTCGAGAATCTATGGTTATTAGCGGCGTACAGGAGCTGGCTTTGAAATATGAACCCAGGGAAATTTTCATCTAGAATGAGACTTGATTGCCTATCTTTACTTTCTGTAGAGACGGTATTGTATTCAACCCAAAACTTATATACAGAGATTTCAGCGTAAATACTCGTTTTGAATAAATAATGGGCATTACATTTTTTGAAGAAATAGGTATAAGTTCAGTATCTTTTAAGGATGAACGTCTCCTTAGGGCAGCTGCGTTTACCAAGCGGAAAATCCGGGTTCGATTCTCGGTACCAGCGTGGGGATGTTCTGCTGAGTGTCGCCTTCCGTGGTATAGTGGTTACATCATATAACCCAGGTCGCGGGTTCAAACCCTGGGGAGGACGATGGATTTTTTCGGGCGTAAAAATCCTTAGCATGGCTTCCTTCGGAAGGGATGTAAACCCGGGGGTCCCGTGTCGTAGATGTAAGGCTCGTAAAAGAACCTGAAGTCTGAAAGAATAGGCATCTGAGCAAAATTAAGCGGTCAACGTAGAGTGGGACGCTAAGAACCACATCAGTTAGAGAGCGTACTTGTATAAAGCTCAATTTAAAATTGTATTGCTCCTGCTGAGAAACCTGGCATGGGGCTCATTCGGACTCGTTAGGTCCCAGAGGAGCTACTAGAATGAAAAAATAGCAGCTCAAGGTCGGGAAGGCTGCATTAACTGGCCGAGCGGGGCGCTATCATCTCCCACCCCATTCATGTCGCCTGTAGTGGGCAGAGGTGCAGCATCCAATGGCGGGCTATGGCTCTCCTCGGGCTGTCGCACCATGAAGTTCAAGGATAAAACATTAAGTTAAAAAAATCTTATGTGTATCATTCACATGACTTTCTCCATATCCCTGCAACAAATTATTCTTAAAAAGCTTATACTTTTATTTACTTTATGCTAATCAGAAAAAATAGCAGAAATAGTCTAATTACTCGCTTCCTTGTAAGTAGGAGCGAAATAAGGCACAACTGTAGGTTAAAGTGATAGTCAAAAGCTGGTTGCTATGTCAATGAAGTTCCTTTGTCTATATGGATAGGAGTTGACAAGTTCCTGTATGAGAAAAGTATACATTTTTCATAGCAGAAACCAAAAATAAGGAATGTCACAAAATCGACGAACTCAACGAAAAAAAGGTATATACCATAAATTGTGTGTTCTAATGTGTTCTACATTTTTTGTGTAATAAGTTTTTGTCCATCTCTTACGGTTTAGTAAAATTCATTCAGAATAAACTACTCTTCAGAGGCTCTTCCCAGAAAATTCAAGATATACATTTTATTTGTCAGGTAAATATGTTTAATATACGAAATTTTAATCAAAATCGTTAGAGCCATTTTTGAGAAAATCAAAATTTTCTAAAAAAGTTTCATGTAAAGGGTAGTTGGGGGTGGGGGGATTTTTCTCAAAATCTTCGTGTCGCATCCCTGGAAGATACTAAACTTAAATACCAAGTTTGGTATTTTACCGACTTTTCGTTTTTGAGTTATCGTGTTCACGGACACACACACACACACGGATCTTTTTGTGAAAATGCTTTTTTTGGATATTGGGGACCCTAAAACATATATTTCCGGTGAAATCTCGGTATCGAATTTTTGGTGGAGTGCAATACTTTCTCTATACACTATGTACATAGTGCGTATGGAGAAAGTAAAAAATGCATCTTTTGAAGTCTAAATCCTGGACGCAGTGTACTTAATTGGAAATTCCTGGAAAGCAGAGTTCTACAAGAATTGTGCCTACTCTCAGCTGTCAGCACAGAAATAAAGCTACTTCTTATTGCATGGGAACTGTTGCAATCTAACTGCATTTTAGGATACTTTCTAGAGGTGAAAGTGGTTTCATGTGATTTAGCCATTTCCCTGTGTACAACACTGCTCCTCTACTCCCTTATAAAAGGGGGGAATACTGAATTAATTCTGGCAAATAAGTGGCTTTAAAAAAACACTTTTTGGTCAGTCTTTCTTTCCTTTTTTTCTTCCTCTCCTGAAATTGCCGCTGTCCAAAGAATTTACTGAGACACACTATTTCTTAGGTGCTGGGGAACTTTATCATGCTGATACATCGCGCACTAAGATTTTCCTGTTCTTGGAGAGGAACGTATACAGGCTCTAAAGGAGGCAGCGAAGGACAATCCAGTGGTGATCCTGAGCGATAAGACTACAGACCGCAAAGGACAATGCATTTTTTGTAGTTTTGCTTCGTTCACTTATTTGCTCTGAAACCAATAAAACATGTGGGTGAGGTCAGTCCTGGAAAATGCAACAGCAGCAGAATGTTCTTGTGCCATATTAAGTGTTATGTCTCTTGCAGTATTGAATTTGAAAAAGTCGTAGCAGTTGTTTCAGACTCAGCACAATATATGGGTGCCTGTGTGGATTCACTGCGAATACAATTTTCCGACTGTATGGTGCACATTCAATGCTGGGCACACAGCATGTGGTCGAACCTTTTTCCTGAGCTCAATACCTGTATTGCACAGTCAAAGGCAATGTTTATGAACACAAGGAAGACAAAACACTGCTTTCTTTCCTTCGTAAGGCAGAAATATGTGATTGAGAGCAAGTGCACTCTGTTCCCAATGCCTGTAAACTCGCTGGAATTCACTGTCTAAAATCTACAGAATTCCTTAAGGAACATGTTAAAGATATTAAGGAATTTTCTTCATCACTGCAAGAGGAAAGCTATGCAGTCACATACTTCAGAAACCTTACGCAGTTTTATTTCTGGTATCACGTTGTTGCGACAATATGACGTTATCATGTGAGTCTACTTGTAGTTGGTCGAGGGTTAAAGTTCGTGAAATTAAGAGTGTATATACCTTGCACATTCCCTTTGTTGCACTGCCTAGGCTCGTTCTTGTAGACCATGAGTTCTCTTGATCAGGGGGGAAAGAATGACAAAGGTGTGTGGTAGACTCAAATAAAAGAGACATTTCACTTAATTTCACTGATAGTTTATTTTATTGATGATCTGTGGTTGGATTAAGGTACTAACCCTGCGAGCGACTCCCGACATAACCGATCGCGAACTTGATATATTTTTGTTTAAGTGCTAGTTCTACTTTTACTGAGTTATTATTTTTACACTCGTTTCCGTAATCTTGAGTTTCACGGTCCGTGTAACATTTACGGAATAATTGCCCGTCAGATTAACTTATAACACACCGATTTCCTACACTGGCCGCCGCGTGATTTCTTAGACAGTGTCTCGTCACATTTCTTATACTCTGTATTTGCCTGTGTGTCCGATTTCTTATTCGCGGTTTCCTACATTGAGTGTTACATTGAGTGCCGATTTCTTATACCTTGTGAGACAGATTGCTCCAGAGTCCAGAGTCCAAGAACAGGTCGCCCAGGTTTACCTGGGCGGAGTGTAAGTCGCCACAGTACCTAACCGCTAAAAGCGGTTTTACCTTCGCACAGACAGATTGCTTGTATGCACATCATTTATATACTAAAAGGTCAGTCTCTTGCCGTCCTTTTTGATTGGCTGGAAAAAGGCGCGCAAAGTAGCGTTGTCACGTGACTGTCGGGGATTTTTCTTTATTTTGCACCCACGTGACCTTTCTCTACAATGAGAAATTTCCTCTTTCTAAAATATAAGGGGCTGAACCTTTCTTCCTCCCAAGGGTTGTTATTTGTGTCCCTAATGCTCGAAAATGATTTTGAACAAAGCACGTAGCCTTGAAGAATACAATGCGACTACACGCTACGGTTCTGCGTTCTACTGAGCAGATATTTCTTATATTAAATATGTATAAACTAATGATTAAACTAATAATATATGCGTCGTTCTAAAATACTGTCGCAACATGTACGAGCCTTTTTATATCAGCTTTTTTCACCGTCATCCCTCACTTTCTTTTAGTGATCCTTAATGCTCAGCACCATTATGCTTGAACCTTTGGTCAGTATGATGCTGAGCACCTGTTACCAATCATGCCAGTCTTAAGTGCTTACTGAGCGCATCGTAAGGCACATCAATGATCTAGGGACAAGGAAATCCACTACAAAGTACGAGGTGCGTCCAGAAAGTAAGTTCCGTTTCAATTTATCTCCGCTGCAGCGCTGCGATCGCAGTTCCGCACATGCGCGGTAGACGCTCTGTATCAAGGAGAAGAAACGTGCGCCATTTTGAGATCGCTGTCAGCCACATACGCTTTGTTGTGCTTGTTTACAATGTCGGTGTTGATTAAAAATCCCGCCGTTTCTGAAATCAGATCTGTGATTCGTTTTCTGAATGCTAGGAAAGTGAAACCAATTGAAATTTGCGAAGTTTACGGACAAAATGCGATGAGTGATTCAATGGCGAGAAGATGGGTCCGACAGTTCAATGAAGGACGTAGTGAAGTGCACATGAACGAAGTGGGCGTCCATCTTTGGTTACAGAAGAACTGGTTCACGCGATTGATGACAAGATCCAGGAAAACAGCATGTTTACAATTAGTGCTCTCGCTATGGAATTTCCCCAAAGCTCACGATCACTAATTCATGAAATTGTTACCGAAAAACTGAAATTTCGTAAACTTTGCTCACGTTGGGTACAGGCGGCAAACTTCTACGAAGAAGGTATACAAAAATTTGTGCCACGCTATGACAAATGCCTGCAACATTTCGGCAGTTATGTGGAAAAGTAGTTTAAGAGTTGTAGAATTTTGTGCAATAAATAATTATTCTGTATCTGTACACAGTTTAATTTTATTACCAAACGGTACTTACTTTCTGGACGTACCTCGTATTACATGTAACCGTCTTCTGTGAAACAAATACTGCCACACTTGTTACATTGCTCCACCATTGTGTTACAGGTTGCTTGTTCCTTCTAGACGAATGACCTTTAGCAACGATACACTAACTAACCTATTCTTGATAAACAGGTCAGCAAATAGTTTGTTACAATAACAATCAGCTCTGCTTCCTTATGATTATACTTCGAGAATACACAGTAAAGGTACAAGTAACTCACATCTCTCTCATTTAAAAATGTCATTTGTCAAGAACTGATGTAACACCTGTAACTCTTGTGATGGAACTGATCGAGGCAGATGAGATATCTGTCATCCACTGCTGAATTTTCAACATGTCCAACGCTCTTCTGTTCATTGCTTAAACACATCACTACAGGGCATGTAAACAGTATAAACAATGAATTGCCGATTCAGATGAATGTCTGTGAAACATGTTTTCATGAATTATGAGCCAGTGACACTACAGAATTTTATTAATTTTCCCAATCCTCATATATATTATTATTCTGCTTCAAAGTACTTAGTTCATTTTATCTTTTTAAAAAGATTACTAATAAGCACATAGCAGACCATAGACAATGTTTGAAATAAAGGCCAGATACACAAATACATTTGAACTAAGAATACTAAAACTGTTTGGCACCTGTATCAGCAAAACTTAATGTTGGAAGTTAAGGATCTTAGCCTATAGAGTCTTCTATTGGCAGGAGTACACATCTGCTCATAAACGGTTATTATAACAATAAATAGTAAGTCATTTGATATGTTCCAAGGTGGAATAAATAGCTAGCCAAAGTGAGATGGAATATTAGGTATCTATCACAGTAATTAGGTTAGTTTAAAGGCAGTAATCAGATGTACAATTGAGCCATTCTCTCTCAAACCTTGAATTTCTCTTAATAAAGAGCAACTTTGATGGTGATCAGTGCTGTTAAAGCAAACATGTGTTAAGCATAAATGCTTATAAAATATATACTTTATTTCTGTGTATTTTTATTAAGTGACAATACACAGAATATTGCTATCCATCATCCCAGGTTATCTGGCCATATAGTTTCCTTAATCTCTGAACCTTTCAATAATAATAATAATAATAATGATAATGATAATGATAATGATAATGATAATGATAATGATAATAATAATAATAATAATAATAATAATAATAATAATAATAATAAATACAATAGGTAAAATAACTAAATATGAGGAATGTTCCAGAAGTAAGTTTAATCATTTATCATAACAGATACTTTATTGCCAGACAAAATACACCATGGCACCTAGAACTACACAACTTGCACCATTATTTGACTATAGTTGCTGTCGCCATTGAGCATATTCTAGTGAAAAACCAGTTTGAAAAGAAAATTGGTGCCTTATGATGCAAGGAATTGATGCTACACCTTAGCTCTGTTTTGGAAGTGGCATCCCAAGAGTGCGGCTTTCAATGCAGGGAACAAATGAAAGTCCAATGAGGTAAGTTTGGGGTTGTAGGCTGAGTGATCCAATCTCTCCCATCCAAAGCAACAAATCTGAACTTGTGTGAACCTTGCTGTATGTTGGTTTTGTGTTGTCATCTAAGAGCACAACACCTTCACTCAAGAGCTCTGGTCTCTTTCATAAAATGGCAGACCTGAGTGCATGGTGTCTAGCAAAATGTTAAAAACAAAATTCAAGCCATTTTCCAGGTTTTTCAAGGAGAAACCTTTTCTTTCTTTCTTTCCTTTTTTTTTTTTTCTCCAAGGAGATACAGTTTTAAACAAAACTAGGAAAGAACCAATGATGGTAAATGAAAGTAATTCAAGATACATGATAGATATACATATGGAGTTCAAATTTAGATAGGAACTCCAGAATATGTTTCCTTTAATGATATTATTGTCGCCCCCATACCCCATTTGTATATGTAGCTAAATGATAAACGAGTATGGTATAGGCTTCTTCTGAAAGTCAGCTTTTTTGTTGTCAAAAATCAGCATTTCCGAGAAATACTGGAACTCTAAGGATTGCACCAATTGTTAATGAAGTTTTATCAGAACAAAAATGGGCAGTATCTCACATGAACAATATTCTTTCTAATAAACACTTGTTTTTCTAAACGATAAAATGTAACCTACATTACTTTTCCTTTTCCTCAAACTTGTATAAAAACAGAAGGAGTACTTCTGTTCCTTAATCTGCCATTCAATTCTAGCAAAATGGGTGATTAGCTACAAACTTGTGGTTGGTTAGTATTACAAATCGTGTATTTTCAAATTCTATAATTAAAAAGGAAATACTAATTAACAACCAAGCACACATTACCTTGTTTTATAGAAAATACTGAAATATTATTTGAACTAGTATTACATTACAATATATACAATCACAGTATGAATTGTTACAGGTAAATAGAAGTTGATAACCAAAATTAGAAATTTGGAAGTGTGTCAATTGCAATACATTACACTTCACTGTATTAGCAGTTCAAATTTAGGTTCAGCTCTAAACCTAATGATGGATGATTATGAAATGGCTCTGTGCTGTTAACATAGAAACATCTGGTAGAGTGATTACAAAGCTATTAAATTAGGGATTGGTTTGTTCTTGCAGTTTGAATTTGTGAATCTATTTCATTGGCTTGCAGTTGTCCTTTTTCCAAAATGTTTGCTTTCTCTTTTAGAACGTGTTTAACTGGCTCCTCAGAGGTCTTTTTTAACACTTTTATTTGGTCTGCTGCTTTTTGTAATACACGTGCCCTTTTTAGTGACTCCTTTTAACTGCTGTTTGCATTTCTTGTAAAATGTAGCATAGCTTTTGATGTTTCTAGTTTTCTTACATATCCTTCAGCAATATTATAAATAAAATTATGAATGGTGTACTGAGATACAAGTAATGCTTCTTTCATATTTTCTGCAATAATATTGCTATTTACAGAAAATTCATGCTCGATGTTAGCATTGCCATGTGTCAAGGTCTGTAAGATTTTAGTTCCTTCTTGAGACATATGTAGTCAGTCACACCAGAGTGCAAGTTCAGAATTCTTGTCCAAAGTACATCCAGCCTATCATCAGCTCAACTAAATGCTTGCATCTTTCCTTGCACATCACCCAAAGCATACTATTTTAAATTTTCTCCTTGCTTCATCAGCTTCTACTCCCAGTATCCAATTCTTTTCATACAGCTCTTCTAGTGCCTCTATAAAACAAGTACAGTGGGCATTAGTCAACACAGATGTAGGACTAAGGCTGGAGACACCTTTCGCTAATTTGTATTTAACAAGGCTTCTTTCTTGCATTTTCTGAACAACCTTCACTAAACAAGTTATGTCATATCTAAATTTAAGTATGTCTTTGTGGCAAACGTTTTGTTATTGCTGCTCATTTCGAAGCCCAAGTCAACTTGTTTTGCTGGTAAAAGATTTGCATTAATATTAACATTTATGTTCACTAGAGTGTTTCCAAACTTTGCAATCACTTCCAATTTGACAAACTTCTCCATAAATTTCTGCAGTAGGCATGTCAGATCTTCACATCAGCTTGTCTGTTTGGATAGTTAACAAAAATGATTCTAGCCCTGGAGAAAGGGCATGCAAAAATGCTAGTGGGTCACTGTCACTTTAACCACATTGAACGCTTTGATAAGAGTGATTTCTTATGTGCATTTTTTAAGATGTGGAAACATTTTATTAGGTCTCTCAACCACACTTTTATTTTCAAACCATAAAATGCAGAACTTTTGCAGCAAAATAGTTGATCCTGTAATACAAGTATATGATCCTTGGATTGTATGAAATCCACTTCTAATATCCATAATCACTAGATTGTAATCATTTCTTGTGATTTTCTTCAAGTCCTTCAATAGCTTTTAGTTAACTGATGGACCATCCATATTAATCTGTAAAATCTTTCTTGTGATTATGCCAGGACCAGAAAGGCCACCCAACAATGCCTTTAAGAGTTCATTTGTGTTGAGTTAGAAAGAATAGCTGAAGATAGGCAATGACAGACCGCCAGGTTTCTTGTCTTATCCAAGAATCGGATATGGATATCCATCTGCTTTTTCTGTGAAACTTTGTTCAGAGATTCATCAAATTCAACTACTGTATGATCTGAAAGTTTAATGATGAGCTTCCTTTTCATTTAAGGTGCAAGATCACGTGTTAGAAGTGACACACCTTATCCTTCTGTAGTGTAATCTGCTTTGCAATATTACTGTCAGAGTATATTTCAGGGAGATAATCTTTCCACAGCTCTTGCATACATCTCAACCATCACACAGAGCATTGCAAGCATTACTTCTCCCTTTATCACTCCACCAGTAAGCTTGAAGTAACCTAGACTAAGAGTTTGTGTTGAACTTTTGGTATCTAGCATGGATGATGTGGCAGCGCATTTGCTAATCAACATGCTTGTGGAGGCAGCAGGTGCATGGTCTGTGTCAGTCATAAGAACAGTTGATACATCATTACTAGTGAACATTCCAAGTGACTTGGCAGGTCCCTAAACAGAGAGAGAGAGATAGAGAGATAGAGAGAGAGAGAGTGAGAGAGAGAGAGTGAGAGAGAGAGAGAGAGAGAGAGAGACAGACATTAAGTACACCAGAGTATCAAAGGTGAAACCTCAAAATCGAACTGTTGAGTTGGATGTAACGCTTCATTAGGTGCCTAAGATAGAAGCTTACAACCTACAGACGTCAACCAGCCAGTACTGTAAAATAGATTTTAAAATACAACTTAACTCATTTTATTTCAGGTGACAACCGTATTTGTATTGTTATTCTGAATGACTGATGTATTTTGATTTCACAATATCACTTATAACATAAAAATTTTCTAATTGAAAGGGTGTACAGCTATAAATCAGGCTGTTCCACCATATAACTTTTGCATACCCACCCTCACTCTCACTCTCCCCCCCTCTCACTCTCTCCCCGTCTCACTCTCACTCTCACTCTCACTCTCTCTCTCTCTCTCTCTCTCTCTCCTCTCCCCTCCCTCTTATTACACTTTGTGAAGTGCTTGTTTTAAATGAAAGTGGGTTGAGACAAATTTTTTATGAAGCATCCAAAAACAACACAATATAATGGTATTTGTACATTTGCAACATAAAATATTAATAAATGGGCCTTAAGAAAGATTTTTATCAAAAGAGTTAATGAAGTTTTGTTAGTATAACCAAAAGTTAATAAAACGATTGTCTATAAACACACACTAAAACGTTAACCAAGATTATTTCTGAATAATTTAAACAAAATTTATGCATATGAGTTGAGGGGGTTGGAGAAGTACAGCTTTCAGAATGAAAAATTTCCTGGCTAGATTATAAAGGGGTCCAAGATAAATGATTTGAGAAAAGGAAACTATGGGCTATAGGTTCTATATTCTTTGCTAAAGCACAAAATGTAGTAAGGGTTAGCATGCCACTGATCAAACTGCCATGAGCCATGACCTGAACACTCAAATTTTGGAGAGGGTAGATATAGTGGCATTAATTAATGCTATAGTTAGAGCGTGGACATGTGGTTAGATACTGAGGGATTTGAAGGTTCAAGTTTCTGCAAGTACCTTTACTTTTATGTTGTCTCCTTGTTTGAACTTTATAAAGAACTTCATATTTTGCTGTTTAATTCATTATGATTTATTTGTAACAACAAAATAAATATTAAGTATGATTAGTATCTAGGTGCAACAGAGAATATTTTAATACTTCTTCTCTATACCCCTTGAAGGGGTTTCTAAAATACGTTTCACACACTGAAATGTTATGCAAGCACACATTACAAGTAGGTTCAGTTCACAATTTATGAAACAATATCATTTTGTCAAATGAACTTCAAATGAAATACAAAATGACAACCATCTTCATAATATGACAAGCGCTTAAATAAAACCATTTAAGAACTATGTACTAGAAAGGAAAGTACATTCTACGTTTTCATCTCTGCATAAAAGGCAAATAAAAAGATACTTTGAGAAATAATGCAATACCTGAAGTACAAAATACAACAGATTACCAGATGAACTGTTCAATGTGAGGACCTGCAACATCCCTGCAGAGATTGCACCTATAAAGTGCAATGCCTTAGGACCACAGTAGTTGAAGTGGTTAGAATGATATAATACCAAAATAAATGAAGCCATAGTACTGCTATTCAAATCCTAGCACTAGCAGGTTTTTTCGAATAGTTTTAAGTATCATATTAGTTGTGCACCAATATTGCATTCCATCAACTATTGGCATACAAATTATGCATACATTCTTTTGAATTATGACCACTGATGTGCGATCCAGAAAACATTCCATAAATTTGACATTTGGCACAAGGGACAATGAGTTCCCTATCTCAAAGTGTTTATCTAGGACTACTTACAATTTGTGTGGTTATTCAACCAACACACCTTTGGGGGTTGCAGAGGAGTGTTAGGTGAACATTTTGAATATTGGGTACTTACGGTCTTTGTGGTCACTGTTGGTTTCAATAGATCAAAATCAATAACTAGCCAGCACGCCACTGATATAACTTCTCTGAGCTGCTGCTAACAGCAGCCATGCATCGCAAAGAACCAGTTAGCCAAATGGTCAAATTATAGAGATCATAGTGTTGTTTGCGTGGTTGATAGCTCAGAGTTTCTAATTGCACCAGGATTATTTATTTTTTATCCTTTTGATTTAAGTATCATGTGGCAGAATATCATCCCTGTCATGTGCTGACCAGTGCTCTTAAATTTAACGAGGAAACAATTTTAAAGAGTAATGAACTACATAATATTTATGGGCGCAAAAGGGTGATACTTGAGAAAGAAGAGACAACATTGAAGTTACGTTCTCATTCACTTCAGGTTGGAGAAAATATTAAGGAACATTACACAGAAATTAATTTGTTACTAATCGATAAAAAGAAAACGACGGAGTGCTAAGCCAGCAGTGTTAGAGGAAGGTTGTGTTTTGAGAGGTGCTCCTGCGGTGAAGGAAGAAGGATCTAAGTCACAATGGGAGTGGACATTACAGTGTATAGAGCAAGAATTGGACAGTTTAGAAAAGTAAAATTGGTGAATAGTAAACACAGTTTTGGAGAGAAGATGACAAACATATTGGTTTTAGCAAGTGTTATAACTTTGTTGTTAGTGATTGGAGGAATTGAGGTAAACCCCTGCCCTGCAGATATAATAATAATGCTGGAAAACCTGACTGAGAAAATGAACAAAATAGAAGGCATGGAACAACGAATAGGTAAACAATTGGAAAAGATGGCAACAGATATCAAAGAAGATGTTAGAGTTGAGGTGCAGGAAGCAAGAAGGGAAGTTGAAATGGTTAAGGAAAGAATGGAAAGATTGGAAGAAAGGGAGAGAAGATTTAATTTAGTGTTCATAGGAGTTAAGGAAAGAAGGTATAAATGGCCAGCAGAAGAAATATTAGAAATAACGAAGGAAAAGCTGAATTTGGAATTGCATAGATGGGAAATTATTGAAGCTTATCGAGTTGGAAGACAACTTGGCAAGAGAGCAATTATAGTGAAATTTGCAACAGCCCAATTAGTACATGAAGTACTTAAAAGAGCCAAGAAATTAAAAGGAACAGACATTTTTATTAATAAAGATTTATCACCTAAGAAGAGAGCTCTGCAAAGAAATTTGGTACAAAAAATGAAAGAAGCAAGAGCCCAGGGAAGAAGAGCTTATATTAGAAATTTCTAATTGTGGATTGACGGAGAAAAGACATCGCATTTGGACAAGAAGGAGCTAAGAGAACCCCAATCAGGCACTGAGGAAATTACTAGCAGATATCAATGCCAACTTTAGGAAGTACAACAGGAAGATCAAAGTCCAAGCAAAAAGGAATGGATGTGGGTGAAGACGGGGAAAGTGTGTGTTTGAACCGAAATCCGCCTGTCAGCATGGATATGAGAACGGCATATGCAGATAGGACGTCATCCAACATCCTTACGAGAGAAGTAACAGCTGACGAAGTAATGACGTCAACAGAGGAAGCAACAGGAGGAGGAGCCACCAGAGTGACGTCACCCAAGAAAATAGTGTCACCGAGAAGAGGGGAAGTAATAGCAGCACGTATTTGGCTTCTAAGGGAAAGAAGGCGTGGCAACAGAGTAGCGGGGAGAATACAGAAGGGGAAGAAGACAGCATTATATCATCTGAACATGGCAGCATTCTAGTTTTAGACAGAAATAAAGCTATTCCTTCCGGAGAAGGGATACAATTAAGGAGTAAAAGAACACTAGAAACATTTAGATTTAGATCAGGCTCACAATAGGGAAGGGAGAATATAAGGAGGCTTGGATTCTGGAATTGTGAGGGAGTTAAAAACAAAATATATGCGGGGAGTTTAAATCAATTATTGACCAAACTTGATTATCTCGCGGTAGCTGAAACATGGTTAAAAGACGACCAGGTTTACGTAAAGGATTTTGATTTTGTAGGGATAAAAGGAGATAAGGTAGCAAGAAAGGGGAGGGCATCTGGAGGCATAGGCTTTTTTGTAAAGAAGACGTTAAGTAAAGGAGTTAAAGAAACTTGGTCAAGGAGAAAAGAAATACTATGGATTGTATTAGAGGAGAAACAAATAGTTGAAAATGTTATATGTATAGGCATAGTATACAATCCTCCTCTTCCTTCGCGCTTTCATAATCCGGACCTCCTTAAACACCTAGAGATAGAAATAGAACATTTAAAGGAGAGATATGGTAATTCTGAGATTATATTAATGGGAGACTTTAACATTAGGATTGGCGAAAATGATGTTATTGGAGGGAATAGGTGGATGAGTAATGATACATTAGAGAAACCTGAGAAAATTAGATACAGCAAAGATAAGATAGTTGACAAAGGCTATATGAAATTTATAGAATTCTGTGAATTGAATGCCTTTGATATTTTGAATGGGAATATGGAGAAGATGTGAATGGAGAATATACGTATGTTAGTAATAATGGTCAAAGTGTGATTGATTATGTATTATGGCCAATTAATATGGGGTATATTTTAAGTAATTTTAAGGTACTAAATTTAAGTTCCAACAGTGGGCATTTTCCATTGATAGTAGATATAAAAACATGCACAGAGCAAATAGTCTATAATTTAAGGGAGGAAAAGTGTAACACAGAAGAATACAGTAGATACAAATGGAAGGAGGAGTATTGCAATAAATTTAGGCAGACACTAAACTCTAATTATGGCCAGATATGTCAGTGTGGAATAAGTTTTATGATAAAGGAACAAGAAATTGAAAGTGCTATGAATATCTTAAATATCATTATGCTAAGGGCTGGGGAGCAAATGAAAATGAGAAAGAAGGTTTACAAAAGAGATGAGGGCTGGTTTGATGAAGAATGTAGAGTAACTAAAAGACAAGTCAAACAGCTGCTCATAAAGTGGAGGGAATTAGGATACATAGAATTAAAGAAAGAATATATGCAAGGGAGGGATTTATATAATTCATTACTGGAACAAAAGAAAAGCTGGATGAAAAAATATGAAAGTAATTTGATACGAATCCTAAATGAAAATAATGCAAATGAGATATGGAAGGCTATGAAATCAATGTATAATAAATATGTAACAAAACCAAGTATAAAACCAGGAGAATGGATGGAATATTTTAAAAATTTGTATGGGGAGAAAAAGAGTAAAAATGAGATAGGAAATTGGGAAATAGGTAATAACTATGTAGATATACTAGATGATATACTAAGAAGTGAAGAAATAATTCAACAGGTGAAAATAATGAAGAGAAATAAAGCAACGGGAATAGATGGAATCCCAGCAGAGTTCCTTAAGGAATGGTGCACTGAAATAAACAGAGTTAAGGTTTTAGTAGACTTATTTAACACAATTAAGGTGAAGGGTTATATACCAGATAAGTGGAGGAAAGCAATCATACATCCAATATACAAAGGCAAGGGTAGTGTTGACAAACCAAACAACTGTAGAGGCATTGCATTATTATCAAATGTAGGAAAAATTTTTACTGGTATTATGGCAAGCAGGATACAAACATGGGTTGAAGAACATAATATCCTCTCGGAACTTCAGATGGGCTTTAGAAAAGGGAGGAGGACAGTTGATAACTTATTTATTATAAAAACACTGGTAGATAAATACTTGCAAGACAAAAGAGGAAAGTTATATATGGCTTTTGTGGATTTAGAGAAAGCATACTATAGGATAGAGCTTCAATTGCTGTGGCATAAGTTGTTGACTTAAGGAGTGAGTAAACAAATGGTGGACACCCTTAGAGCATTATATAAGGAAAATACTTTTTGTATAAGAGTGGAGGAAGGGGTTGTAACAAGAGAAATCCAACAAGAGAAAGGCCTTAGACAGGGATGTAAGTTAAGTCCAGTCCTATTCAATTTATATATAGATGATGTATTAACAGAAATTGGGAGAAATAATAACTCGATGCCAGTAATTAATAATATTCAGATTCCAGGATTACTGTTTGCAGATGATCTAGTTATAGGTGCAATTACAGTGAATGGCTTGAAACAATCCTTGCAAACATTAAATAATTACTGTAAAGAGTGGAGTTTAAAAGTGAACCAGGACAAGACGCAGATTGTAGTGTCAAAAAAGGGGGAAAATTGAGCAAGTATGAAAAATGGAAGAATGAAAAGGAGTACAGGGTAGTGAGAGAATGTATTTATCTAGGAGTTAAAATTGATAGTGGTGGCAATTGGGAAAAGCAAAAGAAATTTGCATTGGCAAAAGGAAAAGGAGCTTTATCAGCTATTAGAAGTTGTAAATACAAAGCACCTAATATAAATATTAGATGGTTAGAAAAAGTGTAAAATATGGTGGTTGAGGCAAAAAGGCTATATGGGATAGAAGTATGGGGATGGGAAGGCATAGATGAGGTGCATAGCAAATTTTGCAAAGAAATACTGGGGTTACCAAATGCAACTGTTAGGCAGGTAGCACAAATAGAGCTGGGTAGAGTGGCAAGTAAGGGAAAGATTATGGAAAGGGCATTGAAATTTTGGCATAGAATATTGAAATTGGAAGAAAGGAATTTGTTAAAACAGTGTTTAGTATATCAAGAGAAAAGTTTAAAGAACAAGGGATGGGTAGACTGTCTCCGAAATAACCTGGAAAGTAGTGGGTTAGGGGAAATGTGGAGAAGAAGAGAAAATAATGTGAATAACTTCTGGAAGTTGGCAAGGAAAAGATTTGAGGATATAGAAATACAAAAAATATTTAGTGAAATAACTGAAAAGAGATCTTTAGTTTTCTATATACCAATGAAAGTCTCATGGGGAAGGGAAAAGTACATTGATGTGACAAAGAGGAGCGAGAAGGTATTGCATGGCTGAAAGCAGGAGTATGGAGATTAAAAGGTTTAAGGAAAGGTATTCCACAAAATCAATGTCCTATATGTGGCGGAAATGAAGATATGGAACACATTTTATTTAAATGTAAAGGGACTGAAATTTGGAGAAAAGAGTATATTAATAAGAAATGGTTTAAAATAGATAGAAATGTAGTAGTAGTTGAAATGTTTCAAAAAGATAGTAAGAAGATTGGACAATTCTTATGCAAAGTGAAAAATAAATGGATATGGACAGTAAATAGACAAAATGGTGTAATAAACTAGAATTAATTAACTATTGTAAAATATGAGTATGACCGGTAAAGAGCCAGGGCTGAACACCGGTCATATTCACCTGTATAAAGCTTAGCATAAATAAATAAATAAATAAAAAGAAAACATGTGTGTACATAGATACTCTTTCACACCTCAGATTGCTCAAAATGGAAGAAATTTCAACATAACAAATGAGAAACCAAATTCAGAATTATTCACATTGCAAGTTATGGATATTCCTGGCTCACATAAAATAATAAAGAAAACCAAGCTTCTTATTCATGCCTTGAATTGGAGTATATGTGGTGGCGCCGCCACCGCCGCAGAAGCAGCAGTAGCATTAGCAGTGATTATGAAATGCAATAATTAAGTGGAAATTGGTAAAGAAAAGAGAAAGGAGGCTCCAAGTCTAATTTGAAGGAACTGGATAAGGGTTATAAATTATAGAGCCAAACCATTAAATAACCAGGGATGATGATTATGGTTTGTGTTTAAGGGCACTTAACGACAGAGGTTATTAGCACCCTCACAATATAAAATCTCAGCTAAAAACCACAAATAAAAATATCACCTTTAAAACAAATCAATAGAAACTCTGCAAGGAACCAGGAATAAAAAACACTATTAAAAGTACTCTGAGAATAAAAAGACAACTAAAGTGGCACAATGGAGAGAAAAGGGTGTCATAGAATTAAAATGGGGAATGATAAGCTAAAAGAGATGAGTTACAATCCTCGCATAGCACCCCATTGTCTGCCTTTTAAATCTATAAAACTAGATTACTAAGACAAAGTTCATTTTGGATAAAAAGTTAAAAGCCGTACTCATCGCTCCGGAATCATCGGCCAGGACCTCCAAAATCCTGACCAGAAGTTGTAGAATGGCTCGAAGTGGTGCTAGGGGAGCACACTCTACAAAGACATGGCAGACAGAAAGTGCCTCGCCGCAGATCACACAAACAGACGGAGGTTCCTTCCTACATATGTGGCTACAAGTAAAAACAGAGTGGCCAATATGTAAAAAAGCTAAAACAACCTCCTCATATCTATCTCAACTTGAAGTCACCCAGTGTATAGGGAGTTCCTTCACCTCTCTATGTTTGTTGGTGCAAAGAGTGGACCACTCTCTATGCCAGCTCGAAACAACCGCTCTTCGTGCAACAAGCCTAAAGTTTTCGGCTGTGACACAGTGAGTTGTTACACTGGGTGCATTTGTTGCCTTCTTTACCGCCAAAGCTGCCAGTTCATTCCCTGGCAAGCCATCTCCAGAAATCCATGTGCACTCCACATTAGCACCTGAAGCATGCAACATGTGGAGGGTGTCCTGAATGCTCTGAAGTGTACTTAGGGAATCACTTAGAAGAAGCCAGTCACCCAAGTTCCGATGGCGAATATACAGAAGTGTTCGGTAAATGGCATACAGCTCTGCAGAATAAACTGATGTGCTACTCGGCAAACCGAAAGTAAATTGATCGGTCCCAGTGACAAAGGCACATCCAAAACCTTCAGGACATTTACTGCCGTCGGTATATATAAATGTGGCCACTGTATTGTGATAAAAATTCTAAAAACCAAGAACGGATACTACACATGAGCGTAGCAGATTTCGCGTAAGCCGTCATCCCGAGATCCACGTGGGAGGAAGCACGTAACCAAGGTGTGTGTACCCGCTACTCACTCGGAAACATATGAAGCATTGCAAGATCGTGAGTGCGAAGCGGCTCCCGGAAACGAAATCCCGCAGGCGTTGGCTACGTAACAGGTGTCTGTAGCAGTCGTCCAATGCAGTATTAAAATAGGGGGGGGGGGAGTAAACGTTGGATGCGCAGGCAGGCATTTGAGGTTTCAGTCATAGTTAGAGAGCAGGACATCCCGCCGGCATCGCAGAGGGGGTTCGGATTCGGCGTTGAGGCTCAACTGGGCTGGTCAGAAAAGCTCAAACAGCCACACGGATGCTCTGATTATGGACAGTGACGTTCTTAGCACAGATGGACGTGCTGAAGAGTAAACAATGCATCCATAGTCTAACTTGGATCGGATGGGTGCACGATAAAGACGCAGCAACACAGTCCGTTCCGCTCCCCAAGATTTGCCACTTAGTATCCGTAAAAGAGTAAGAGAACGGTCACATCTCGCTTTCAGCTGTGTTATATGTGATGACCAGCAAAGTTTGCGATCGGACAACAGACCATGGAATCTCGCCTTATCTGCGTAGGGAAGTAAATCGGCCCGAGTCGGAGAGTAGGTGCCATTCGCCATCTACGGCGCCAAAAATTAACAGATTGACTTCACAGTTGAAAACCGAAAGCCGTTTTCCGAGCTCCATGCAGAAAGATTGGCTAAACATTGCTGGAGACGGCGTTCCAAAAACGGCGTACGCGGAGAACAACAAAAGATGGCAAAATCGTCTACGAATAAACAGGACGAGACCCCTGTGGGAACACATTGCGATATGGAATTGACCGCTATGGCAAAAAGCGTCATGCTTAGTACAGACCCCTGTGGAACTCCGTTCTCTTGAATAAAAGAATGCGATAAAACCGAGCCGACCCGTACTCGGAAGACCCGGTCTCGCATAAACCCCTGAATAAAAAGCGATAAACGCCCAACGCGTTGTCTCTTGGAGACAGACGACTAAAGATTCGTGCGCATGGAGCAACAGCTCAAACTGTGCTCGATGTGGTCGAATGCCGAGTATGTTCCATTGTAGGATAGCCATGGTCTCTATTACGTGATATGTTCTAGATAGAAAGACGTTTCTGCATGCTGGCCGGTTTAGTTTATTCCTTTTAGCCGTTGGACTGACACTTTTCCCAGGAGGCCTCTTACGCACCCTTCCTCTGGCAACGAGGGCAGAATCCTCCTGTTCCATCTCCTCCATATGGGAGGACCCCTTACCAATAGAAAATTTCGGCGAGGACTTCGAACCGATTTTTGATACTGATCGGCGAAGGTGGGCGTCGTCGATCGGAGCTCCTCCCAGAAGTCCTCCGAAGAGGATCTACGTGGAGCATGGCGTAAACGTTTACTACCCCTGTGTGTTTTGGGTGCAGGCTTATCACACTCTAAGGAAGTCAGTCCTAACATAGCTCGTCTTGAAATTTTTTGCTGGTACAGAATACGCTACGGTTTTGCCGGTCTTAGTGCCAGATGTCGATGGTTGGGGTGACAATTGGACTCGAGTTTGTCTTACATTGGCGGATTGTGATGCCGACGTGGAATTTGAGGTATTCGGTAGGGGTGTGGCAACGATGATCTTTTCCGCAATTGTTGCCCCGTTGATATCGCCGGTCTGTGTGGCGATTTCCCGCTTCGGTACCGGTTTGGCTGTAACAGAGCTGTAAGAACCAGACCGGGGGACAGAGGGTTGTCGGAAACGCAGGAACTTACGGGCTTCGGAGGACACCTTCTCTTTCACCCGAATCTCCTGGATGACCCTCTCCTCAGCAAAACGGGGGCATCTTGGGAACTGGATGGATGTTCCCCGCAGCAGTTCACGTAAGATGGACGGGTAGCGCAATCCCCATCGTGGGATGCGTCGCCACATATTGCACACCTGTAACACCGTAAGGAGTTGGGAATATAGGGCCTAACCTCGATGGCTTCGTACCCCGCCTTAATCCTTTGAGATCTACACGATCAAAGGTAAGGAACAGGGTATGGGTTGGAACAAAATCGCCATTAACTTTACGCTGGACCCTATAAACGGATGTTACGCCTTGTTCTGCCAGATTCTCTTGAAGCTCCTCATTGGACAAACCGTCCAATGCGCGGGTGGTGATAACTCCACGCGAGGAGTTCAAGGTCTTGTGCTTTTCATCTTAACCGGGTAGCTGCCTAAACGTTTCGCCTTGAGTATTTTCGCTGCCTGGGATGCTGAAATTGCCTCGACCAGCAGTGTTCCACTACGGGCTCTAACACAACATTTAACAGGACTAGCAATTTTAAAAGGGCTGACGGACGTAAAGGTTCTTCCTTCCTCTGTTCTGAATACAACTAAGTAGCGAGGACCACTACACTCGACTACTTTTCCACTGACTATCTTAGTTTTGGGTTTGCCATAAAAATGGCATATTTCATCCCCCAGTGCCACCCGCCCACCACGGAGACCAACTAGGGGTCACCCCACTGGGGATATAGAGGGCTCGCCGCCCCATTCACCCTGGAGTTCGGTAAAATACCTAGTCCTGGCCGATTGGCTAGGGGTGGGTTAGTCCCTAGCATCCCGTTTAGGCGAAGCAGAAACCAAAGCGGTATATTAGGCTGCGCACCCTCCCCAGCTACGAAAATCAGAAGCCCTGGCTCAGGTACGGAACCCTCAACCAACCAGGATATTCCTTTCCAACGACACGGGTCTCCACGCACGGCCTACACGTGGGTGGACATTTTGATAAACCTACTCCCTCACCACTCGGAGGTTGCCCACACGAGGGAGTCAGGGGTGCCTCGGGTACCCCCGGGTGCACCAAACCCGTACCTACCGTAGTAGGCCTTTGGGGGGTAAATAACCAGGGAAATGAAGAAAAACATGATAAGCAAGTACAAACAGTAAATGTTGAAATAGGTATGAAAGTTCAAGAAATTGAATTTATTTGGAGCAGACAACACTTGGAACCTAAGTAGCACTTACAAGTAATGGAAGTAAAAGTTCTCATAAGAAGAAAAAAAAGTGTACATCATAATGCAACATTAAAGGATGATTCATCAGATGAAGCAAATGAAATTGTACAAATTAAAGAAGGTTTATAAAATAGTAAAGAAGAAGAATTTTTAAAACACCTTCAGAGGACAATAAAAAAAGAAGTAAAACAAGATCAAGAGCAAGACTGGAACCAAGAGACAGAGGAAAGTGAAATACAGAAGCAACAGAATTATGAAAAATAAAGTTGGAATCAACCCAAGTATTATTTAAGATTCTGAAGAATTATTGATATTAAATAAATTAGAAGAAATTCTGTTGATATTAGCTGCCTTGCAACATTTAGAGATATGCACATCCCAAAGAAAATTCTGTAACATTTCTTCTTCTGGATGCAATTGATCCTTAAACCTAGATACAGTTAACACTCCAACCAATGTAGAAATTCTGCAAAACTTGAACTTATTTCAGGGATGAGCCAAGATTTATGATTTAGAAGAGACAATGACTTTGTGCTGAGTTATGGTCATGTAAGTTTTGATGCTCAACAAAACCTTTCAAATTGCCATTGTCACATTAGACAACACAAATTAGATGGGACAAAAAACAAAAACAGAAAAACAAACAAAATCTGAAACCAAAAAATGTTAAACAGCAGATAAAAATTGTAAGTAGAAGAATGGGGAGCTTTAAACAATGACCTAAGGAAGTAATTAAACAAGTGGAAGATGGAAGAAAAGAGGAATTACAGTCAATCCATGTGGTGAGTTTTTGGTGCATTAGGAGTGTTTATAAACTACACCAATTGTAAGAAAGGCAGTAGTAAAAAAGGAGATGGAAATAGAGGAAAACAACAAACCCACAAGGACAGTAAAATTTGAAGATAAGTCCTGGATGCAAGAGTTGTTGAAAATAGATAAAATAATAGAAAATAAAGAATAGTGGATACACAAAGAAAATAAACTATAGTATGCGTACATATACAGGCTGTCCCAATATTCAAATGCACAAATTGGGAGAATTGTAGTAGGGTCCCAGTATGAGATAGGGAACCTTTTGTTCCTTTTGCCAAATGTCAAAAAATATGGCATGTTTTCTCAATCGCACATCTGCGGTCACATTTCAAAAGAACATGGATATACGTGTTCTATTTACATTCAAGTTTTGCATTCATTTGTATGCCAGCAGTCAAAGAAATATAGTATTGGTGCACAATCAATATGCCATTTAAAACTATTAGACTTGCAATTTTGGCAAAATTACCTGTTCTCTGAGAATGTGCATGCCACTGTAACTGTTCTGTTGATATCAGATCATATGAAGTTAGCTAGAGCAGTCCCATATAACATACTGGTGGACGAGACGGTAGAGCATCGGTCATCGAATATCACAACAGCATGGTCGCACAGCTCTCTGAAGTTTCTGTTGTTTAATTTTTTTTTTATCTTGTTTTTTCTCTAAAAGACACAATTTGACCAGCACCAATACATTTAGTTTAAGTACAATTTTTTAAGCCAAGCTGTTAAATCCTCCAGGACCAAGTATTTTAAAAAAACTGAATTAAATCTATGTAGCATTCAATATTAAATGCAGTTATTGTTTGGCAAGGAATCTGCATAGATTAATGCAATAAAACAATTAGGTTTGTTGAAAACATTTAAGTAATGTATGCTTTGAAGCATAGAAACCAAACTTTGATTTTACCAGGGGAATAAAAAAGCCTTTGTTATTGCTAGGATTTGAACAGCGGTATTTTGGTTTTGTCATGTAGGTATTATGTTGTTTTAACCACTTCAGCTAAAGTGATCCTATGCCAGTGTGCTTTGTAAATGCAATCTCTGTAGGGATATTCCAAGTCAACATATCAAACAATTCCTGCTGTATTTTGTGTTTCAAACAGTGTATTATTTCTCAAAGTCTCTTTTTTTTTTAAAAATTATATTTTTTTATTTAATGTCACTTGAAATCATAGAACTTGTAGCAACAACATGCATATTTGCCTTGAAAAGATAGAATGCAATTGTAATGTGTACATACATAACTCATCAATGTGGGCTACCCTGTATTTTAGTAATGCCAAGAGGTATGGAGAACTGTAGCCCTTCAGGTGTTTAAATGCAACTGTTATTGAAATGTTCTCCATTGCACCTAGATGCTAATTGTATATTAAATTTATTTTATTTCTCAGTATGAATAAACTATATTGAGTAATGCAGCAAAATATGAATGGCTCATCATAAAATTCAAACAAAATAGAGAACAAAAATAAAGGTACCTAAACTTGAACCTCCAACTCCCTCAACATTTTAACTTGACATCCACAGGCTAACCATGGTGTTAAAATATGTCACTGCATCTACACTCTCTTAAATTCGAGTTTTCAGGTCACGACTCATGGCAGTTTGATTAGTAACGTGCTAACCTTTAATATATTTTATTCTATAGCAAACAATTTCAAACCCATAGCCCATAGATTCCCTACCTCAAATTATTTATCTTGGACCCCTCTACAATCCTACCAATTTGTGCAGTTGAACTCTGGGACAGCCCTCCTGTGTGTGTGTGTGTGTGTGTGTGTGTGTGTGTGTGTGTGTGTGTGTGTGTTTGGGGGGGGGGGCGTGTGTGGGTGTGTAATGACATAAAAATGAAGTTTCTCAATGCAGTGATGATCATATAAATGTTGTAGATATTACACATAATTATTGTGAATCACTGTTTTCAGTATGTGGAATAAATAGATATACACTTACCTAAAAATGACATCAATTGTGAAAGAATAATGAAGTAAACCATTAATATATGTGGCAGATACAAATGTGAAAACCAGATGGTGTTATAGTGAAAACCTGGACAAAAGAGACAAGAAAATGGAAGAGGTATTGGCTGAACTTTAGCTAAAAACTGTGAATGAACCATAACAATACTACTATTTACCACAATAGAGGAGCATCTGAAAATATTTGTGATGTTAGCAAGCACAAATGTACACCACTATATAAAAATTGATAAGTATCACAAAACTTAACAGCAAGCAACCATAATTTGATTTATTTTGATTATATTGTACAAGAGGAAGCTTTTTTAAAGAGACAAGAAATATATTATATAGGGAATGCAGATTAGAACCAGTTGAGGGAAAATATTAAAGTGCCATTAAGATTAAGAAATGGGGATGATACTGAGGAAAAGATGAAGCAATTTACAAGAGTAAAAAGAGAAATGGAAAAACCATTAGGAAAATTGAAAATAAAGGTTGCTAAATACTGTGGATAGATACAGGAGATACAGACATTGAAACCAAAATATGGAAAGAAAGAAGAAATTACCATGAAAGTGAAAAGGAAATGAAATATATACAGGTAAAATAAAACATAAAGGTATAAATTAAAAATAAAAAGTCAGGTAGAAAACCTGGGAGAAATTTGCGGAGAGAAATAAATAATTAGGGATATTTGTATATTAGTGGGGCACCATTATAATGGAATCATTTAACAAATGTTGAGTCAAAATTCTTAATACTTCAAAACTCTCTACTTACATGTTTAAGAGGGAGAGTCAGTTAATTTATCAACTGCTCCTCAAGCACTGTAACTGGTTCCCCTGAGAGTTCTGCTGCCATCTATCATTTCTGTTAACCAATGACATCATCTGTAGCAAGAATCTCAAAATTCATGAGATTTCCTTTGTGCTTATGAATAAAGAGGTTTTCCCATATGTTCAGGTCCAAAGGTTGTTTAAAATGTTGTATATCAGGTTCTATATTGTGATCCTCTATCCAAAAATAAAGAGCAATGACGGCTTGTTTATGTATTTGAATCTAATGTTTTGCACATGATCCTTTTTTCTAATGTCCAGACTTTCCTTGTTTGTCCAACGTATATTTTTCTGCAATCTTGGCAATTCATTTGAAAGACGGCCAGATAATTTGGTTTTTGTATTCTATCTTTCAAATTTTCTGATGCTGCATTTATTTTATGGTGCCAAGTTAATGTCACAAGGTCCAAATACTTTCTGAAATTTGTAGAACTATCTTGGATGGAAGATTTGCAGTATGTGTGTGTTGGTTTTCTTGGCCTTTTCAAAGTAGTAGTTTCATTTAGCACTTTATGTTTATGAAATTATCTTATCAGTGGAATTATTTATTTTTGTTACTTCATGTATGTGTGTGAATTCTCATTCATATTTGGTGTCTGTTAGCAGAATGTTGACTGTCTATGCTCAAAGTGTGAATGGCATATTGGTGTAGGTTTTGGGTTGAGTTGATTGCACTTGCTGTAGCTGTCCATGTGTATTCATTTCCTATAAATTCCGAATTGTAATATTAATTGATTTCTCTAATTTTTAAGTCTAGAAACAGTAGGCAATTAGAAGAAAGCACAAAAATTTGGGGGAAAAACATGTTTATTTCTCTACATTCTCTCCTTTCAGCTTGATACACTTTTTCCAGTAATGTTCAATAGCTTTGATGCCTTGTTTATAGTGAGAACTATCAGTCTGCAAAGTAACCATCAACTGCAGACTCCACCTCATTGTTGGAGAATCTTCTACTACCAAGCCATTTCTTCAAGTTTGAAACCAGAAAATAATCAGAGGGTACTAAATCTGGCAAATAGGGTGCATGAGGAAGCAACTCAAACTTCAACTCATTATTTTGGCCATGGCGATAATGGGCATGTGAACTGGTGCATTGTCTTAATGAAACAAAACTTTCTTTTTTGCTAAATGTGGCCGTTTTTGAGATAATCAATGAAAATTAACACACGTGCATTGCAGAAAACTGACACCATGACCTCGCCTGCAGATGGGACTGTCTTCAACTTCTTTGGAGCAGATTTCCCGCTTCCTATCCACTGTTTTGATTGTTATTTTATCCCAGGTATGAAGTGATGGACCCAGGTTTCATCCATTGTTATGAATCAACACAAAAACTCAGCTTTATTGCAGCGAAACATTGCCAAAAACTCGACTGAAACATCCACATTATGTTGTTTTTGTTCTATTATGACCAAATGCGGCACCCACCTTGCAAACAACTTTCTCATATCCAAATTATCAGTCAGTATGCAATTTACAGAACTTTCTGAAATGCCTGCAATGTCTGCTAGCTCATGCACTTTCAGTCGGCGGTCATCCAATACCATTTTGTGGATATTCTTTACAATTTCTGGATTGGTAACCTCATTTGGTCAACCACTGCAAAGTTCGTATTGGCAGCTCATACAGCCGCGCTTAAACTCTGCCACCCAATACTTCACTGTTGTAAACAAAAGAGCAGACTCCCCCGAAGTAGAATTTATCTCAGCTTTAATATTAGTTGGACTAAGATATTTCAAATTAAAGTATTATATCATATAACAATGACCAGTTTTATCCATGTTTACAAATTCGCTGAGAGCATTCACTAATGATGGCTACCAAACAAATGCTAAACAATGTAAAATCGTTAAACTTAAGCATTCTAAAGATTAGTACTTTTTACCATTGTTCTTTGAAACAACCGCTATCCATACATCAGGTCGAATACTTCTGGGACAGCCCTTGTATATGGATAACATCTTTGCTGTTGTAGCAGAGAAACTAGTTGAAGATGTGGCAAAACTGTGTAATTCACAGAAGAGATCAACAAAGTTCAAGCTGAAATAGAAACAAAGAATTGCCTACTATTTCTAGACTTACAAATTGTGAGAAATCAATCAAGATTAGAATTCAGAATACAGAAAACGACACATGGACAATACATCAAATGTAATCGATTCAACCCAAAACCACATCATAATGCCATTTTTCACAGTTTGAGCCACAGACTAATCAACATTCTGCTAGCAGAAACCGAATAAAAATGAGAATACAAGCACGTACATGAAATAGCAAAATGAATAATTTCAGTTCAAATTCCATTGATAATAAAAAAATACAGAAAGCGCTAAAAGAAACTACCACTTTGGATATAAGTACATAGTCAAGTCTGCCAAAACTCATTTTTGGACAGAGAATCACAATATAGAACCAGAAATAAAACTGATAAAACATTTAGAACAACCTTTGGACCTGAATACAAAAACATCTTCAGTTATAAGCACAAAAGAAATTAATGAATTTTGAGATTCCTGCCTCAGTTGATAACAACCAGTTAATGGGGATGATAAGATGGTAGCATTGCTCTCGCTGGAACCAGTCACAATACGGGAGCAGCAATTGACAAATTAACTGATGATAGGAAGGACTGCTCCCAGAAACTATTCATAAAAATATATTTCATGCAAGTGGAGAGTTTTAAACTGTTTAAAATTTTGATAAATTTTTTTAAACAATTTCACAGAGATATATGTTTGGGAAATTCCATTTAAGATTATTGTGAATAAAATACGATAAATAATTATTTCAACTTTAGAAAAGGAAAATGGCAAATTAGCAAAGATTGGTACAAATTACCGAGTTGTTTTTTGAAAAACTACTTCCAAATGTTGAACAAGAAGAGAATGAACATTATAAGCAACCAAGAGGAGAATGGAAGGTGGAACTAATAAGGATAAAGTGATATATCCCTTTAACAAAATAGAAGTGGTAGCAGTAGCAGCGAGATCATTTAGGATGGCAAAGGCACTAGGATAGATGGGATACAGGCGGAGGTAGTACAACTGAAGAAATATGTGATAACATATTCGTGCAATTTATATAATGAATGTTTATGGCAGCAAACATTCCCCAGAAGCTGGAAGGAAGCAAATGTAACTTTCTAACAAAGGAGAGGATAAAAATCCAAAAACTGTAAAACCTTATATACCCACATCTCATTAATATATTTGGAAAATTATTTGAAAATATATATAAAAATGTTATGGGAATACAGAGCTTTGATGGATTTTACAAGAAAGCAATTTAGATTTAGAAGAGAAAGAAAGTAGTGGAAAGTACATAAATGCAAATACAAGAGTGAACTGGAAATTAACAACAATTTTTTCTGCATTGCTAATTTGGCTGGGATGTTAAAATTTCATAAATATATAGTTTGAAGGTTCTACTACAGATGCTATTTCCTTAGCTCTAATGAGAGAAGTGTGAACTATGCAACAAAGTTGGCACACATGTACCATATTTTTCAGACAATAAGACGCTCTGGACTATAAGACAGTGTCATGATTTTGTTAAGAAAATTTTGAACTAAAAATAATGATACTTGCATAATGTAGATATGCTATACATTTCACCCTATTTTGAATCACAACAAAAAGTATACTTTAGACTTAATTTTCACTTCCACCCACATCTGAATTTTCGATTTCCACAGATCATTTTGTCAGTTGGTGGGGGCCCAAAATGCCTTTCTGCTACTCTATTACCATGCTCTTTTGCATATTGCACAATTTCTAATTTGAATGCAACACTGTATGAGAATCTCTTCTGTTTAGGCGGCATTGTATACAGACACAAAAGCTTAAAAAATTCACTACTAAATATCGCTTTCACAATAGTACACTTGCTACTAGCAAATGAACATAAAAGAAAGGGGCTGTGAGAGAAAAGTTTCCTTGCTATCGCATTCTTGAACCCATTATAGGGCAAAACTGCTATTAGGTATGTCTGTCATTAAGGCTCTAATGGTGCTTTATGCTATGTTAAACCTTGAACCTCAATTTGGTAGCATGTGTACCATCCACAAGGCTCACATTCCTTTGCTAATGATCCATGTATTGTTGAAACTACTGATAAATTTAACTGCTTTTCACTTGTGAACTTTGGAACATAAGATGCAGTTAAATTTTACAGTATTTTGTAACAGAAAAGTGCCATCTTATGCTCTGAAAAATATGGTAACTATCATCCATTTGTGAAGAACAGTGAGATGTAGTGAGACTTTTGTGGGCTAAAGGGCTAAAGGGCATAACCAGAGTGAAATTCACAGGGACATGTGTGGTATGCAGAATGTCAGAGCCATTGAGGCAGCAATTTTGAATGACCGGCAGATTCAACTGCAAAACTTATCACAGCAGTTCAATGTTTCATATGCTGCAGTGTACAATTCTGTGCATGACACACTGCAATTTTGTGAATTTAGTGCTCACTGGGTGCTAATGAAACTGACAACCACAAGGGGTGCGAATTAAGACAAGCTTGGATCACTTGTTACGCTGCAGAAGGACATGACTTTCTGAAGGGAATTGTCACTGGTGACGAGTCATGGGCATACCAATACATACCCAAAACAAAGCAGGCCTCTATGGAGTGGGCACATGCTGCTTCCCTGGCAAAGAAAACATTCAAGGTTACTCAATCTGCTCATAAAGTACTTGTGACAGTATTTTGGGATAGAATGATGTGGTATTAGTGGACTTTGCTGAACATAGGACCACTGTGAACGCTGCAGCCTACCTTAACACATTGGCAAAGTTATGTCATGCCCTTCATGACAAATTCCTTAACATCCATGCTAATGATATCAAACTTCATGACAATACTTGCCCCCTTGTTGCTACAGCTGTTCATGAGAAAACCAATAAATTTGGTTGGGAGGTCCTCCAGCATTCATTAAGTCCAGACCTGGCACCATCAGACTTTCATTTGTTTGGTCCCATAAAGAAATCCCTGGCCGGTAAACGCTTTGTGCCAGATGCAGCAAACTGCAGATGGTTATACTCTAACCACACAGACTTCTATGAACAGGGTATTTTGAAACAGGCATCATGAGAGAAATGTGTTGAGAAAATTGGCGGCCATGTAGAAAAATAAAGATCTTCAATTTCCCATTTGTTTGTAAACATTTAGATAAAAAGTTTTGTGAATCACCTTCCGATCCACCCTCAAACATAATTCGAATGTTTTTCAATATATCAGGGCCATTTTATAACCTCTGGTGGCCAGCATTAATTACGGTATTAAGAGATAAGGAGTATCTGAAGAAACTATACGACATCTTGAAAGATTATTGTAGAGATTGAGTAGTATTTTTACAAGAAGATTAAAAAGACAATAAGCAAATGTCCACAAGGATCTTTTTGGGACTTACTAAATCAATTAGAGCTGTTTCAAGAAGTTAAAGAGGTTGTAACATATGGTGATGATTTGCTGATAATTTTGGAAGCTAATAGATTAGAAATAGAGAAGAAAGCCAAGATGATCACCTCAGAAGTAGCAATTTGGTATAAGGAAGTGAAACTTAAAATTGCACCAGCAAAATCTGCTTATATGATTTTGAAAGAAAATTTGAAAAGAAGTCCAATAATAAAGGCTCATAATCAAGGTATTAAATGGCAAAAGTATCAAAAGTATTTGGGATTATATTTAGATGAAAAATTAAATTCTTCATCTTGTAGAATAAGAAGCAAAATGTATGTAATGAAGTTGGTTTCCCTAGAATGAAGAAATTTGAAGATTCTGGTAAGTAAACTGTAAAAATATACCACAAAAGTATTTTTATAGGAATAATAGGATTTGGGGATAGGGTATAGGCAGAATAGGTAACACAAGTACAGATGAAAAGGTATTTAAGATGCAGAATGGGTTAGAGTGATACCAGCTACAAGCATTCACAATGGGCTTAATAATTAATAAATAAATAAATAAATAAATAATAATAATAATAATAATAATAATAATAATAACACTTACATACATTGAGCTGATACTTGCAAATTGGTGTCTTGTCAGATAAACAAAAATTACCTCAATGTGAGAAACAATCTCTGTAAAAATTACTACTAAAGCTACAAAATTACAATTGGAAATAAAAACAATAAAAACTTGTGTACAATATAATTCTTTCAAACGTTTGAGATTACAGTTCATCATCCATATACTCATTAAAAGAGCAATATAATTTGTTGATAAATTGTTATATATTTTTTAAAACTAATTTTGATCATAAGTTTATCTAAAAATTTTTATTAATACATTGTACATTTTGATTCCCATATAATGTGAACTATTTTCAAACATTGTAAGCCTATGTGTGGGTTATTTTATGTCCCATTTCCTCTTCTGTTGTAGTGTTGGTGCTGATGATTTAGTAGACTGTCATATCTACTGTGCACATAAAATTGACCCTGATTTGTGTGTATATCAAGGAGAAGAGGGAAGATTACTTGTAACTCATTATTACCAACAAATGAGATTTTTGATAATGTACCCTTTTTTAAGCAATACAGTGAGCCTCACATATACAACTTTAAAAACAAAGACATATATAAAGAAAACATTATTTTGAATTTGTTCCTGCTTTAAACAAATCAGTTAATTTGGCATGTTTCAATTTTCTTGCATTAAGTGCATTGCCTCATTTTGAAAACTTATTAATGAGCTTAGAGCTTTTTCACTACAACTTTTTGTACTGATGTAACACTTACACACCTTTATTGCACTTAACTCACTTTAGATATTTTAAGATTTGAGTCACCATTCCCATTATTGTCAGTGTTGCTTGAGGCAAGCCCACTTTCTCGATCACCATGTTTTAGGTGCACATCAGCAGTAATCTCATCCTGTAGCTCCCCACACAAAGCTAGATTGACATCAAAATAATACACTAAGGTATTGAAAGTTGCACCCTCTGGTAAGAGCTAGCTCATTTATAGGCACAACTTCATCACCAGTGGTATCATCATCATCATCATCATCATCATCATCATCATCAGAGAGAGCCTCTTCCTTACCAGCTTTAAAGAAAGTGTTTGATTGTGGAGGATGACAATGGCTTCCATGCAGCTGAAACAAATTCCATGGCTTGTGGTAAGTTAAGGGCAAGATTTTCATTTCCTGCACCAGTCAAATGTTATTAAATGTTGAACTAGCATTTTTCTATAATGAACTTTGAAGTTTGCAGTTGTACCCAAATCAAATGGCTGTAGACGACTGGTACAGTTAGGGGAGAAAACCTCCACTTGAGCATTTTCCAAAATTATTTGACGTGCACGTGCTGCTCATTGATCCATAAAACGAATAATCTTCTTCTGTTTCTTTTTCATTCTAATGTCCAGTTTCTTTAACCATTGTTTCATGAAAATTATAGTCATCCAAGACTTCCTATTGGATTTATATTCCATTAGTTTTGTTTTCACACCCATAAAACACCTTGGATTCTTGGATTTTCCTACCACATGTGGCAGAAATTTGTCTGATCCATCTGCATTGGTGGCAAGAAGTGTTATGCAAATTTTACTTTTCTTCCCTTCATGGCATGAGTCACCCTTTTCAACTAAAGTCTTGCTGGGAAGGAGTTTGCAGAAAAGGATGGCTATTCATAGTTATAGATGTTTTGAGGCTCATGATCGCTTATGATTCCTAGTAAAATCACTAGTTGTAACATGATGTAATTCATAGTTCTTTAAATCCTTGCAACCATCCTGATGAAGCCTTGAAATCAATTGTGATGCTCATAATTTTAGCTAGATCTATCGCTTTTGCTTTCAGTATCTCGCTGCAGCCAATTTCTGCTGGAACCATGTAAAAAGTGCCATTTTCAAATAAGCATATCTCTCTTCCTGCTGACGACTATATTTGTTGATTTTGTACCCAATTTAAAAAATTCAACAAAAAGAGCATTTCAGTCACTCATAACTGTATGATACATGTGATTCCTAAGTCTGAAGCACTTTTGGTGTTGGTTTTGTATGGATTAAGTTCTATCTCTTGTATGAATTTTACTTTCTGATCTAGTGTATAGCATTTCCATTTTCTGACCTTCATGGCTGATTAAAATCAGCTGATAAAAAACCAAACTGCTGTTTAACAGGAAACACCTGATACTGAAAATTTGTATCTTTGTCATTTGTTGCTGCGGCACTGTCATACTGAAAGCCATCAACTCTAGCAGCAAACATTGTTATTTGTTTCTGCTTGTGTCTTCGTCAACAGATAGTGTATGCCACATGCTCATTATAATTAGTTAACACTCCGTTGATTTCACTGAAGTTGAATGCATATAGCAACAAATAATATATAAGGTTCTTTTAAATGTGTCTAAATTACATTTTGTCGGGACCTACAAAAATGTACATACAAATTACTTACAACTGGGTTACATATAAAGCAGGTTTGTCTGTACATAGGTATATAAACAAGATTAGGGCGATGTTTTAAAGAGTGGTCTGCAAGAAACTCAGAAACTTGAGCTCATTAAATAGACATTTTCTTTTGGATTCTGAAAATTCTATCACATACTGTTGCATTTCCTCATAAAGCTATTCGGCATGAAATTACTCAGTGACAGCAGCCATAGTATATAATTTTTCTTCTTTGCAGGTTTGCGACTTGTTAAAGAAGCCATATTGTAACAAGCATTGTTCAGTTTTTTTCTACATAATTTAGCTGACTAGTACATTTTAAATGCTTTACTCACTGTAGTTTTGCCTCTTTTGAATTTGAGGACATTATTTGAGCATTTTTGCATCTGAAGTTTTAAATTTGATTATTTCTGTTCTGGCTCTCTTTAATTTTAGGCCACTGTGCATGAACCACATTTCCAGTTGTATTTCTGCTTGGTCAAGATTTTCTTTCATATTTTTAATGTCAGAGCCACTTAAAATTATTGACGTGTCATCAGCACAAAAAGCTGGATATCCTTTGACTATTGAGTGAAAGATCATTTGTATATACTACATAAAGCAGTGGACCAAGTATGGAAACCTGTGAAACTCCATTTCTAATATCTTTTCATTTTGTGCAAAAGGACATTCGCTACCCTCAAATATTATTTTCTGTTTATGGTCTACTATATATGATTTGAACCATTCTAAGTTTAAATTTCTTATTCCATAGTGATGTAGTTTACTTATTAATATTCCATGGCTTACACAGTTGAAAGCTTTAGATACATCATAGATTAGGACAGTAGTTTTGTCTTTTTTCATCTAGATTTTTACTATCTTATTAATAAAGCCCATAAGAGCAGTGCTAGTTGAGAGATATTTTCTGAATCCATGCTGCAGCCACCAAGAATATTTGTATTTTGGAGGTGAAATAATAATCTGTTAGTAACTTTAGGAATATGGCTGGTTGATTTATTTATAAGATTAAGAGGAGCAATATACTAGTTTAGGAAAGATAATAAGGAGAAAGTAAACAAAGTATTAGATATATATTTTAACAGTGTAAAGGAACAGAATAATTTAGATGAAAGAACACATGAAATATTTCACAGCATTATGGAAAGATTAAGCATAGATTACCTTAAACCTAACAAAGTTCATTATTTAACAGTCATGGGCCATATAAAAATTACTTGTGTAAAACTGAAAGAAAGAGAACTGGAGACTGTGGGCAGCTGGATACTCTGGAAGATACTGTTTTGAATGCATTGAACATGAGGAAGATTTGAGAGAGATGAAAATAAAGTTCGAGGGCAAACAAATCAAATGTAATAAGGGATAAAGAAGATTTTGAAGTTATGACCAATACTACTAAGATTTCTATTATTGCAAAGGAATTATTGATAAATGATAGAAGAGTTACCAGTGAGGGATCAACAGATAACCAGATTGACAAACAGATGAGAACAAGGGACAGGAGATGAAGACGATGGAATGATAAAAGATATAGAAATAGAAGGTATTATTTGAATATTTATTGGTAGAATTGATGCAGAGTAAGAAAAGTAAGAGAAGAGAAGTAAAGAAGAATGGAGTGAGTGAAAAGGATGGAGATAAGAATTAGTTAAGAGAGTGCAGTGTAATATTTATTCTCTGAGGCCAGGACAATGTTTCTGGATTCTGGAGAATGTAGTGAATCATGCAATTGTGAGGGTGATTTTAAACTTGGAGCTAAGGAACTGAAAATATCAATTATGGAAATTCAGCAGTTTAAATAAATGGATGATATTTCAGTTCTTATAAATATGTTTTAAATGTTTTAAATTGTAATGTCATTTAATACCTGAATTTTGAATATTATTTAAATTTTGAATATTAAGTTGTTGAAAATGTTAGTTATAAATTTGAAAATGTTAAATGAATAAGAAATTGTGGATGAATAAACTGGATTCCAATAGTAGAATGTATTTTGGGATTACTGGAAGCCAGTAGTTTAGTTTAGTTAATTTTCTGATGTTTAGTTGTATTGGAAATTTATAAGCTTTTGGAAACAATATAGTTTGGAAACTGTGTGCTGACTTAGGAAACTAGCTGCCAGCACAAAGGTTTCTGATTTATGTAGGTGTGTGTGTGTGTGTGTGTGTGTGTGTGTGTGTGTGTGTGTGTGTGTGTGTGTGTGTGTGTGTGTAAGGGTGTCATGTTACAGCATAACAAGGCAGGATTTTGAGGTCACCATAATACAGGAACCTTAGCTTTGGCAAGGCCTGTTGTAGGACTAAGCTTAAAGGGATTTTCTATCTTCAATGCTTTAGCCGATAAGAAACAGAAAGACATTGAAAATACATTAGAATATATGGGCTAGACTTTCTAACAAGGGAACTGGTGGTAGTACACACATCAATAGGAGAGGGGAGGCATTACTTGATTTTCTGAGCTTTACAGATCTGAAGATTGTGAATCGGGGGGAGGGGATTTTGCACTCCAAACTTTGTTAATTTTCAGGAGGTCCTTTGTAATCCTAGAGGACATGAAGGATTGGAGGGTTAGTCTGGAAGGGAAAACAATATACCACCTTTACAGGAGGTACCTTATAAGAGGATCAACTGGAACTACTACCAGGGAACATGGAAGGTGGATTTCAAAATGTATCCCAAACCAGGCTGAGGAATGCAGAAGCCCTGGAGTATTGCATGGAAGGTGGATTTCAAAATGTATCCCAAACCAGGCTGAGGAATGCAGAAGCCCTGGAGTATTATGCAAGTTTTTTCACCAACTGCTTCTGCTTATGAAAGGAACTGCCTACTCCCTTGGGAGGTATGGGCAATAGACAGGTTGAGATGGAATTCCTTTTTTATGGGCCATCAATTTTAAGGCATGTAGGCTCTATAACACATATAAAGTCTACTAGTGCTAGGCAGCCAGAGGAATCCCACAGATGGTACAAGAGATATCTCAGGAGGGCTTCAGAGGAACCTTGAAGGCACTTCAGTGGGATTATAGCATATGGGTGCTGCTAAGCTACAGAAATTGCTGGTCTCTGGAGATGCAGTCAAGCTGGCCTCTTTGATTATAAGTGGAGCTTGAGGGTGCTCAACTTCTTGGTCATAAGCACCCTCAAAACAACAAACCGTGCCAACCATACATAAAATCAAGATAAAACTAGAGCTAAGAGGGATAAAAGCAAACTATCCACTTTTAAAAACAAAGAAACAAAGCTATAAACACTCGACCAAAAAAGGAGCGTAAAGGCAATAAAAATATTGAAAGCTAGAAGGCAAAAAAAAATATTAAAAGCCAGAAGGCAATAAAAAGGCATCAGACGATAAAAGTTAAAAATGTTGAAAACCATGACTAACACAAGAAAGAAAAATAAAATGATCTAAAAACACAATGTAAAAGGTGTTCTAGATAAAACTCAAAAACTTTACCTGTTGCTCTCTCATTATCAACTAGGGCCTCCACCACGCAGCCCAAAGGTCCACAAGTGAGCAAATGTATGGTAGAGCTTAAAAATATAACGTTGTGAAAAAATACAGTGACTGATCCGCAAGCAAGCCAATAGCACCTCCTCTGGGCAAAGACTTACGGGAGGAGGTTACCCAGTGTACAGGGATATCCTTCACTTCCCTGAGCTTGTTGTTGCAAAGACTGCATGCCAGCACAAGCCTGAAGTCTGCAGTGGTTACAATAGGAAGCACAGTACTGGGTTGCATTGCTGCCCTCTTAGCTGCCAAATACACCAGTTCATTTCCCTGCAAGCCGACGTGACCAGGAATCCATACACACTCCACGTGGACACTGGAAATGTGTAAAATGTGAAGGCGCTGTACAACTCATGAGGCAGTCACCCAGATTATGACGGTGAACATAAAGAATGGCTTGATAGATGGCATACAGTTCAGCAGCATAAATGGATGTGCTACTATGCAAAGTAAAAGTATATGTTCTGGCCCCAGCTACAAAGGTACATCCAACACCGTTGGTGCCCTTATGCCGTCGGTGTATATACAAATGCGGTCACTGTAGTACGATAAAAATTCTAAAAAACAAGTTCGGATACTAGATAAAGGCATCGCAAATTTCTCGTACACCGTCATCCCGAGATCTACGTAAGATGTAGCATGTAACCAAGGGGGATGCACCCTCTCTCCACATGAAAACATGCGAGGCAATGCGATATCGTGTTTTCGAAAGAGCTCGCGGAAATGGATACCTGCAGGTCTGGGACTAAAGTGACAACTTCACGTATTGTTCGTCCGGCACAGTATTGAAAAACGGGGCAAACGTTGGGTGCGAAGGCATGCCGCTAAGCCCACAGTCATAATTACTAGCAATATTCACGCCATCGCAGAGGGAGTTCTGCCGATCCGGCGTAGAGGCTAACAACTGGGCTGGTTGGAAAAGCCCCAACAGCCACACGGATGCACTGATTGTGGACTGTGTCTAATCTTCGCAGTACTGATGGTCGTGCTGCAGAATACACAATGCAGCCTTGGTCTAACTTGGATCGAATTAGCGGTCGATAAAGACGGCGTACCACTGTCCGATATGCTCCCCAAGATTTGCCACTTAGTATCCATAAAATATTCAGAGAACGGTCACACCGCGCTTTAAGCTGTGCTATATGTGGTGACCAGCATAGATTCCGATCGAGTATCAAGCCCAGGAATCTCGCATGCTCTGCGAAGGGAAGGAGACATTCGGCACCTACGACGCTAGAAGTTAAACGCAGAGGGTCTTCTCCGTTGAGAAACGAAGGAAGTTTTTAGAGTTCTAAACATAAGAGACTGTCCAAACACCGCTGGAGATGGCGTTACAAAAACGGCGTAAGCTGAGAAGTGCAAAAGATGGCAAAGGCGTCTACAAACAAGCATGACGAGACCCTGGGGAACTCATTGGAAGATAGTATTAATTGCAATAGCAAACAGTGTCACGCCCAGAACCAAACCCTATGGCACACAGTTCTCTTGAATAAAAAGGTTCTAAAAAACCGAGCCGACCCTTACTCGGAAAACCCGGCCCTCATAAATGCCTGAATGAACAGCGGCAGGCGTCTATATATATAACTGTTGAAGAGGGATCGTAATATCCCCACCCCTCGCCAGCAGGTACCATAAGGCTTTCTAGCAGTCAAAAAATATTACAACTGTCTTGACAGTTTCGCGCTTCCGCTGCTCCGTGATAACGCGTTCAAACTTGCCATTCCTGCAGCTATGCCGCCAGCACACAGACGTTATAACATACGCAGAAATATTGACACAATAACTGATGCAATTGTCAACAATTTACAAACAGATCGATACCACTGTATTAAGTACAGTGTAAGAAAGTATTGTCTTCAGGTGAGAGATGGTGCAACATTTGGAAGTGGATTCCATCTCGACCGGGTGTAGAGTTACGCGAAGATGAAAGTGCGTTGTCTAGCTCCGCCATGGTGAAAAGATGATTTCGTCCTACAGATTTCCAGAAGAAAAGGCCTTGATAGGCAGAAATTCAGGGGAATAATTATCTGACCTAGATACTAAGCGAAAGCACTGTCGAGAGTGTTAGCCATGTCAAACGGCCTACCGCTGTGTAGACCGGCAATTGGCATTTGGGTTGATTTACCGGTCACACGTGTACACTTATCCCATACGACAGAGGTATATTGGTTAAAAGAGGTTACGAACTGGCTCCAGGATGTCTTTTTGCTATCCTTAACAATTCGTCTAGATTGGGCACGCATTTGTTTATATTGTACGAGATTATCCAGCGTGGGATGACGCTGTAAAGGCCTGAGAGCACGAATAGCATTATGGCAGTCATCATTGCACCATGGGACAGGAAAGCGACGGGGTTGTCCAATTGACCGCGGAATAGAAAGCTCGGCAGCAGAAAGAATTCTCTCTGTGAGGTGTTCGACTAAAAACTTCAGAGTCGTGCTCGTTATAGTTGAAACGGCCAAGCTGGAATAAAGGTGCCAGTTGGCTCTATCGAAGCGCCTTTTACGTAAATGAGCGGAACATATATCCTGTGCTAAGAGACTAATAAGAATAGGAAAGTGGTCGCTAGAACGTAAATCGGAGAGAACATTCCATTGGAATGAAACTGCCAACTGTGGAGAACAAACCGCTACATTCAGGCGTGAAAAATTATTGAAGGCGTCAGAAAGAAATGTGAGCTCTCCGGTATTCAGCAAAGAGAGGTTGTTAAGTGTCCAAGAAATCTGCGAGTATGCGACCTCTCGCACAATCCCGAGATGAGCCCCTAAGTGGGTGGTGGGCATTCATGTCCCCTAGCAACAGCTGGGAAACAAGGTCTTTTAAATCAGTGCGCCAGAGATCATTAGAGCGAGGCACATAGATGCTACAAATGGTACATCTGGCAAAAATAAAATGGCGTGTTATTTATGGACGCTCTTTAACTGCTCTGGTTCTCAGCGTCCCATTTCTAAATTGGGCGTGAAAGACCGCTTAATTTTGCTCAGAGGCTTCTCTATTAGGGTGGAGGTTATTTTACGTGCCATAAGTCTACGACACGGGACCAACGGCTTTACTTCTTCCGAAGGAAGCATGCTAAGGATTTTTACACCCGAAAAAATCCTTCGTCCTCAGCCGGGTTTGAATCCGTGACCTTGGGTATATGAAGTCAGCGTGGTAACCATTACACCACGGAGGACGACAGCTACATCTGGCAGATGGCAGCGTAAACCTCACAGCGACTGACTGGGTGTCAGACTGTGCGGAGACGAAATCAACGTAAATGTCATCTCTAATGAGCATCATAGTGTCCCCGTGTGCTGGAATACCTTATGTCGATAAATTACACCATACAGAGGAATAGTGGCTGAATGTAACATCTTGCGGACGGAGCTTTTCCTCTTGTAGGCAAACGATTAAGGGTTGATTCTGACTGAGCAACAGCTCTGCTCGATGTGGTCGAATGCCACATATGTTCCACTGTAGGATAGCTATGGTTAGCGGTATGGGATAAGTACTAAACTGAAAGACGTTTCTGCATTTTCGGTTGTACTGGTCTGTTTAATTTCTTCTTCTTGGCTGTAAGATTAACATAGTTTTCAGGAGCCTGGTCCTGCCACTTACGCACTGTTCGTTTGGCAATGAGGACAGAAATCTCCTGTTCCACCTCTTCCACGGGGGTGAGCCCCTTTCCAATAGAAAATTTAGGAGAAGTCTTGACCGGCGAAGATGGTGGCCGCCGATCCGTGCTCGCCCCAGAAGATTCCCCGGATGAGGATCTACGTGGAGAGTGTCATCGACTTTTCCTTCCCTTTGATGTTATGGGAGGACTTGGCACTTTGTTTCAGGAAGTCGGAGCGGACATACCTTGTTTTGAAAGTCTTAGCCGTGGTACCGGAGTTGGCAGAGGTCGATGGTTTGGTTGAAACCGTTGCCAGACTACTCTTTATGGTGGCGGATTTGAAAGACGGTGGTGCCGACGTAGACGGTGAAGTCTTTGGTAACGACCGTGGCCCCCGTTATATCGCAGGTTTGGGTCACAATTTCCCGACTTGGTTCCGATTTAGCTTCGACTGAGGTATAGGTATAGGTACCGGAGTGAGGGGAGGGTTGGCGGAGACGCAGGAGCCTACGGGCTTCCAGGAAGGACACTTTCTCCCTCACCCGTTATCTCCTAGATAGCTCTCTCCTCTGTAAAACGGGGGCAATGGCGGGAACTAGATGCGTGTTCGCCGCCGCAATTCACGCAAGATGGAGGGGTAGAACAATTTCCATCGTGGGATGCGTCCCCACAGATAGCGCATGGTGCTGGATGATCTGCTAAACCAGTTAAACAAAGGGGGGATTCATGTCCAAGGTCATTCAGATAATATGACTTGTAACATACTAAAAATTCCCGAGAATGATTTCAAAGGCTCATTCAAGTCTCTTTGTTTGCATTAAGGAATGGGGTATGGAAATGGATTTGTCTGTTAATCCAGACAAAACTGAGATTGGGTGTTCACAAAGAGGGACCTGTCAGGACCTTACTGTTTCGAAAGAGATTGAAGCTTTTTGATTCAGTCAAATATCTAGGAGCTATCTTGAATATTGGACTGATTTGGAAAAAGTATGTAGAATGCAAAGCTAAGAAGTCCCCGAGTTCTTTGTGGGCCTGTAGGAGGGTCACTTGACTGAGGTGGGATGATGATTGGTGTTTAAGTGCGTCATTAGCGCCCTCATAAAACAAGGTTAAATAAAAACACCAAAGGTAAAATAAAAACAAATGTCACATAAAAAAACAGAATAAAACAACTGGTGATGATTATGATGAATGGGGTTATATTAAAAATATAAAACGAAATCGGGTATAAAATGACCAACGTCATAAACAAAACCCCAGAATAAATAAAAGTATATATGGCGATGGCCATAGGGGAGCTAAAAACCGGGGAGTACATGAACACTAAAAAGATAACCCATCTAACACTGGGCTCTGTGACTGCAGATTTCGCAGCCAAATCCGCCAATCCATGCTGGCAAGCCAGTGTCTAGGGATCCATACACACTCCACATTAACACCAGAAGCGTGCAAAATGTGGAGGACATCCTAAATACGTTGCACTAAAGGACGGTAATTGTACAGCTCACAAATGCACTGAAGGGAATCACTAAGAATAAGGCAGTCACTAATTTTCAACCGCAAATATAGAGAAGGGCTCAGTAAATAGTATAACCTCAGCAGAATAAATGGATGAACTACTAGGCAAACCGTAGGTAAAAGTTCTGGTCCCAGTGACAAAGGCACATCCAACACAGTTGGGGTACTTACTGCCTTCAGTATATATGCAAATACAGCCACTGTATTTTGATAAAAATTCTAAAAACCAACTACAAATACTATAAACAGGCATAGCAGATTTCCCATAAACCGTTATCCTGAGATTCAAATGGGAGGTAGCACGTAACCAAGGGGGGGGGGGGGTACATACAGCCTAGGCATATCAATATGGTGCTGCCGAAGTTCATGGAAATGATAACCTGCTGGCCTTGTACTCAAGAGAGTGGTGGTAATATCGTTCGTCGAGGGAGAAAAACGCATGAAAAGTTGGATGCCCCAGGCATGCACTCGACCACAGCCATGATTAGCTAGCAGGACATCATACCGATATCGCAGAGGGGATTCTCCCGATTTGGCATAGAGGCTAACAACTGGGCTCGTTGGAAAAGCTCCAACGGCCACATGGATGCCCTGATTATGGACTGTGTCTAATCTTCTGAGTACAGATGGACATGCTGAAGCATAAACAATGCAGCCATAGTTAAACATCGATCGAATCAGTGCACGATAAAGAAGAAGCAACTGTCCGATCTGCTCCCCAAGATTTGCCACTTAGTATCCGTAAAATATGTAGAGAATGGTCACACCGTGGTTTCAGCTGTGCTAATGCGGTGGCCAACAAAGTTCCCAATCGAAGATTAACCCAAGGAATCTCACATCATCCGCAAAAGGAAGTAAATCTGGTCCGAAGTCGAAGAAACAGCGGATAATGCCACCTATGGCGCCAGAAGTTAACGCAGACTGACTTCTCAGGGGAGAAACGACAGCCGTGTATCAAGTTCCAATCATAGAGATTGTCCAAACACCGCTGGAGACTGCATTCCATAAAATGTGTAAAATGAGAAGTACAGAAAATGGCAAAGTCATCCATGAATAAACAGGACGAGACACCTGGGGAACACACTGCGATATGGAATTAATCGTTATAGCAAACAGCGTCACACTTAGTACCGAGTCCTACGGCACTGTTCTCTTGAATAAAATGGTTAGAAAAAACCTAGCCGACCCTCACTCGGAAAACCATTCCGCATAAACTCTCAAATGAACAATGGTAGGCCCACATATGTTTCAGTTCCGGCGAGAGCGTAATATCACCGCTAGCCAACATGTATCATAGGCCTTCTCAAGGTAAAAAAATATTCCACCTGTTGGGCTGTTCTTAACAAACCCGTCCATGATCTGAGTTGACAGTGAGACAAGGTGGTCAGTTGCTGAATGACGACGTTGAACACCACACTGGATGTTAGAAGATTGTGGGATTCCAACCACCACACCAATCGTCCATTGATCATGTATTCCATCATCTTGCATACGCAACTGGTGAGGGAAACAGGACGGTAACTGGAAAGATGTCATCCCTTTCCAGGTTTAGGAATGGGTATGATAAAATGTAAACGGTGCGTTATTTATGGACGCTCTTTAACTGCTGTGGTTCTCAGCATCCCATTCTAAATTGGGCTTGAAAGACCGCTTAAACCTAGAGAGGTGGCGCAGGGTATTTTCCGACACCAGTCAAGTTTTATTTGCAAGATATGGATAATGTTTTCGGACACCTGCACTCTGTCTTTCCCTTACCTTTCACTGCATTTCTTGGCCTTTGTTAGAGGTCATTAGCATTGGAGTACCAGCCGCACATTCCCAGAAAATGGCGTATTTGTGCACATTGGCTCAAAGGAGGACGGGAAATCCCCCACGCCACCTCTCCCGTTGCTTATTGTATCTCGTCTGGCCAGCTGTTTCTGTAGATACAGTGTGTTTTCAGCTCATCCTTCAAGAAGTTGTGTGGTTATAATACATACGTATTTTGCAACATAGTGCTGTTTTACATCTCATTGTGACTTTTGAGGAACAATAGGCAAGGTTGTCAGCCCTAATAAGGGAAATATTAGGTGGTGAAAACAGTGAAACCGAAGATGAACTTGAAATAATGAGTTCAAAAAGTGAAAGTGAATAAAGTGCAGAAGAGGAAGAACACACGAGTGATGATATTCCACTATCACAAAGAATGTGCAACACCTATGGAGAGGATCAAATTACAGCATGGAAAATTGTTCCTCCTCAAAATTTGCGCACTCACTTCCACAATATGATCCACTTACCAGGTGTAAAATATGCAGCAAAAAATGCAAAATCTCCTTTAGAGGCCTGGAACATGTTTTTACCGATGATATGCTCCAAAGGATCGCCACATTCACGAATGTAGAAATTCAGACTAAAGGAAAACTACAGCAGAGAGAAGAACGCAAATCCTACAAACATAGTGGAAATGAAAGCTTTTTTCGGCTTATTCTTCCTTATTCTGTGCGAGACAAAGCGGCAGTACTTAAAAAAAATTGTACTCAGTCTGGTGCATGAACATATGCAGCAAAGGGTAAACAACACAACAATGCCAAAATTATCGATTGAGAAAATTCAACATTTTATAAATGAAGCAGAACCAGCACATTAAATTGGAACTTCCAGTGAAGAAAAGAACAAGGTGTAATATATGTCCGAGAACTGCAGACACAAAGACAAAACTTGCATGCACAAAATGCAAGCAGCAAGTATGCAGAGACCACAGGGTAATCATGTGTAAGAGCTGTGTTTTAATTATAAAAGGACTAAAAACATGTGTTTTTTTTATTGTTGAAATAAAAATATTAACTGCGATTTATTATGATTATACAAGTGAAGTGAACACTTAAGTCTGTGTATCGTGCGGTACCTCAGTTCCAAGTTCCTGGAATTTTACAAGGCAACATCTATTGTAATACTTTAGCTTTCATTTTTCAACTAATCTTTATACCAACAACAGTTATTTTAATGTATTATGTTTTGCTAGATAAGTATAAACAATAATTTCACAAAAATATTTAGCTCGCTTACAACAACAATTTTAGTCCTGTGGTCATAAGTGACTCCACGCCACCACTAATGAAAGACATACTAGCACCACCTTTCTAGGGTAAATTTTGCTCAGAGGCCTCCTCTATCAGGCTAAAGGTTCTTTTAGGTGCCATAAATCTACAACACGGGACCAACGGCTTTACTTCCCTTCCAAGGAAGCCATGCTAAAGATTTTTAAACCCGAAAAAATCCATTGTCCTCTGCCAGGTTTGAACCCGCGACCTTGGCAAACATTACACCATAGAGGACGACAATGGGTATGATGGTGGCCTCCTGCCACTTGTCTGGGAAAGTGGCATCAACCCAGACACGATTATAGACCTCAAGTAGGAACGCTTTACCATCAGGAGAGAGATGTTGCAACATTTGGATGTGGATGCCATCTTGCCCTGGTGCAGAGTGTCGCGAAGATGAAAGTGCATTGTCTAGCTCTGCCATGGTGAAAAGACGGATTATAATCTTCCAAGGTTTCCAGAACGACAGGAGAATTCTTGAGATTCCACCTGAGCCTTAACTGTAAGAAACTCAGGGGAATAACTGTCTGAGCTAGACACCTGAGCGAAAGTACTGCCTGAAGTGCTCGCCACGTCAAACTTATCAACAACAGCTCTGGCAGGTGTTTTGAGACCGGCGTTGGGCATATGGGTCAATTTTCCAGCCATGTCTTTTAACTTATCCCATGAGACAGAGGAAGGTGTATGTCAATTACAGGAACCTACGAATTTATTCCATGATATCATTTTGACATCCTTAATAACCTGTCTAAGATGTGCACACATCTTATAATGTGTCAGACTATCCAGTGTAGGGAGATGCTGGAAAACCTGCTGAGCATGCCTGCGAGCATAACAAGACTGCTAACTGTGGAGAACAAATACTATATCACTATGTGAAAAACTATGGCTCTCTGGTGTTCAGGAGAGCAAGATTATTATTGTCCAAGAAGTCTGCAATTAGCTGACCTCTCGCAGAAACCCGAGCTGAGCTCCAAGGTGAGTGCTGGGCATTCATGTCGCCTACCAATAGAAAGGGTGGTGATAACTGCTAAACTAGGTCTTCTAAGTCAGTGAGCGACAGGTCAGCAGATGGAGGCAGGTAGATGCTACAAATGGTGAATATGGCAGAAGGCAGCTTAATTCGTACAGCAATGGACTGGATATTAGGTGTTAAGGGCACAAATTCTGTGAATATATCATCACAGATCAGCAACATGGTGCCCCCATGTGAAAGAACACCCTCTTCCCGGGATGTCACATCGTACGGAGGAATACCCTGATGGCAATGAGGCCCTGTGGACGGATCTTTGTCTCTTGTAAGCATACAACCAAATATCGATGCTTGCGCAGCACTGGTCGATGTGGTCTAATTCTGCATATGTTCCATTGTAGGATCCCCATTAGGTATATTATCGGACAAGTTTACGCTTCTGCATATTGGGCTGTGCTGGTCAGTTCAATTTATTCTTTTAAGGTGTTGGGCTGGTACTATTTTCAGCAGCACGATCCTGCAGTTTCTGCACTGTCCGTCTGGCAGTGGAGCCAGAATCCTTCTGGTCCATCTTCTCCATGAACTGAAATTGACTAGGGGTGGTTAGTCCCTAGCCTCCCGTTTAGGTGAAGCAGAAACCAAAGCAGTGTATTAGGTTGTGCAGCCTCCCCAGTTACTGAAGATCAGAAGTCCAGGCTCAGATGTGCAACCCTCAACCAACCAGGATATTCCTTTCCACAGACACTGGTCTCTATGCATGGCCTACATGTGGGTGGACATTGTTATGCGACTCCTTCACCACTCGGAGTTGCCCACGCGAAGGAGTCAGGTTTGGCTCTGGACCCCGGGTGCACCACACCCTACCATAGTAGGCCCCTATGGAGGCAACTGATAGTTGAAGAAATATTATATGGTAGCAAGGGAAACTGCTAAAACACACCACATTCCATGCAAAGCAGAATGACTAACTGGGGTCCTCCTCATATTCATATAAAGGAATTTCTGGGAATTATAAATATGGATTTACATGCCTTATCTGACATAAAGGAGTGCTTTTCCAGACCTTGGTGAATAAAATACGTTTCTTTGGGGGGTTTATTTCCTAAAGATGAATTTCTTCTGAATTTTTGGAATTTACATTTTGCTCATGCTGATAATTGCCAACAAGTTAAAAAGGGGGATTTAATAAACAATGCCATTAAGAGGTTAAAGTATAAATGTCAGCTTCAAGGGTGCAGTAAGCTTTAAGATTTATAATCCCAATAAACGAACAAAATCTGGGCTCAAGATATTTGCTTTGTCTTATAGCAGAAATGGTTGTAAGTATACCCTTGAATCATAGAGAGGAAAGAATGACATTGCAAATTCAGACTTCATGGAAACAACAGAGCTTGTTTGGGAATTTGTACTCGGCTCTTGTTAAGAATTCGACCAATGCCCAGCTGGTCACCATGTTTATACAAAGAGGTATTTATTATACCTCAATGCATATGGCTGACACTTTGTTGAACATGTAGATGGTGACAAACAGAAAGTTATGCTTACCAGAAAGGGCATGTTGAATGTAATAAAGCAGTAAAGAGAATGAAAATAGCTGATATTGTTAACTGCAGTAAAGGTGTGTAATGGCTTTTTCATGGAAGGACAAAACAGTGTTAACCCTGAGCACATATCACACAGTGTCTGATGTTCCTGTCAAGTTTCCAAACTTAATGTGCGTCTCAATTATATGAAAAATATGGGAGGAATAAATACATAGACTATCTTATTACATCATACCCGTTTGAGAAAAACCTCAAAATGGCACAAAAATTGTTTTCTTTTGGCTGCTGGAAGCTTGAATTGTAAATGCACGTCTTTTACATTCCATGGCTCAAAGCAAAGCTTCAAATAAATAGGCCACAAAAGTTTCAGGAAATACCTTTTTATTTCCCTGGGGAAAGAATGCAAAATCACAGAATGCAACTACCCCTGGGAATAACATTAGGTGAACTCACATGATAGGTTATCTGTTGTTCAGCACTTCATAAATAGATGAGATGCAGGGACTGAAGTCTTTCCTTGAGTAGTATACAAGGTAAAGTCGTTAGGGAAATGAATTATATACCTCTGTGAAACGTGTTATAGCAAGCCTATCTGCATCCAGATAAAGGCACCAGAGAGTATCATATATGAAGGTGGTCTGTAAAGTTGTCGGCCTCACCCAGAGATCGTGGCACTGCTTGCATGATTTTTTTTCCTTATGTTGGTACACATGTTAATAGACTCTATGTAAAATTACAAGTCATTCCAGCAATAGACTGCAAGCTGTTGCTTGAAGCAGTGTAAGTGCGCATTGCTTTGAAAATGGAGAAAGTTGAGTATTGTGCTGTGATAAAATTCTTCTTAAAAGAAGGTTTAACACCTGCAGAAATTCATTTGCAGATTGTAAACGTGTATGGTGACTCTTCACCTTCAGTTTTCCCTGTGAAGAAATGGGAGGCTGATTTTAAACATGGCCGCAAAAGCGTCCAAGATGATCCACACAAAGGACACCCAAAAACTGTAACCACACCGGAAACCATCGAAAAAGTGCATGATATGATTTTGGAAGATTGGCATACAAAGGTGTGCGAAATTGCTAATGCTCTTAGAATTTCAAAGGAACATATTGGTTACATCTTGCATCAGGAATTAAACATGAAAAAGCTTTGCGCGAGATAGGTGCCTTGTGTCCTTAATGTGGATAACAAACGCATTCATACAACACTTTCTGAAAAGTGCTTGGTGCATTTTCAGAAGAGACTTTTTGCACCAATACGTCACAATGGTTAAAACATGGATTCACCACTACACACCCGAATCCAAGCAGCAGTCGAGGCAGTGGACAGAAGCTCCAAATAAGGCGAGGATGGTGCCATCGGTGGCAAAGATCATGGCGTCAGTATTTTGGGATGCCAAAGGAATTTTGACTGACTATCTCGAAAAAGGTAAAATCATTACTGCAGAATACTACTCTCAACTTCTAACCAAGCTGAATGCAAGCATTCATGAAAACAGACCTGGGTTAAAAAGGAAAAAACTTGTTTTCCATCAGAACAATGCACCTGCACAAAAAAGTGTTTTGGCAATGGGGAAATTGAGAGATCTGCACTATAAAGTGCTGGAGCATCCACCCTATTCCCCAGATCTGGCTCCCTTGGACTTCCAACTGTTTCCAAAACTTAAGAAATTCATTGCTGGTAGGTGTTTTTCGTCCAATGAAGAAGCAACTGCAACTGTAAATGGGTACTTTACAGCACTTCCAGAGGAACACTACAGACAGAGGATAATGGCATTGGAATACCACTGGACAAAATGTTTTGATATTAGAGGAGATTGTGTTGAAAAATAAAAACTACTTTGAAAGCATGAATTGTGGTTTTTCACTATCAGGCCAAGAACTTTTCAGACCACCCTCATACAGATATAAAAAAACATCCATGCATGTGCTTTAAACTGTATAAGAATTTGGTTTTTACTTACATAAAACTATTTCTGCTGTGAGCTTTTCTTTCACCTCTTTTTTTAAATAACATCAGTGATATTGGTTTAGTGCTTCAATTAATGAAACTGCCACCACCTGTGCAATGCAACAAAACATAAATGCTCTAAATGTAAAATGAACTTCCATAACTTTTCTGCTAATCGCATCATGCAACAATTTTTTTATCTTTTACAAACATCCAGAGTGCAACATCCACTGCAACAACAGGTAACACACAACATTAAAGCAGGAATACAACATTTTAAGGTAATCTTACATACCAGGTTACCCTTTCATGGAAGAAAGGTAATCTTACATACCAGGTTACCCTTTCATGGAAGAAGCTGTTAATGCGCAATGAGGAATGCCAACATGCACGTTTAAAAACCACTACGTTTATGCAACATTAGCAAGCAGTTGGTACTTTTGCTCAATTTACTGAATAGGTCAAGACAAAGTCATTGGTATATACGGAAGTAGTTATAAAGTATCTGCAATGTAATAAATGAGTCAAAACAAAAGTGCAAGAAATGATTCATAATGTACGAAAAGAAAATGTTTAACTACAATAAATAAGTAGTTATAAAATATCTGCAATGTAATAAATGAGTCAAAACAAAAGTGCGGGAAATAATTACCTTGAAACCGAAGGGAACATATTATAGCTATAAGAACGGCAATAATAACAAATATAAGAGAAATGATTCATAATGTATGAAAAGGAAATGTTTAACTACAATATAAAGTAAATATAATCGCCCAAACTGACCAAACATCTAGCATAGCTTCCCCATGTCCCGCCGATTTTAAATATACATTCTCTCTGAAGTAGTTATAAAACATCTGCAATGTAATAAATGAGTCAAAACATAAGAGCGGGAAATAATAACCTTGGGGTAATAATTACAAATATAAGAGAAATGATTAATAACGTACGAAAAGGAAATGTTTAACTAAAATAAATGTAATTGCCCAAACTGACGAAACAAATAGCATAGCTTACCCATTTCCTTGATGGTGCTGGTTCCATTTATTATGTCAACCAAAAACAGTAATAGTTCTGATTTCTGTCTATTTGCTTATTTGAAGGTTAAATCACCGCCAAGCAGTAAACAAATGCAACATAAAAGAATGTCTTATACACCTATTCACGAAACAGAAAGGAAAATGTCGTACACATAAACATAATCACCCAAAGTAGTAAACAAAGTTTATTTTCCGTTATGCGGACATGATTTTTAACTCATACATTCTTACTTCTCAATTGTTGGTTTTTAAGGTCTAAAATATGTGATTTATATCATTTCCAAAACTACTCTTTTCTTGCATGTTTAAATGTAATGCATTACAAAACATTATACTTCGAGCCATGCCAAATGACATCACCACATCCGTAAGAAATACATTGTGCCAAATGATGTCACTGAAAGCTAAGTAACAACCTCTAAATATTGAAAACTATTTGCTAAGGACCTTGGTGATTTCTTGATGTTTTTGGGGTATGCTGTAAAGCGAGGTTGCCTGCCTGGCGTTGTGCGGTGCCCGCCATGACAGGGTAACCTGGTGTGCAAGATTATCCATTTTAACTACTCAGAATTAGTATTACCGCATGTTTTTATTTCAATGTATTTGCCCACCCCTGCGAAGGATCAAAGACCAAAAATAGACCTGAGAAATTATTAAAGCTTTTAGTAACACATTATGGTATGTAAAAGCAATACCTCTCAGTGAATGCTGATGGATAACTGTTACTTGTGGGTCTGGTGCAACAACTCCCAGGCACAAGAACTAAGAAATCATGCATTTTTGACTTGATGACTGGCTTCCTTTACTACAACCAGACCCACTCAATGTGAGATTAGATCTTGGAGTGAATGTGTCCATTTACATGTGTGCACATTGAACATTTTAAAAGAATACTTTCCAAGTGGAAAAACTAAATGAAAATTTACTTAAATTTCCTGACAGATCATTTCCATGTAAAAATACAATAATGAACTTTAGTGGATAGGTTTAACAAAATAGGTTATGCCAGTCAGGGTAGTATGGTGGTAATACGTCTGCCTCACATTCCTAAGTTTGCAAGTTCGACTCTTGCTTAGGTTGAGTTACCTGGATAAGGTTTTTTTACCCGGAGTTTTCCCTGAGAAGACGAATGTCTAACTGTAAGTTCCACAGACCCCGAGATCGTTTGAGCATCATTTCACTCATCATCAGATATGACCAACCAGGAGGTTAAAGGACATTAAACTGGATAAAATAAAAAAGTTCTGTGAACACAAGTAAGTTCCATTAGTGTAGAATAACCCATTTGTGTGAATGATAATTTCATAAGATGTGAAATATGTATAAGATAAGATGGCCAGCACTTCCAGCATTTTCTGTGATAAGGGTGAGTAATGTATATGGTTATTTAATATTTAATGTCCAATTTCTATTGAGTGCTCATGGCATGCAAGATTGGGAGTTGTCACACCAGACCTGGTAACAGTATTACTGTACAAGTGACCTTGTTCATTCAGTAGTGTGTTACATCTGCAATAGTTACTGAGAATCCCACTAGAAGCTACTGCTGTTAGGCTGTTCTTGTAGGTGCTTGACTTAGCAATAAAAGATGCAGACAGTTTATAAGGATTACATGTAATAATTCTTGGATTGTGTTTTATGACACCATGAGAGAAGAACACGGTTTAATTGCTTACTGTTGTATAAAAATGAAATGGTCGTGGTAAAAAATGTATCCTTTCATGAATTTCCTTGTGATGGTGGTTTAGGAAGACAATAGTTAAAAGCTAATTCTCACCAAGGAATTTATAGTACACTTTTTTTATACAAAGGCCACTATTTATATTTTGAGTCTCGACCACATTGATTGCTGTAGGTGCTAGCTGGTGTTTCCACAGGAAAGTTTGACATGGTTGATCTTAACCTATTTCAGATATTTTATCAATTTTGTGTTGTTTACAGTGACTTTAAAATTGTCTCCGGAAAAGCTCCATCTTTTGCCACTGTGAAATGCTGGTATAACAAATTTAATCATGGCCACCATTCATTCACTGACAAAATTTGTGAATGTAATCCAAAATCAGTTGTGCCAGAAAACATTGATGCTGTGCAAAAACTGACGAGATCATCATGTCAAACTATGAGATAAAGGCAACCCTGTCATCAGTTCCACCAGCGTATATAAAATATTGCACGATCATTTAGCCATCAAAAAGGTTTGCTCTCGTTGGATCCCACATAATTTGACACATTCTCAAAAAATACTTGTGTCAATTGGTGTAAACAAATGCTCAAGAAATACACTGGCAAGGTTTCAAAACACATATATAAGATTGTAACAGATGATGGATAATTATCGATGCATATGAGCTGGAATGTAAAGAGTAGTCGACTGTATAGGTGTTTCAAAATGAACCAAATCCAACAAAAACTGTTCACACTCAAAGCTCCTCAAAACAAATACTTATCTGTTCTTTTTTTTTTTTTTTTAGAAAAACTGGTCATATGTCACCAGTGCCTTTAGAGGAAAGTAAAACAGTGAATTCTGAATGGTACACAACCATTTGTTTGCCAGAAGTCTTCAGTGAAATAAGGAAAACAAACAAGTGCTGTCAGACCATTCATTGCAAGTGCTCACACATCCCGTCTAACAACTGAGTATTTGAATAGTCAAAACATTGAATTGTTGACTCATCTGCTGCACAATCCTGATTTGGCAACCAATGACTTCTTTTTGTTCCCAAACATCAAGAACAAAATGGGTGGATGATTTTTGCTGGCAGAAGAAGCTGCTTTTTGTTGGCAGAAGAAGCTGCTGATGCACTCAAAAGCCATGTTTTGGATATGCCTCAAGCAGATTGGAAAAAATGCTTTGAATGCATGCAAAAATGCATTGATCATAAAGGACAGCATTTTGGGAAACAATAAAGCAATTTTCAATGACAAATTACCATTCTTTTATAATTAGGCTTAAAATATAAATAGCAGCCCTTGTGCATCAAAGCTGTACTTTAATTGACCTGTATGTAATGTTCTCGTTTTAATCAACTGAGAAACAGGCTTGAAATCCTACAGAGATGAGCACTAAATTGTTTTACTATTTTACTTCAGAACAAACTGGTGGACATTAGCAGCCTTCAGATCATATACCCCTGACGCTGAACCTTTGCACTTGACAGTTCGGGTGGTTTCGCATTAGGTTGACTATGCTGCCTTTGCAGTGTTGCCAGAGTAACTAGTAAACAACAGCTGATTACAAATGTCTCTATCGTGTGTAAAGATGAATATAAAGTGTTCATAATAAATGAATGCTGATGAATAATGAAACTAATTAGTTATTATTGATGTTTATTGAAAATAACAGTGATACTATTAACGTATGTAGCATACATTACGTATTTACAACAATATAGAACAAATTAATGCAAAATAGCTCATTACAATAAGAGAAAGGTATATCAAAATGATTTTCACTGATTTGGAGTTTTAATGACAATTCCAACCAAGTGTCTGTCGTCATCATTCATCGTCATTATCATCGACATCATTATCAAGATATATCATTAGTGGTTCACATTCACTGATGATTCCATCTAATTCCTGTGCTTTTCATATTATTTTGCGCACATTATTCGCTTTCTTCTTCCAAAAGCCATGTCCACCCTTGTGACGACTCCCTGCAAAAATCTATCTACCTCTATAATTGTGAAAGTCTTGTTATGTTCCAAACACCAACAACACTATCAACAATAACAAATATAAATAACAATGAATAATGTGCAGCTTGCACAGAATAACTCAATGCATGTGTTAGGAGTTCACAAACTGAGCAGGCAGTTGGAAATAGCCACATATTGCAACAGTGCGGCATCTAGATCAGTTTCAATTGTCTGACCAACCGACCGAAATGCTGCTTTGTGATTGGTTCAGAAAGTCAAACGGGTAATGCTTTTCATCTGTTGTTTGCGGGTGTACCAAATTAACTCCCAACTGTCAAGTGCAAGGATTCAGCAGCAGGGGTATAGTGTAGTTAGTAATGAACACTTTACCATAGAAACTACAGAAGGCACTGCTAACAAAAGGTATTGATAGTTGGTTCCATCCCATCAGTATTTTATACTTATTCAAAACATTTAACTCTTTCGCTGCTAAAAATGTGTGTCCTGTACTGATAATGTATACACATGTTGTGTGTTGTAGTTTTAACACATTGTACCCTCATCTATTGTGGTGAGAATGAAACGCTTATGAGTCATATCTGTCCTGTGCTGCTCCCTTGAACAAAATATTTGAAGGTCTGCTTGATGTGTGTGATACTGCACCATGAGTAGTGCAAACTTTGCTTCACGTGATGCGGGGAGTTACCGAATTTCAAGGGTGAGTACAATGGGTCCTTCAAGCAGAACGAAGTGCATTGAGTGATTTACTGAACTTTTTAAGGAAATACCATCCAATGTTTCGGATTTCAGTGACAGTGAAAACGATCAGGATAATGCTGAACCTGTTTATGCAACTAATGAAGAAGAAAGCAATCTTGTTCAACAAGGCACACCGCAAACAAAGAAGAGATGCACTGATCCTTTGTTCCACTGGCTTCAGCCCACATTTGCACCAATTCTGGAACCAAAATTCAAATATTTTGGCAAACATAAACGATGATGGCAATATATTAGATGTTTTTAAACTATTTTTCCATCATATCATGCAGCACATAGCAGATGAAACCAACAAATACTTCTTATGTCAAAAACTACAACCATGCCAAAGCTCTTGTTTGCAAGTTTGGAATAATACAGAGGAATTGCACATATTTTTTTTAGAATCACTATGCTCATGATCAGAGTAAAAAAGATTGCAATAAATGAATACTGGTCCAAAGATCCTCTTACTGCCACATATCAATTCTCTGACTAAATTACCTTTTACTTTTGAGACTATCGAATTTCAATAAGAATGAGACACAAGTACATGGAGAAAAACTGCATAAATTGACCATCTTAGGTAAGCTTTCAGAGAAGTATTTTATCCTTTTCAAGACCTTTGTGTAGATGAAAGTCTTATGCTTTTCAAACGCCAACTGTAATTTTTACAATACAGACCATCTAAAAGACATAGGTTTAGGGTAAAGGTGTTTACGCTTCGTGATTGTGAAACAGGCTACATTACATTCTTGATTTCATTATATATATATATATACACACACACACAAATATACAAACACAGATATACTTCATGGGCATGAATTTGGTATTTCAGGAGCAGTAGTATAAAACACTAAAGCAAAGGTACTTACACAAAGGCCACACTTTATAGCTAGATAATTGGTATTGTGATACTGTGAGAAAAGACAGAAAGGAAATGCTAAAAATGGATGAGAAATTGAAAAAAGGAGAAATAGACTCTAAGACATACTGGAAACATGTTAGCACTTAAATGGGTGGACAATGCTCCAAACAGATTCAATGAGACAGTCAAGGAAAGTTGATATGACAACACAAACACAGATAATGAGCTAAACTGTCTCATGGATTATAACAAAACTATGGGTGCTATATATAGGACATGATGATTAGCTCTGTCAAACGTGTCAGAAAAGCTCTAAAATGGTATAGACAATTTTTCTTTCATCTCTTAGATGTAACACTGCTAAACTCTCAAACAATATACAGAACTAAAACAGGTAGTAATATTTCTCTAGCTGATTTTCAGCTCTCTCTTATTCTTATGAGAAGTACCATACTTTCAAAGCAACCAAAGTAGGACGACCAACATATGGTGATCAGCCCCTTAGATTAATTGAAAGACACTTCCCTTCTCATGTTCCAAATGCATAAAGCCAAAGCCTGCCAGGATATGTCATTTATGTTACAACACAAATTTTGGGACCAAAAAAGGGGCAAGATACCAGGATTGTGTGTGCTGAATGTAATATGGGTTTCTGTGCATACTCATTTTGAAAAATACGAGGGGCATACTGAAAGTCACGAGCAACCCATTGTAAAAATTTAAATTTCAACAATGTAACAAAACGAATCGCAGCATAGTAATCTACAGACTTTAAGCCACATGTTGACATATTGTGACGTCATTAGCTTGTATCACGTGGCCACAGACAGTGTTTGAAAAATGGCTGACATTGATGTTTCGTTTCGACAGCGTGCTGTCATTGAATTCCTTGTGAAAGAAGGAAAATCTGCTCCTGAAATTCATCTCAGACTTCAACATGCGTATGGAGGTGTCTGCATGGGTGCCAGCAGTGTTAGAAGATGGGTGAAACATTTCAAAGATGGAAACACGAGTCTGCAAAATGCGCCTCGTAGCGGGCGTCCTCAAACTGCCTCTACAGAACGCAACAAGGAAGGAGTTCATGAGCTCATTACAGGAGATAGGCGTTTCACTGTGAATGAAATTGCTGTGCAACTTGGAATAGGACATAGTGCAGTGCAAGAAATGATCCACAGCTTGGGTTATCGAAAGGTCTGTGCCCGTTGGGTTCCCCGTTTATTGACTGAAGACCACAAACTTCAGAGAAGAACCATTGCACAAAACCTTCTTCAGAGATTTCATAATGAAGGTGATGAATTTTTGACGTGTATTGTGACTGGAGATGAGAGCTGGTTCCATCACTATGAGCCAGAAACGAAACGTCAGAGTATGGAATGGCACCACTTGAACTCACCATCGAAGAAGAAAGCGAAGACAATGCAGTCTGTAGGAAAAGTTATGGGAAGTGTCTTTTGGGATGCACAAGGTTGCATTCTGGTTGACTTTCTTGAACCTGGACAAACCATAAATTCTGCCCGCTACATCAAGACACTTCTGAAGCTCCGTCGGGCTTTGCATGATAAACGCCCTGGAAAGAGGATCATCCTTCAACAGGATAATGCGCATCCGCATACTGCCCGTGCCACTATGGAGAAGATCAGGGCATTAGGGTGGGAAACTCTTCCACATCCTCCCTACAGTCCCGACTTGGCACCCTCCGACTACCATCTTTTCGGTTCTGTGAAGGAGCAGATGCGTGGCCAACGCTACGAGACGCTGGAGGATATTCGGAAAGCAGTGCGTCAGGGTCTGCAGGCAGCTGGAACGGAGTTCTATCACAAGGGCATTTTCAAACTTGTAGAACGATGGGGAAAAATGTGTGCAAAGCAATGGAGACTATGTCAAAAAGTGAAAGAAAGTCTGTAGATTATGATGATGTATTTGGTTTGGCTTAAAAATAAAGATTAAGATTGTAAAACAGTGTTGCTCATGACTTTCAGTATGCCCCTCGTATTACACAGAAAAGAAATACTAAAATTCATTTTGGGAGGATGTAGCTTCATTCCTAACTTATATGTAATATTTATAGTGAAGTAGAAGTATATCTAATAAAATCATATTTAGTCACCCCTGTCTTGTAAACAGGAAAAAATCTAAATGTTTTGTTTCTTAGCTAACTCTAAACAGAAAGTGATTAATGAAATTGTTAAAAACTTTAAAACACTTAGTGGCCACTGGATAACCCTTGGTCAAGTGTTTTGCAGGTGGTATTTTCCCTGAAATTTTAAAGTTTAAAAATATCAACGAATGGACCACTACAAATTTCTAAGGAATTTTGGTTAGTGTACTTGATATACATTTAAGGTAAATTAATTATTACAGAAATAATTCAGCATGTGAAAAGGTTAACGTGCATGTCTGAGCCACCAAAAGTGCAGTACAACACATCTTTTGTCAAAGCATCAAAAGCAATATAAAAATGGTCTTATCAGGTCTATATTTTTTGCAGACACAAAATAAGTCAATAATGAAATAGATGTTCCACACACACAAGCAAGGAATGTAAAACTGAATGTATATAGGAAGTGACATTTCTGACCCCAAGAAAGTTTGCTGTTGCTTATAAAATCAACAAATCCCTTCCTTAAAATAAGGTAGCTATAGATTAAAAAGCAAAAAAAAAAGGTGTTGAGGGCACATGATTTAGGAATTATGAGCAAATTAGTATCAGATTACTAAGTAAATTAATAACTTTAATATACCAGCATTAGAAGCTGCAATAAAGACTGATAAAGCTTTATTTCTCAAAAAGCAATTGCAAGATACAAGTAAATTTGTGCAGTATGTTTTTAACACTTTGCCACTTACACGTTTTATTTCTGAGGGAATGGTTTTGGGAGTTGTTACTTCTACTTTCTATTTCAGGGCTCCGATTGCCACTGCTGATTGCAATTGTCTAGTCTCATGGAATAATAACTTCCTCACTAGGCTGTCAACTGGCAGGATTTCAAAATTCATGGGGAAGTCTATGTTTCCATATTAAGATATTTTCCCACATTTTGAGTTCATTATGGCCTGTTATGCTTTTTAATAATTTCAGATTCAGGTCAAGGTTATGGTTGTCTTCCCAAAAGTAAAATGCTAATACTGCTGATTTGTCTTCTTGTTTGAATTTAAGATTTCTAGAGTGTTTTTTGGATCTTGATTTTTAAACATCAAATAACAATTTGCAAACTTTAGGGCAAATAAAGTATTGCTGAAGCAAACTTGAGTATTAGATATTGCATATTATAGCAGAGCAAATCTTCATCACATATGAATTCAGTCAAAATACTTAGGTTCTTATCATTCTGACTCTTCTTTTGAATATGTGGCACACAATTTTTTCTGTGTTCAATGCGAGCCAAATATTTTTTTTAAGCAGAGATTTTTACTTTTTTATCTAATAAGCATTTTAAATCCCTTTTAACTATAATTTCATGTCGGAGAACATTTTTTAACATAACTTAAGGTTTACAGTACATTATATGTTTACTTTTTGCTCATGTAGCCATACTGAAGAATGCATTGCAGCCAAATTATCCATCTGGTATCATTTAATGAAATACTGCCAAAAATCATTTGTTGTAAATAAATTACATTAACTGTATAACAAAATATAATCACTGTCTTCCACAAGTTTCTGGAAAGGATCTGTTGAATGATTTTTGGCAAATGATTTGCTACAAATATTCACAAATGTGAATATTTAATAGTCCCATTTGAATGACGTCCCTGCACAGACACTATTATTATTAAGAAACCTGGACAGGGTGTCTATTGTGAATGTGAAATAAAAATTAGGTACCATACACATCAGAGTTCCTGATCGCAGCAAATTGCATGCGATTAGCTGCGATCCTTAACCCAATCTTAATCAAGACTTTAAAAACTCCTCAATGCCCCGCCCAGTATTTTTCAAAGCAGTTTTATACACTATTTATGGTATGAAGGGAACACGTCTCAATATCCACTATTTGCTTTTCTGATAAACTATTTTTCATATGAATTGTTAGATCGGACAATAGTTTCAGATTTACATTAGGGCCATCTGTGGACACCCGAACAAGCTTTACAAGTGAAAGTCCCTTTTCAGATAACAGCCCTTTTAGACAGTCCATCGTATTCAATGCTGTTGATATCTCTAGGAACAAGGACTTCAAATATCTAGTGCTTACTTACCCAGAATTAACATTCCAATAATTTACCATTACATCCATTTGTTCCTTATGGGTAACACCATTAAGACTTTCATCAATGTAAAGCACAAACACAGAACTTTCTCTAACATTTTCCAACAACACACACTAAAAATGAGTGCCAAGACCATATGTTACAACATATGCAATTTTATCTTTGTGAAGCTGCATTTTTTTTTTGCAATGAGACTATCCAGGAACAGTAGTGGAAGCAAATTCACAGACGATGCTGCTGTGCTCAATGACATATTAGTCATTATGCTGCGTGCTGACCACAAAATTTCAGCCTTTGAAACTTCATCATGTTGCAAAAAGCTAGAAATGCCACTATGCCCCTGCCGCTGAATCCTTGCACTTGACAGTTCAGGTAGTTTCGTGTAAGGTTAGCTATGCTGCCTTTGCGACATTGCCAGAGTAACTAGTAAACAACAACAGCTGATTATCATGTTTAAAGATGAATATAAACAGTACACATAGTAAATGAATGCCGATGAATAACGAAACTAATTTGTTGTTATTGAAAATAAGTCATACTATAACGTATGTAGCATAAATTACGCATTTACGACAATATAGAACAAATTAATGCAAAATAGCTTGTTACAATGAGAGAAAGGTATAACAAAGTAATTTTCACTGGTTTAGATCTTTAATGGCTCAATTCCATTCAAGTCTCCGTCATCATCATTCTTGGAAGTATCATCAACAAAATCGTTGTCACCAAGACATCATTTAGTGGTTCACATTCACTGATGATTCTGTCTAATTCCTGTGCTTTTAGTATTATTTTGTGCACATGATTCACTTTCTTCTTTGATGCAGCTGCATCCACCATCGCCATACCTTCCCTACCTGTATAATTTTGAAAGTCTTATGTTCCCTAACTTACGAACAACAATAACAACAAATACAAATAACAGCTCAATGCACATGTTAGGATTTCACAATCTAGCACATGGCTGGAAATAGCCAGGTATTGCAATGGTGCGGCATCTAGATCCGTTTCTGTTGTCTGACCGACTGCTGCTTTGTGATTGGTCCAGAAAGTCAAATGGGTAAAGCTTTTCATCCATTTTCTGTGGATGCACCAACTTAACTCCTAACTGTCAAGTGCAAGGATTCAGCGGCAGGAGTATAGAACTAGATACTGGCTGTAGTTCTGCCCGATGGGTCTCTGGGTTGCCCTTAGATGATGATGCAGGTGATTCAATTTTCAAATTATCTTGTAACACCATCTTCTGTTGAGTGCCGCAGTTAAGAGGTCCCGCCAATGGCAAGTGCATGTAGTCGTACATTGTAAATGCCACCTTTTCCAATGTCGAACTTTTTTTTGCACAACAAAAGTATGCATCATGTCTATGACCATCAACTGGTCTTAGCCAGAACTTAAATTTTTCACTCGCCAACCACAGATTTTTCTGGGCATGGCAGCTGGTTTGATCTATTAGGTTTTCGCTTTTCGTGAACTACACTATTATTACGCAAACTGATTGCAAACACAGAGCTAATCTTCTACACTCAAAGTCATACAATATAACCTTATTTCGTTACGACGAACTCTAATGTGAGAATGCGCACTATGCAACAGTACGAAACACCAAATTATAATTTTATTGTTGTTCAACAAATTCCCACGAATTACTTCCTGTTGCCATCAAAACTCATACCTATAAATTTTCATTTTAAATCAGTATCAACCGCTTTCCATGTTGTTTCCTTCACTTGGCAATGTAGCCAATTCTGCTAGCAAATTATGTATATAACAGTGGGCAGCAAGAGAGGAAGGCAACTTAGCGTTTCTATTGGCGGCATGCATTTTCGAGTTATTCTAAATTGATTGTTGATGGCCGCTAGTTTGCTCCTTTTCAAGAGTAATGCAATTACAAGCGCCAAGTTTGAACGTGAATTCATTACCCTATATTCTCCAAATCATTAAATTTGTTACTTTTTGGTACTTTCGGTACCGGTAGACACCCTACTGGAAGGTCATATCGGACAATGTGAAATGATGCTCAAATAAACTTGTGGCACATGGAACTTAAAGTAATATGACATTCACCTTCTCAGGACAACAGAAAACCCCAAAAAGCCTTATCCCGGTAATTCACCCCTGGGACTAGAACTCAGGACCCTTTGAATGTGAGGCAGAAATGCTACCCCTACATTAGGGATGACAGGATACTATTATTTAATTCACAGCAGTAACTGAACCAGTCCTCACAAATTTGCCTCCAACTGAACACTCCATTACCACATATAACTGCTTATAAACAAAGCAGTGGATGAGGAAAAGAAAACATCTGGACAATGGCCTTGCCTGCTCAAATCTTTGCACAGAGAGAGTAATCTTTACAGTTAATAATTAGATGATTATTCATACCAAAAGTCATATGAACAGGGTTCTTTTTTAACATAATGCTACCTGAACAAAACTCAGGATATGTGTGATCCCATCTCTTAATGGGATGTAGGATGGCATACATTCAGAACATAACATTCTTGTTCTCAGCACACCCTCATCAAATAATAGTTGAAGGCAGGCCTCTGTATCATTGAGATACACCAACAGATCTGTTTCAATCAGATGAGCCATTTCTAAAATGTTATATGTAAGAATGTCACTTTCACATTACTATAAATTCTGCTCAATTACATTGCCATGTCTGTAAAACAACAAAGCTCGAGAAACCTGGGTCAGAACTTTTACAAAAATGACCAGTTGTTAATCTCTTTCTTAATAATATTTGCTGACAAATGAGGCACATATTGACTGCTATGCAAGAAGCAATAGGGCTTGCAGTCATCTGTCATTTCTGTTTGCTTTTGCATGCGCATTTGTGAAACTTCGGACTTACAAAATTTGCTTGCCTCCTCACACTGCATGTTGTAAGGTATCCCCATCATTTATAGCAGATCTACACTGAAAAGTTAAACAGGCACTTGCACAAGGAAAATATTCTGAATCTTATAATGCAGTGCCTATCAGAATTGCTTAGCTCATTAGAAGAGGAGACATTTGGTTTGCTAATAATTCAACTATATGTGCAATGTCAAATCAGTTGATATAATAGGAAATATGGACACAGATGGACTTGAAAACAATTGGCAAGAAAATATTATTGGAAATAATTTTATTTTCTAAGATCTAGCAACACATTTTGTAGGATACATAAAATATTTTTTTTACAGATAACATGACCAGCAAAGAATTGAAGCAGTTATGCTTAATGCTATCGGAAAACTAGGAGATTTGGGACTCAAAGTGATAAGAATTGTAACCAACAACCATTCTACAAATGCAAAAGTGTTTTCTCAATTATGTGATGTTATTCCTTGAACAGAAAGCCATTCTTTATATTTTACAGCTACTCCATATAATACAATAAGAAACCTTTTCTTCAATTCTAAAGATCACTCACTAATAATGGAAACTAAATAAGTCTTATACACAAAAGGATGCTTTTTAAATTCAGAAAAGGTGAAGTGTGGAACCCTATTTGATTTTTGACTAAAAACAATCCTCAGTCCTAGCAACTTTGAAAAATTTAAAGTTAAAATGGCAGTTCAAATTTTTTCGGAAGCAACAGCTTCCTTACTTCTCCTAAAGGAAGGAGGGAGTATTTTTAGGCTGGAGGGGTTCCAAAATTGTGATGCTACAACTGAATTCCTGAAATGAGAAAATTATTTAGAATTCACAATGTGAAGTTGTGTTCTAACAAATTATCACATATATTCTTGTGATGACACATAAAAATATTTTTTACATAGCAGTGGCCGGAGGCTGGATGAGTTTCTGAACTATTTAAATCTTGGGGGAATAGTTGCCAACATCCCCAGAAGCAGTTTCTTAGTAAAGAGACTTATGAAGCTATGATGTTACCTACTGCAATAGCAAAAGACAAGGTACCTCTTGGTGCCTAAACTACACTGTATTCTTACCAGGAAATTTCAAGTAATCACAAAGAAAGAAATATTGCTGTTCAGTTCAGTTAAAAGACTGGGAGGGGTCAATGACCAAACTAATCCTGCTGTTATAGTCCAGGCTATACATAAAATATTTACATTGAAATAATTTGTGCATCCCAGTACAAATTCTGCTACCTCTAAAAATGGGCTAACACAATAATTTGTTCAATACCATAGTAGAAAATCATTCTGAAGCCCCTGATAGTGATAGTAATATTTCACATTTTGCTAAAATTACTTGGAGTTTTCGATCACCTAGGCACAATATCAAAGTCAGCCAATGTATCATCACTTATCTGATCCAAACAATTAATAACAACTTTAGAGTGGAATAACTGTAAATTTATTTTTATAGCAGATAGAATTGACGTTCTTATGCTGTCACTCTTGAAATATTATATTGTATTTATTATCACCCTTCCAAAGTGGTTTTGAAACATTCAACTGACAAAATTCCTTTTTAAGGTCTCTTATACATGATAAATAGTATCATTTCATATGGAGTTTACTCCTAGAATTTAAATCTTGGCTCCAGTAATAACTGCAGGTACACTGTGCAGTAGTCTCCTCTACTAGTTAAGCTTACAAACTTCATGCTTGAATTTGCACCTATTCATACTCATTTCAATTCAATTTATTTTTGACCAGTTTGATCATGTACATGATATTTGGATACGTCAGTTTAAATTTAAAAATAAAAATATTTACAATAGCAAGTACAGCAAGTGTAGTCTATTTACAATAAAAACTTACAATTAAGATCAGATAGCTGCAAGTGTGAGATATTTACAATAAAAGATCAGTACACATCAGTAGGCATGAAATGCGAGCAATCTGAGCCAGGGCCACAGATATACCAAGCTAAAACTATTTTAGACAAGGAGAGATTCTGTCAAATAAGCCTCAACACTATAGCAACAGATTTTTTGTAAAAAGGAAATTTTTAAACACGTAATTGCCCTCAGTGATTGAGGTGGTCTATTGCACAAACTAATGTAATTAAGCAGTGTACAATGTTCAAATAGCGATGTGTTATGCGTTATACTATATAATTGTTGATTATTTCTGGTGCTATTATTATGTTTAACTTTATTCAGTTGGAATATTGTGAGATTCTTTTTTGTGTACTTTAAGACTTCAAGAATGTAGATGCAAGGTACAGGTAGAATGTTTAGAGGTTTAAATAGTAGTTTACAGGATGTGTTGTTCTGTTTGCCTGCAATTATTTTAATTATCCTTTTTTTGACTCTTAAATATCGCATCCCACTTTTTACCCCAGAATATAATTCTGTATGCAATAAGGCTATGGAAGTACGCAAAGTACAGGCTTCTCAACATCATGTGGCTTACCCCATCCCTTATTAACCTGAGGGCAAAGCACTCTTGAACCCTGCAATAGTTGTCACTTTCAAAATACTTTCAGATTCCAGCAATTATTACAATCAGAGTAATCCCAAAGGAGTAAGGAGTATATAAAACAGATGTTGCTCTGGTTAAGTTATATTGCCCGTCCTTTGCAACCTCACTCATATACAACAAAGTAATGCCACTATCAATTACATTGTCTGCTAAGAGCACCAAAAATAGCAGTAAATCAATGTTGCCAACCTATGAAGATGTTGCTAAAATAAGTCTCTTACTTTTGGGAATTTGGGTGGGCTTAGGCCACATAGAACCCATGGCTACTCCATGATTCATAGGGGTTTAGCTTCACAGATCCCGTGGCTATGCCCTGGCATCACTCCATAACTGCAGCCTTTGGCCATATCTGTTATACTCATCTCCTTCTTAAAGGCATACCTCAGCTATGCTTTGCTGCGCAAGACCCTTAACCCCTCAGCTATGCTTTGTAGCTTACAGCCTCTAACCTCTACACTATAGGACTACTTCTGCTATGTTGAGATTGTGAATGTTGGCAACACAGGAAGACACAAGGACAGAAGATGCAATGATGCCTCGGGTGGGATGTCCGTCACGTTTGTGACGCAAACCAAGGTAAAAAGACAAAAGTGAAAAGGTTAGGGTTATAATGACATAAATGTAACGGTATTTTTTTATATTCCCTACAGTTTAGAAATACAATAGTACATGTGGGATAAATTCCTTATCCCTGGAATAGCTGTAAATCGATATATCCATTTAATACATATTTTATTGCTAAAGTGTAGATAACTCTCACTAATATCACTTTTACAACATTTATTCATTTATGATGGTTTATAATCATAAATTTTTCACTTTGTTACTTGCTTCACAAATAATAGATGTCCCACCTGAGGCATCATGGCAACATTGCCCCTTCTGTCCTTGTCTCTGCATGCTGCTAACATTCTCAGCCTGAACATAGCATAGAGCCATATAGTGCAGACAAAGGGTTGAGGGTTCTAAGCCACAAAGCCTAACAGAGGGATTGAGAGCCCTAAGCCAAAAAACATAGTCAAGGGATGTTTTTAGAAGGAGAGGAGTCCAAAGGTCACAGCTGTGGAACGATGACAGGGCAAGAGAAAGTTGAGGTTTGAACATACTGAAATTATCAAAATGGCAAATTTTTCATTTCAGAAACGTTTTCATAAGCTAGCAAGATTGATTTACTGTTATTTTTGGCACTCTTAGCAGAGAATGTAGTTGATAATGGTGTTAGTTTCCTGTATATAAGTGACCTGACAAATAGGATGGTTAATATGACTTAGCTAGAGCAAATCTTCTGCATTATATATTCATTACTCCTTCAGAACATTGACACAGTCGTGCACACAACCAGATGCCTAAGCGCTCTTATCCCAACAAAACTCTACAGATGGCCTAAACTCCCTGGATGGATAACATTTCCTTCCCAGGGTGACTGGGCAACCCCAAGATGATGCCTTCAATCTATTCCCTTGGACCCTCACTCTGTATCAACTTGTAAAGAACTGAATATATTGCAAAGTTCCAAAGGAAGTATTAGAGAGACAAAACAAATAACAAAATTAAAACAACTTAAATTGATATATCACGAAAAAGTGCAAAACAAATAATATAAAGACACCTAACCTCTGAATATCACATTTTATATGCATACACAACACAGAGAACCAATGTACCATGTTTCAGAACCCGTGGCAGATGCTTCCTCTCTAGCTGCAACCACAACACAGTTAATGTACTCCACAGTTTACTTTAAGCATGATACCTACCTCAACATCCTGTCTTCAGCATGCAATACCTCACTCACACTAAGGGCCCATGACTGGGCTACTTGCCAAGGCCTGTACCTAACCCCACTGTCAGTATGCTCCTTTGTATACAAGGTGCCTATTTAGCATTCCCCCACCAACATCAGTTTGCCTCGGCGGTAGCTGACATCTTACTAACCTCCGAGCCATCCGTGTAGAGTAGGCGATGTAAAACCCTTTCGGATGATGGCCACCAGGGCCGGGGGAGGCGGAGCCAGTGCTCCCCCCCCCCAAGAAAAATAAAGCAAACTGATTACACTGCATATAATAATTACCAGAATCCGTAAGTAATTTGCAAGTAAATATTGCGAGATTCAGAGTTCAACCGTGCATATATTATGTATATCGATTTGTAGCCACTCCAAGGATCGGGCGTTTATCCTAATACTCTTATGTAAAAATCGCCCAGTTTGCTACAAGCAAAATAATGGCTTAAATATAACATCGCAATTTCATCTTTACCATGGATATATTTATTCTGCGAATACTCATTTTAATTAACTTGGGCCAATAATGTGCATTATGACAACACCGAATTATACTTTACCTGCATGAATTGTCATGGGATAAAATTCTGGAGAGGTTCCCTTTCTTGTTTTCCAAGCGCAGGATGCCGGATTGGTCCCACTAGAGCGTCCGATTTTACACATCCACAAAAACGCGGACGCGTAACTGGTGTTGCTGATGCCGTCTGAGAAAAAATGAATTCATCAAACAGAATGAACACTAATTTCGTCCTTTTAAACTCGTGAGCTAATACTCATCCAAAATATTCTTAATTCCTGTAATTCTCTAATATACATCATTCAAACTAATACAATTACATACTTCACTTACTGTTTGGAGAGAGTCTAAAGTCTGAAATGTGTACCACTTAGTAGTGCCACCTGGAGCATATACATGCAACTAAATATCAATACTTCGCACTAGCGGGAGTTTACAATAACAGTGTTCCGAAATTTAGTTCGGTAAGGGATTGAATTGATCTGGTGCCTATATGCAATTAAAATAAAACTGAAACTCAAAAGAACCTCTATTTGATTTTGACTGAATCATTGTTACTAACGTGTATAATGGTTTACCCTGAACCCCAAAATCCAGTTTTGATTCCTCTACCACAGAAATAGGTAGAGAAGAAATTGCATTCCACCCAAAAATTCGATAGCATAATGTCGGCGGAAATACACGTTTTAGGGTCTTCTGAGTCCAACAGAACATTTTTAGAAAAAGGCATGCGTGTGTGTGTGTGTGTGTGTGTGAGAGAGAGAGAGAGAGAGAGAGAGAGAGAGAGAGAGAGAGAGATATCAGATAACTCAAAAATGATTCTGGAAATACTATTTAAAGTCCTCTTCATTCAGAATGACTTTTGCATAACTAGTAAGAGATAGACAAAAAAGTACATATTTCAGACAGTCCTTGTTACTGGTTTCAATTTTGCATTTCTCAAATAGGAAGTCGTTATCCGTTTGGAAATACATAATACAACATTTCTGCAAATGCTCATCTCAGTTAACATGAATTAGATACAAGAATAACCTGTTCTAAGAATAATTTATCGAAGAATGGGTAGAGAAAGTCATGCGAATGTAACGTATCAGACAACGAATGGTGTTTTAATGGGTTGCAGAATAAAAAAAAATCTCATGTCTTGCCTTCTCTAGTTAATATTGTACCATTACTCTTAAAACGCTAGCATTCTCTGTGCTCTGGAGGTAACATTCCCAAGGTCGCGGGTTTAAATCCGACGGAGGGCCATGGCTTTTTTGCATGCGTAAAAACCTTAACATGGCTTCCTCCGGAAGGGAAGTAATGCCGTTAGTTCCGGTCATAGATTTACGACACCTTAAAGAACCTCAAACCTGATGAAGAGGCCTCTGAGCAAAATTAAGCAGTCTTTCACGTCCAATATATAGGTAGAATAAGACGTTAAGAACCGCAGCAGTAATGTGTCTATAAATAAACTTCAATTTCAATTTTTAAATTACTAATTCCTCTATCTACTTCCTACTAATCCAAGTCAACCTCATTTACACATTTTGTTCCAGCTATAAGAAGAATACAGTGGGCCAAAGTAATAGTCAAGTCTTTTCATAGTCGGTGGTTATGCGATGCTTAGAAATTATTACCCTCATGAACACGAAAAAGAAATAAAAAAAAAATAGCGATTTACAAGTGAAGGAAGTGTGAGGCATTTGAAATTTCCAACTACTAACTAAGAACACATCGGAAATTTTAATGCGCTTTATCCACACACCTACTTCATTCGTCTCTATAGATCTGAGCTATCACAACGGTTATAAAACATAAATAAATTTAAAATAATGAAATAAACGCAAATTAAACTATCATCAGTATTCTTATTATTATTATTGTTATTATTATTATTATTATTATTATTATTATTATTGTTCTTATTGTTGTAATTATTTTATTATTATTATTATTATTATTATTAGTAGTAGTAGTAGTAGTAGTAGTAGTAGTAGTAGTAGTAGTAGTAGTAGTAGTAGTAGTAGTAGTAGTAGTAGTATCATCATCATTATAATTATTATCATTATTATTATCATTATTATTATTAGGTTATTATAGAGAACTTCTAGAAATTAAACAAATTGTGGTTTGACTATAAGTTTGGTTTATACTTGTTACGTTTTCACCAATTTTTTTTATCGGAAAAGCTCCGTATTTAAGTTAAACTCTAATTTATTACGTGCGCGTAGCGATCCTTTTCTGTGAATATCTATGAAGTATGCTGCCTAGAAGGAGTAGAATATACATAAAGAAGTCTTATAGTACTTTTGCAATGTAAATATATAATAATACTACACACTAAAGTGCCTAAAACCTGAGTTTCATTGTCGGCGGCAGGCGAACAGCGTTGTGGAATGCAACACCGGCATATGTCGCTAGACGCTGTGCTGATGTATGGCAAGTACGTTTCACGCGGATACAGCTGTTCAGTAAATTTTATTATGCAGAACTTCGGCCACTCTAAAATCGAATGAAACTAAGTGTGATTGATTGACTTTGTATTTATGATGACAATTTCAAAGCCTCTGTATTTCAAATTTAGCGCGAGGTTAGGTTCCAGTCCGTTTAGGTTAGTGTGTGTATATAAACAGGTAGCAACATTAGTTTTTTAAACCATCTCCCCACCCCTCTAACCACAACGGTCCCGTTAGAGTGCAAAACTGGTATAAGTCGCAGCGGAGAGAGTTAGCGGCCCAACTTGTAAATAATTACCTATTATTATTATTATTATTATTATTATTATTATTACTATTATTATTATTTCATTATTATTAATATTATTAGTATTATTATTATCATCATCATTATTTATGTTGTTGTTATTCTTATTGTAATTATTATTGTTATTATTATTTCATTATTATTATTATTGTTTACGACTGGGCTGCTGTAACAGACCATATTCTCATACTAAAATTGCCATTCAGAAAATTTCATTTTCTAAAAACTATTTAGTATAATGAGTCTAATTTTCTGATTTCAAACTTAAGTTTACCTGAAACATAATTTGATGGATAACCACCCCTAATAGCCCCATCGAATTTAGTTATTTCTATTCAGATTAAGATTTTTCAATTGCCTTAAGAGGACAGCAGATAGACCATCATATTCAATTTCCGGAACAATTACTTTGTTTTAAATTAGTTATGTGGGTGTATTACAAAGGATTTACCGTTAAATATTTAAACAGTTATTTAATATATTTATTTAAAATGCAGTTCAGAGCTGCTGCAGTATTATTATTAGGAGTCCTACTTATCAACTTAAGCATTTCAAAATTCCGAGGTGATTTTCATGTTCAGTTCATACTTTTGTTCGTTGTCATATTCAAGAAGAAAATAAAAATAACAGAAAAAAACACACGCTGCAGCATGGGCCATTATTTATGATTCAACGTTTAAGCTACTGCAGGTTGCACAAAATAAAGGTTTAAGAATTTTTCATAGTGATAACTAGTACACCACAACTAAACAAATCCACGAGGACTTGTCTGTACCTTACTTGCGAGAGTAAGTTTCACAACGTATATAAGATTTCTACCACCGTCTTCAACTGAGTCCAAATCCAGCAGCACAAAAAATGTGAAACTACAATATTAATCAATACATAAAACACAAGACACCAAAGACTGTGTTAAACGATTAATTTTCCTGATTAATAACCTGTCCTAAATTTTAGGTACTGTTATCATAAGTAATATTCGACAGCTCCAACTTTTATCAATAAATTCACGAGCAACTTCCTGCAAGCGAATTTATTTAGAGAAAAGCTGTAAGTAGGTTATAAAGCTTAATTCTGGCGCAAAATTGCATAATAATTAAAACAATTCATTTGCATATCAAAAAATTTACACATAAAATTTGAACAATAATTAGAGCAATGTATTTGCATATCTGACAGCTATCAATCATTGATGCATATTAATGAGCCCGCGGACCACCTCCCCACGGAAAAACTGCGGATCGGCAATTATTGAGTACATGGGACCTCGAAAGGTGCATAATAATTAGAACAATTCATTTGCATATCAAAAAATATACACATAAAATTTGAACAATAATTAGAGCAATTTATTTGCATATCTGACAGCTATCAATCATTGATACATATTAATGAGCCCGCGGACCACCTCCCCACGAAAAAACTGCGGATCGGCAATTATTGAGTACATGGGACCTCGAAAGATCATTTCCAATAGAAACTTAATGATGATTCTAATTATGCAATCAAATTTTACCTATCATTGCACAATAAAACTTTATACATTAACCGGTTTGAATATTTACTATAATTAATTCAGTGGTGAATGAATACTCCTTTCAAGGGATACGCTCACAAGGTAGCATCATACTTTACCTGTTTGGATATGTTGGAGGTCACGTGACACCAAAGACGTACAACAGTAATTTAACTATACATCCCTCCTTCCTTTAGACTTATAATTAAGGTTCAAGGAATACTAATAAAGAAGTAGCTTTACAAATAATCACCCCCTCCTGCAGCCACCACTGATAACAATCAGAATTTAAAGTACAACAGCATCCCAATAACCAATTCTTTAGGGAGTCATTAACATTAAGAACTTAGAGTAGGGTCGCATTTTTACCTTTCTAATATATCTACGTCAATTGCAAGCTGGAGCCTGCAGCCTTAACCAATCCACCCCCCAGGGACCTATTACGTTAGGTACGTGTTTGGCGCACCCGGTGGTTCCGGAGCCACCCCTCACTCCCTCGTGTGGGCAACCTCCGAGTGGTGAGCGGGTCAGTCTGTCAAAATGCACACCCACGTTTAGGCCGTATGTGGAGACCCGTGTCGGTGGAAAGGAATATACTGTTTGGTTGAGGGTTGTATATCTGAGCCTGGGCTTCTGTTTTTTTTTTCAGTAACTGGGGAGCGTGCGCTTTTGCTTCTGCTTCGCCTAAACGGGAGGCTTGGGACTAACCCGCCCCTAGTCAATCGGCCAGGACTAGGTATTATAGTGAACTCCAGGGTGAGCCTGCTATATCCGCTGTGTAACCCTGTCAATCCAGTGGGGTGACTCCTCGTGGAGCTCCGTGGTGGGCGAGGAGCACTGGGGGATGAATTTAAACCATATATTTATGAAAAACCTATGCCTAAATCTAGCATGCGTGGAAAAGAAGCACCGAGTCTAATAGTCCTCCCTACCTAGTTATATCTAGGAGAGAGGAAGAAACTTTTAGTTTGTGAGCCCTTTCGCCATTAAAAAGGGATTAGACAACATCGCTGGCCCAGTTAATTCTTGTGTTAGAGCTCGAAATGGTACCCTCCTGGTTGAGGCAATTTCAGCCGCCCAGGCAGCAAAGATTCTACGAGCAAAAATGTTAGGCAGCTACCCAGTTAAGGCGGAAAAGCACAAGACTCTTTGCGTAGCGTTATCACCACCCATGCATTGGTTGGGATGTCCAATGTGGAGCTTCTAGAAGGTCTGGCAGACCAAGGCGTAACATCCGTCTATAGGGTTCAACGGATCTACCTTTGATCGGGTAGATCTCCCTCTAAGGATTAAGGCAGCCTACGAAGCCATCGAGGTGAGGCCCTACATTCCGAACCCCTTACGCTGTTACAAGTGCCAGCGATTTGGGCATACGAGCGATTTTTGTACTGCTCGGTCTACCTGTTCTACCTGTGGTGACGCTTCGCACGATGGGGATTGCAGCACCCCTCCATCTCGTGTGAACTGCAGTGGGGAACACCCATCTAGTTCCCGAGATTTCCCCCGCTTTGCTGAGGAGAGAGCGATCCAAGAGATACTGGTGAAAGAGAAGGTGTCCTCCGAATCCCATAAGCACCTGCGTATCCAACAACCCTCTGTCCCATGGTCCGGATCTTATAGCTCTGTTACAGCTAAACCGGTGCAGAGGCGACGTCCAGCTTAGCCGACCTCGAATCGAAGTTCTCTATTGGTAAGGAGTACTCCCTTGTGGAGGAGATGGAACAAGAGAATTCTTCCCCGACTTCCAAACGGACAGTGCGTAAGCGGCAGGATGGTGCTCGTGAAAAAAATGTTAGTCCGACAGCTAAGAAGAATAAATTAAACCAACCAGTACCGCCAAATATGCAGAAATGTCCTTCTATTTAGAAATTATCCCATAAGATATGCCACGGCTGTCCTACACTGGAACATACGCGGCATTTGACCACGACGAGCAGAACTTGAAATATTAGCTTTAGTCGTCTGTCTCAAAGCTTCGTTCACAAGACAATGTTACCTTCAGTCACTACTCTTCTGTACGGTTTGATTTATCAACGACTGAAGGTGTTCCAGCACACGGGGCACTATGATGCTCATCAGAGATGACATTTGTGCTGATTCCGTCACCTTACAGTCCGACCTCCAGTCAGTCGCTGTAAGGATTACACTGCCATCCGCCCGATTTACCATTCGTAGTATCCATCTGCCTCCCTCTAATGACCTCTCGTGCACCGAGTTCGAAGATCTCGTTTCCCAGGTACCACCCCATTTCGGTTGGTGGGGGACAAGAATGTCCACCAACCCTTTGGGGCTCACCTTGGGCTTGTGCGAGAGGTAACATGTTCGCCGGTTTCTTTGACGCTAATCACCTCACTCTCTTGAATACCGGAGAGCCTACTTTCCTTTCTGATGCCTTGAAGAATTTCTCACTTCTGGATATAGCGGTTTGTTCTCCACAGTTGGCAGTTTCCTTACAATGGAATGCTGTCTCTGATTTTATTCTAGTGACCATTTTCCAATTCTTATTAGTCTCTTAGCCAAAGATGTATGTACCGCACGCTTGCCTAGATGGCGCTTCGACAGAGCCAACTGGAAGCTTTATTCCAGCCTGGTCGTTTTTAATTACAGCGAGCCTGACTCTGTGACCTTTTTAGTAGAACACCTCACAGAGACCATTCTTTCTGCTTCCAAGCTTTCTATTCCGCGTTCCACTGGACAACCCCGTCGCTTTCCTGTCCCCTGTTGGACTGATGACTGCCGGAATGCTATTCGTGCTCGCAGAAGTGCTCTCAGTTTGTTCCAATTTCGCCCAACACTAGATAATCTGATATAATATAAAAATTTGCGTGCCAAATCTAGACAAATTATTACGGATAGCAAAAATCCTGGAGTAAATTTGTAGCATCTTGTAACCGACATACACCGTCCTCTGTCATATGGGATAAGTTACGGCGAGTGGCCGGAAAATCGACCCAAATGCCAATTGCCGGTCTAAAAACAGTGGCAGGCGATGTAGTTGATACTTTTAGCGTGGCAAACACTTTTGGCAGTGTTTTCGCTCAAGTGCTTAGCTCAGATAACCACTCCTCTGAGTTCCTGGCTCTCAAGGCTCAGTTGGAATCTCAAACGTTCCACTTTGTTCTGGTAACCTTGAGGACTATAATCGCCTTTTCACCATGGTGGAGCTAGACCATGCACTTTGATCTTCGCGAAACTCTGCACCCAGTCGAGATGGCATCCACGTCGAAATGTTTCAACACCTCTCTCCTGAAGGCAAGGCGTTCCTACTCGAGGTCTATAATCGTATTTGGGTTGACGCCACTTTTACTGCACAGAAGCGAGAGCCCACCTTCATGCCTATTTTGAAACCTGGAATGGACCGTCATGTTCCTTTCAGTTACCGTCCTATTTCCCTCACCAGTTGCGTTTGTAAGGTGTTGGAGCGAATGATTAATGGGTGGTTAGTATGGTGGCTGGAATCCCGATATCTCCTGACTAACATCCAGTGTCGTTTTCGACACCGTCGTTCAGCAACTGACCACCTTGTCTATCAACATAGGTCATGCCAAACAGTTGGGATATTTTTGACCTCGAGAAGGCGAATGATACATGTTGGCGAGTGGGGATATTACGTTCCCTTTACAACTGGAATATATGTGGACGCCTACCGTTGCTTATTCAGGAGTTTATGGGGGTCCCCGTTTTCCGAGTAAGGGTCGCTTGGTTTATTCTGACCATTTTATTCAAGAGAAAGATGTGCCCCAGGGATCAGTTTTGAGCGTGACGCTGTTTGCTATTGCCATTAATTCTATCTCTCAATGTGTACCCCCGGGTGTCTCGCCGTGCTTATTTGTGGACGACTTTGCCATCTTCTGTACTTCTCAGCGTACGCCTTTTTGGAACGCCGTCTTCAGCGGTGTTAAGACGCCCTTTACGATTAGAGTTCACAAAACGGCTTTACTTTTTCTGCTGAGAAGTCAGTCTGCGTTAACTTCTGGCACCATAGGTGGCGATTGCAACCGCCTCTTCGACTCGGCCCAGATCTCCTTCCATTTGCAGACCAGGCGAGATATCTTGGGTCGATTTTTAATCGGACACTTTGCTGGTCACAACATATAGCACAGCTCAAAGTACGATGTGATCGTTCTCACAATATTTTACGGATACTAAGTGGAAAACCTTGGGGAGCTGACCGGGCAGTGCTGCTTCGTCTCTATCGCACTCTGATTCGGTCCAAGTTAGACTATGGCTCCATTGTTTATTCTTTATACGACTATTTGTGCTGCAGAGATTAGACACCGTCCATATTAAGGGCATCCGTGGGGCTTTAGGATCTTTTCCCACCAGCTCAGTAGTGACCCTCTACACCGAATCAGCAGATGTCAGCGTGATGTCTTGCTTGGTAATTATGGCTGTGGGCTTAGCAGCATGCCTTCGCATCCAACGTTTACCCCCTTTTTAACTCCACGCTGGACGAGCGATATGGTAACTTGTCACTCAGCCCTAGGCCTGCAGGTTACCGTTTCCGCGTGCTGCTTCGGAAACACAATATCGCACTGCCTCGCATGTTTTTCATTGGAGAGAGGCTCTACTTCCCTTGGTTACGTGCTACATCCCACGTAGAATTCAAGATGGCGGTTTATGAGAGATCTGCGTTGCCTGTCTCCAGTATCCGTACTTGCTTTTTAGAGCTTTTATCAAAAATACAGTGGCCGCATTCGTCCATACACCGGTGGTAGTAAGTAAAACGACGGCGTTGGATGTACTTTTGTATCCGGGACCGAATGCTCTACTTTCGGCTTGCCTAGTTCCACATCTATTTACTGTGCAGAACTGTATGCCATATACCGCACTCTACTCTTTGTTCGCTGTCGTAGTTGAGCGCCTTAAAAACCCATCCATCCATCCATCCATCCATCCATCCATCCATCCATCCATCCATCCATCTGTCGATTCATCCTTTACCAATCCCCGCCTCCCCACACCGGTAAATCAAGATAGGTCGCCATCCCCACCTTTTCGCTATTAAGGAAAAACAGGTTTTAGCCATGAACCTGTATAAGCAACACAACAGCACCAGAGCCAACATTCAACTATGTCTGCTTTTAAAGGTTTCGCTAAAAGTGACGTGAAAACATGTGAGGATATGGACGAACTCTGGAGTGAGTGTGGAGAAAAAGCACACCATTACGCCTACTTCCACAATGAATCGTGCAATGGTCTAATGCATACAATTGTGTGTGCCAATCCATCGTATCACGATCAAATGTCTTCGCGACATGTTTGCACAGAGAACTGTCCTGTCTACGAAAGGACGATTTTGAAAGTATAGCATATTTTTTAAACAAACCTTACTTAAAATCCATAAATAATAATTTTTTTAATTGAAAACATTTTTTCAGGGAACTTCTCACACCAGAATTTTATGGAGAGGACGTTGATGAAATGGAGGTCTTCAGAGCTTTACAGGACACTCAGCACCCTTTGGAGTTGTGCAATGGGCATACTCACAATGTATTATGTTCAAACCCTGCAGAACATGACAGAATAACGTCATATTATATATGCAATCTCGAATACAGCGTGTATCGTCGAAGACAGATGAAACAAAAGTGAAAACATGGCAGCAGAACTTGCTAGTTCACATTTAGTATAAAACTAAATATCAATATTTCATGCTTTCAGGATTCGGGACATGACTGCAGTGGCTCCGGAATATTTAGATCCCGAGAGGACTGATGTGGATGAAGTGGACGTCTGCGTTACAGACCCGTGGCACGATTGCAATATACATGATGATGTCAATGCAGACCAAGGACATGGTAATCAATTAGCCGAGAATACTCCAAAACACACAAGGTGCGTAGAACATTATAACTGTCATAATTAATTAATTAATTAATTAATTAAGGAAATCAGGAATACTTTGAGAAGGAGCTTCAGTATGCTATGCCACATGAATGTATATGTATTATTTCTGAAGAGAACAATTATAATGTTTCAGATCCACAAAGAAAACACGCCAGCACAAAAGAAAAGGAGAAGAATACCTTTGCAAATCATCTCAGAAAACTGAGAGCACTTGAAGCTCGAATGCTGAATATTACGGAGCAACAGTCCAGTCCAGAGAACGATGGAGACTGCATTAAGACATCGAAACGGGTTCCAAGACGTCTCAATCTCTATAGTGCATTGGGCTAGTATAGGACTTCATTACTACATTCCAGTGTTTCCATCATAATTGACAATGATAAATTTGTGTATATGACCCTGCTAGACTGGCAGATAGTTTACAAAAGCCTCTCAGAATTTGACAACTTCACCAAGGGACAAATGTGCGCGTATCTAGAATACAGTGAAAATATAGTGTTCTCATATAATGTTGTTGCAACTGTGGAAAGTGAGTGCATTAGTCTTTTCAATACATCTCTAAATGATGGTAAGGTATTTTTAAAAAACGAAGACATTAATGGTCTAAAAAGTACCTGTTCATTTATAGAGAGGAATTTACGCAATCTGTCTAGTGTAAATAATGAACTCTATGTAGGAACACAGAAAAGGAGAGGCTATGTACTGAAATCACTCCAAAAATAAAAAGATATGAACATACACTTTCATAAATGTGTACTTTATTTCACAAAAGGGGAACCTTTCAAAATTTCCACATCCAGTTCCTTACAATTATACCACTAAATCAGAGATTGCATAAGACATGTGTTAAGGGATTGTAGGCAAATACTTTATCATGAATTATCAGACAATATAAAGACGTCTGAGGGGCAATATTAGCACTCGCTTGAATTCCGATTCTAATATTTACAGCTCCGTTGACTGTCTCTTCTGGTTGGTGAGAACAGTCGATAATGAATAACGGAGCATATTGTCGTGGTTATATTGTTGGCATCTCGTTGGTGCGCCAATATGCTGCTGTTTTGCTTGTGCAGCAGTATGGCGCTATCATGTGAGTCTACATGGAGTTAACCTCTAACGAGGGTTAATGCTCGTGAAATTCTCTACATTAAGAATGTACATACCTTACAGATTCCCTTTGTTGTTCTGGCTAAACTCGTTCTTGTAGACCATGCGTTGTCTCCTGCTCAGGGATTAAAGAATGACAAAGGGTGTAACACTTGGTAGACTCAAATAAAAGAGAAATTTCACTTAATTTCACTGATGACTTCTTTTATTAATTATCTGTTGCTGGTTTGAGGCACTAACCCTACGAGCAACTCCCGACATAAACGATCGCGAACTTGATAGCATAATTTTTATAAGTGCTAGTTCCACTCTTCCTGAGTTATTATATTTTTACAATCGTCAACGTAATCTTAAGAATCACAGTCCGTATAACATTTACGGTAATAGTTGCCCGTCAGATTACTTATAACACGTCGATATCTTACACTGGGCGCCGCGTGATTTCTTAGACTGTGTCTCGTCACATTCCTTACACTGTCGTCCCGCGCGGTTTCTTAGACTGTGCATCCGACTTCTTATACGTGCATCACTTATATACCAAAAGATTCTATATTGCCCTCCGTTTTGATTGGCCGAGAAAGGCGCGCAAAGTAGCGTCGTCGTGTGACTGTCTGGGATTTTCCTTTATTTTCCACCCATCTGACCTTTATCTACAATGAGAAATTCCCTCTATCCAGAATATAAGGGGCTGAACCTTCCTTCCTCCCAAGGGTTGTTACTTGTGTCCCTAATGCTCTAAAATTCTTATTACTTTTAATAAAGCGCGTAGCCTTGAAGAATACAATGTGGGCTTATACACGCTAAGGTTCTACGTTCTACTGAGCAGATATTTCTTATATTAAATATGAGCAAACTAATAATTGAACTAGTAATGTATGCGTCATACTAATATACTGTCACAATATACGAGAAAATCTTTTCTCTGGAATAAGGGGCAATTCTCTTTATTGTAACACGAACTATGAAACTTAGAGTACATTTCATACAAAGAAGCAAATCTAGAGTTACCAAAGTCCCAATTCATATCATGACAAGCATAACATTCGCTATTGAGATAAAGTCTCAGATTAGTTATATTAAAATGGTCAAACTGGCGGCAGTTCTTTTTTGCATCGTTTATTCTGGATGTTTGAACTCCTACTATAACAAGCTTCTCAGGCTTGGATGTTGTCACAACGCTCCATGTAAATCATTTTATTTGAGGAACAGCAGGTTAAGTATGAAGATCAATTGTTCGAAAAGCGATGTGTAGGGCCCTATCTGCCTTAACTGTCTTGAGAAATTCCACCTTTTCCCTATCAAAAAGTCGCTATACAGGCATTTTCCATTCAATGCGTGTTAGTATAACAACTGCATCTTCTGCTCCAGTGCGAGATACAATACTGTTTCTAGAATTATTACTTCGAATCAGCACCAGCACATACTAGCTATTGACGATTAGTTCCTTGTGAACAATCAGCGAATCATAGGAGCATCGATAGCGGAACTATAGCATTGAACATTCCGCGTGCAGGGTGTAGAGTGTTAACATCAATCCCAGGATAAGCCAATCCAGAATTTAACAATTGTCTTGATTCCATGGAGTTGAGAGCTGAATAGTTGCGCATCGTTGTTGAGATACCAGGATTTCTGGTTCTATCTATAGTCGAACCATTCACATCCAGTCGAATTTCTTCCAACATGAATGCAATAGCATCACTGCTAAGTTTTGCAGTAGTAACACTTCCATCAGCTTTAGGAAATGATCCTTCAATGTAGAGAAAACTCTTGCTGGGCAACGTATATAAGTTTTCAGCTTGACAAGGGATCCTAATCTCATCATTATCACCAAGAGCTGATAAATGATACAGTAGAAACACATGCTCCTCTTCTTTGGTAATCTTGTCGTCAAACATAAGCGCGTCTGTCACAATGAAGATATCCATCATAAGATTCTATATCCCATTGCCTCGAGGAACTTGCGATTGCTCGATGTTAACAGTCTGATGGCTGTAGGCGGAATACGTTGTATAAGAAACATTATTATCCGGGCTTGTAGTCCGTGGTCTACTGGGCTCTTCCTCCTTCATCTTCCCAGACGTTTCGTCAACGGCTGCGGCAGACATCTTCAGTGGCAATGCGATTGAAGTGTCCTGGTGGAGGTCTCAACAGCGACTGTGCTGTTTGCTTTTTTTTTTTATCTTTTTTCTTTTTTTTTCGAGTGGAGTGGAGTGGAAAAACCCAATCTACAGGCGACAGAGGGGATAACTCTGTCAAGTGTGGGGGTCGCCATACACTGGCACTACTCACTTAAACCACTCCACCGGAGAGAATTCGGGTGTAGGAATGCAGCAGTACCGCTTGTTGCACCTGCGGATCCAAGGAGCGGGTGTTATGGCTGGCCAGAGGCCATAGCCAGGAGAGAGTGAGAGCTAGGACTCAAACATGACCGGAGCCCTGATTGCGCCCTTGGAAGATTTGTGGTGAGGAATAGATGTATATTACATGTATATATATATCTGCAGTCCAGTAACAAAAAGGAGATAGTCAGTATAGCTTTTGCTGCCCTTTCGGGTAAAGTCGTTGGTGTATTTCGTTTTGTCTGCAGCCCTGTAACACAAAGGCGTAGTCATTTAAGATATTTCATTTGGTATACATTCTTAGCTAGTTATATTTTTACAACTACTGCTGCCCTGTCTGGCGAAGTCATTAGTTATGTTCAGCCCTGTAAGAGAAAGGACGTGGTCATTTAGTAGAGACTTCATTGGTTTCTCGTGGACTCCCTGAGTGCTCACCCATCCAAGTGATGGCCACGCCCAATGCTGCTTTACCTGTAATAAAACCTTATTCTAATTATTTATTGGTTACATTCTATAGAAGGTCCGTTGGTGGTCTGCCGGGTCGCCGTAGTGTGGGGGTCCCTCAAACCCCCGTGTCCGCCTTGACTCAGAAAGCAAGGATTCCAAGGGCCACCAAACTAATATCGTAAACACATTCATGGGTAATTTTATTATGGCATTCTTACTAGCGATTCTAAATATTCTTGTACATTTAAATCGGGTTCCCCCAGGCCGAGGGTTCTGTCAAATAGAGAGAGCGGTCTCTTGTGTTTATTATTTTCTGCTTCATATGTGCCTAGTTCTTGAATTAGTTCATTATTGTTCCTTACTTTACGCATATACAGGTTGTAACTTTGGCTTTTTATGAACTGCTCAATTGAATGCAGTTTCAGGTCCTCATGAAGGAGATAAGCCGGCGCTACTGGGGGCTGTTTGGCAATTATTCTAATTATTCTATTCTGGAGTGTTTGTAGTTTATGTATGTGCGTTTTTGCAGCGCAGCCCCATACAGGGGATGCGTACGTAATGATCGTTCTTAATAGTGTTTTATATAGGGTAATTCCCATGTTTAATTTTAATTGGCTATTGAGATTGATGACGGGATATAGTCTGTTTAGTTCACCATTAGCCTTGGCTCTGAACTTAGCTATATGCCTACTCCAGGTTAGGCCTTGGTCCATGACAAGACCTAAGTAGGTCACTTGATCTTTCCACTCTATAATTTCGCCTTGGTAGTTAAGCGGTTGTAGCATGTTTCTGCCTTTACGGTGCTGTATTCTTTTAGTGAAGACTATAGTCTGTATCTTCCTCGCATTTACTTTAATTCTCCACTTCTTGAACTATGGTTCAAGTGAGTCTAAAGCATTTTGTAAACGTAAGTGTAAAATTCGTGGCTGAGTGGATTGTGTGGTTATAGCAGTGTCATCTGCGTATATGTACTTGTTGGTTCTTACTAATTCTGGTATGTCATTTATGTATAAATTGAACAATGTTGGTCCCACAATACTTCCTTGTGGAACTCCTGCTCGGATTTGTTTGGAGCTTGAGACTGCATCCTCTACTGAGGTGTGAAATCGTCGGTCATAGAGGTAGTCCCTAATTAGGGCTATCGCAGTGTCAGGAAATTCGTAGACTTTCAGTTTTTTGAGTACCTCTGCATGCCATACTTTATCGAAGGCACGTTCAATATCTAAATAGAGGGCACCTGTCGATTTGTTTGTGTTGAAACCTTTGGTGATTTGCTCTGTCATTCTTAACAGTTGTAGCGTGGTAGAATGATGTGCTCGAAATCCGAACTGTTCAGGTATACGTATATTTTGTCTGTGCAAGTGTGAATTTATTCGCTTCAGTTCACTTTTTCTAATACCTTACTCATGGTATTTAATAGGCCGATAGGCCTGTAGTTAATCGCTAGTGCTAGATTTTTGTTTGCTTTCGGGAAAAATAGGATTTTTGCCTTTTCCATGCATGTGGAAACCTGCCGTGCTCGAGCGTGTAGTTATATATTTTAGCAAGCAGTGTTACTGCCCTTATGGGTAAATTCTTTAGTACCACATTTGCTATCTTGTCTGGGCCTGGTGCTTTTCTAGCTGGCAGGTGTTTTATAATCCAGCTTATTTCTCCTGCATTTGTTTTTCGCAATTTGTTGTGTGTTCTTCTCTGGCCTAAGATTTGGGCTTCATCTTCGACATCTTGAATGAAATCGTCTTGCCCGTTCGCTGGATTGGGAGAAAATACCTCCTCCAAGGTGACCGCAAACGCTTCGGCCTTAGCCAGCGGGGTCTCTGCTAGGGTGTTATTAATTTGTAGTGGCGGTATGTTTGCGCGTGTGCGCGTTAAACATTTCGCAATTCGCCATACTGTGTTTTGTTGGGGGTTTAGATTTTCGAGTATGTCGTTCCATTGATTTCTAATGTAGGTATTGGCCCTGTTATTTGCTAGTTCGCGCGCATGATAATATTCGGTTCGATGTATTAGATTCCTAGTTCTCTGCAATTTACGCCTGGCTTTATTTTGAGCTTTTTGCATCTCTTTTACATCCTGGGGATATCTGACATTAATCGTGTATTGTCTTTTTAAGGGTACGCATGTATTAATGGTTGTGTTTATGGCCAGTTCTAGTTTTTGGATCGCTTCGTCCTGTTCTTTGTTCTATGGCTTGCGGTATATATGCCGGTGACTGGTCGGAGAGCTGCCTGTGATTGGTTGGGGTTGATGATGGGATGGACCTGACAGCGGGCGGTGCTTTGCTCTGCTGACGTATGATTGGTGTGGGAGGAATCCTTGGTTTTGACCTTTGTTAATGCTGTTGTCCATATTTTGTTTAGTTTCAAACCTTCTTGTTTACGGTTCATGTTATTTTCATGTTTGTATATTTCAATGGCTTCTCGGTATAAACGAGAATGATAGTGTGAAGTTGAATCCAGTACCTCTGTATCATCAAACTGAATGATGTGCTCTCCTTTTTCAAGAATAGCGTGTTCTGCTATCGCTGACTTTTGTGTTTGGCCCAAGCGACAATTTCTTTTATGTTCGTTAACGCGAGTTTTTATGCTTCTCTGTGTGGTTTCTATATATACTTTGTTGCATGAACACGGTATTCTGTAAACACCTGCTGTTGATAGAGGGTCCCTGGAATCCTTGGCTGAATGAAGTGTGTTTCGGATTTGTTTAGTGGGCTTGTGGATCGTGTTGATGTTGTAGCGTAGGAGTAGTTTGCCAATTCGGTCAGTAACTGGTTTAATATAGGAGAGGAAAACTTTACCTTTCCTCTCGCTTTTTGCTTTTTGTGTAGAGCTTCTCCTGGGGTGTAAGGCTCTTCTAATTTCACTTTTTGAATAGCCGTTTGTTATAAGAGCTTTTTCCAGATGTTGAAATTCCTGGTGTAAATGCTGTCTTTCACAGATACGCGTTGCCCGGTCTACTAGAGTTTTAATCATGGAGCGCTTTTGTTGTGGATGCTGGTTTGAAGTTTTGTGTAAATAGCGGTCAGTGTGCATCGGCTTTCGGTAGACTTTGTGCCCTAGGGTACCATCCTCCTTTCTGTTGACCATGACATCCAAAAATGACAATTTTTCGTCTTGTCTATGTTCCATAGTAAATTGCATGTTCTTGTTGATAAAATTAAGATGTTTCAGGAATTCTGACAGAGCTGATTAACCATATCTCCAAATTACAAATGTATCGTCCACGTAGCGCCACCGGCAGGCAGGTTTTAGTGGTGCTGAGTCTAAAGCTGTAGTTTCGAAAAATTCAATATAGAAATTTGCAATAGCCGGACTGAGTGGACTCTCCATAGCGACGCCATCTGTCTGCTTATAGAATTCGTAGTTTAACTGGAAATACGTGGTGGTGAGGACATGATGGAAGAGGGCCGCAATGTCATCAGGAAACATTTGTTTGAGCTGCATTATAGTATCACTAACGGGTACCATGGTAAACAATGAAACGACATCAAAACTGATAAGTATGTCTTGGGCTGTAGGCTGATTGTGTTGAGTTTCTGTATGAAATGGGAGGAGTCTTTGATGAATATCTCTATATTGCCAATGTGAGATTGCAACATGTTCGTAAGATATTTGGCAAGTGCGTAGGTGGGCGAGCCAATGGCACTGACGATCGGTCAAAACGAGATGTCGGCTTTGTGAATTTTCGGAAGGCCATAGATTCTCGGGGGTAGATCTTCACTCTTCTTGAGGCGCAGTTGATCACTAGCTGGCATAATTGAAGATTTAATAAGCTGATTGGTTTTTCGGAGAATGCAAGCTGTTGGGCCCCTGGAAAGCTTTCTGTATGTGGTCGGGTCCAGAAGTTCTAAGACTTTTTGTTCGTAGTCAGACTTGTTCAATACCACATTAGCATTCCCTTTGTCCGCTGGGAGTATAATGATATCATTATTTGCGTTAAGATTCTTAAGAGCGTGCCGTTCTTGAACATTGAGGTTACATTTTGGAGGTTTGGCTCGTTGAAGGATTCTAGATGATTCGAGGCGTATTTATTCTGCTATTTTAGCTGGTACTTCGCGTAAGCCGGCTTCAATGCTGGAAATGATTTCTCCTGTAGGTAGCACATGAGGTGTAACCGCGTAGTTACCACCTTTAGAAAGGACAGAAGTCTCGGAAGTTGATAGTAGGTGGTCTGACAAGTTGACTACAGCTCGATTTGTTGGCGTTGGGGCTGGAGCTTCGTTACAGTTTGGAACATAGTGATATTCTTTTCCTTTCCTAGATTCCAGGATGCGCCCTTATTCCTTTTTAAGTCTTTCTGTAGTGCTATTGTTGTTGATGGTCATCGAAGCAAACATAATTCCAACCACAAGGTCCTAATGTTCCATTTTCAGCCTGCGGCTGATTTGAAGTTGTACAGCTAGAAGTTCTTCTGGCTATGGCAATGTCAGGTAGGACTACTTCGACCACCAAACCTCTATCTCCCACCATGACCACTAGGACCAAGTCCAAATTCTCTGCTCCTTCCCGTCCTTCTCCACCGGCTTCTAAGCCTAAAACCACTACTCCTTCTTCTTCTCCAAAATCCGCTTCGAACCCAAAAACCTTACCTTCTAACGCACACCCTCCAACCTCTGAACCTGACACCATCACTCCTTCCAGCCCAACACCCCACGATAAACCTAATGAAACCTTTCCTGTGACTCCCTCCCCAGCCGGACCCAACCCATCACCCCCCTCAACACCCCAGGGGCCTACTAAGGTAGGTACGGGTTAGGCGCACCCGGGGTCCCGAGCCACCTTGACTCCCTCTGTGGGCAACCTCAGAGTGGTGAGGGAGTCAGTAGGTCAAAATGCCCACCCACGTGTAGGCCGTGGGTAGAGACCCGTGTCGGTGAAAAGGAATGTCCTGGTTGGTTGAGGGTTGAGTACCTGAGCCTGGGCTTCTGTCTTTCAGTAACTGGGGAGGGTACGCATCTTAATACACCACTTTGGTTTCTGCTTTGCCTAAACGGGAGGCTAGGGACTAACCCATCCCTAGTCAATCGGCCAGGACTAGGTATATACCGAACTCCAGGGTGAGTGGGACGGCGAGCCTGCTATATCCCTTGTGTAGCCCTGTCACCCCAGTGGGGTGACTCCGCGTTGGGCTCCGTGGTGGGTGGGGAGCGCTGGGGGATGAATATACACCATATCTTTTATGGCAAAATTTAAACATAGCAATAATTTAGTATTGGGAAAGGAAGTAACCGAGTCCGATGTTCCTCGCTACTTAGTCATATTGAGAACAGAGGAAGGAAAGAACTTTACATCCGTCAGCCCTTTAGCTATTCGGAAGGGTTTAGACAAAATTGCTGGTCCGGTTAAATCCTGTGCTAGAGCCCGAAATGGAACCCTCCTGGTTGAGGCAATATCACCTTCCCAGGCAGGACAAATACTTAAGGCGAAACTTTTAGGTAGCTATCCGGTTAGGATCGAAAAGCATAAGACCTTGAACTCCTCGCGTAACGGTATCACCACACGCGCATTGGACGGTCTGTCCAATGAGGAGCTTCAAGAGAATCTGGCAGAAAAAGGCATAACATCCGTTTATAGGGTTCAGCGGAAAGTTAATGGTGATTTTGTACCTACCCGTACTCTGTTCCTTACCTTTGATCGGGTAAATCTCCCCCAAAGGATTAAGGCAGGGTACGAAGCCATCCAAGTTAGGCCCTATATTCCCAACTCTTTACGATGTTACAAGTGCCAGCGGTTTGGGCATACCAGCGAATTTTATTCTGGTCCGGCAAGGTGTGGAACCTGTAGCGACGCTTCCCACGATGGGGATTGCACTAAAACGGCGTCTTGTGTGAACTGCGGCGGGGAACATCCACCTAGTTCCCGAGCCTGCCCCCGTTTTGCAGAGGAAAGAGCCATCCAGGCGATACGGGTGAAAGAGAAGGTGTCCTTCTCCGAAGCCCGTAAACTCCTGCGTATTCGACAGCCCTCTGTCCCACGGTCCGGTTCTTACAGCTCTGTTACAGCTAAACCGGTACCGAAGCGGGAAATTGCCACACAAACCGGCTATGTTATCGGGGTTTCAATTTCGGAAAAGATCGTCGTTGCTACACCACTACTGAAGACCTCAACATCCACGTGCACGTTGGCACCACCATCCGCCAAATCCGCCACAGTAAGACCTATTCGAGAACAATTATCACCGCAACCGTCGACCTCTGGCAATAAGACCGGCAAAACCATAACCTATTCTGTACCAACAAAGCATTTCAAGAAAAACTATGTTAGGACTGACTTCCTTAAAGCGCATGACACGTCTGCACCAAAAACACCCAAGGGTGGTAAAAGTCCCCATCACTCTCCACCTAGATCCTCCTCTGAGGAATCTTCTGGGAGGAGTTCCGATCGGCGACGTCCATCTCCGTCGGTCAGCACCCAAAATCGGTTCGAGATTCTCGAGCCGAAATTTTCTATGGGTAAGCGGTCCTCCCATGTGGAGGAGATGGAACAGGAGGATTCTGCCCTCATTGCCAGAGGGACAGTGCGTAAGCGGCAGGATCGTGCTCCTGGAAAGAGTATTAGCCCAACGTCAAAAAAGAATAAATTAAACCGACCAGAACCGGCCAGCCTGCCGAAACGCCTTTCTATATAGAACATATCCCATCCCAGAGACCATGGCTATCCTACAGTGGAACATACGCGGCATTAGACCACGTCGACCAGAGCTGGACTTGTTTCTCCACCAGCATTAGCCTTTGGTCGTATGCTTGCAAGAGACCAAGCTTCGTTCCCAAGACAACCTTACCTTCAGGCAGTACTCTGCTGTCCGATGTGATATATCTCCGGCGGATGGAGTACCTGTACATGGGGGTGCTATGATTCTCATCAGAGATGACATCTTCGCTACATCTGTACCCATTCAATCTGACATACAATCCATTGCTGTCAGGATTAAGCTACCTTCTATTAGCTTCACCATTTGCAGTATATATGTACCTCCTTCTGATGGCCTCTCGAACACTGATCTGGAAGATCTAGTCTCCCAGCTACCATTACCTGTTTTGTTGTTGGGGGATCTAAATGCCCACCACCCGCTTTGGGGCTCCCCTCGGGCTTGTGCGAGAGGCCAACTGCTCGCCAATTTCTTGGATCATATTAATCTCACTCTCCTGAATACCGGAGAGCCTACTTTTCTCTCTGACGCCTTAAACAGTTTTTCACACATAGACTTAGCCGCCTGCTGTCCGCAATTAGCCGTTTCGTTACAGTGGAATGTCATCTCTGATTTATGCTCTAGTGACCACTTTCCGGTCGTTATATGTCTCTCAACCCACAATTTATGTTCCCCACTTTTACCTAAATGGCGCCTGGATAACTGGAACCTTTATTCCCGTTTGGCAGTTTTTCAGTACAGTGAGCACGCCGCATTTGATTCCTTAGTTGAGCAACTCACAACCACCATTCTGTCTGCTGCTGAGCAGTCTATTCCACGCTCGACTGGCCACTCTCGTCATTTTCCTGTTCCTTGGTGGACAGAAGACTGCCGAACTGCCATTCGTGCTCGCAGACGAGCTCTCCGGGTTTTCCAGCGTCGCCCTGATACACTATAAAAACTGCGTGCAAAATCTAGACAAGTTATAAAGGATAGCAAGAAGACATCATGGAGTAACTTTGTAGCGTCTTTTAATCGGCATACACCTTCCTCTGTCGTATGGGGTAAGTTTAGGCGTGTAGCTGGCAAAGCGACCTATATGCCCATATCCGGTCTAAAAACATCCGCAGATATTGTAGTAGATCCCAATGACGTGGCTAACACTCTTGGCCGGTTCTTCGCCCATGTATCTAGCTCAGACAACTATCCGCCTGAGTTTCTTCCTGTTAAAGCTCAGGTGGAAGCTCAAGGGTTCGCCTTCCGTTCTGGAAACCTTGAAGACTATAATCGCCTTTTCACCATGGCGGAGCTAGAACACGCACTTTCACCTTCGCGAAACTCTGCGCCCGGTCCTGATGGCATCCACGTCCAAATGGTACAACATCTCACTCCAGAAGGCAAGTCCTTACTCCTCGAGGTCTACAATCGTGTCTGGGTTGATTCCACTTTTCCATCTCAGTGGCGGGAGGCCACCATTATACCTATTTTGAAACCTGGAAAGGACCGTCAACTTCCTTCCAGTTACCGACCTATTTCCCTCACAAGCTGTGTATGCAGGGTGATGGAACGCATGATCAATGGACGGTTGGTGTGGTGGCTGGAATCCCACGATCTTTTGACCCCCATCCAGTGTGGTTTCCAACGACGCCGTTCAACAACTAACCACCTTGTTTCGCTGTCAACTCAGATTTCTGACGGGTTTCTGAGAAACAGCCAAACAGTTGGGATATTTTTTGACCTCGAGAAGGCCTATGATACGTGTTGGCGAGCGGGAATATTACGTTCCCTCCACAGTTGGGACATTCGAGGACGCCTTCCGCTATTCCTTCAGGAGTTTGTGCAAGACCGCGTTTTCCGGGTAAGGGTCGGCTCGGTATTTTCTAACCCTTTTAGTCAAGAGAACGGAGTGCCGCAGGGCTCGGTACTAAGCGTCACACTGTCTGCTATAGCGATTAATTCGATATCGCAATGTGTTCCCCCAGATATCTCGTCCTGTTTATTCGTGAACGACTATGCGATATACTGTACTTCTCAGCGTACACCGTTTTTGGAACGCCAGCGGTGCTTGGACAATCTCTATGATTGGAGCTTAAGAAACGGCTTTCGATTTTCGCCTGAGAAGACGGTCTGTGTTAACTTCTGGCGCCGCAGGTGGCGCATGGCACCTACTCTTCACCTTGGGTCAACTTTACTTCCTTTCGCAGATGAGTTAAGATTCCTGGGGTTGGTATTTGACCGAAAACTCTGCTGGTCACAACATATAGCACAGCTTAAGGCGCGGTGTGACCGTTCTTTTAATATTTTACGGATACTAAGTGGTAAATCTTGGGGAGCGGATCGGTCAGTTTTGCTGCGTCTTTATCGTACACTGATCCGATCAAAGTTAGACTATGGATGTATTGTTTATTCCGCGGCACGACCATCTGTGTTGAAAAAGTTAGATGCTGTCCACAATCAGGGCATCCGTGTAGCTGTTGGAGCCTTCCCAACTAGCCCAGTTGTGGGTCTCTATGCCGAATCGGCGGAACCACCCCTTCGATTTCGGCGTGATGCCCTGCTAGCAAGTTATGGTAGTGGACTTAAAAGCCAGCCTATGCATCCAACAATTACCCATTTTTATTGTACTGAGCTGGACGACCGTTATTGTCGCCTAACACTTAGTCCCAAGCTTGCAGGTTTTCGTTTTAGAGAACTCCTTCGGGTCTCCAATATCGTAATGCCTAGCATGTTTCCTAAGGGTTCACCCACCTTGGTTACGTGCTGCCTCCCACGTCGACCTCGGGATGTTGGCATTTGGGAAGTCTGTGATGCCCATCATTAGTATCCGTACTTGTTTTTTAGAATTTTTATCCCGTTACAGTGACCGAATTTGTATTTATACCGATGGCAGTAAATCTATCGACGGTGTTGGGTGTGCCTTTGTAATTGGCGCCGAATCACATACTTTCGGTTTGCCTCTTCACACATCCGTTTATACTGCGGAGTTGTATGCTATCTATCGAGGCATTCAGTACGTTTGCCGTCGAAACTTGGGTAACTGCCTTATTCTGAGTGATTCGCTTAGCGCACTTCAGAGCGTTCGTGAGCTGTAAAACTACCATCCTCTAGTGCAGCTCATTCAGGATGCCCTCCACGTTTTGCACGGCCTTGGCATGAATCTGGATCTCGCATGGCTTCCAGGACACGTTGGGTTGTCAGGCAACGAATTAGCGGATGAGGCGGCAAAGTCAGCAGCCACGGAGCCCAGTGTTACCATTAGTTGTTCAACAGCCGAAGATTTTGGACTTGTTTTGCGGAGGGCGGTGAATTCGCGCTGGCACGCGGAGTGGCTTGCTCTCCGCAACAGGAAACTAAGGGCAGTGAAATATCTTCCGGTACACTGGACTACTTCGTCACGCACTTCCCGTCGTGAGGAAGTGGTTTTGGCTCGTCTCCGTATCGGTCACTGTTTTTTTACACACAGCTACCTTTTCAAAAGGGATCCTGCTCCTGCCTGTCCACAGTGTGGGCAAGCACTGACTGTTTGCCATGTGCTGGTAGAGTGTGCTCTTCTAGCCCGATTACGAGCCACTCTACACCTGCCGGCCAATACTAAAGAGATCTTGTTGGACGATACCGGAGCAGTAGATCGGATTTTTAAGTTCCTATCATCATTGCCTTTTAACCTGAATATCTAGTTCTATTTTTTGCAGTCTGGTATGTTCCTGAACTGGTAGCTGCTGATTTTACCTATTTTAGCCTCTCAGGGCTAGGGCCTGTTTTATTTATGACATTTAGATTCTGTTTTACCAGTTTTTAGCTGTATGAATTATGTAGTGGGCAGTTTTTTCTATCATTTTATTTAGTTTTACTGACTAATTTTAATTTTTTATTGCGCTTTTATCTTGTCTTAGCACGACTTCTTTTTATCGGGCGCTCATGACCATGTAGTTGTGCGCCCTTAAACTTTAATCATCATCATCACACCCCCCTCAACCTCAGAACCCACGACACCACCCTCCGCTATGCAGGTAGAGAGGTCAAACTTGGCGCCAATATTTATTAGCAGAAACCAGGCCGCGAAATTCCACCAACTAATGAAACAGCTTAACAAACTCCCTCTAACTCACAAACTTCTTGCTGAACAGACGCGTGTCTCCGGTGACTTTGCCATAAAGTCGTTCTGTCTCAGTGATTACCAATTGATGGTGAAATATCTGAAAGACAACGGCGTACAGCATTATCTAATAGCACACCCCGAAGAAAGAACTGCACGTTTTGTGATTAAGGGGCTGTACGCCGAGCTCACCGGGGAAGAGGTAATAGAAGACCTGGCTATGTGCGGTTTCAAGGCCATTAGGGCCGTACAGATGTGAAGGCGCAACAGAGATAGGACCCCCCTGCCAATGTTCTTGATAGAATTGCAGGATACACTAGAGAATAGGAAAATTCTGGACCTCAGATATTTGGCGTACCTTAGAGTCAGGGTAGAAGCTTATAGTTCGATCGCAGAGCCTAAGCAGTGCTCACGATGCCAGCAGCTCTGGCACGTGAAACTAGAATGTAGGTCCCCAACCCCGATTCAGGTACATGCACAGTTCCACCTATGGAACGTACATGCGCTTTATGTGGCGCTAAGGGCCCTGGAGCAACTTGGCGCGGTTGCTCCACATATAACGCAGCATGTGGAAAATCCACGCGAGAACAGCCTCCTAGACCCCCAAGAGTAGGAAGAACGCCAGCTCCCCCCGAGGCTGCTTCTCATACAAGCTCAGAGTGGTTCACCAGGAATAGCAAAGGCCGAAAACGCGCAGCCCCCATAGAGAACCACTCTGCGGTTCGGGAACCTCAGCCACGCGCTGAGGTGGAACCAATCAGGGAAGAGCGACCCCCCCCCCGTAAACAACCACAAAAACAGAAAGCAGGTCCCTTAAAACAGGCTGCTGGGCCTCCCCCAGCAGCAAAGTCGCTCGCCGAATCGGTAAACCCAGTAGAGGAAGCAGAAGCCTTCAGCGTGGTATCGGCACAACTCATAAGCACATTGGGCGTGCCAGTAAATAAAACATCAATGCATATAAGACAAACACTACTGGTAAAGCAGAGCTCTGCGGTTAGAGGTATGGCGAATAGCATCACAGCACTCAACCTTACCCACGTCCTGTTACACCTGGTAGATTTGCTCGATAAACACGTTCATGGCTAATTTAGACACATTGAGAACAATCACATGGAATTGCAACGGCATACGCAAAAAGGTTAAGGATTTAACGGATCTATTACAAACACACTCAATTCACATTGCATTATTAACTGAAACCCATATAAATCACAAAGACCGTCTCTCCATCCCCGGATACCGTGTATACAGAAATGATCGAGACCGTAGGGGAGGGGGGGACTGTGGTAGCTATTCACACAAGCGTAGAACACAACCAGATTAATTCCCCAATATTGACTCACGCTGAAGCAACAGCAATACAAATTTTTATTCGCAACACTGAAATTGTCATAGTGTCACTATACAATCCCCCAGCGGAAGTAGACACTGATGACATTGACAAAATCATGCAACTAGGGCATAGAGTAATTGCAGCAGGAGATTACAATTGTAAACACCAAATTTGGAACTGCGCAAATACAGGAACTAAGGAACTAAGTTACTTAACCACATAAATAACACAAATTATCTAATCACAGGCCCAGACGAGCCAACATTCGTACCACATATGCCCAATCATACACCAGACATTCTGGACATTGCACTATTAAATAATGTCCCCTTTGACCTGGATGTGAACGTATTGCAGGAGCTGACATCAGACCATCTACCGGTACTCTTGACAGTCAATGCTCCCTTCAGGCCAAAACCAGAACCCTTAAGATACAAATTCAATAAGCTGGACTGGGAAGAGTTCAAGCTTACGGTAGATCTCTACCTACCAGAACTCCAAATTAACACGAACGAAGAACAGGACGAAGCGTTCCAAAAACTAGAACTGGCCATAAACACAACTATTAATACATGCGTACCCTTAAAAAGGCAATTCACGATTAATGCCAGATATCCCCAAGATGTAAAAGAGATGCAAAAAGCTCAAAAAAAAGCCAGGCGTAAATGGCAGAGAACTAGAAATCTAATACATCGAACAGAATATTATCATGCGCGCGAACTAGCAATTAACAACGCATTAGAAATCAATGGAACGACACACTCGAAAACCTCAACCCGCAACAAAACACAGTATGGCGAATTGCGAAATGCTTAAAGCGCACACAAATATACCGCCACTACAAATTAATAACACCCTAGCAGAGACCCCCCAGGCTAAGGCCGAGGCGTTTGCGGTCACCTTAGAGGAGGTATTGTTTCCCATTCCCGCGAACGGGCAAGACGATTTCTTTCAAGAAGTCGAAGATGAAGCCCAAATCTTAGGTCAGAGAAGAACACACAACAAATTGCGAAAAACAAATGCGAGAGAAATAAGCTGGATTGTAGAACACCTGCCAGCAAGAAAAGCACCAGGCCCAGACAAGATAGCAAATGTGGTACTAAAGAATTTACCCAAAAGGGCAGTAACATTGCTTGTCAAAATATTCAACTACACGCTCGAACATGGCAGGTTTCCACCTGCATGGAAAGAGGCAAAAATCCTAATTTTCCGGAAAGTAAACAAAAATCTAGCACTACCAATCAACTACAAGCCGATCAGCCTATTAAATACGATGAGCAAGGTATTAGAAAAAGTGATACTGAAGCGAATAAATTCACACCTGCACAAACAAAATATACTTATACCCGAACAGTTCAGATTTCGAGCTCAACATTCTACTACACTACAACTGTTAAGAATGACGGAGCAAATCACCAAAGGGTTCAACACAAACAAATCGACAGGTGCCCTCTATTTAGATATTGAACGTGCCTTCGATAAAGTATGGCATGCAGGGCTACTCAGAAAACTGAAAGTCTACGAAATTCCCGACACTGCTATAGCCCTAATTAGGGACTACCTCTATGAACGACGATTTCACACCTCAGTAGAGGATGCAGTCTCAAGCTCCAAGCAAATCCGAGCAGAAGTTCCACAAGGAAGTATTGTGGGACCAACATTGTTCAATTTATACATAAACGACATGCCAGAATTGGTAAGAACCAACAAGTACATATACGCAGATGACACTGCTATAACCACACAATCCACTCAGCCACGAATAGTACACTTACGCCTACAAAATTCTTTAGACTCACTTGAACCATGTTTCAAGAAGTGGAGAATTAAAGTAAACGCAAGGAAGACACAGGCTATAGTCTTCACTAAAAGAATACAGCACCGTAAAGGCAGAAAGCTACAACCACTTAACTACCAAGGCGAAATTATCGAGTGGAAAGACCAAGTGACCTACTTAGGTCTTGTCATGGACCAAGGCCTAACCTGGAGTAGGCATATAGCTAAGTTCAGAGCCAAGGCTAATGGTCAACTAAACAGACTATATCCCATCATCAATCTCAACAGCCAATTAAAATTAAACATGGGAATTACCCTATATAAAACGCTAATAAGAACGATCATTACGTACGCATCCCCTGTATGGGGCTACGCTGCAAAAACGCACATACATAAATTACAAACACTCCAGAATAGAATAATTAGAATAATTGCCAAACAACCCCCAGTAGCGCCGGCTTATCTCCTTCATGAGGAGCTAAAACTGCATTCAATTGAGCAGTTCATAAAAAGCCAAAGTTACAACCTGTATAAGCGTAAAGCAAGAAACAACAATGAACTAATACAAGAACTAGGCACCTATGAAGCAGAAAATAACAAACACAAGAGACCGCTCTCTCCAATTGACAGAACCCTCGGCCTGGGGGAACCCGATTTAAATATACAAGAATATCTAGAATCGCTAGTAAGAATTCCATAATAAAATTACCCATGAATGTGTCTACGACTTTAGTTTGGTGGCCCTTGAAGTCCTTACTTTCTGAGTCAAGGCGGATCCGGGGGTTTGAGGGACCTCCACTCTACAGCGACCTGGCAGACCACTAACGGACCTTCTCTGGTATTTAGATAATAGAATGTAAGTAATAAGAATAAGTGTTTTATTACAGGTAAAGCAGCATTGGGCATGGCCATCACTTGGATGGGTGACCACTAAGGCCATGAGAAACCAATGATGTCTCTGCTAAATGACTACGCCCTCTCTAGTTAAAGGGTTGAACACAACTAATAACTAATGACTTCGCCAGACAGGGCAGCAGTAGTTGTAAAAATATAACTAGCTTGGAATTTATACCAAAATGTAATATCTATATGACTATGTCCTTAAATTACAGGGCTGCAGACATACGAAGTATACCAACGACTTTACCCGAAAGGGCAGAAAATGTTATACTGACTACGTCCGTTTGTTACAGGGCTGCAGATATATACACATGCAATATGTACTTATTCCTCACCACAAATCTTCCAAGGGCGCAATCAGGGCTCCGGTCATGTTTGCGTCCTGGCCCTTACTCTCTCCTGGCTATGGCCTCTGGCCAGCCATAACACCCGCTCCTTGAATCCGCAGGTGCAACAAGCGGTACTGCAGCATTCCTACACCCGAATTCTCTCCGGTGGAGTGGTTTTTTAGTGGGTATTGCCAGTTTAGGGCGACCCCCACACTTGGCAGAGCTATCCCCTCTGTCGCCTGTAGATTGGGTTTTTCCACTCCACTCGAGAAAAAAAAAAGCAGAACAATAAAAGGCCAATCTGGAGAAATAGTAGCAAATGTGCTGAAATTGATGCGACGGGAAGTGACGGAAAGAATTTTGTAATCTCCGTGAATAAGCTTAATGAATTTGTTACAGCCACAACGGACATTTCATTATCCACAGTTAAAAAAATAAAGGAGGTGCTTGATGTACAAAGTGATGCAGTTTCTTCGTTCAGCACACCAAAACAAAACAAAAACAGGCCCAAACCTTGCACTGATCCGGCTGATTTTGATTTGTGTGTAGCTCGTAGGACTCCAAATGAATTCTACATTCATGAAAAGAGAGTTCCTACAGTGAAAGCTGTTACATGAGCTAAGAGAAACAATTTATTATAGAGACTAAGAATCAAGTATGCTAAAAGTAATCAAGCTTCTGTGATTGCGTTGGTGAAACATGCGTCAGGACAGGGACATTCTTATTGAAAAGCATGCTATAAGAAGTGCACGTGTTTCATTTCTACGTGAGTAGTAATAGCAGTATTATAGGGAGAGGGGCTTCTGATTGGCTGGCTGAGGTCACGTGACATGTGACGTCATCAACATGGCGTCCAAGGCAATTCGTTTTCTACTAAAGCTCACCTCCATCTCTTTTCGTGTGATATTTTTTTAAGTTTATATGCTACTCTGGTTGGACCGAGCCATGACCGCATCTCGGACGAAATTTTGGATGGGAAGAAACATTTTTCCTTTCTTTTTCTTTTTTTTTAAAAAATTGATAGAGAATAACAATTAATGAATAAAAACAGAGTATATACAATTCTAAATAACGCTTTATTAATTGTATAAGATACAAACTGACTAATGTCTACGAAGTAGGCATTGTTTGATCGTTTCATTCGGTTGACTTCAATAGAGCCTGCTTGTAGACTACACCTGCAATTACTTGCATGTGCATTTCCTGCAGAATAATTGCCAAGTGAAAGCGAAAGTTGTGCTAGTTTAGATACACTTACAGCGTATGTAAAGCAAGCAATTTCAAACGCTTGATCGTTTCATTCGGTTGACTTCAATAGAGCCTGCTTGTAGACCATACCTGCAATTACTTGCATGTGCATTTCCTGCAGGATAATTGCGAAGTGAAAGTGAAAGTTTTGCTAGTTTAAATACACTTACAGCGTATGTAAAGCAAGCAATTTTAAACGCTTGTAGTACACACACTACACAACAACTCAGAGGTAAGATTTGTTCTGTGTTATAACAACGAATTCGATTTTTTCTTTTAAAGGATTTGATAGTAGGAAAGAAGGTAATTTTTAAGGGAGCCAGAAGATCACTAAAGAAACAAGGTATGGTGTTATAGTATTTAATATCTATGAGTTGGTAATTATAAATGTTGATCTTAAAGAGATATATAAATCACACATAAAAAATACAGGTTTGTTACAAATAAAACACCACCAGTTGTCCTTAGCACCAGTTTCATTCATAAATGATTCATCACATCTTATTAGTTTTGTATGTTTCTTCTCTCTGACATAAAAGATGACAACGTTTATTACCATTAATTCTATAGTAGTAGGCTGTAACCTTTGCAGGAAATTCGATGGGGATTGTTTGTTCTATAGATATGTCAAATTCATGAATATTTATAAGAATGTGTACGTAATTATTATAATCTGTTTCTCTACGTAAAAGGTTGAATTTTGCTTTGTCAAATAAGATGGCTTAAGCTAAACCTTTTAATGTTGGAAGTTTTTTTACACCCATTTTGCAGTTACAAGTTTCTAAGTTTTTGCATTGAAACAATTTTTTATATTTTTGTACATTTTTGTTTTGTTTTGACCACCATTTAACTTGGCTGAAGGATGAAAAAGGTATTTTAAAGAAAATGATTTTTGTGAACAAATCCTATAATTACATGTTTCTGAAAATGACGTTTGAAACTTCAGTAAAGAAAATACATAAAGTCAACCCAATTTTCCTGCAAAGTAACCCGATGTTTAACCTGAATATGTGTTACCTTAATATTAAATTCACATGTCTGGCATTCCACTTTCAAATAATAAGATACCATTGGTAAATGGAATAACTGACTTTGTTTTGAATGATTATATTTAAAGTTAATTGTTAATTTAAGTCCAGTTACAAACACATTGTTACTTAGAGAAAAAAAGAATTCCAACATTTGTGCTTCTCTGCTTTGTTGTTTAATGGCAGCATATAAATTAATGTAATTAGGTTCAATGTCATATATTCCTGCTACATAGCAAGGAAATGCATTTCCTAAAATACAACAAATGTTATCGCTAGATAATGAACACATCATCCATGTAGGAACAGACTAATATTTAGGGAAACGTAATGGTGAAAATTCTTCAAAAAAAACATTGAAACCAGTTCTTTCTTGCAGCAATTTGTATCTTATTGTGAGTGCATTGCTACAGCGAAACGTAAACTGGCCCATTATCTAGAGAGGCATAAAAAACAAGATAAATTGGTTTTTAACGAGTTTTCAAAAATCTACTAAAACTTACCACTACTGCCAAACCCATTGTTTCCTCTTTATGTTTGTTTTAGTTTATCGACATATTTTACTTTAGGCATATAGACCCTCTCGCATATTTGCTGCGCAATTTTTTGATTTTTTAAAATATGTTGTTTTTTGTTTGAATTGTTCAATATTATTACACAGATTTCACCTGTAAAAATCTCTATCTACACAGTCTCCTCTGATTGATAAGCCTAAAAGAGCTAAACTTGAACGCTCGGCTATACGTATGTAAGTGCCTCTTGGATGATGTGCAGTTATTCCCATTGGGATAAGTATAGTTTGCTGAGGCTTTATACCATAAGAATGAGGAGAATAAATATCCAACCCTGCAGCTTCAGCACCAAATCTTTTTGGTCTTATGATATTACCGTTAAGAATCTTAATTTGAAGTGTCATCTGAAAAAGTTAGCCGGCCTTTACTATACGCTTTACATTGATAAGTTTTAAAAAACATGTGATACAGTCATCAACGCTTAAATAATACAATATAACCATTTTAATTAAATGTTATAAAATACCTGTCTATCTCTTGGGATAAATACTTCTACTGTTTTGCTTTTCTTTTTTTGAATCTTCGTGGTGAAAACACTTATTCATATTATGTGTGTTAAGATTTTTGTGTTAAATTATATGGAATAACCACCTATATATAAAATATATATGTAAAACTAGAGAGTAAATATTGTCTTTTTCCGGCTCTAAACGTTATTACATTTTTTCAAATGATACAGTATAACCATTTTTTGAATTACACCCTTGAAATATACACTTTAAAGTAAGTTTTCCACTATTATATCTTTAAAGTCCGTTTCTTTAAAGGCGTTCGTGTATTTTCTTGGTAAAAATACTTCTAAAAGATCGTCATCACTACTCTTTTGGAACTTAATACAAATCGACGGTCCATACTACGTACCGACTCTTGATGTGCATACTACATTATATCAAGTATGAGTTTCTAAATCTCCCATTTTTTTAGTGTGAATCTGTTTGAATCTCGTAAGAAAATCCATTTTGCAAAGAAGAATGAATAATAGTTTGTCTTGCTTTTATGCGAAGTTAAAAAGAAGTAAAATTATAAATTATTCGCTTACCTTGCAGCGGATTTGTGGAGACGAAATGTGTTGTACGGTGCTTTGTTGATGTCTTTGTGCAGCTGAAGGTAGCGCAGGCTCTGTTTATATACATGAATCTGACCTTAAAAGCACTTTCTAATAAACGCCCAACAAGGTATATAAACCGATAAAATGTATCAGGATAGCCACAGTCAGGAGCAGTAATTGAAACTGACAACAGTCTTTTCTTTGCGCACAAAACTACGCTCAACCATCTGTTTTAGTAAAAAGTGAGTATTTTTTTTTTTGTACTTATCAAGTAATACATTCTATGTTTACAGATAACCTTAAGTTTGTACGATATTATTTTTTTCAGCATGGATCATATTAACATCCTAAACATGATGGAAAGACAATTTCCATCATTCAGAGCTCACGGTAGACATTATGATATTCTAATTAACTCAGCTGCAGAAAATGAAGGTCCTATTTTGTGTTTTAGAAATGCCATGCAGTAACTATTAGATACGGTATTGCAAGGTGTGAAACCAAATGGTATGGTGGGTTTAACCATAAATCATTCTGTCAATTTGTAAGATAAACCAATAGGACTTAATTTTTGCAGAACAGATCAGGTATCTTTGGATGTATTATTGGCTGTGATAGAAAACGTGTGCCAATCTAACGTTTATTTCTACGCCACGGATACCTTATCTGTAAAAGTAGATCATATTGATATGCCGTTAGGACAAGTTAGAAAGAGGACAAAAGGTTTATCTGTATCATCATTAGCTCATTTAAGAAGAAGCATAATAAAAGCTAAATCAAAGACAAATTGCGTAGCTAATGCCCTTGTGATTGCTATTGCACATTTAACAAAACATCCTGATTACGATAGTTATATAAGAGGTTGGTTACTCCATTACAAGGTAAATAAACTTCTAAGGGCTGCAAATGTTGAACTTACTAATGGGGAGGTATCACAGAGTTGCAACTGTTTCAACACTATCTTTCAGAGTATAGAATTGTAGTTTATAAAGGATTATATTGTGAAGTTATACCTATAATTACAATTAAAATTCATGAGAACATTTGAATCTTCTGTATGATGCTCAGGAAAAACATTTTAGCGTGATTCTGAGTCTTACAGGTGCTATAGCTAAAGATTATGTATGTGAAGGGTGCAACAAAGGAATGTCTTATAACGGAGCAAAAACACATTTATGCAAATATAAATGTTCAGGGTGCTTTTCAGTTCCACCTTGTATTTTTGAAGGAAATTATATATTTTGCAGCACATGTCAAAGATATTTTAGAAGTCAAACTTGTTTAAATAGTCATGCACAGAATAGATCTGGTAATAAAACTATATGTGAATGGAAGAGCAATTGTTAAATTTGCAGTAAGCGGTTAAATCCTAATCATGTGTGTCACAAGTCATATTGTAAAAATTGTAAAAGTAATGAGACGCCAGGTCACTTGTGCCACACGCCAACGCTTAGAACAAACGTACCATCTTCTGAAAAGGTTTAATACGTATTCTATGACATAGAGTGTCACCAGAGTACACGAATAGCAGACAATACGTACCTCCACGTTCCCAACCTACTCTGCTTGGAACAATATTGTTTTATTTGCGAAAAAAAGCCTGAGCAAAGAGTGTAGTCAGTATGGAACACGTAGGCATTCATGTTGGGGTAGTGACTTCATTGAGAAATTTATCGTATGTCTGCGGAGAGATAGAGCATTTTGTGAGAGAATGTTTGTTGTTGCGCATAATGCCAGAGCCTATAATTTCATGTTTATATTATATTATTGTGTAAAATAGGGTTGGTTATCAGATTTGGTAATGAATGGAGCTAAAATATTTTGCATGAAAGTGGAACATTTAACATTTTTGGATAGCTTGAGTTTCTTACCAATGAAATTGAGAGGTTTGCCGAAGGCTTTTGGAACACAGGGCGTGACAAAAGTCACTTTTCTCATTTTTTAACACTCCTGCAAATATAAACTATGTAGGCAGCTATCCAGAATGTCACTATTATGGCGTTGATCAATTAATGCCGGATGAGCGCAAACAAATTTTTGGATGATACGAGACAGTGAAAGATGGAATATTCGATTTCAGAAAAGAACTTGAAGCACATTGTTTCGCAGATGTTGCAGTGCTACGAGAGGCCTGTTTTACATTTAGAAATACATTCTTAGAAATTGGCAGTATTGGTGTGTTTCAAGAATCTAGTACAAAGCTTCAGCGTGCAACAAGATATTTAGAAAAAACATATTTACAACGCAAGACTATAGGGCTTATTCCTTGCGCGGGTTATAGGAAGGGCGATAAACAAAGTAAGAAAGGTTTAATGTGCCTTAGATATGAAGAAATTTAAAGGAACATCTGCGTTAAGCACGCGGATAACGGGAAGTACGTAAGACTGCTCGAATTTTCATATCTAAAAGTGGTGGCTTTTGTGAAGAAACGAGAGAGCTATTTGAATTTTTAGGCTATTATTTATTACCAGGGTCACGAATGCAAACATAATAGAGATATTCCTGTCGTAGACACCCAAGCAGAAATTCTTGCAAATAGATACGAGTATACGATAAGTCTCTTAGATACAATTGTATCCGCAGGTTAAGTGATTCGTGTTACATGGGAATTCCAATTTGAGGAAATCTTAAAACAGCATCCAGCTTTAAAAAACGACCCTGTTGTGAAAAATGCTCACCTTATTTTCGGAGATTCGCTCTATGGAGGTAGGACGGAAGCAATTAAAACGTATTGGAAAACAAATACAAATTCACGCATTAAATATTACGATGTGATGTCTTTATATCCTTATATATGCAAATATTTCCGATTTCCCATTGGTCACCCTAAACTTTGTGTTGGTCAAGACTGTAGTAGTATTTCAGAAATGCTTAAAAATGAAGGTGTGATAATATGTAGAATTTTAGCAAAAAAGAGGAGCCTTTATCATCCTGTCCTACCTTTTAGATGTCATCAAAAGTTAATATTTGCTGTTTGTTTCACCTGTGCGGAGAAAGAAAATGGTGGTCAATGTAAAGACAACGAAAGTGAACGAGAATTAACTGGTACTCGGATAGTAGACGAGGCCCGTAAAGCTGTCGAAATGGATTACGAAGTAAGAGAATTTTTTGAATTTTACGAATATAAAATGGAACAGTATGACAAAAGCGAAAATAAGGGGGGATTCTTTGTAGAATATGTTAATAGTTTTTTCAAATTAAAGACCGAAGGCGGATATACTTCTTGGGTTAAGGGTGAAGAGGATAAAGAAAAATACGTTCGAATTTATTTTCAGAGTCAAGGAATTCTTCTAGATAAGACGATCATTAGAAAAAATCCTGGTGCAAGATCGTTAGCAAAACTGTGCCTTAATTCCTTCTCGGGGAAACTTACGGAACAGAGCGAAAGATCGCGTATGAAAATGATTAAGGAACCTCGAGAATTATTTCAATGTTTGGGCACACCCGGAATCGAGGCGCAAAATTTGATGTTTGCGAGCGAGCAAGTGGTGTGCCTTTATGGAAGTACGAAAAAGACGTCCAATACGACACTGCAGGTGCAAGATTCAAGCTATATACATATCTGGAGGCACTGAATAGAGATATTTTGTATACAGATACAGACTCTACAATTTTTGTGGTAAGGGAAGGAGAACAGTGCCCAATCGAATGTGGCGATAACTTGGGGGACATGACGGATGAGCTTGCTGACTACGGGTCGGAAGCTTACATTTCAGATTTCGTATCTCGAGGGCCAAAATATTACGCGTACAATATTTGTTTGCGGAATGGCGATTTCAAAACTGTTTGCAAAGTCAGAGGAATAACACTGAATTATGCCTCTTTACAATTGGTTAATTTTGATTCCATAAATCTCGGTGAAAATGAAGAACAAAACATTGTAGTTAGTACGGAAAAGAAGATAAAGCGTAAAAGATCAAATGACATGTATATTGTCTCCAAACCAGAAGATAAAATATATAGAATATGCTTTCACAAGACACGTCGATTAGGGGGTTCATACGGCTCCTTGCCCTTCGACTATAGGTGAGTATAAATAGGAGTGGCTAGGACGAATCTACGCTCAGTATGAACCTGAAGCGTGGAAAATAGTGTTAAAATAGCTCGAAAATCATAGACAACTTCGCGTTCTAACGGATTAACAGCTGTTGCTGCTTCCCTTCGTAGTTTTAGACAGTTATTCTCCCATAGGTAAAGATGGATTCTGGAAAAAATTATCACAACTCAAATTGATTAAATTTCGAAGATGCACCGATCATTGGAATAAAGGTAAAACGCCATATTGACGGGCCACCACCCATGATGTCTAGATGCCATGCCTGTAAAGCTTCCAGTAATTAAATTCCATCATCCCTTTAGTCTAATTATTGGCGGCAGGTCAGGTTCTAGCAAAGAGGTATTTTGCGTAAATTTAATTAATAAATACAAGAGGCACTTGTGCACTGTCAGCAAATTTAAAGAAATATTGTGGTGTTATTGAGAAGAATCCGCTGTGCATAAGTTAAATAATATCACATTTCATATTGGTGTTCCCCAATTTGAAAATCAAAAAAGATGACCTAAACTGATAATACTTGACCATTTGTTAAACTCTGTTTATTCGAAAGAGCTGTGGGACTTGCTTACAAAGGGCAGTCACCACAGAAATTTAAGCGTTATATTAATTACTCAGAAACTACTTCATCAAGGTAAATATTGTAGAGACATCTCACTAAACGCTAAATATATAGTGGTTTTCAAAAACCTTAGGGAAAAGAACAAAGTGGTGCTTCTAATCAGACAAATATACTCCAAAATTGGAAGTCGCCGTTTGAGGCATATTTGGATGCCTCGGATAAGTCACTCCGATATATGCTATTTGGGTTATTCTGCGTTCCGGCTCTAAACATTATTTCGTCTGCTAGGCGGAGTACCAACATCGGAATACTGTATCCGCTTGGTGCGCTTGGTGGCAGCCGTTACCAACGTTATATTTTAATACATCGCTCCATATGAATGTACGTCGTGGTGTCTAGTGGCAAAGGAAACTGAAATGTGCGGATTGTGGTGAAGACACAGAAAGTAATTTAAAATCATGCATACGTAAACTGCACAGCGAATATCCCCGAGCTGATATATGTGTAATGTGCCAGGAAATATAGAACCTTAGATTTGTTTCGATGTAGCTAACTATATTTCGCACGGAAGTGCCTTGTTCGATTCCCGATTGTAGCGGGTAGTTTTTCTCTAATCATAAGTAGTCCATTTCCCCATTGGTCTGGAAGTATGCATGTTAGTCAACGTGTGACTTTTATTAAAACTATCACTCCAGATTAACCATCAACATGTGATAATGAATGTGCGTGCGTTTGAAAATGGAAGACGTTAAAAACCCAACAGATATTATATTAAATTATATATGTGTGTGTATATATATATACACACATAATGTAATATATTTAATATAATTTAATATAAATCTGTGTATATATATATATACACACATACACACATATAATTTAATATAATATCTGTTGGTTTTTTAACGTCTTCCATTTTCAAACGCATGCACTTTCATTATCACATGTTGATGGTTAATCTGGAGTGACAGTTTTAATAAAAGACACATTGACTAACATGCATACTTCCAGTCCAATGGGGAAATGGAGTACTTATGATTAGAGAAAAACTACCCGCTACAATCGGGAATCGAACAAGGCACTTCCGTGCGAAATATAGTTAGCTACATCGAAACAAATCTAAGGTTCTATATTTCCTGGCACATTACACATATATCACCTCGGGGATATTCGCTGTGCAGTTTACGTATGTATGATTTTAAATTATATATATACCTGTTCACCTTTATTTGGCTTTTGGAAACTATTGCTACGAAAGATTATTTTTGTATCTACTTCATGTTAATTAAAATAAGTATTTAACGAAATAACTTCTTAAAACCTTTCGTAGTTGCAGTAGGCTCGTTGGCTAAAATGACTAATGGTGATGATGATCTATGAGCTTATTAATTATTATTAATGTTATTATAATTATTAATTGTTATTTATTATTGTGATCACTATCATCACCATTACTATTGTTGTTGTAGTTAACATTATTACTGTTGGATTATTATCATTATTATTAGTTTAGAATACATTTAAAAATAAATGGTTAATTTGCAATGATAGTTTTAATAACATTCTTATCGGCAGTTTTCAATAAAAATACTGTAAGACTACTTCCGGATACTCAGTGCTAAGTCTCCACGGTTTGATGAAGGAAAAAAGTATCTAGAAACAAGATGAAATAATGCTATCAGACTTGTTGAAATGGCAATATTTCATCGCTTGCGTTTGTTGTGAGTACATGTTTACAGGAAGTGAACCAGGCCCAGGGTTGTAAACCTATTTTGTCTGAATTACAAACCTTTCAAGACCCAGTCCGTAGGAGGGTGGTCATAATTTTCCATACGTCTTAGACTCTAAGTAAGCCATAACTCTTGAAACATATATTGCAGGCATATTTTTCTTTACTTATGCTATAACTCTAAAAGAATGAGATTACTATGGAGCTTCCCGACCTCTCCTCCCCTTCTGTAGCTTAACGTCCTTTAAACGGTTGGTCATATCGAACAGTGAATGAAATTGCTTTAATGACGGTCCATGGAGCTTAAAGTTACTCGATAGGCTCAGGATAAGAAAATCCCCGAAAAAAACCTTATCCTCGTAATTCACCCTAAGTGAGATTCGAACTCGCGACCTGTTGAATGTGAGGCAGATGTGCTACCTTCACACTACCTAGGTAGGCGAGCTGTAAGTTATTCGCATTTTTGACAGATTTCGAGCCAAAATACGAACTTTCATATTTAGAGTATTTTTGCTTTTCTCTACACGTACTATGCAAATGGTGTATAGAGAAGGAATTGTATTCCACTTAAAAATTCAATACCGAGATATCACCGGAAATAGATGTTTTTAGAACCCGCGAATGAAACTTAGAGAAGCGCGTGTGTATGTGCATGCAGCATAGCTTGATGAGACACGAAGATTTTGAAGAAAATTCCCCCACCCCAAATACCGTTCATATGGACAAATTGTAGACAGTTTGGATTTTCTTAATAATGGTTCTAACGATATTGATTAAAATATTCTGGGTGCATTAAAGATATTTTATAACACATAATGTGTATATCTTAAATTTTCTGACGACAACCTCCTAAGATCTCTTTATTCCGAATGAATTTTATTCATTTTGTATAACTGGTAATCCGTAAGAGACAAAAGATTACCACACTAAAATGTACATCCTGTCATCGAATATAATTTATCTCATGTTGCTTTTTTTATGTGTAGAACTGACAGTTTCTTATATTTTCCTTATTAGTATTGGTTTCAGTTTTAAAATACCCTTACTTTTTTCATACAGGAATTTACCAACTCCTGGCCGTACAGACAGAGGAACTTCAATCACATTACAAGCGGCTTTCAAAAGATCTGGCTATGACTTTAGCATAGTGAATATCCCTTATTTCTCTTATACTTACAAAGAATGGGTAATATGACCAATTCTGGCACCGTTTATCTTGATTAGCATGACGTGGATAAAATACATTTTTGTAAGGAAAGCTTGTGGAATAGCTAGGGAGAGGCATGTGAATGGAACACGTCAGATTTGTTATGCAATTTTCATTGGTAGGATTTCGAAACCTCTTTTTTCAGTGACATTTCGACCTCTTGCTGTGAAAAGAAAGATATGGAGTCGCAAAAGTAAATATCGCAACTTTCAGCAACATAGGTATGTTAGGTTTAAAATTGCGAAATATGCAATGTAATTTCTAATTATATGATTTCCACTTTTTTTCTATACCTATTAAGTTTTCTATTTTTATTTTATCTTACGACAAGTTCAGCTCACCATATACACAAATGAAATTGATAAATGGCGTATTAATTACTTGTCTAAAAAATTGAACTGTTTCATCCGCATTGCAGAAGTTTACTTAATTAAAAGAAAACTTTTCAGGTTTGTGTTTTATTACATAATGCACGTTAGTGGGTTACGATCGTGCTTTTTACATTTATGTTTTGTAATACGCTCTATGCGTACTTATAGTGTGTGTAATGTTTATTTTGTTCAGTATTCTTATATTTGACAAGTTTCCCAACACAAAACGCCCTTTATTAGTTTCCTACACTAAAACAAATTTGTTAATTTCTTTGCAATCTCCTTTGCTTAGATAGAAGTAGTAAGGTATTCTATCCTAAAATTCGATGCCCAGATTTCACAAAAGTTACATCTTTTAGAACTCCTGTTCCGGGGAAACAAGAAAAAAAGCCTGTTTTAAGAAACGGACTGTGTGCGTCTGCATATGTCTGTGAACGGCATACTTCAGAAAGAAACAATCTGATGTGCTCCATTAACATGACTTTTTCTACATCTCTGTAACAAATTATTGTTAATAAGCTTATTCTTATATTTACTTCATGCTAGTTGAGATAAACATTATAGAAACGGTGTTATTACTTAGTTCCTTATATGCATGAAAAAAAAGGGCATAAACTAGGCTTAACCGACAGTCAAATGTTTTAAAATGAGGTTGGTATGGGATTGAAAATCATTTGTTTGTGTGGCTAGATGTTGAAAAGTTCCCGTATGAGAAAAGTTAGTATTTTAAAACTGAGACCAATAACAAGCAATATCTCAGAGATGAGCAAATACATGAAATAATGTATATATAATAAATTGTGTGTTTTAATAATATATGCGTATATACACACATTTTGTTAAATAAGTAAATTTTTATGTATCTATACAGCAAAACTATTCAGAATTTAGAGGCTACTCTCAGAAGATTCTAGATATAAGTAGTCTAATAAGGTGCCTTCAAGGACTAATTTGCATAATATTTGGAGCAATTAAGTTGCATAATTAAACAATTTGCATAATTAGATAATTTTCATATCAAAAATTTTCCAGATTAAAACTTTAAAAAATTAGAGCAATTTATTTGCAAATCAGAGAGCTATCAATCATTGATGCATATTAATGAGTCCGCGGACCACGCTCCCGCGAGCCACGCCCCTCGTGGACGACGCCTCATCACAAAAATCGCCAAATATTGAGCTGCATGGGACTTTGAGGGGTCATTTCCAATTGAAATGTATTGAGAATTTTAATTATGGAATCCGATTTTACCTGTTGTTACACAATAAAAACTTTATACATTGCCCGATTGGAATATTTACTTTAATTAGTTTAATGGTGAATGAATTGGCATTTCCAAGTATGGGATCACAAGATGGCATCATGTTTTACCTGTGTGGGCTTGAAAAGTTTAGAAATATTTAATATAAACACTTAGTAATACAAAAACCAAATGTCAGCGTTTTATTTAGCGAAATCCGCTTAAAAATATCCGTAATCACAAAATAATGAGAAATATAAGCAGAACAGATCATCATATATACATATATATATATATATATATATATATATATATAACACTTAAGGGAATTAATGTAACTTATATCTAAAAAAGGAAGTACATGACTCAGGGAAAACGGAAAACAGGAAATATTTATTTAACTTTATTTATTTCATTACAGTGCTGAGTATAAGCTCGGAAAATGGACTTGTTGTTGGGGGTGTGCATTCATCCAATGCTTTGAGAACGAAATGGCTATGATCCATCAGTATGACAAAATTCAAATGAAATGCAATAGGGTTACGATGAGCAAACACGGTACCAGCGGGAATCGAACCCTGATCATCAGTACACTCATACACAGATACGCACACAGATACATACATTCATATGTTCAGTAAAAATTCACGAATTCAAATGCAATGTAATAGCGCTACGGTTAACAAATATCGCACAAGCGGTAATCGAGCCCTGGCCATCAGAACTTACATGCATACTTGCAGGCACACTTACACGAACACACATACACACACGCACACACTTGCAAGCATTCATATATAAAAAAGCACAAATCTTATGCATACACATGTATACTAGCACGCACAAAGTCCTTGAATTTATATAATATGAATGCTACTAAGGGAGCAGGAGGCACCTGAACTCCAAGTTGTCCCAGCAACAGTCGAATCTATACTAATACCGCAAAGACAACTTCTTACCACGTTTAAAGCGAGACGACTCTCAGCCCCGCACAGGCAGGTGTAGAGACAGGCTCACAAGCGAGACGACCCTTAGCCCACCCAGCTAGGAGTAGGAGGGGACGCTCAGAGCGCGACCACCGTCAGGATGTCCAGGTAAAGGAGGGTGTCTCCCCTACATTCAGACCATGGCATTTCGGCTCGCATTGGTTATAATGAAAGAAAACCTTACTGTCAAACCTCTTCCCTGGACAAAAATGTGTGCGCGGGAATTGCGAGCTAAATCTACACCTATTGTTAACTATTAAGAACCGAAATGCAGCTGCTCCACAAGCTATTTGAGACGCTTTTCGATTATACTTTAAAAGCAAACACTCCCAAAACCTAACACCAGCTGCCTTTAAGGGTGGCGGGAAAGAGATGCATTTGTTCGTGAGAAAAATATCTTAGAATCTGTTCTCCTTTTACCTATACAAGAACGAAATAAAGTGGTCCTAACCAACCCGACCACACACGCAAATAAACTATTTGAGATGGCTTACGATATATGTTAAAAGTGAAACCATTTGTGAACTGACAGAACAAAATAAATGAATACATACTCCTGAGAAAACTCCTAACGAATCGCACAATGGTGTTTCAAGAATCAACAGGTTGCACTAAGAAAATACGCTAACAAAAGCCTCAGTCCATCCGACAGAGGAATGTGAAATACGAAATTCCCACCGAAAATATATGCGAACTGTCTAAAGAGAAAAATGGACTGCATTCATTCATGAGAAGAATGAGTTAGAATCTAATTTTCTTTAACCTTACAACCCCCCACCCACCCCCTTATAAATTATTTGAGAGGGGTTACGGTAATATGTTAAAAGCGAAATCATTTGTGAACTGGCAGAAGAAAATAGATGAATACCTACTCGTGAGAAAATTCCTAACGAATCGCACAATTGGGTATCAAGAATCAACAGGTTCCACAAAAAAAAAAAAAAAAAAAAAAGCCTCAGGTCATCCAACAGGGTACAAATACAGACGAAAAATCGTGCTTTCACCAGGCGCGTGTTAGAAGCAGAAGTGAAAAAGTGAAAAATTCGCATCAGTCTCACTTAGCAAGGAGCTATACATTTCAGCTTTATTCGAGGTAAGATCTTTACTTTAAAAACATAAAGCATCCTTTTTTTCGATTTAATGCAATTTACGGTGACTTTTAGCTTAAAACACATTATGTTTTCACTGTGTTTTAAGCTTGTGAATCAACGCTTATGAATCAACGCTTACAGATGCAAAGTGCAAAAAACCATGCATGAATATATACACGCGAATGCAATTACCAGTGGACAAACACCCACACACACACACCCACAGAAACACATCTTAATATAAGACCATTAATATCTTCCTACTATGCACATAGGCTTTTTACTAGCAAAGCCATTTATGTAGCATAAAACGCAGTGTATTTAACTATATTTGCGGTTTATTAGGAATATCATAATGGAAATCTAGACAAAAACATTTTTCCTCTAAGAGACTTTCAACAAACTCGCTCGCACATACTTACGCTTACACCCACTCCAAGTGCATACACAATTGCAAATAGGAAAGCGCATACATGCATACATACATTCACACATACATGCATAACAAGCAATCACACACACACTTGCACGCATACACATGCATACACACAAACACAGGCATGCACACGCATGCGTGCACATACATGCACACGCACATTCACACATACATGCATACACACATTCACACTTATACATGCATAACAAGCAATCACACAAGCCCACATACACATACACACATACGCCCACACTCGCGAGCTCATACTCGCATACACACGTATGCTCAAGCAATCACACACACACACACTTGCATCTATACATGCATACGCACATTCACACACATACATGATAACAAGCAATCACACACACTTGTACGCATATATATGCATACACCCAAGCACACGCATGCACACTCGGGTATGCACGCACACGTACAGCCGCATGCACGCACACACATGCATGCGCACATTCACACATACATTCATATACACACATTCACATTTATACATGCATAACAAGCAATCACACACACACAAACACGCCTACATACACAAACACAAATTCGACCACACACACATGCACGCATCGGATACACTCATGCACACACATATATACACGCACTTGCACAAACATAAACGCACGCGCATAAGCAAATGCACACACATGCACGCACACGTATACACTAATGGACGCATATATGCATATAGGCATTCACACATTCCCATGCACACACTCCTATACACGAATCCACACACATAGAAACACACGAGCTCATATTCGCACACAGGCAAGCTCAAGCAATCACGCACGCACATTTACAAGCATTCTCACATGCACACACAAGCGCACACACGTATACACTCGAATACGTTTGTGTAAGAATAAGCATGCACCTGATTACTTTTAAAGCAGATATAAATACGCTTTCGAAATTGTACAATACCCTCATTATTATGATATTGTTTAAACTTTCAGAAGCAATGAGTCTATCAGGGAACAAGAGAGCGCACCTACGTGATGATCGAGAAAGAGCAGTAGGGGCTAATCAAGCTGCACAGTGTTATCCTGACTGTGGCTGCAGCATGACTCACTTCTTCCCTTAACCGGTAAGATATCCAATCCTTATTTCATAAAATATATAAGCCATGTATATTGCATCACCCTGAAGTTAGGAAAAACTTTATTACTTTGGTATATATTGCAGAAAATGATGGGATGCTTGACTTCACAAAGACAGGACACAACCAGCCTGCACTCCCTCTTGATCTGGGAACATGCCTGATAAAGTCCAGGAGCACCTAGATCTTGGTATCAGAAGAGGAGGGCAGGCAATCCCAGAGGTTGAGGAGACATCAACTAGATCTCCTCCTAAAAACACCCAGGCAGGGAGCACCCATTGGGAGGAGTCTTCGGGGGATGAGATATGGAGCGCAGCAATTGCTGCATTGATATATGATGTTGCTGTGGCAGCGCCACTGCCTCTACAGACTCAAACCGAGCGTCCAGGATCTCCAGTTTCAGGTCCTTCCTGCAGACCCAACCATTTTGGGATTGCCTGGAAGGACACTAGCAACCCGACCACCTCAGGAATCGCCATGGGAGAGGGCTTCAGGTCGAGCCTCCATCTGTAATCAGTGGACACAAGAGGGCCCATAACGAGTCATCATCATCCTCCGATGAGGACGAAGGCGTACCGTCATCACCTAAAATGCTAAAAGTCAGTCATAGCCATCTTGAATGTAATACAACAGAAAAGGCATCCAAAGGGCGAATTTTTAATACTAAGATAGAAAATACATCTAAAATCACAGACCCCCAGGCATTCCTAGAGAGATGCAGGCCTCTAGTTATCAATGAGATGAGCTCAATACTGGACAGAAATCAATCGGGATTTAAGATAATTTGCTCTTTGCAAGTTACATATATGATCCAAGCCTCTGATTCTGACCATATTGAGAATATCCATCTTAATAGTGCCACTAAATTCGGTCTACAATCATCCGACTTAGATTCTTTATTCTCCACTATGGCGTATGAAATACTTGTAAACATTTCAAATTTCTAAGGACAAGCCAATTCAGAATCTTTACTGTCTGTAAACTCCCTAGTTAATAGTGCAAGCTATTATAAACCTCTCAAGGCATTACGCTACATAGAACTTCCTGCTGTAAATAGCAATAAAAAGGCTGTGATAAACATTCATAATGATGATGAATACTGCTTTGCCTGGTGTATGCTGGCTGCTAGATATAGTGTAAAGATTCATGCAGAAAGAACAAGCAAATACCCCAAACATCTATTAATCATCGGATTCAATTATACGAACATCGAATTCCCTGTCAGCCTACATCAGGTAAATCAGTTTGAAAAACAAAACCTAGGGTCATCGGCCACTGTATTTGGCTTAGATGACGACAAATTTGTAATATTTTTATACCAACCAAAAAGAAAGCATGAATTTCATGTTAATTTGCTATTTATCTCAGAGGGGGAAAACTTCCACAATTGCATAATAGAGAATTTGCGAAAACTTGTAAAAATACAATTCACGAAGGATCATGACAAACCTTGGAATTGCGAACCCTGCATGAGACACTTTAAAATAGAAATGTTCAAGAAACATCAGCTGAGATGTTCCAAGGCACAAATTCTAAAAATGCATACAAACGACGATGATATCCGGTTTTCATCCTACCCAAAGGGTACACCTGTAAGATTTGTAGTCTACGCTTACAGTGAGAGTGCGCTAGCAAAGGTGCCATGTCAATATCGCTCAAGCTAGTATGTTGTCATGACAATATGCTATCTAAATTTATGTTTTTTAGAGGTCCTGATGCTATTAAACATTTCTTTGTAGAGCTTAAAAAGATAGCCGACATGGTAATCTCACATTACAGCAAATAGAGGAAATGAATTTGACAGCTCAGGATTGGGCTGATTATCATAACGCTCGTCATTGCCACATATGTAGGAAGGGGTTTGAGGAACATGAATTGAAAGTTAGGGAGCATGACCATTTATCGGGGGCCTTCCTTGGAGCCGTTCATTCTGCTTGCAATGTAAACAGAATGGTACCGAATTTCATACCAATCTATTTTCATTGCCTCAGCAATTATGACAGCCACTTTTTAATAGAGCACCTGGCATTCAATGGTAACGCGATTTCATGTATCGCAACCACTTCTGAGCGGTATATATAGTTTTCAAAGTGATACAGGAACATAGATTTCAGGTTTCTAGACAGCTTCAGTTTCCTACACGATAATCTATCTAGCCTAGCCAACATACTTGAAAAGGATGAATCCGGATAACAAATGCAGAGTATAAAGATCCTGAAGACCAAGAGCTCATGAGAGCAAAAGGGATTTTTCCCTACTCATATGTTGATAATGAAGAGAAACTGAAACTCAATTGCCTGACATTGAACAGTATGATGGTATATGTCAAGATGAGTATCAACATGCACAAAATGTTTGGAAAACATTCCAAATTAAGAATCTAGGCCAATACAGCGATCTATACGTGAAAACAGACATATTATTGCTAGCTGATGTCTTTGAGAAGTTTATGGACCTCTGTTTGGAAGTATACAATTTAGATCCGTGCTGGTATTATACATTATCAGGTCTTGCCTTCGATGGTATGCTTAAGAAAACGAAGGTAAAGCTTGACCTCATTTCTGACCAACAAATGTTGTAATTTTTTGAGGGAGCAATCAGAGGCGGAATGTGTAGTGTATCAAAGAGATATATAAAATCTCAAAATAAATATATACCAGATTACCAACCTGAAGAAAAGCGTGTATATGCCTCCTATTGGGATTTAAATAACTTATACGGAAGTTCAATGATTAATTACCTTCCTAAAGGAAACCTAAGATGGCTCACTAATGATGAAATCAGTTTGATCGATTTCGCTTCTGTACCTTCTAATTCACCCATTGGATATGTGCTCGAAGTTGATTTGGAGTATCCTGGCCATATCCATGTCAAGCACAACGAGCTTCCTCTCTGTCCACAAAATCAAATACCACCACATGGTCAGTACAAAAAACTGCTGGCAACTTTGGACAATAAAGAAAAGTACACCTTGCACTATAGAAATCTCCAGCAGTATATTGATTTAGGTCTCAAATTGCAAAAAATACATCGTGTGGTGGCATATGATCAGTGGGATTGGCCGAAGACTTATATTAATGTGAATACAGAAAGACGTGCAAGGGAGATGTCCAAATTTTGACAAAATCTGCGGGAAAAATGAATCATCCTGTATATGGAAAATTCATTGAAAATGTGAGAAAATATACTGACTTCCGAATTGTATCGTCTTGGAAGCAGGCCAGGATACTGACTGCCAGACCGACGTACATTAGGAGCATTATATTTTAGGAAAATCTTGAAGAGATAGAGAGGAAGTTCTCATGAATGAGCCTATCTACATAGGGCAGGCAATTTTGGATATCTCAAAATTGATAGTGTACGATTTTTTCTATAGAGTCGTGAAACCAAATTTAAAGGATCTAGTCCTGTCCTGCATGGATACCGACTCCTTCATATTTGAAACGTCAACAGATATTTATCAGTTTATGAAGCCGTACACACACCTTTTCGACACATCAAATTTTGCAGTAGGCAACCAATACGGAATAATACCACAGAACAAATAGGTGATAGGTTGATTTAAAGATGAGCTTGGAAGTATGCCCTTGTACGAATATGCCGGGATCAGGTCTAAACTGTATAGCTTTAGGTTTGAGGGACGAACAGTAAAAAAGGCAAACGGAATAAACAAAACTGGTATGATAAATCTAAGACTTGATAACTATTTTGAATGTTTAAATAATATTAGAAAAACATTTTGGTAAAGCAAATTACATTTCGAAGCTACAAGCATTCAATTCACACGATAGAACAGAATAAAAGTGCTTTCCATGGGAGAGACTAAAAAGGAAATTGATTGATGGCTCAGATTACACTCTTGCCTGGAATCATTATTCGCTGGCTATGGCTGACACTTAGCAGAGGAAAAATGCTCTCTCTGACACCCACATTTTCTTGTGTATATGTAACTAAATTTGTGTATATTAATTAATATCTTAATTTACTCTTGTTTATATTTGTTTAAATGTGTATAATTATATATATTATCTCTATATTATATACAAAGCCTACATTTAAATTCTATTTGCATAGGCGTTTTTTGTGCATATGATTTTTGATTTTTTAACTTATGAAAAATTTAGTGTTTGTAAGAATTATAATGTGTACACAAACTGTTACGGGAAAGGGTAAATGAAGGATATATTGACAATTAAAACAGATTAGATGAAAGTCAAATGTTTCTTTACTTCAATTCCTTCTACAATATATCTTTCCTGTCAATCCGCTGAGGTTTAGGGAAACCCTACCGCTTTACAAGAATCCTATTTCCTTGGCTGGGCAAGACTTTCTCAATTAGGTATACTAGGATAAAGTGTTGATTTAAGCTCCTGACCATAGAAAGCGCCTTTAATCTCCTCTCCAACATTATCTTTTAGAATGTATGTAGTAGGGTTGGTTCTTTACACTGCAACTTCGAACGTTTCAACACTCCAATTAGCTTCATATCCCTTCTCAAAATGTCCTTTATGTTTAGATATCCTCACATAGTCACCAACTTTAAACTTTCTTGCACTCCTCTTCTCTTTTCGATGATGGTCATAGTTGTATACTGACAAAAGAAGGCTGTTATCTTTCACTTCACTAGGCTTCATTCGTATAGTTGAATGGTAAGAATTGTTGTACATTGAGATGATTCGTGGAAGAAGATCTAGCCACTGTATGATCCTGGACCTAAAAATTCCCGATACATCATATTCTTCAATGTTCTTATTAGCCGTTCCACGGCAGCAGCCTTCACGTTGCTATAAGTGCTGTAGTGATTAATGTTGTTGTTTTTCCTCAGACTTTTAAAATGTTTATTATAAAATTCTTTTCCGTTATCACTTTGTATATTCCGAGGTGATTTCTGCATCTCATGTAAAATCTCTTCCATAGCCTTTGAAACTTGAATGCCAGTCTTATCCTTTAATGCTCTCTCATATGCCCTTTTAGAGCAGATGTTGACGGCGATAAGTATATACTTGAAGCTTTTGTTCAATTTAGCATGGGTGATCATTTCAACCAGGTCAGGCTGTACAAGATCGTCAAGGCCTTTGCTGACAATCTTTCTACGTAAGAAATTCCTTCTTGCAGGGGCATAAAGCTCTGCTGTTATATTTTTCTTCGCCTCTATCATGCTATGATCCTAGATGACTTTAGTTCTTGAATTATTTCGCTGATTTCCTGGTTGTGATTGTTATTTCCAGCCTCTCTGGATGCGATGAGTAGTCTCAGTTGATTCACTTGTGCATTTGGGTCGCTCCAATAGATGTAATCTTGCTCTCTCTCGGGATGATGTTCTTTCCATTCCAATCCCAATCCTTTGTGGTTATTGATTAGTGGGCGTATAGTGCTTTTATACTTGTAAGCTTTGCTCTGTCTAAGCCGTTCTTGCCTGACAAACGTTTGTCGGTGCACTTGTGTTGATTCTTAGAATCCTTCTATAAGCTTCCAGGTCCTCTTCGATGTAGACATGCATTTCAGAAAATTTCTTAAAGATGAGCTCGTTCAATCCTGGTGTAGCATCGAATTTTTCTTGCCCTACTCTAATTTGATCATTTATGAAATCAATCATTTTGCTTCCTAGCATGTACATTCCATCCTAGTATCGCACTTCGTACACTGTATCTATTTCTTCCTTGTCTTTGTTTCGAACTTGTTTCAGGTAGTTAGAAATGTTCTCGTCTTTCACGTCTTTAGCCCATATAGAAGGGAGGGAGTTCTTCTTATTCTGGATATCTAGTATATCTCGAAGAGGTTCTGTTACTGGTTGAAGTGCTTCACTGATAAATCTCTGAGTTTCGAATTTCGGTCCCTTGAGCTCTCGCAGCTTTTCCCTGACTGCTTTTGTATGTTTAGCTACGGATTCTTTAAGCCTTATACTTTTGCTATCCATCTTGAAGTGAAATGATTTGTCCAGCTCTCTCCTATTTATAGTTTGCTTTCTCTAATCAGATCATGTCAATTTATATGCAATTTTAAGAGTGATATTTAGAATGTGATCGTCTTTGGCCCTTGTGGCATAAGCAGTGAAGGTTATGGCGTCACCTGCTTTATTTGCTGTATGATACCTCTCCATTCTATTATTATTTATTTCAATCATCGTAATTGCCTGTGGAGAAGGTGGATGTGATAAAACACTACATTCAATCAGTTCCCCGTCTATAGAAAATGTATAGGAATCCAAACCCGACACTAACACATATCTTAGTGAACCACCCTTGTATGGTTTTGTTTGTAGCGAACCGATCATCGTGCCTCGCATTTGATCTAGTAAAGCATTTATGACATTGGCTTGGGTTTTAAGAATGCTGATACTATCCATTCATGTGATTAGGTGTTTATCCATAGGGATTGTCTATTTCCTATGGCCTCCAGATGTCTGCCTACAGTTGCAACAATATCTTTATTTGCTGCACCTAGAGATTTGTTTAAGCTTAATTGTGCTTCATTTTGTTTTCTTGTGATGAGATGCCCAACATATTTCTTATTTGCTGCATCTCTGTCGTGTACAGGATCTGCTAATTCCGTTATTCTTCTGTTTTTAAATGAAAGATCGCCATTCGAATCGATTAAAGGAGTTTTTGAATTGATGTAGCCTGATATAAACTTCCTGTTAGGAACGTCAGTATCATTTTCAGGAAGTAAAAATGCTTTCAGTCCTATAGTATCCAGTATGATATTGTTTTCAGCATCCCTCTTCAAGGCAATTTTAGCAAGTTATAACATTAGACCTTCATACTGAGTTTCTAGATATATTTGAATGTGATTCCTAAGCATAACTTCAAATTGTCTCAGTCGCTGGTATGATGTTTTATCAGCAAACTCTTGCAAACGTTCTTCTGTAGATGTCGAAAGCGCATCAATGTAGCGTTTAGTTGCTACATGGCTCTCATCTTCAGGATCTTGAACATTGCATAACCTCCTTTTCTTGAATTGGAAGTTGCCTTTTCCGTCTCTGCTTATGATAAATCGATTAAGAACGCGTTTAATAGAGACGTCTCTCTGCGATCCGAACCTGTCAATACTCACTCTGAGTTATGAGTGATAGGATTCTTTCTCATCTATCTTAATATATACATCAAACCCGTTTCTATACCGACACTCGTTCATGGGGAATTCTGGAACTATGACTACAGAGGGTCTTCCTTCTGCTGAACTCTCCCAAACACTTTTACACAAATCTTTATATTTTTTGAATGTCATATCTGTGTTTACATAATCTTCATATATATGCTTCAAGTTTAAATTGTCTTGTCTGAAGAGGATGATCATATTTGTACTATCTAGAATTAAATGTTTCGGTACCTTGGCATAGGATTGTGCTAAATGTAAGGAGTCTACATTTCGATGTCTACCCATACTATAAAATGACGCAATCTTCCCGTGTTTTTCAGTTATGACGTCATCAAATACAGAAATTGAATTCTCCTTAACTTCTGATGGGTGTAGGACACTTTCTCCATCTTCAAAGGTATTCACTCCTATGCCTTCAATGTCTTCCAGTAGTTTAATCAGACGTTGATACTTTGGCTGATAGAGAGATTTTGAGTAGATGTACAAGTTTTCAAAACGAAGACCATTCTTGTGTAGAATCATATTCAGTAATACATTCGTCTTTCCTGCACTGGAACTTCCTAAGATAAGAGCTCTAATGTGGCATGGAAACAACTTTCCGTGGCGATCGCATCTTATATCACTTTCAAATTCTGGAACTTGTATCAGTAATGAGATCTCTTGCTTGATAAGCTTCATCTCATAAACTAAACTATAAATTGAATTGTTAATGAATATATACCACCTCCCGCCCCCCGCGTTTCCCCCTTGATATGAATTCCGCTATAAATCCTCGTGTATAAAAGGATTTGTCAAAGGGGAATGACATTAGTAAACAATGAGAGCTAGAAGCGCTTAGATCAAAAGAGGATCTGGTATAATTAACAAACTCATTAATTTGCTACAATTGGAAGCACATTTAACGGGTTATAGATATTGTGGTCCTGGAACAAAACTGGAAAAACTTCTAAAGAGACGATATCCCGGCATTAATCCTTTAGAAGCAGCCTGCAAACCTCACGATATAGCCTACGCTGAGCACAAAGACGTTGCTTCAAGAAACATTGCAGATGAGATATTGGCGGAGAAGGCTTGGAGGAGAGTACAATCATCTGATTCGAGCATAGGTGAAAAGCTAGCAGCAAGACTTGTAACTAGCATTATAAAAGGAAAAGTTTCACTTGCTGCTGCCTATAAGAAGAAGAAGAAACACGGCGGATTTTTTACCACTTATTCCTATTATCGCTGCGCTGGGAGCCGCTGCAGTTGTTGCAGCCCAGATTGCATCTGCAGTGAATAAAAAGAAAGCTGGAGACCGGTAAATTGCAGAAATGTCAAGACATAACAAAGCTATGGAAGCAAATGGAAAACGTCTTCCCAAGAAAAAGAGGAGAGGAGGTTTATTGACAATACAGCCTCTGGCTATCGCTTCTAAAATTGCCGGAAGCTTAAAAAGAAATAGTAATGTTAAAGGAAACGGTACACGAAAGCGGAAGAATCGCAAGGTCAGCATGAATGGGTCAAAAAATTCGGGCAGAGGGTTATACTTGTACCCGAAAAAGCCTTGAGCAATATTGATATAGAGATGTATGCTAAACGCTTGAAGATCCCTCATGTTAGAGGTGTATATATGACCGACAATCTACCTTCAAACATTCATTTTAAAGGGAGGATTGTTGTGAATTTGGATTCAACTCATAATGAGGGCACTCATTGGGTTGCTGTAAAAAAAGTTGGAAAGGCAGCATTTTATTCTGATAGTTTCGGCAATCTGAGGCCTCCAAAAGAGATAGAGAGATACCTCAGTGGAGTTAAGATAATGTATAATAGGAATATGTTGCAGTGTTTTAGCTCAGTCATCTGCGGACACTTGAGCTTGCAATTTCTCATGCAATGAGTTATACTATTGCTGCTAGAGGCACCGATTCAGTGCTCCCCACATATCTAAATCCTCCTCTGCAGCTTGATCCTGAAGGATATTATGAGATTGCCCTTTTGAACTTTGACAACTTCTATTCCATTCCAAACTTTGACGATGATAATAATCGTTTTCATTACATTTTAAATGATGAGCTAAAGGTAATCGAAATTCCTTCTGGAACATATGATATTGCTGACATCAATACATTCCTGAAGATTAAACTGGGATTGGAAAGTGATGTCTTCTTTGTTAGACCGAATAATAATACCATGATGGCCGAAGTGAAATGTCCCTACACAGTTGATTTCTCAAAAAAACATTCTATTGGTTCGCTTTTAGGCTTTTGAAATACTACTGTTATTTCTCCTGAAAAGATGCTTGAATCCGATTTCCTCGTAAACATATTTAAGGTCAGCATCATTCGAGTTGAGTGCAGTACTGCAACAGGCTCCTTCATTAATGGTAGGAGCGGACATTCAATATACGGGTTCTTTCCTTCTGTTGCACCTGGATATCATATTTCTCAAGAACCATAAAATCCGATGTACCTGCCAATCATCAATTCTAACTTTATTGATCAAACCACTCTTCGAGTCGTCGATCAAGACGAAAACCTCATCAACTTTAGGAACGAGGATAGGAGCATTAGGCTTCATCTCCGACGAAATGGGAATCGATTTTAAGCGCCTTCATCAAATATATAATAACCGTGGAATTCAACGTAACCAATGTATTCTGCCTACAACCATCAGACTGTTAACATTGAGCAATTGCAAGTTCCTCGAAACATTGGGATATAGATTCTTATGATGGATATCTTCAATGTGACCGACCGCCTATCTTTGACGACAAGACTACCAAAGAAGAGGCGAATGTGTTTCTACCGTATAATTCATCGGATTTTGGTGCTAATGATGAGATTAGGATCCCTTGCCAAGCTGAAGATTTATATACATTGCCTAGCAAGAATTTTCTCTACATAGAAGGATCGATTGCTAATGCTGATGGAAGTGTAACTACTGGCAAACTTAGCAATAATGCTATTGCATTCATGTTTGAAGAAATTCGACTGGATATGAATGGTTCGACTATAGATAGAACCAGAAATCCTGGTATTTCAACAACGATGCGCAACTATGCAGCTCTCAACTCAATGGAATCAAGACGATTGCTAAATTCCGGATGGGCTTACCCTGGGAATGATGTCGACATTGTGCACCCTTCAAGCGGAATGTTCAATGCTGTAGTTCCACTATCGATGCTCCTGGGATTCGCTGATGATCACAAGGAACTTATCCTGAATAGCAAGTTTGGGCTGGTGCTGATTCGAAGCAAAGACTATAGAAACTGTATTGTAGCTCCTACTGGAGTAAAAGACGCCCTTGTTAAACTAACACGAATCCAATGGAGAATGCCTGTAATCCGATTTTCTGATAATGAAAAATTGGAGTTTCTCAAGATAGTTAAGGCACATAGGACCCTATACGTCGTTTTTTGAACAATTGATCTTCATACGCAACCTGCTGTTCCTCAAATAAAATCATTTACATGGAACGTTGCGACAACATCCAAGCCTGAGAAGCCTAGATTTGTTATAGTAGGAGCTCAAACATCCAGAATAACCGATGCAAAATAGAACTGCTCCCAGTTTGGTCACTGTAATATAACTAATCTGAGACTTTATCTCTATTGCGAATGCTATCCTTGTCATGACATGATTTTGGACTTTGGTAACTCTAGATTCGCTTCTTTGTATGAAATGTACTCTAGGTTTCAGAGCTCGTATTACAATAGAGAGAATTACCCCTTATTGCAGAGAAAAGATTTTCTCGCATATGCTCCGTTATTCATTATTGACTGCACTCACCAACCGGAGGAGGCAGTCAACGGAGCTGTAAATATTAGACTCGAAATTCAAGCGGTGCTAATATCCCCCCTCAGACGTCTTTATATTGTCTGATTATTCATGATAAAGTACTTACCTACAAGGCCTTAACACATATCATGCAATCTCTGATTTAGTGGTATAAATATAAGGAATTGGATGTGGAGGTTTATTAAGATTCTCCTTTTGTGAAATAAAAACATAATTATGAAATTGTCTGTTCAGGTTTTTTTTATTTTTTATGTGATTCCAGTACATACCTTCTCCATTTCCTACATAGAGTTCATTATACACTAGACAAATTGCGTAAATTCATCTCAATAAATGAACAGGAACTTTTTAGACCATTTATGTCTTTGTTTATTAAAAATATTTTGCCATCATTTAGAGCTGTATTGAAAAGGCTAATGCACTCATTTTCCATAGTTGCAATAACATTATTGTTGTTAGGAGTCTTCAATCCTTGGATTGGTTTGCAACGACTCCCCATTCAGATCTTCTCTCTGCTTTCCGTTTGAGTTCTTCATATTTACTGCATTTCATATCTTCCATAATTTGTTTTATATATTGTGATCTTGCTCTTCCTTTGCCACTTCTTCCTTCTATCATACCTTCTATTATAATATTCAGTGTGCTCTGATGTCTTAATAAATGTCCTATTAATTTTGTTCTTCTTTTAATTTGGTTCCAAATTCGTTTTTCCGCTTCTGCTCGTTTGTATACCTCTTCATTTTTAATTTTGTCACTCCATTTAATTTTTAGCATTTTCCTATAGCACCATGTTTCAAATGCTTCTATTCTCTTTCTTTATGCTTTTAAAATTGTCCAAGTTTCACATCCATATAACATAATACTCCATACATATGTTTATAATAAATTCTTCCTGGTTTCAAGGCTAATAATGTTTGCAGTAAATAGCTGGTACTTTTATTAAAAGCAAGTTTTGCGTGTTGTATTCTACTGGTTATGTCTGTTTTGCTCCTTCCATCAGCTGTTATTTTGCTTCCTAGATATTGAAATATTTCGGTTTCTTCTAATAGTTGTCCATTTAGTTTAATTTTTGTGTTACTATTCCCTTTCTTCCTGCAAGTCATAATCTTTGTTTTCGATTTATTAATGTTTAAGTAGTAGTTGTTCCTTATTGTATTTTCTAATTTGTTTATGAATATTTCTAAATCTTTGTTGTTCTCCATTAATATTGCAATATCATCTGCAAAGCGGAGCATATTGATTTTTATCCCCTGTATCTTTATTCCAGTGTCTATTTCTTCCGTGATTTCATTTAGTGCACTCTGTATGTATGCATTAAACAGTATTGGGGATAGTGCACATCCTTGTCTCACTCCTTTTCTTATATGGAATATTTCTTTGTTTCTCCCACAGTTTATAAATGCTTTTTCATTTTTATATAGATTCCATATGATCCTAAAATCTCTAAATTTAATTCCCAGGTTTCTAAGCACTCCAAACATTTTGATCCAATCCACATTATCAAATGCTTTCTCTATATCTATGAAAGCAATATATGCTCTTTTATTCTTTCTTAGCCTTTTTTTCCAGTATTAGTCTCATTGCTAATATTGCTTGTCATGTGCCTGTGTTCTTTCTAAATCCAAATTGATCATCTGTTATGTATGTATCTATTTTCTTTTCTACTCTATTATATATTATTTTTGTTAATATTTTGGATGCATGCGACATTAAACTTAGTGTACGGTATTGTTCACATTTTTCAGCATTTGCTTTTTTTGGGATTGGTATAATTTTACACATTTTAAAACCTCTGGTAGTATTCCAGTTTCATATATATTACAAATATGAGTTCATAGAGTGTCTTGTGTAGTTCTTCATTTGCATTCTTCAATAGTTCTCCAGGAATCCCATCCTCCCCAGGTGCTTTTCCATCTCTTAGATTGTTTAGAGCCTGTTCGAATTCTTCTTTTATTATTGGTCCTCCTCTATCATCTTCTACTTCATCTATGATTTCTTTTAGCTCTTCTATTTCATGTCCTTTATACAAATTCTCTATATATTCTTTCCATCTTTTTACTTTAATCTTATCATCATCAATTAATTTTCCTTCTGTCTCTTAGTTTGTTCCCTTGTGTTTTACGTTCAATAAAATAAATACTTTCTTTATATGCTGTTTCTAATTTTCCATTCTGAAATTCTTCATCTATTATTTCCATATTTTCTTTTAAAAATACATCCTTTCTTTCTCTAATTTCTCTATTTATTTTGTTTCGTAGTGCTTTGTGTTTTATTGATGCTTCTGGGTCCTTTGAATTTTTTAGCTTTGCTTCTTCCCCACACTCACCCCAGAGTTCGTTCACTTATGATGAAAAGCACTGGAATGTCGTAATAAAATCCTATACTCGCCCTATGCACTTTAGAGATTAAGACGTCTTGAGCCCGTTTCGATGTACTAACGTAGTCTCCATTGTTCTCTGGAATAGGCTGTTGCTCCGTAACATTCAGCATTCGAGCTTTAAGTGCTCTCAGCTTCCTGAGATGAGTTGCAAATGAATTCTTCTCCTTTTTGTGCGTACGTATTTTCTTTGTGGATCTGAAACATAATTGTTCTCGTTAGAAACAATGCATATACATTCATGTGGGATAGTATACTCAAAGCCCTTCTTAACGTATTAATGCCTTCTTTAATTAATGTTATGAAATGTTCTACTCACATTGTGTGTTTTGGAGTATTCTCAGCTAATTGATTATCATGTCCTTGGTCTGCACTGACATCATCATGTATAATGCAATCATGTCACGGATCTGTAACGCAGACGTCCACTTCATCCACATCAGTCTTCTCAGGATCTAGATATTCCGGAGGCACTGGAGTTATGTCCCGAATTCAGAAAGCATGAAACATTGATATTTGGTTTTATACTAAATGTGAATTTGCTTGTTCTCCTGCCATATTTTCACGTTGTACTTACTTTTGTTTCATCTGTCTTCGACGATACACACTGCAGTGGAGATTGCATATATAACGTGACCTTATTCTGTCATGTTCTGCAGGGTTTGAACATAACACCACATGTGTGTCCATTGCAAAACTAAGAATGGTGCTGAGTGTCATGTATGGTTCTGAAGACACCCATTTCGTCTGCGTCGTCTCCATAAAATTCTGGTGTGAAATGTTCCCTGAAAAAAATAATTGTTTTAAATTAGTTATTATTAACCGATTTTTATGCGAGATCTTTTTTAAAAAAAGTATGCTATACTTACAATATCTTCCTTTCATAAACAGGGCAGTTCTCTGTGCAAACATGTCGCGAAGACATTTGATCGTGATACCATGGATTTGCACACAGAATGGTATGCATTAGACCATTGCACGATTCAGTGTGGAAGTAGGCGTAATTGTGGGCTTCTTCCCCACACTCACCCCAGAGTTCGTCCATATCCTCAAATGTTGTTATGTCACTTTTAGCGAAACCTTTAAAAGTAGACGTAATTGAATGTTGGCTGTTGTGCTGATGTTTTGCTTATATAGGTACATGGCAAAACCTGTTTTTTCCTTAATAGCGAAAAGGTGGAAATGGCGTTCTATCCTGATTTAGCGGTTAGGGGAGGCAGGTGCATTCCCACGCTTGGATTGGTAAAGGCCGCAAGCTCGAACTTGTTATTGACGTAGATATATTAGAAATGTAACGAATGCAACCCTATTCTAAATTCTTAATGTCAAAGGCTTTCTAAAGAGCTAGTTGGCATTGGAATGCGGTTATTATTTGCATTCTGATTGCTAACGATGGTGGCTACAGCAGGGGAGTGATGATTTATAATGCTATTTCTTTTTTGGTATTCCTTGGACCTCAATTGTAAGTCTAAAGGAAGGAAGGGGGCGTATAGTTAAATTGTGCTTGCATGTTTGTTTCACGTGACCTCTAACATGTCCAAACAGGTAGAGTATGATGCCATCTTGTGATCATATACTTGGAAATGCCAATTCATTCACCATTAAATTAATTAAAGAAAATATTCCAATTTGGTAATGTATAAAGTTTTTATTGTGTTACGATAGGTAAAACCAATTGCATAGCTAGAATCCTCATTAAATTCCAATTAGAAATGACCCCTCAAAGTCCCATGTACCTCAATAATTGACGATTTTTGTGAGGGGGCGTAGTCCCTGAGGGGCGTGGCTCGCGGGGGCGTGGTCCGCGGGCTCATTAATATGCATCAATGATATTGATAGCTGTCTGATATGCAAATAAATTGCTCTAATTATTATTCAAATTTTTATATGAACATTTTTGATATGCAAACTATTTAATTATCAAATTATTTAATTATGCAAATTAATTGCTCCAATTATTATGAAAATTTGTCCTAGATGGAACCTTATTAAACTAGTAATATATATTTTATTATTTATGTAAATATCTTTGATATATTATTATTTTATTCACAATCGTTAGAGCTATTTTTTAGAAAATCAAAATATTCCAATTTTTTCCACGTAAAGTGTAGTTGTTGGTGGTGGTATTTTCATGAAAATCGTCGTGTTGCATCCTTGGACAATACTGAACTTAAATACGCACCAACATTGGTATTTAACGGACTTACATACACAGACGCACACACACACACACACACGCAATCTCCCGCGGGGGATATCGGTTTCGAATTTTTGGGTGTAATACAATACATACCTTCTCTATACACATAGTGAGTGTAGAGAAAGTAAACATCTGACGTGTTCCATTCACTCTCTGTAATAATGTTTTGTTAAAATGCTTATTCTTCTATCTACATCATGCTAATTGAGACAAAATTGGTAGAAATGGCCTTATTACTTGCTGCCTTATAAGTATAAGAGAAATAAGGGAATATACTAAAGCGATAGTCAAATCATTTAAAATATGATTTCTATTTGATTAAATTCCTTTGTTTGTATGGCCATGAGTTCGTAAATTCTCCTAAAGTTTAAGTATTTTAAACCTGTACCAATAATAACAAAGAGAATTTCAGAAACGGCCAGCTTACAAGGTACGAAAGGAAGAAAAAACATATATGAGATAAATTATTGTTTTAACGAGATCTACATTATGTAGTACGTTTTCCTCTATTTCTTACAGTCTACCAGTTATGCAAAATTCATCAAAATTCTTCCAGAATAAAGAGATCTTCAGAAATTATCGTCAGAAAATACATGATATACGTATTATTTGTCATAAAATATCTTTAATATACCTAGGATATTTTAATCAACATCGTTAGAACCATTATTAAGAAAATCAAAACTGTCTACAACTTGTCCATATGAACGGTAGTTGGGGTGGGGGAATTTTTTCAAAATCTTCGTGTACCATCAAGCAGGGGTTCTCAAAACATGTATTTCCGGTGACATCTCGGTATTAAATTTTAAGTGGAATACAATACCTTCTCTATAAGCCGTGTGCATAGTACGTGTAGAGAGAAGTATAAATACTATAAATATGAAAGTTGGTATTTTGGCTCGAAATCTGTCAAAAATGCGAACAATTTACAGCTCGCCTGCCTGGGTAGTGTGAAGGTAGCATGTCTGCCTCACATTTAACAGGTCGCGAGTTCGATTTTCGCTTAGGTTGAGTTACGAGGATGAGGTTTTTTCGGGGATTTTCTTATCCTGAGCCTGTCGAGTAACTTTAAGCTCCATGGACGCCGAGATCATTTGAGCATCATTAAAGCAATTTCATTCACAGTTCGATATGACCAACCGTTTAAAGAACGTTAGGCTACAGAAGACGAGGTAGAGGTGGGAAGTTCCTTAGTAATCTCATTCTTTTAGAGTTATAGCACTAAGTAAAGACAAGTATGCCTGCAGTGCATCTTTCAAGAGTTGCTTAGGCTCAAGACGTGTGAAAATTTATGAACACCTTCCTCGGGACTGGGCCTTAAACGGTTTGTAATTCAGACAGAATAGGCTTACAACCCTAGGCCTGGTTCACTTCCTGTAAATATGTACTCACAACAAAAACGAGCGATGACATATTGCCATTTCGACAAGTTTGATGACTTTATATCATCTTGTTTCTAGATATTATTTTCGTTGTTCAAACCGTGGAGACTTAGCACTGAGTATCCGCAGTAGTCTTACAGCATTTTTATTGGAAACTGCCATTTAGAATGTAAAACTATCATTCCAAATTAACTATTTATTTTTAAAATGTATTCTAAGCTAATAATGATGATAATAATCTCAACAGTAATAATGCTAACTACAATAATAATAATAATAATAATAATAATAATAATGATGATGATAATGATGATGATGATGATAATGATGATAATAATAATAATAATAATAATAATAATAATAATAATAATAATAATAATAATAATAATAATAATAATAATAATAATAGTTAATAAACTCATAGCTCACCAACACCGTTGGTCATTTTTGCCACGACCCTACTGCCACAACGAAGAGTGTAATGAAGTTATTTCTGTACAAGTTAATTTTAATTAACATGAAGTAGATTGAAAAATAGTCTTTCTTTGAAATAGTTTCCAAAAGGCAAATAAAAGTGAACACACACACACACACATATATATATATATTCACAACATGCATACTTCTAGACCAATGGGGAAATGGAGTACTTGTGGTTAAGGAAAAACTACCCGCTATAATCGGGAATCGAACAAGGCACATCCGTATGAAATATAGTTAACTAAAGCGAAACAAATCTAAGGTTCTATATTTCCTGGCACATTGCACATATAGCAGTTCGGAGATATTCGCTGTGGAGTTTACGTATGCTTGATTTTAAATGACTTTTTGTGTCTTCACCACAATCCGAACATTTCACATTCCTTTCCCACTAGACACCACGACGTACTTTCATATGTAGCGATGTATTAAAATATAACGTTGGTAACAGCTGGCACCAAGCGGATACAGTATTCCGATGTTGGTACTCCGTCTGGCAGACGGATTAATATTTAGAGACGGAACGCAGAATAACCGCTAATTGATCTATGTTAGGAGACCGATAACAGCCTGCGTTTTAGAACCAACGTTTTTCCATCGGTGCTTCCCACCGTAGTATACCAGCATGAGCAAGCGGATAAAATCGAACTATCACATGCTGCACGTGCTTAAAAGCGCCAAACCAAAGCTGAAGAAAGCCATTTTGGAGAGGGCTGACAAAGAGTTAGTGTTGACTATTGCTGAATGCACTCTAAATGTTCTAAAGGGAAACTGAAATCTAAGCAAATGTACCATACGCAATTTAAGAAAGTATAAAAACAATCTGGCGAAAGTGGTGGATAAATCTCAAAACATCAACAGCAAGAGAAGGTGTGTTATACAAAATGGAGGATTTTTAATTCCTTTGCTATCTGTAGTATTGACTGGACTTTCAGCCCTAATAAATCGCTAAATGCTAAAAAAATAATGTTTGGTATATCAACATATACTGATACATACTGTAATAAAAAGAACACAAAAAAAGTTAAATTCGAGCGACCGTCGTCGTATGTATCTACCGCAGCCACGGCCACAGCCCAAGCAATAGCCAGATCAAGTTTCACCTCACACTTCTAAGGTCAAAAAGAGGCTCGTATTCTCCTCTCAGGAAACCAACTACAAGAAAAAAGAAGAAAGGGAAGAGGAAGAGCTTGACGAAGAACAAGCAAGGGCTCTACCTTTATGGCCCACGAGATGAAAGAAATAGAGGAGTTTACCATTAGAAACTTTGGGTATCTAGCAGGACCTTACTTGGCTCCTTATTTACACATCCGCCGGGCAACAGATACAGTATTCGGCTTTTACAAGGATAGAGATGGCAACTTTAAGATTGGCGATTCCGTTACTCGTAAAGAGAACAATGATGTATACGGGAGGAATAGATATTTTAAGGAATCTCGCGGACTCTGGGAATTGTTAAGTAGGAAAGAGATAGATCTTTCAAAAGTCACGCTTAAATATAGGCAAATTCTTCTTTTCACCAACGGGCACTTGCAGAATAACGAAGTCTTTAATCAAATAAAATCAAATAGAGGTAGCAAATATAAAGAAATAATTGCCGAGTTGTTCCCATCTAAAACTGTCGTGACGTGGACATCTTATTAGTAATGAATAAGAAGTATTTCTACAATCCCGAATAACCTTCTGCTTTTTCCACCTTACAGAAGCTTGCATCTGCTGCGGGAAACAATAAACGAAAAACAAAGGCTTCTTCAACAAGATGTGTATACTTTGCACAAGCCTGCGCGGAAAAAAATTTCAGAGGAACCAGTACACGTTAAATAACATTAACGATGTCTGGGAGATCGACTTGGCAGATTTTAAAAGTCTTAAAAATTATAACGATGGAGTTCAGTATCTGCTAACCTGTGTAGATTGTTTTTCCAGATTCGCACGTGTAAAACCCTTAAGATCCAAAGCTAATACAGAAGCTTTTGAAGATATTTTAGATTCCTCCTTTCCCCAGGCAGTGGGATCTGATAAGGGAAAATAATATTTAGATTTTGCATTTCCAAAACTTTTAAAAGAGAAGGGTATAGAGCATCAAGTTTGCAGAAACCCCGATGTAATGTGTGCTATGGTTGAGAGATCTAATCATACCATCAAGTCTAAAATCTATAAGTATTTCACTTACAAGAATGCGTACAGATATGTAGATGAGCTTGATAAATTTGTTAGTGCATATAATCGCACCGTCCACTCGTCAATAGATGTTGCTCCAATCAAAATATAGAAAATCTTAGAGAGAAACGTACTAATATTAAACCTAGACCCATCAAGTTTAGTAAAAGACAAACATTGAGGATAGGTAAAGAAAACATGAAATTTGCCAAAGGATACGAAAAAAAATTATCAAAAGAGATTTTCAAAATAGCAAAGGTAATAAAACATTCGCCTCATCCCATATACGAACTAAAAGATCTTGACGGAACTTCTATTGAGGGACAGTTTTACAGTTACGAACTTAACTCTGTAAAAATTAACAAATCCACTTTGTATAAAATAGACAAAATATTAACAATGAGGGTGAGGAACAGCAGAACACATCTCGTCCGTTGGAAAGTATACGGTCCTAACTTTGACAGCTGGATCGATGCATCATGTACCAGTTTTACATAACCATGTTGAGCGATTCTAGGTCGGATTTGTACCCCGAAAATTTACACGTTAATTTTAGCAACAACTTATTTTTTTTTTTGTAGTGTTTAACGCCCGCTTTAACTACAGCAACAACTTACCACAACCCGTTAATCTTCAGAGAGATAAATGGGTGGTAGGTCTAGCAGAGCTTTCCTACTCCTACGGTTACGAAACCATAGGTGAAAATATATTTAACGAAGCCGGAGAATTGACCAAAAATGTCGTTGTAACCAGAGCTCGTAGAATAGTGTTTGATAAAACTGCTTTTAAGAATTTCCAAGACCTGTACACCTCTAAAGAATCAGGTAAAGGACGAAGACCATCAGAAATTGCTTCTGTTGGAGCCTCAGGATTATCTCCTTTCTCATCAGAGAGAAATAAAAGAATTAGAAAACGCGAAGAAAGATTGGGTTCCATCACATTCCATTCCAGAACATTTACAGGAAAAAGCTAATAGCCTCAATTTAAAAATAGTTAGAAACGTAGGAGTTAAGTCAGAAACGATTTTAAAGGACAATATTCTTTCCCACAAGAATATATTATGGTATAGGGGATCTCGTAGAAACAATAAAACATTCACTTCCTAACCTCGACGCCTTCAAAGTTGCGCATCAAAGCATGCTTTCAGATATAACTAACGATATAAAATCTCTGTTTCTTAGATCACACAGGAAAAGCTCTTTTCAGTATATTTATGGAACAGAGCCCGTTTTTGTTTACTGCAATCTATCGATCCACAACAGCTCGGCAACTCTTACGTTCACTGTTTAAGAATAATTCAATTTCCCTCTTATACTTGTCATCAAAGGTTCGAAAATATATTTTACGTTCCAGTAGAACTTAATCATTCTCAAACCGTTACAATTGAATTAGTGAACAAGTTTGGCGATTTAGCTCGGCTTAGTAGTATAGTTACACCTAATATTGCTATGCTGCATTTTAAGAAAAATATTGTAATTTTTTATTTCAGGTGGCCCCACCTGAATTCACAGCTGCATTTCAAGGTTTTTATGACCCTCAAGGAGAAATGATTATTAAAGAGTTAGCCATAGTGGAGAACGAAAGCGAGCAGAGAATGATACACCATTTGTTTCGAGAACCCGATGTTCCCCGCATCGTTTGGCCTACAAAGCTTTGGCAAACAAATAGATGGTTGACAAACAATTTCCATGAAATTCCAAGGTGTCTGGGCTATATAGACTATGAGCCAAACACCTTCAGAATTCCCCATGGAATATTATTTGCCAAGGGAAGAATGTTGCAACCAAGTGAAAATGTGGATTATTCCGTTTGGAATATTGAAAACCTAGGGTGCGATGTAAATATTGAATTTTTAGTCACTGCTCCTTCTTGCAGGTAGCATAATTTTAATACGGTTAGTTGTGCCAAGTCACAGGCGCTAGGAATAACGCGATGGGTGAACCAAAATCGCTGGGAATTTAATATATAGTCCCAACCATTTTTCGTCGTCCTCCGCGGTCTAGGAGTACATCCTAGTCTGTGCTTCAAACCCGAGACGATAATAGTGGGTGTAAAAATCTTAGCAGGCTTCCTTTAGAAGGGAAATAAAGCCGTGTCATAAAAGAACCTATTGAGGCATATTAAGCTCCCATTATACAATGGAACGCTAAGATTTATTAAGGTTTCACCCATATTTTTGCGCGGATCCTATTATAAGTTAGAATCCTCAATTAAAATACCAAGCATTTGACAATGGACCCGCTTACAGCATACTATGTAAATCTGAGTGGAGGGTGTCTGGGTGATTACATCGGACCACTGTATGTAGGAAGTCCATTCGATCAACTAGATAGGGGTTTAGGTAACTTTCTGGGGAATCTATTCAGAATTGTTAAGCCCATCCTCCTATCCGGTGCAAAATCGTTGGGCAGGGAAGCCCTCACTACGGGTGCAAATATCATGACCGACATTACTGCAAAACAGCGAGGTACCAAAGTCAAATATATCGTTGCAAGACCAGTCACAGTAGGCACAAAAATTGGCGGGTAAACTGCAGCAAGGAAAGGGCAAGAGAAAGAGATCAGCTTCAAAAAGAACGTCTAAAATTAAAAAAGCTAGAGACGTTTTCGGTTAAATATCTCTTGCGCCGTGTTGTTACCAGCATATGTACTCAGGGTGATAGAGAGATAACACCATGATCGCCTGTACAAAATTCGAATTTGACATCTTTGCTAAAATACCAATTCAATCGGCAGTATTAGGAAATGTTACTACACTAATCAAACCCATCAACCCAGTAGATCAAAGAGTATTAAAAGTTGTTATTCCTGGAGATAAGGAACATTACATATATTTTAAATGTTTATTTGATGGTGAAAGGAAAATTTGTGAAATCAGATGGTTCAAGTTTGGCACCAACAGATAAAATGACAGGTGTTAACAATTTATTGCACTCCTTGTTCAGTCATTTGAGTGTTTCCATAAACGGAACGTCTATCACTCCTTCTGAGGACATTTATCGATATCGTAGTTATTTAGAAACCCTAATATCATAGGTCAAGATGCAGCAAACAGTCATCTTACTAATGATTTTTGATACATAGACACGGCAATCCATGGTCTCTCCGGAGACGATGTTTGGAAAAACGGAACTTTCGAAGCCGGGGATTCTAATCGTGGATGGCAGCAACGATTTGGTAAAAACAATACGTCTAAAGATGTAATCATGTTCGGTAGGTTACGTGGAGATATTTTCAATGTACCAACTTTACTACTACCGGGACTTACTCTTCAAATCAAATTAACTAAAGCAAAAGACTCATTTCATATGATGAGTGAAAGCGCAGATCTACATGCAAGGTTTCAATTTCTAGATGCCACTATTTACGTGCAAAAAGTTAAATCAGCTCCTAATCCCTTGATGTCTCATATGAAAGCTTCAGAAAAGGTAAATGCAAGTTACGATATAACGCGAGTTGATGTCAGATCCTTCACTTTCGCTGCAGGACCAAGTACAATCTCAATGAATAACGCTGTGCTAAGACCACTACCGAAAAGAATACTGATAGGTATGACTAACAATACAAACTTCTCGGGATCTCATACCACCAATCCCTTCAATTTTAACCATTTTGGTCTGGAATATTTTGCAATATATCTTAACGGAGAACAAATTCCGGCAGAGGTTCCTTCTACTTACTCTTCTCGTGAAAAAGGTACAACAGTGGCTTACGAAAGACTTGTTTCTGGTTCTGGCATTCATCTTAACAACAGTGGAATTCAAATCACATACGACATGTATGTAACGGGTTATTTTATAATGCTTTACGATTTAGTGCCTGACAGTGCCGCTTCAGAAGGTCAGGCTTCTCTATTAAATAATGGGAATATAAGAATAGAGCTCAGATTTAAAGATAAATTAAAAGAAGTCATCACGTGCCTCATGTATTGCGAATACGAAAATTCTATTCAGATAGATAAAGATCTATGAGTGCACACAGATTATTAAATATGAACACCTCACAGATAGAACAAACTTTGTGCGGCATTCCAAATTTTGCAGGCGTTTTTGCTTCAGACATGCTGCCTAAAAATCTCTACATATGCACCAAATGATATATCATGAAAGAGTTTGTGACTCTCTTCAACTCTGCCGATCCAGACCGTCAGGAGAGGGGAATGTTCCGCTGCGAGTTTCCATTCTGTTGATGTAACGGTGGACAAGGATGTCTGTCAGGTATAAAAGTAAGTATTATTCACATATTACCGTCATTCTTTGTACAAGATGTAAGGAGGTGTTGTCGCGGATTACACAGCGCTTAAAGGAAATGGAAAAGAATTAATCAGAAAGGAATTAGGCATCGCAGGGAAAGGATTTGCTCAAACACTTTATTTCTCAAGCCCCTACCCTTGGAATAAAAATTTGGATGCTTTTAATGAAGAAAATAAAACTGGAATGCATTTTAGTGATGGCTATATTCCATATCACATGCTAAAAACTGTACTAGAAGAAGCAGTGGCTAGGCATATCTCTCTCTTTGTTTTTGATGAGAGTAAATGTGAAGTACTTTCCGCACAATGCGACAGAACGTTTATTAATCCAAACAAAGAATTTAATTGTAGATATCCAAAAAACCTCTATCATCAGATTAGCTGTGGATGTCCTTATCACAAATTCAGCAACACCCACTGTGCTTGCAAACACGCTCACACCATGTTTAATTTGTTAAAGTATCATCACCTTCAAAAACTTAATACCAGATGCCCTTCTGATAGCTGTAATCGGCACGATGTATAATTTGTCTCAGCTATATAAAAGCAGATAAATACATCCTATTACGAGTCGTCACTATGACCTCCAGAGGTAAACAAATCAAGATGTTGCGCCAAAAGGCATCTGAGACTTCTGAGTCCGTGCTGCATCGCAGAACGTACTTCCTCAACAAGCATTACTCCAGATATATCAACTTGGGTTTCTACAAGAGAAAAAATTATGAGACTCACGTGGAAATTGGTGGAGTAAGGAAGGGAGAGTGATCCTCTCATCTTACTACATCACAATGCTGCTAAATCATCTACCTATACTTGCCGAACATCTCTGTCAAGGCCAGGTGCATCGAGGAACAGTTTCGTCTACGAAGCATCAGCGGATTTTAGCCACAAACGATGTAAAAGACTATGTTAAGAACGCCTGACAGTAACGCTTTTGTAATGCCAAAAGACACTGCTTCACCTTTTGTTCTCTACACTTGTTCTCTACATCCTTTATTTGTGACGAAATAAACTCTACACTTGTATCCTATAAAGGTGAATAAATATTGATATCAGATTATTTTGTTCTTTTATTTTACCTACTCATATATCCTTATCCTATTCCATGAGGCATCCAAAATTTCGTCTGGGGTGCGGCCATGGCCCACCTCGGGCCAATCAGAGTAGTATATAAAATTAAACAAAATGTCATACTAAAAGAGATGGAGGTGATCTTTGGCAGAAGACGAATTGCCTTGGACACCATGTTGATGAGGTCACAGGTCACGTGACACCCGTCAGCCAATCAGAAGCTCTTTTCCCTGTAATACTGCTATTACAAAATATCGCCAGGAAGGCCGTCTTATTGTCTACAGCGAGGAGACATATGTTCACCGTTCGCAGACGAAAAAGATAGCTTGATCTGACGATAGTACACAGGGTTATATGACACCTACCTCCAAGGGCCAAAGGTTAATTATTGTGAATGCAGGAATAGAAAAAGATTTCATTCGCAATGCACAAATGATTTTTAAATCAAACACCAAAGATGGTGATTATCATAGGGAAATGAACGGCGAAAATTACATGAAATGGGTTAAAGAAAAATTAAAGCCCAAACTTCCAGAAAAGTCCGTTCTTGTGATTGCCAATGCTTCCTATCACAATGGGGCCAGGGACAAGTGTCCAACAATGAACACAAGAAAGCAGGAAATGCAAGACTGTTGCTTAAAAACGGAATTCCATTCAGAAGTGACATGCTAAAAATAGAACTTTACGACCTTATAAAGCTGCATAAGCCAAAGCATAAGCAGTATATTCTGGATGAAATGTTAGAATAAGATCGACACATAGTTTTCCCCTTACCACCGTACCATCCCGACCTCAGTACCATAGAAAAAAATTGGGCAAATTTAAAAGAATGGATTGCTCTTCATAATATGAGTTTCAAGATGGAAGACGCGTGGCATTTGTGAGAACAGCAATTTAGTGAAATAGGAGAAGCAGAGTGGGGTCCAGTTTGCCAGCACCTTCACCAAGTGGAAGAGCAGTATATAAAAACTGAAGGCCTCCTAGAAACAGAAGTGGAAAACCTGACATTCACTGTTAATGGTGACAGTAGCAGCAGTAGTTGCAGCAGTAATTCGGAAAGTGATTTTTTAGTAACGTCTGAATAATAGTACGGCAGAAGATCGGAAATAAATATGCATGTTTTCGAAGATGACACGCTAGATGGCATCGAAGAGCGTCCCCATTCACCTCACGCCTAAGCTACACCCATCAGTAGTGAGAGTCGCTCCTAAGGTAAGTATTGAAATGTGCCAGGGTTGTTACGGAAGTAATCCAACTCTAGGGGCATTTCACTTCGGCCTTCATGGCATTATTATTTGGTAATAAATAAGACATCAGTTTCACATTCTAGTCTAATCTTCAGGAACGTATGAATATCAGCAATCTCATATGTTCCAGAAGGAATTTCGATTACCTTTAGCTCACCATTTAAAATGCAATGAAATGGTTGTTACCATCGTCAACGTTTGGAATGGAATAAAAGGTGTCAAAGCTTAAAAGGGCAGTCTCATAATATACTTCAGGATCGAGCTGCAGAGGAGGATTTAGATATGTGGTGAGCACTGAATAGGTGCTTCTAGTATTAATAGTATAGCTCATTGCGAAAGAAATTGCAAGCACGAGTGTCCGCAGATGACTGAGCTAAAATCCTGCATCCTATTCCTATTGTACATTATTTTAACTATACTGAGGTCTCTATCTATTTTGGAGGCTTCAGATTGCCAAAATAAAATGCTGTCTTTCGAACTTTTTTTTACAGTAACCCAATGAGTACCCTCATTATGAGATAAATCCAAATTCACAATAATCATCTCATTGAAATGGGTGTTTGAAGGAAGATTGTCTATTATACTTATACCTCTAAAATGCGGGATCTTCAAGCGTTTAGCATACATCTCTATATCAATGTTGCTCAATTCTTTTTCGGGTACAAGAATATAACCCTCTGCCCGAGTTTTTTCACTCATTCTTGCTGATCTTCCGATTCTTCTTCTTTCCTGACTTTAGACCATTTTCTTTTACATAATTATTTCTTTTTAAGCTTCTGGCAATTTTAGAAGCAATAGCCAGAGGCTGCACTGTCAATAAACCTCCTCTCCTCTTTTTCTTTGGAAGACCTTTTCCTTTTGCTTCAATAGCTTTGTTATGTCTTGTCATTTGTGCAATTTGACGAACTGCAGCTTTTCTTTTTTCTTTTTTTAGTCACTGCAAATCCAATTTGGGCAGCACCTCCTGAAGCAGCTCCCAGTGCAGCGACAATAGGAATGAGCGGTAAAAATCGGCCGTGCTTCTTCTTGTTGCCAGCACCAAGTAAACCTTTCCTTTTGTAATGCTAGTTAGAAGTCTTGCAGCTAGCTTTTCTCCTATGCTCGAATCAGATAACTGAACTCTGCTCCAAGCCTTCTTCGCCAATATCTTATCTGCAATGTTTCTTGAAGCGGTGTCTTTGTGCTCAGCGTAGGCTATATCATGAAGTTTGCAGGCTTCATCTAAAGGATTAATGCGTGGATCTCTTTAGAGGTTTTTCCAGCTTTGTTCCACGACCACAATATGTATAACCCAGCTAATGTGCTTCAAATGGTAGCAACTTACTGAGTTTGTTATTTATACCAGATCCGCGTTTGATCTTAGTACTTCTATCTCTCATTGTATCCTAATCTCATTTCCCATTGACAAATCGTACTATACATGTGGATTTATAGCAAAATTCATATCACGGGCAAAGGGGGAGGTGGGTATATATTTATTAACTATTCAATTCATAATTTTTATTATGAGATGCAGCTTATGAAGCAATAGTGCTCACTACCAATAGAAATTCTAGATTTTGAAAGATGTGATCGTCACGGAAAGTTGTTTCCATGCAACGTTTAAGCTCTTAGGAAGTTCCAGTGCAGGAAAGACGGATGTATTGCTCAATATGATTCTACACGAGAATGGTCTGCGTTTTTAAAACTTGTGTATTTACTCAAAGTATCTTTATCAGCCATTGTATCAATATCTGATTAAACTACTGGAAAACTTTGAACGCACAGAAGTGAATACTTTTGAAGATGGAGAAAGAGTCCTACGCTCATCAGAAGCTAAGGAAAATTCAATTTTTATATTTAATGACGACATCACTGAAAAACAGGGGAAGGTTGCGACATGTTATAGCACAGGTAGACATCGAAATGCACACTCCTTATATTTGGCACAATCCTACCCCAAAGTACCGAAATATTTAAATCGACATAATACAAATATGATCATTCACTTTAGGCAAGACAATTTAAACTTGAAGATTTTGTAACCACTGATATGACATTCAAAAAATTCAATGATTTGCGCAAAAGTTCATCAGAAGGAAGAGCCTTTGTAGTTATAGTTCCAGAATTTCCCATGAACGATGGTCGGCGTATGAACGGGTTTGATGGTTATATTAAGATAGATAAGAAAGAAGACTATCATTCATAGCTCAGAATGAGTATTGACAGGTTCGGATCGCAGAGAGAGGCTTTTATTAAACGCGTTCTTAATCACTTTATCATAAGCAGAGACGGAAAAGGCAACTTCCAATTCAAGGAAAGGAGATTGTGCAATGTTCAGGGTCCTGAAGATGAGAGTGATGTAGCAACTAAACGTTACATTGATGCGCTTTCGACATCTGCAGAGGAACGTTTGCAAGAGTTTTCTAAAAAAAAAAAAAAACATAATATCAACGGACAACGAATGAGCGAATCTGATGTTAAGCTTTGTAATCGCATTAAAAACCTCCAGAAACCTAGTATGAAGGTCTAATGTCTTATCTTGCTAAAAATACTTTGAAGAGGGATGCTGAAAGCAACATCATACTGGATACTATTGGACTGAAAGCCTTATAACCTCTTGAAAATGATACTGACGTTCCTAACAGGAAGTTAATATCAGACTACATCAATTCCTTTAATCGATTCCAATGGCGATTTTCCATTTTAAAAGAAAAGAATATCAGAAGTAGCAGATCCTGGACACGATGGTGATCCCACAAATAAGAAATATGTTAGACATTTCATCACAAGGAAACAAAATGAAGCACAATCAAGCTTAAACAAATCTCTAGGTTCAACAACTAAAGATATTGTTGCAACAGTAGGCAAACATTTGGAGTCCAAAGGAAATAGACAAAGTTCATGGATAAAGACCTAACCATATCAGTGGATAGTATCAGCAGTCTTAAAACCCAAGTCAATGTCATAAATGCTTTAATAGATCAAATGCGAGGCAAGCTAATCGTTTCACTACAAACAAAACCATACAAACGCGGTTCATTAAAACATGTGTTAGTGTCGGGTTTCGATTCGTATACATTTCCTGTGGATGGGGAACTGTTTGAATGTAGTATTTTATCACATCCGCCTTCTCCGCCACAGACAATTACGATAATTGACATAAATAATAATAATAATAATAATAATAATAATAATAATAATAATAATAATATAACTGAGAAGTATCTTACAGCAATTAAAGTAGGTGACACCACAGCCTTCACTGCTTATGCCACAAGGTCTAAAGACGGTCACATTCTAAATATCACTCTTAAAATTGCGTATAAATTGATATTAACTGATCAGATAAAGGCAACTATAAATAGGAGAGAGCTGGGCAAATTATTTTACTTCAAGTTGGAAAACCAAAGTATGAGGCTTAAAGAATCTGTAGCTAAACATACAAAAGCAATCAGGGAAAAGCTGCGAGAGCTCAACGGACAGAAATTTGAAACACAGAGGGTTATGAGTGAAACCCTTGAACCCCTAATAGAACCGCTTCGAGATATACTAGATATTCAGAATAAGAAGAACTCCCTTCCTCCTATATCGGCTAAAGACGAGAAAGACGAGAACATTTCTAGCTACCTGAAACAAGTTCGAAAGAAAGAAAAGGATGAAATAGATACACTATACGGAGTGTGATACGAGGATGGAAGGTTCGTGCTAGGAAGCAAAATGATTGATTTCATAAATAATCAAATTAGATTAGGACAAGAAAAATTCGATGCTACACCAGGATTGAACGAGCTCATCTTTAAGAAATTTCCTGAAATGTATATCTACATCAAGGAGGACCTGGAAGCTTATAGAAGGGTTCTAGAATCAACACAAATGCACCTATAAAAGTTTTTCAAGCAAGGACGGCTGAGACAGAGCAAAGCTTACAAATATAAAAGTATTATACGCTCTCTACTCAATAAGCACAAGGGATTGGGATTGGAATGGAAAGAACATCATCCCGAAAGAAAGCACGGTTACATCTACTGCAGCGACCCAAATACTCTAGTGAATCAACTGAGACTACTCATCGCATCCAGAGACGCTGGAAATAGCAATAACAACCAGGAAATAAGTGAAATTATTCAAGAACTAAAATCATCTAGGAGCATAGCATGACGGAAGCGAAGAAAAATATAGCAGCAGAGCTTCATACAGCTGCAAGAAGAAATTTCTCGAGCAGAAATATTGTCAGCAAAGGCCTAGACGATCTTGTACATTGGCCTTGTTGAAATGAACCCTCATGCTAAACTGAACAAATTTCTGCTCTAAATTGGCATATGCAAGAACTCGGAAAAAAACTCTGTTAGACGTTATTCCATGGCTATGTGCTGAATTGTGTTGTACGACAACGGAATAGAGACTGTTAAGGCAATAAACATGGAATAAATTACTCCGTAATTCCTTGCGGGGATAAGCCGTTTTTCCGAGAATAGAGTACAAAAAGCAAAACGGCCGCTTGTGTTCTGCACATAATTTTGAGCCATATTTGACCGATATAAATGATTAATTTCTTTATAATATGTTTTAAGGACATATAGCTAAACATAATATGTTACAGAGGTAATCCGATAAATGAAAACTGCTATAATGAGATTAAAGTTGAGAAAGTATATCACACTGAGATAACTTGGCGGCTATAAGGCATAAGACAAGAAGTTAGTTAAAGTAAAATTGCATTTAAAAACAGCAAAACCTACCTATTGCCATGAAAATACCGCTATTTTTATGGAAACAATTAAATTTGATCCTACCCAAGATAAATGTAAAATAGTACATAGCAATTCACCAGTACAATGCATAGCGTTGTAAAGAACGAGGTTACGTTTTACTGACGAAATACAAAGAACTGGTTACTTCGACGGCAATATGTTTCAAAACTTAACATGCCACAAGTGTTAATGTTAGCGACATTCTGTACTATAATCATATTTTTGAGGTTAGGTGCAAGTTTAACAACGATAACATTACAAGCTTTTTGATAAAGGGAGGAGATGGTCAGATTAAAAGACGTATTCAGAGCTCGCAAATATAATATGTATTATTATTTTATAATAAATTAATAATTTTTCGTATTATATGCTGTGGGTTTAATATATTACAAACAATTTTGATTGAATAGACGATACCTTCCGTAAGATATAATGTTCTCAGGTTTATTATTTTGGTTGACCATTTCAAACTGTTGTATTAAATATTGCCATCAGCAAAGTGCGAGCTGTAATGGGAACGGTTTAATGCACTATTCGACGTAGCTATTAATTTTTCTGTTGGTTAATAATACCTGTATAGCAAATTGCTCAAGCACTTGATCTTGGTGCAACAATTCTATTATGCATATCTTAAGTTGATAGTAGCGTTGGCAACAGCTAAAATTCAATTTTCAAAATTAGATTAATAAATATTTTACTGAATAAAATTACAGAATCCAGGTTAAGTACGTTAGTTGTTTTGAGGACAGAAACGGGAAGATGTCATATATCAGCACAAGATACACCTTTACAATACGTGAAAGTTTCATTCACATACTCCTAACCTATAGCAAGAAGTCACAGCATATGTGTTTATGTTTTGTAAAATATGTAGCAATTCTGCATCCGAACACGCTGGTGAACATTTATAATCATTTCATAGTACCGTAAGTAGTTAAAATAAGAAATAATACATAGTTTAGGAACAGCTGATTGTGAAAATAATGCAAATTTTCAGCAAAATATAGCAGAAGTTACGAATCAAGTTGGCCATGAATGACTTGCAGCATAGCCAACTTTAGTTTTAAATCTGCAAACAGTCGAACAGATATCTAAGGAATAAAATTGCGTCGTACATCTCGTCACCATATTCATACCGCGAATAGTGTATTCCAAGAATAACTATTCCAAGATTTATCCCGAGTTCGTATAACCGGCCCTAAAAGATAGACTGGCATTTAAGTTTCAAAAGCTATGGAAGAGATTTTACATGAGATGCAGAGATCACCTCGGAGTATTCAAAGTGATAGCGGAACACAGTTTTATAATAAACATTTTAAAAGTCTGATGAAGAACAACAACATTAATCCGTACAGCACCTATAGCAATGTGAAGGCTGCTGCCGTGGAACGGCTATTAAGAACATTGAAGAATATGATGTATCGGAAATTCTTAGCTCAAGGATCATATAAGTAGCTAGATCTTCTCCCACAAATAATCTCAATGTACAAAAATCCTTACCATTCAGCTATACGAATGAAGCCTAGTGAAGTGAAGGATAGCAGCATTCTACTGTCAGTATACTTCTGTGACCATCATTGAAGAGAAAAGAGGAGTGCAAGAAAATGTAAATGTGGTGACTATGTGAGGATATCTAAACATAAATGACATTTTGAGAAGGGATACGAAACTGTTGTGTTGAAATCTTTAAAATGGAACGTGAAAAGAACCAATCCTACTATATACATTCCAAAAGATAATAATGGAGAGGAGATTAAGGGAACTTTCTACGGTCATGAACTTAAATCCACACTTAATCCTAGCATATATCTAATTGAGAAAGTCTTGCACAGACAAAGAGATAGAATTCTAGTAAAGTGGTAAGGTTTCCTTAAACCTCAATGGATTGACAGGAAAGATATATTGTAGGAAGGACTGAAATAAAGAAATATGTGACTTTCATCCAAAGTGCTATTATTGTCAAAAAATATCTCCCTTTAGCTTTTCCCCTCAACGTCTTGCTTACAATTTTATAATTCATACAAACATTTAATGATTAATAAGTTAAAAAAAAAAATATATATATATATATAAATGATGTTAGAAACAAAAAGTTGGTAAAGAGAATTACATTTTGGAGCTACAAGCATTCAATTCATTCAATACAGCAGAATAAAGTGGCTCTCCATGGGAGAGACGACAAAAGGAAACTGATTGAAGGCTCAGTTTACACTCATTCGCTGGCTATGGCTGACACTTAGCATGAAGAAGAAATGCCCTCTCTGACACCTGCATTGTCTTATATATTTGTAAATCATTCTGTACATATTACTTACTATCTTAATTTATTCTTGTATATTCGTTTAAATGTTGTATAATTATATATTATCCCTATATTATATTCCCAACCCACTCAGATGATACAGGTGCCAGCGGTTTGGACACACCAGTGAGTTTTGTACTGGTCATTCTTTTTGTGCAATATGTGGAGTGACATCGCACGATGCAGCTTGTACGAACAATCCATTCTGTGTTAATTGCAGCGGGGAACACCCATCTAGTTCCCGAGATTGCCCCCGTTTTAAGGAGGAACGAGCGATCCAGGAGATACGGGTGAGAGAGGTGTCCTTCTCAGACGCCTATAAGCTCCTGCGTCTCCGCCAACTCTGTCCCGCACTCGATTACCTATAGCTCAGTGGTAGCTAAATTGGTTCCAAGGCGGGATATCGCAGTCAAACCTGCGATATAAAAGAGGCAACAGTCTGTGACAAGGTACTCATAGCCACACACCACCCAAAGACCTCCACCTCTAAGTCTCCACTGGCATCAACGTCAGCCACCGCTGCCAATGGTAAGAGCAGTCCAGAAAAGGTGTCGCCCAAACCTTCAATCTGGGGCACCAAGACCTGCTTATCCTTTTCGTATTCTGCACCAGCAAAACCATTTAAGACATGTTATGTCAGGACCGACTTCCTAAAAGGATGTTAAGTCACCTCCCAAACTATCTAAGGGAAGGAAAAGTCCAAGCCATTCTCCACGTCGATCCTCTTCGGAAGAATCTTCGGGTGGGGGGGGGGGCGACGACCATCATCACCTCCAAACGGTTCTCCGTTCTTGAGCCGAAAATGTTCCATTGGAAAGGGGGGCACCCCCGTGGAGGAACTGGAGCAGAAGGATACCGCCCCCACTGGTAGACGGACAGTGCGGAAGCGGCAAGATCGGGCTCCCGTAAACAGTCTAAGTCCACCAACTAAAAAGAACAAATTACACCGACCAGCACAGCCGAATATACAGAAATGTCTTTCCATTTTAATCTTATGCTATACTCCTGACCATGGCTGTCCGGCAGTGGAATATACGCGGCATTACACCACATTGAACTGAGCTTGAACTGTTGTTGCAGCAGAATCAACCTCTGGTTGTTTGCTTACAAGAGACTAAACTCTGACCACATGACAACGTTACCTTCAGGCACTACTCCGCTGTTCGTTGTGATCTGTCGCCGGCAGAGGGTGTGCCTGCTCATTGGAGCACTATGAACATTACCTTTATGCTGAATCCGTTCCTTTACAATCTGACATCCAGTCAGCCGCTGTCCGGGTCACGCTTCCAACTTCCACCTTTACCATGTGCAGTGTATAACTGCCTCCCTCTTTTGATCTCTCGCGCTTTGATTTGGAGGACCTAATCTCTAAGTTGTCAACACCATTTCCTTTGGTGGGTGACGTGAATGCTCACCACCCATTGTGGGGATCACCTCGGGCTTGTGCGAGAGGTCATCTAATTGCCGATTTCTTGGACAGTTGTCACCTCTCTCTCTTGAACACCGGAGAGCCTACATTTCTTTCTGACTCCTTCAACAGTTTCTCACACCTAAACATAGCACTTTGTTCTCCACAATTAGCAGTTTCCTTACACTGGAATAACAACTCTGACTTACACTCTAGTGACCACTTTCCAATTCTTATTAGTCTGTTGGCACAGGTTCTATGCTCCCAACGTTTATCTAAATGGCACTTAGATCGAGCCAACTGGAAAGTTCATTTCCGTTTGGCGGTTTTAACTGTAGCAGGCACAATCTGGTGGATTTATTAGTTGAAAACTTCGAAGCAACAATCATTTCTGCTGCTGAGCAGTCCATTCTGCGGCCGACTGGCCCACCTTGTCGTATTCCCGTTCCTTGGTGGACGGATGACTGCCGGGATGCAATTCGCGCCCTCAGACGTGCTCCTCGGCTTTTCCAGCGTCACCTACGCTGGTAAACCTAATACAACATAAGAAGCTGCCTGCCAAATTCAGACAAGTTATTAAGAACCGCAAAAAGCAATCATGGAGCGAGTTTGTAAGCTCCTTTTATAGACGTACACCTTCCTCTGTTGTATGGGATTAGTTATGGCGTGTGACCGGTAAATCGACCCATACACCAATCGCCAGTCTCAGAGTACCTACCTGAGCTATCGTTGATACGTTTAACGTAGCGAGCGCTTTAAGAGGTGCTTTCGCTCTTGTGTCTAGCTCAAACAGTTATTCCCCTGAGTTTCTTGCCGTTCAGGGTCGGGTGGAATCTCAAGGCTTTTCCTTCTGTTCCGCAAACCTTGAGCATTTTATCGCCTATTCATCATGGCGGAGTTAGACCATGCACTTACATCCTCGCGAACCTGTGCACCAGGTCAAGATGGTATCCACGTCGAAATGTTGCAACATCTCTCACCTGCCAGTAAGGCTTTCCTACTCCAGGTCTATAATCGTATCTGGGTTAACGCCACCATTCCACATAAATGGCGGGAGGCCACCATCATCCCAATTTTGAAGCCTGGAAAGGACCGTCAGCTTCCGTCCAGCTACCGTCCTATTTCCCTCACCAGTTGCGTTTGCATGCTGATGGAATGCATGATCAATGTACGGTTGATGTGGTGGCTAGCATCCCACAATTTACTGACCAACACCCAGTGCGGTTTTCGCCATCGTCGGTCAGCAGTAGACCACCTTGTATCGCTGTCGACGCAGATCATGAATGGCTTTCTTAAGAACTGTGAAACAGTTGGAATCTTCTTTGACCTGGAGAAGGCGTATGATACGTTTTGGCGAGCATGGAGCTCCCTCCTTAACTGGAATCTACGTGGAGCATACCGTCGTTCCTTCAGGATTTTATGAGGGACCGCGTTTTCCGAGTAAGAGTTGGCACGGTTTTATCTAACCATTTTATCCAAGAGAACGGTGTGCCACAGGGATCGGTTTTGAGCGTGTCGCTGTTTGCTATAGCGATTAACTCTATATCTGAATGTCTGCCTCCAGGTATTTCATCCTGCTTAATCATAGACGATTTTGCCATCATCTGCACTTATAAGCGTAAGTCAATTTTGGAACGCCGTCTTCAACGGTATTTAGACGCCCTTTATGATTGGAGCTCACAAAACGGCTTTCAATTTTCCGCTGAGAAGTCAGCCTGCGCGAATTTCTGGTGCCATAAAAGTCGGTTGTAGCCTTCTCTTCGACTCGTGCCAGATTTACTTCCCTTTGCAGATGAGGTGAAATTCCTAGGGTTGGTTTTCGATCGGAAATTGTGCTGGTAACCATATGTAGCACAGCTGAAAGCACGTTGTGACCGTTCTATGAATATTTTACGGATACTAAATGGCAAGTCTTGAGGAGCTGATCAGACAGTGCTGCTCCGTCTTTATCGTACGCTGATCCGATCCAAATTAGACTAGGGGTGCATTGTTTATATCTCAACCCTACCTTCAGTGCTGAGAAGGTTAGATACGTTGCAAATTCGGGACATCCGTGTGGCTGTTTGTGCTTTTCCAACCAGCCCAGTTGTGAGCCTATAAGCCAAATTGGCAGAAGCCCCTCAAAGCTGTCGGCGGGAGGTCTTATTATCCAATAATGACTCTGGGCTTAGAAGCATGCCCACGCATCGAACGTTTACTCCGTTTTTCTCCACCGAGCTGGTCGACCGTTACCGGAACAGTTCACTTAGTCCAAGGTCTGTAGGCTTTCGTTTCCGAGAGTTGCTTCGGAAACACGACATCGAAATGCCCAGCCTGTTTCGCAAGGGGGAGAGGGAGCACACACCTTGGTTGTGTATTTCCTCCATTGTAGACCTCGGGATGATAGCTTACGCTAAATCTACTACGACTGTGTCTAGTATCCGTTCTTGTTTTCTAGAATGTTTATCCAAGTACAGTGGTCGAATTTGTATATATAAACTGATGGCAGTAAGTGCGCTGACGGTGTTGGATGTGCCTTCGTTTCAGGGACTGGTCCTTGGACTTTTGGTTTGCCAAGTAGTACATCTATTTTCACTGCAGTTGTATGCTATTTAGCAAGCCGTTCTTTATATTCGCCGTCGCGGACTCAATGACTGCTTAATTTTGAGTGAGTCCCTTATTACCCATCAGAGCCTTCGTGAGGTGTACAGTGTCTATCCCATCGTACAGCGTATCCAGGATACACTCCATATTCTTCACGCATCCGGTATGCTTGTGGACTGCGCTTGGATTCCTGGTCACACTGGTGTGCCCGGATATGAATAAGCTGATTCCGCGGCCAAGAGGGCAATGACAGAGCCCAGCACTGCACTTCATTACGTGACATCCTCAAACTTCAGGCTTCTGCTGCGGAGATCGGTACCTTCGTTCCGGTATACGGAATGGTCCGTTCTCCGTGGCAATAGGCTACGAGACGAGAAGGACCTGCATGTGAACTGTCTAACCTCCTCCCGATTGTTTCGTCGAGATGAGGTGATATTAGCACCTTTAAGAATCGGCCACTGTACTTTTACGCATCGCTACCTTTTTAACCGTGAGCCAGCTCCTATTTGCCCGCTCTGTTGAGAAGATATTTCAGTCCGCCATGTGTTACTAGAGTGTGGTCCTCTAACACACATTCGGTGCTCTTCAGCCATGCCGGCCTCTCTTGCTGAGGTTCTGGCTGATGACCCCAGAGCGGTTGACCTGGTTTTCACATTATTATCTCAAGTTCATTCATCCCTAAGGTTTTAGTTCGTTTTATTTGCGATGCTTCTTTAGTTGTTGTTCAGGTTTTTTAAATGTTTTATTTATTACCTTGTGTGTTTTAACAGAGCTATGTTCCTTGCATTTCATCGCTCCTTTTATCGATTTTAAATGCTTTTAGCTCCACTCCTAATTTTTAATAATAAATAGCACTTTTACACTGTATTTTTATCCTGGTTTTAGCTATAATTTTATATGGTGTTCATTTTAAATATATTTTAGCTCCATTTATGACCATGATTTAACTTTTAAGGGCGCTAATGACCCTAGTGGTTGAGCGCCCTAATCCCCAATCATCATCATCATGGAGGTGAAATCAGTCAAACTGATTTCATGTTTGGTCAGCCATCCTAAGTTTCGCTTAGGAAGGTATTTATCACTGAACTTCCATATAATTATTCAAATCCCAATATGAGGTATATACAGGGATTTCTTCAGGCTTGTAGCCTGGAACGTATTTATTTTGAGCTTTTATGTATCTTTTTGATACACTACACATTCCACCTCTGATTGCTGCCTCAAAAAATTCCACAATTTTTTGGTCAGAAATGAGGTTAAGCTTTACCATCCTCATCTTAAGTATGCCATCGAGGGCCAGACCTGGTAACGTATAATACCAGCACTGATCTAAGTTGTGTACTTCCAGAGAGGCCCCTAAACTTCTCAAAGACATTAGCTAGCAATAATGTTCTCTTTTCAGTTATAGATTGCTGTATTGACCCAGATTCTTAATTTATAAGATATTCCACACACTGTGGGTATGCTAATACTCATCTTTAGATACACCATTAAACTGTTCAATGCCGGATAATTGAGTTTCTTCCAGTTTCTCTTCATTATCAAGATATGAATAGGGAAATGTCCCTTTTGCTCCTCATGAGCTCTTGATGTTCAGGATCTTTGTACTCTACATTTGTTATTCGGAATTCATCCTTTTCAAGCATGTTGGCTAGACTAAAGAGCTTATCGTCTAGAAATCTGAAGCTATCTAGAAACCAAAATCTATGGTCCTTTATCACTTTGAAAAAGATATAAGCCGCTCTGAAGTGGTTGCGATACATGAAATCGAATTATCATTGTATGCCAGGTGCTCTATTCAAAAGTGGCTGTCATAATTGCTCAGGCAATGAAAAATTATTGGTATGAAATTCGGTACCTTTCTATTTAAATAGCAGGCATTAAGCGGCTCCAAGAAAGGCCTCTGTTAAATGATTGTGGTTCCTAAATTTCAGATCATGTTCCCCAAAACCCCTTCCTACATATGTGTCAATGACATGCGCTATGAAAATCAACTCAGTCCCGAGCTGTCACATTCATTTTCTCTATCTTGCTGTAATGCGAGATTACCACGTCGGCTATCACTTTAAGCTCGATAAAGAAACGTTTAATAGCATCGGGACCTCTAAAGTGCACACATTTAAATAGCCTATTTTCATGACGACATACTAATTTGAGCGATATTGGCATGGAATTGTGATGCTGGATAGCTCGGGTCCAGCTCTCATTAGTCGAGGGTTTACAACAGTGGACCTTTGCTTGTGCACTCTCAATGTCAACGTAGATTACAAAGCTTACAGTTGTACCCTTTGAATAGGATGAAAACCGGATGTCATTGACCTTTGTAGGGATCTTTAGAATTTGTGCTTTGGAACATCACAGCTGTTTCTTGTTCATTTCTTCTATTTTAAAATTGTCTCATGCAAGGTTCGTAGGTCCAGAGGTTGTCACCATTCATCGCGAATTGACCTTTTACAAGTTTTTGTAAGTTCCTTGTGAGGCAGTAGTGAGAGTTTTTCCCGTCTGATATTAATAGCAAATTAACAAGAAATGCATGCTTTCTGTGGTTGGTAGAGTGGTATTATATGTACAGATTGGCCATCACATAAGCCGAATACAGCGACCGACATTCCTAGGTTTTGTTTTTCAAATTGATTTACCTAATGTAGGCTGACAGGGGAAACTATTCCCGTATAATTGAATTTGCTGCATAATAGATGTTTAGTATATTTGCTTGTCCGTTGTGCATCCTTCCTTACAGCATATCTTGCAGTCAGTACACACCAGGCAAAGCAGTATTCATCAGATTATGAACGTTAAAAACCGTCTTTTTATTGCTAATTACAGCAGGAAGTTTTATGTAACGCGATGCCTTGAGAGGAGTACAATAACTTGTACTATTACCAAGGGAGTTTACAGACAGTAAACATTTTGAACTGTCTTGTCCTTGGAAATTTGACATGTTTACAAGCATTTCATTAACCATAGCGGAGAATAAAGAATTCGAATCAGATGATTGTAGTCCCAATTTAGTATCACTATTAAAATGGATACTCTCAATATGGTCAGAATCACGGTTGGATCATAAACTTAACTTGCAAAGCTATCTTAAATCCCGATTTCTTTCTTTCCAGTACTCAGCTCATCTCATTGATAACTAGAGGCCCGCATCTCTCTAGAAATGCCTGGGGGTCTGTGATCTTAGATGTATTTTCTATTTTGATACTAAATATTCTCCCTTTGAATGCCATTTATGTTGAAGATGGCTATGACTGACTTTTAGGATTTTATGTCATGACGGTGCATCTTCGTCCTCATCGTAGGACGATGAGTCGTCATGGACCCTCTTGTGTCCATTTATTATAGATGGAGTCTCTAACTGAATCCCTGCTTCTGTGGCCATCCCTGAGGTGGTAGGTTTGTTGGTGTCCTTCCAAGCAATCCCAAAATCGTGGGTGCTGCAAGAAAGACCTGAAATTAGAGATTCTAGACGCTCGGCCTGTATGTGCCGAAGTAGCTGCGCTGTCACTACATCATCAGCATGTATCAATGCAGCAATTCCTCATTCCACATCTCGTCCCCCGAAGACTCCTCCCAAAGGGCGCCCTCCGCCTCCATATTTTTAGGAGGAGCGAATCTAGATGCTGGCATCTCTCCAATTGTCTCCTCAGCCTCTGGGCTTGCCTGCACTCCTCTTCTGATACAAAGATCTAGTGGCTCCTGGGCTTCATCAGGGCACCTGCATGTTACCAGACCAAGAGGGAGTGCAGGCTGGTTATGACCTCTCTTTGACAAGTCAAGGGGACCATCGTTTTCTGCAATATATACCAAAGGAATCAAGTTTTAACTTTTTGGTCTATCTTCAGGATGATGCATTGTACATAGTATATATGTTCTGTTTTATGAAATAAAGATGGGATATCTTACCGGTTAAGGGAAGAAGCGAGCCATGCAGCAGAATGCTACAGCCACAGTCAGCATACGCCTGTGCAGCTTGATTAGCCCCTGCTGCTCTTATTTGACCATCACATTGGTGTTCTCTCTTGTTCCCTGAAGGATTCGTTGCTTCTGAAAGTTTTAAAAATATCATAATAATGAGCTCATTGTATGTTTTGGAGATCATATATATATATATATATATATATATATATATATATATATATTTGATAAGTCATGAGATATTCATCTGGTAGCTTGTTTGTGTGCAAGTGTAAGCTTATTCGTACACATCCGTGTGCTTGCGTATTCGAGAGTGTGCATGAAAGTATATGCTCATATACGAGTGTATGCATGAGAGTGTGTGAATATGGTCGTATGCATGTGTATGTGTGCAAAGGTGTGTGTGATTGCTTGTGTGTACGTGTGTATGCGAGTTTGAGCACACGTATGTATGTGTGTATGCGTGTGCAAGTGTGTGTGTAATTGCATGTATGTGTGTGCATGTGTGTATGCATGTGTGTTCCTGCAAGTGTGTGTGAATGCTTGTTTGTATGTGTGTATGCGAGTATAAGCATTCGTGTGTATGCGTGTGCATACGTGTTTGTGAGTATGCATAAGTGTGCGAGTGTGCGTGCAAGTGTGAATGTGTGTAAGTATGCATGCATGTGTGTGCGAGTGTGCGTGCAAGTATGAATGTGTGTAAGTGTGTATGCATACGAGTGCGTGTGTGCGTGCAAGTGCGAATGTGTGTAAGTGAGTATGCAAGTGTGTACGTGTGTGCTTGTGTGAGAGCTGGTGTGTAAATGTGTGCGAGTGTGAAAGATGTTGATGATGATGATGATGATGATGATGAGCAGCACTGAGGGCGTCCAACGGCTGTGTCATCAGCGCCCACCATACTAAAGCGTCCATACTAAAGTGATGAGGTCAAAGGTTAAAAATCAGCATGGAATGAATGTTAAAAAATGACCAAGTCGTCAATTACAATTTAATAACAAATAAGACCCATGGTAGAACACCAAAGAAAGCTTAAAATAATTAAAACATGGGAGCTAGAAGTTGCTACTAAAACCAAAGTCCTAAAGCAATTGTGATCTAAAAAGTGTGACTGAAACGAAATACCTAAAACACTAGGCACATGTAGCTAAAATCGAGACGGTTAAAAGAACTGCAGCTACCACACAAACGGCATACAAGAAGAAATAAAATAAAGCTAAAAATTAAATAACAAGTCTAAAAGGTAGGGATGATACAAATTTAAAAAGCCGATCCACCGCTTCGGTACCATCCGCCAGAATTTGTTTGGTACACGCCAGTAGTTGCAGAGTGGCTCGTAAACGTCACAGACGAGCACATTCTACTAGGACATGGCGGACCGTGAATTCTAGTCTATATTAGGGACAGATTGGAGCGTGATCCCTACTAAACAGGTAGCTGTGGCTGTAAAATCAGTGACGGATGGGTAAGCGCGCCAATACCACCTCCTTCCGACGAGATTCGTGGGACGAGGTGACCCAGCTGACAGGGATGTGCTTCACCTTGCGAAGCTTGTTATAGTGTAGAGCTTTCCATTCCATATGCCAGGACGATTCCAAATACACGCTCTCCTCACAAACAGCCTGAAGTCTGGAGAGGATACAAAGAGAAGTGTACGTCTCGGTGCCGTGGTACCGTCTTTGCTGTCAAATCCGCCTGCTCATTCCCAGGCAAGCCAACGTGACCAGGAATGCAGGCAAACTCCACACTTACGCTCGAAGAGTGTAAAACATGGAATGTATCCTGAATGTGCTGTACAATAGGATGATGGCTACACAGCTCACGAAGGCTCTGAAGGGCAGTGAGGGAATCACTCATAATAAGGCAGTCACCCAAAGTTCGACGGCGTACATACAGAATGGCACGATAGAGGGCATAGAGCTCTGCAGTATAAAAGGAGGTGCCATTGGGCAAACCAAAGGTATAAGTGTCGGTTTCAGCTACAAAGGCACACCCGACGCCATCGGTGCACTTAATTCCATCGGTGTAGATACAAATTCGGTCACTGTAGCGAGATAAAAATTCTAAAAAACAAGTACGGACACAAGACAGAGGCAGCGCAGACTTTCCGAATGCCTTCATCCCGAGATCTATATGGGAATTAGCACATAGCCAGGGCGGATACACATCCTCCCCCCTGGGAAGCATGTTAGGTATTTCAATGTCCTGATTAAGAAGGAGCGAAAACCTGTAGGTCTTGGTCTATGGGACACGTCTCTGTAACGTACTTCCAGCTCCGTAGATGTAAAATTTGTAAACGTTGGATGCGAAGAGATGCTGAGAAGCCCACAGCCATAATTTGCTAGAAGGACATCACGTCTGTATTACAGAGGGAGTTCTCCGGATTCAGCGTGGAGACTAACAACTGGCTGGTTGGAAAGGCTCCAACAGCCATGCGGATGCCCTGATTGTGGACAGTGTCTAACCTTCTCAGCACAGATGGTCGTGAAGAACAAACAAGTCTAATTGGAATCGGATCAGTGTACAATAAACACGCAGCGGCTCTGTCCGATCCGCTCCCCAAGATTTGCCACACAGTATCCGTAAAATATTAAGAGAGCGACCCAGCTGTGCTATATGTAGTGCCCAACAAAGTTCACGATCGAATTCAAGTCCAAGGAATCTCGCCTCATCTGCGAAAGCGAGGAAATCTGGCCTACGGCGCCAGAATTTAATGCAGACTGTCTTCTCATTGGAGAAATGAAAGCCGTTGTTTAAGCTCCAATCGTAGAGATTGTCTAAACAACGCTGGAGACGGCGTCCAAAAACGGCGTATGGTGAGAAGTACAAAAGATGGCAAAGTCGTATACGAATAAGCAGGACGAGGCCTCTGGGGGGACACATTGAGATATAGAGTTAATCGCTATACCAAGCAGTGTCTCGCTCAAAACCGCCCCTGTGGCACACCGTTCTCTTGAATAAAAAATAGAGAAAAGCTAGGCGACCCTTACTCGGAAAACGCGGTCCCTCGTAAACTCCTGAATAAACAGCGATAGGCGTAAATGAGGATTCCAGCTGAGGTGGGAACGTAAAATCCCTGCTCTCCAACACGTGTCATAAGCCGTCTGCAGGTAAAAGAATATTGCAACTGTTTGACAGCTCTTAAGAAATCCGCCCATAATATGCATCGACAGCGAAACAAGATGGTCAGCTGCTGGACGACGTCGGTGAAAACCGCACCGGATGTTAGTGAAAAATTTGTGAGATTCAAGCCACCATACCAACCGCCCATTTATCATGCATTCCATCACCTGGCAGACGTAACTGGTGAAGGAAATAGGACAGTAGCTGGAAGGAAGGTGACGGTCCTTTCCAGGTTTCAAAACTGGAATGACGTTGGCCTCCCGCCATTGCTCTGGAAAACTGGCGTCTACCCAGACACGATTATAGACCTGTAGTAGGAAAGCCTTACCTCCAGGAGAGAGGTGTTTCAACATTTCGACGTAGATGACATCTCGACCGCGTGCGGAGTTTCGCGAAGATGAAAATGCATGGTCTAGCTCCGCCATGGTGAAAAGGCGATTGTAGTCTTCGAAGTTACCAAACGAAAGGGGAATGCTTGAGATTCCACCTGGGCCTTGACAGGCAGGAACATAGGGGAATAGTACCTGAGCTAGATACCTGTGCGAAAGCACTCCCAAGAATGTTGGCAACGTCAAAGCACCCACCACAGCGCCTGCCACTGTTTTTAGACTGGCGATTGTGATTTTGGTCCATTTCACACACGCCGTAACTTATCCCATACTACAAAGGAGCGAGTTTGTCGGTTAAAAGATGCTACAAATTTACTCCAGGATATCTTTTTACTGCTCTTAATAATTTGTCTAGATTTGGCATGCAGCTTTTTATATTCTATCACATTATCTAGTGTTGGGCGACGTTGGAACACCCTGAGAGCACGTCTGCGAGCACAAATAGCATTCCGGCAGGGACGGGGTTGTTCAGTTGACTGCGGAATAAAAGCTCAGAAGCCGAAAGAATGATCTCTGTGAGGTGCTCTGCTAAAAAGATCACAGAGTCATGCTCACTGTAAGTAAAAACGGCCAGGCTGGAATAAAGGTTCCAGTTGGCTCTGTCGAGGCGCCATCTAGGCAAACGAGCGGAACATACATCTTGGGTCAAGAGATGACTAAGGATTGGAAAGTAGTCCTTATAATGCAAATCAGAGGTACCATTACATTGTAAGGGGAAAACTGTGGGGAAAAAACCGCTATATCCAGATGCGAAAAACTATTGAAGACATCAGAAAGGAATAGAGGCTCTCCGGCATTCGAGAGAGAGAGAGGTGATTAGCGTCAAAGAAATCGGCAACTAAGTTACCTCTCGCACAAGCCCGAGGTGAGCCTCAAAAGTGGTGGTGGGCATTCGTGTCCCCCACCAACAGAAATGGTGTTGGTAACTTCGAGACGAGGTCCTCTAACTCGGTGCGCAAGAGGTCATAAGAGGGAGGCAGAGAGATACTAAAAATGGTAAATCGGGCAGATGGCAATGTAATCCTTAAATCGACTGACTGGAGGTCTGACTATAAGGAGACAGAATCAACATAGATGTCATCTCTGATGAGCATCATAGTGCCCCCGTGTGCTGCAACACATTCTGTCGGTGATAAATCAAACCGCACAGAAGTGTAATGCCTGACGTAATATTGCCTTGTGGACGTAGCTTTGTCTCTTGTAGACAGACGACTAGAGTAAGAACTGAAGCTTTCCTGGCGACGTATTAATTCAAAATCTTCTCGGGCTTCTAACCAGGTAAAAACTTGGCTTGATACCAACGTTTCGAAGAAGTGCATCTTCCTCGTCTTCAGGGTGAACTGGTGGACTGAGATTGCGGAGACTGGTATTTATAAGAGCTGGAATGAAGCTAACATCTGATTGGTTTGCGTGATATTATGGCCTGGTATTTAAGATGGCTGAGACATGGACACGGACTTCGTAGAAAACTATTTATAGCAGTTATAGGCTAATGTTTTGTGTTTGAGCACGCACCTGTTAGAAAATAAGCCTTGGAATACTGCAGGTAGAGGATTATGTGTTAAGGCTCTTTAACATCGGTGTCCATGCTGAACTTAGTTGTAGGCCAGAATCGCGATTTAGATTATTTGTTTCAGATGAGATGGCTAAAGCTTCTTTTACTCTTCTGTCCCAGTAGTTCGAACACTTTACCACTATCTTGGTGTTGGTAAACTTAGCTCTGTGGCTTTGTTCTATACAGTGTTCAGCCAGTTCAGATTTTTCGGATTGTATAAGCCTTATTTATCTTTGGTGTTCAGAAACGCGTGTGGCAATAGTGCGTCCTGTTTGGCCAATGTACGCTGCGCTGCATTCGCAAGGAATGTGATAGACACCAGGTACTCTTAGAGCTAAATTATCTTTAACTGGCCTGACCAAATTTTTTATTTTAGGTGGTAGCTTATGGATGGTTTTGACATATTTGTAGAGAAGTCTACTAATCTTTCCCGAAAAATTGCCGGTAAACGGTATATAGGCTATAGCGGCTGGCTTGTCCTTTTGTTGAGTATTCTTGCTGGGGTTTCTTTTTCGTCCGGCTCTTTTCAGCGCAGATGTGATGTCCTTGGCTGAATATCCATTTTGTTGGAGTGTGAATTTTAGGTGTTGAAATTCCGTTTGCAGATTATCAGGATCTGATACAGAAACTGCTCTATGTGTCAATGTGTTGAGAATGCCCATTCGTTGTCACTTATGGTGGAAGCTGTTTGCGTTGAGATAAAGATCCGTGTGTGTAGGTTTTCGGTAGACGGCATGGCAAAGAGTTCCGTCGGCTTTTCTGGTGACCAGAATGTCCAGAAACGGGAGGGAAGCGTTTTTCTCAACTTCCATTGTGAACTGTATTTGACATCTGAGGCTATTTAAGTGTGCAAGAAAATTTGGAAGTGTGCAGTCCATGCGGCCAAATTACAAATGTATCATCTACATACCTGAAGAAATGTGTAGGTTTTAATGGGGCTGTGTTAAGTATTTCATGCTCCAGAAACTCCATATAGAAGTTGGCAATAGCTGGTGACAGAGGAGAGCCCATGGCAACACCGTCTGTCTGCTTGTAGTAGATGTTGTCATACAGAAAATAGGTGGAAGTAAGTGTGTGACTAAACAGTGCAGTAATACCAGGTGGAAAGTGTTCTGACAGTAGTTGTATTGTTTCCGCAAGGGGAACTCTGGTGAAGAGAGATACCACATCGAAACAGGTCCGATGGCTCCACTTTGATGCTGTCAAGAACTTCAGCGAAGTGCATAGAGTTCTTCACATGGCGTACACACTTACCTACTATTGGTTGCAGCAGATTTGCCAGATGACGAGCTAGGCGATAAATAGGGCTGCCAATAGCGTCCACTATGGGCCTTAGAGGTATCCCAGGCTTATGGAGCTTCGGGAGACCATATAATCTGGGAGGTATGGAGGCAGATGGTGAGACCGTCTTCTGAACATCAGGAGGAAGGCTGGATTTCTTAATTAGCTGGACAGTGCGTCTTTCTACAGCCAGGAGGGTACCGTTTGGGGCTCTAACATAAGAATTAACCGGGCCAGTGACGTTATCTATCCCTTTTGAATGGCCAAAGGGCTCACAGACGAAAATTTCCTTCCTTCCTCTGTCCTAGATATAACTAAATAGCGAGGACCATGAGACTCCACTACTTATTTTTCACTCATATTAGATTTAGGTTTTTCCATAAAAATATGGTTTAAATTTATCCACCCGTGCTCCCCACCTACCATGGACGCCAACTAGGGTTCATCCCACTGGGGTGACAGGGCTACACAGGGGATATAACACGCTCGCCGTCCAACTCACCCTGGAGTTCGGTATAATGCATAATTTGGGAAATTATGCTATACAAAGCAACATACAACAATACGCGGCACTTTCTCAATAGGAATTCTGACATTGTCCTCCCTGAATCTATAAAATGATTTATATACACACTCTCTGCACTATCGCTTTTCTTGAAACACTTTTCTACGACGGATATTCGTTAACTGTGCCATTTTGTGGGATAAAGCAACTCATAAGGGTTCTCAAGTACGAATCAAGTCACCTACTGAGCTAACTTGAAAAAAGTCAAGATTAATCTACAAGAAGTGAAGCTTTCGCTTGTTTTATGCATCGGATTTGCACTTAAGGTCAAGACATCGCTGGAAAATTCAAGCTAAAGCTAGGCAGCTAGTTGGCTCCAAGGCAGACGTTATATATATGCTTGTGATTCAATGCTCCTACTGCCAACATTTTAACCATTTTCTTTTCAAATAATGGGACGCATAGGTAATTTTCTTTATACGATACATATAAATAACGAGCTTTATTAAACAATCTATAGCCTTGAGAATACTTATCTAATATAAACGCAATTTTTATGCATATTAACTAAACAGTAACACAATCACGGCGAAATGATTGAAATAATCCATAGAAAAATGTGGAACTTCGAAAAGTCCTTCTTGTGTGCAATACCGGTGAAAGATAGTAAAAATGGAGTATGCGTTTCAGCTTATTCTTTCAGCAATCTTTTTTTATTCATTGCCTTTTCATCACATATGTTGGAAGTAACAAACAACTGCTGGTCCCCGAGGCCATGCACACTAAAATGCCTAGCTTTGGTACTCCGTGGCGCAGGGATTCGTGGGTTTGAGTGCGACATAGGGCGTCGGTGTTTGAGTGCTTGTAAATGTGCATATGTATGTGTTTATGTATATAAAAAGGGTAAACAAGTAGGAAAAATAAAGAAAATATAGAGAAACTAGAAGAAAGAAAAGAAAAAAAAAAAAGGAAAGAATAATGCGCCGGAGTCCCAACAAGAATCCCGAACTGTATTTAAAACAAAATAACTAAAGGTACGGGTTCTTTAGTGGGGTTTCGTAGGACAAGTAGCTTAGTGTGAAATAATCATTGTGCATACTGTCGGTAGTTTTACGAATACATAGCGAAAACAAGCAATGTGGAGCTTCCCATGTACCTCTGTTACTTTCGTTAGCGAGGATAGGCGCGCGGGTTTGTTCCTGGATAACTCCCTAATCCATGCTGATAATGAGGCGTTTTGTTCGTGTACTTTTTGGCGTTGAAAGCTATATTTTCCCTTCACACAGGGCCTGAGAAAGATCAGCTACATCTTTGTTCGGCGTCGTTTCGAAACACCCTGTATAACTAATTAGAATATATTTCAGGCAAGAATATATTTTACCATGTGGTAATATCTGCACATCGCAAAACCAATGTGGCCGTATTATGTATTTCCAAAAATTGAAACGCTTACTTTTACCACGCACAAACAACAAGTAAGTGCTGAATACAACATTACTAAGTGGTAGAACACATACTTCTATAATCATTTCCAAACATACTGAAGTGAAATGAAGGGGCATCCTAAATACACCCTCTCTACATTTATAGCCTGCATTCTAAGGCAAGCACTTAGGATATTTTAATTCCTAAGTTTGTTGTCAGCTGTTTTAGTAGGGTGAAAGTTATAGGTTTTGAGAATTCTGATCCAGGCCCAAATTTCGAGGGTTGAATGGCAGCAAAATACATTTAAAAGCTTGATTAAAGAATATTTGAGGAACAATCACAGATTGGGAAACACTGCCTCAAAATGATATGTTAGTACAAAGTGTAGCAAGGGTTAACATTGAGACGATATTACTGCAAGACGAACATAAACAAATAGGGCAAATTCTCATTTCTGGCGTATAAATGCCGTATTTCTCAGTTATGAAAGTAAAATAAACCGTCAAATGCTTGGTTATGGAATTCTTCACTTATTTCTCGCACAAGTATATACTTCTTGGACATTATTTCCACACCTAGCATATGTACAATATCATTTTACGAGTCTTAAATGTTTAAAACCACTTTAGGATTATTCCAGATGTGACTCCAAGTCACTGGGGCACAGGATCACACGTTAGGCCATTGTGACTTACATGACGTCTGGGAGGGAGGAATGAAATGAGAAACCCGAAGGAAAATCAGATCCCAAGAATGACTAGGGCATACAAGATCGGGGTCATTAACGTTTGCAGATATAATGCATTGAACGTCACCCGGTCAAATCTCACAAACCCGGAATCTTCGGGAAGCAGTGCTCCAATCAAGAGATCCTGGAGATAGGTCGTGAGTTGGAGAGCCCCCCAACGACGCGAGGAAGAAGCCTTTCAGGGTGCACAGCCAGAGCCCAGCCACAAATCGCCGATCACCGTCACCTAGTCTTTCGACCTGAAACAGATGAAAAGAAGTGACACGGCACGGTAGAAGGTGAGTTTCACGAGCCTGTAAAGCCTGAAAAACTTATAGGTCAGATGGGTCATCGCCCCAAATACTCCTAGATGCGAACCACAGGCGTTACCCATGAACCATACCTAGTTAGTATACAAAACGGTTAAACTTTTGTTGTTATTAGCACGTTTGTGGTTGAAGTGCTTTGTCGCAAACAGTGCTTTCCTTGAAATAATAAATAAGTATTAAAAATAAGTTACACTTGAAATTTTCTTAAAATAATTTCGAATCACACCAAAATGACCATCCTATATGTTCACTATCTATTCTTATATATTCTACCAGTTTTCTTGGAGAAAATAGCTTTTCGCCATTTTTATGACCTTCGTATTTGTAAGACCTTCTGACTAAGGCCAAAATTTAGAGACTTGATTGGAAAAATTGAAATGTAAACCTTGATTACAGGGGAAAAACGGATATCACAAAATGTGGAAACGTTTCTTCAGAATGAAAGTTTCGTTTTACGTAGCAGAGAGTAACGGTGTGTAGGATGTTACTGTGAATCAAAGTGAACAAATACGACAATTTTGTTGCTCTCGTTTGAGAATTCCCCGAAGATAAGCGAAGATTAAATACAAGTGCTCTAAGTACATTGGGCACATTCAAATCAGGGAAAAAAAAAAAAAAAAAAAAAAAAAGAGTTAAGAGTAGCAAAGTTTAAAGAAGAGGAAGCTAAAAGTTAGCTAAAAGACCTTCATATGGTTCAGGAGAGTTTTGAAGCATCAATTGTATGTTCTTGTACATTTAAACCTTTAAAGTCATTTTTCTCCGCTTTTTGTTTTTCAACATTTTTCATTGTACAAAATGTTCCTTGCAATGCAATTCTTACTGAATTGCTTTGAAACTTTTCAGACCTATTTTTAGACATTTGATGCATAAAACTTGGCATTTTTATATTCTAGATGGAATGGGTTAATCGTTATTGAAGTTTGATGTTGAAAATTATTAAACATTTGGAAAAAACAGGTCATCTATACATTCAATATTTTTTTCCCCAAAAATATTTTGTATAGCTTAATAAAAATGCCAAATTTTATATACATAGTCCTAAGGAGCATACAGCCAGAGTTTAGTTTATTTATATCAAATATTGTTTTGCAAGGAGCATTTCTTATATATCATACAAATTGCAAACAAACAAAAAAATTAATAAATATTTTTTTTGGAAAAACTGTCTTAATTAGAAACATGAAATTTGGTATATTTACTAGAAACGCTTAGGCACAAATATTTGCAAAATTTTAAATCTCTGTGACAAAAAGTATGGATTTTAGCAATTTCCCCTTAACTAAATGTTTCAAGAAGTCGTTCATAGATGGCGAGCGCACTCAAACATATTAATGTAACCCACGTCCGGTTCGTGAATAACATGGTAACCATCACCAAGATGACTGATCAAAGAGTACGGCGGGAGCTTTTCTCCCAAGATAACGTAATTTTTTCTAGTGCGACTGAACAGGAGAGTGTTAGTGACGTGAAAGCGAATGTCAAGATATCGCACACTATATCCTGTAGTGAAAATCTAGAAGATTCAGATGAAATCCTGTCAGGAAAGCCGAGTAAAATGTGCAGTGAGTGCTACCATATGTTACATGAAACTTTAATCACTCTCGCACCGAGGATTTTACAGGAAATGCCAATCACTCTTATAGATCGCTGTTAATCTTACTGTTACAGGGTAAAATATTGTTTTATGGGACAAATACAGGTATACTGGGGTGTGTAACTGACAAACAACAAGAAGTAAGTGGTGGTATCACTTATGAGCTTGTGTCTACAGCGCCAAATAAACAGAGAAGGAGAAGAATACCAAAGCAGACTAATATGAAGCACAAAAAGGATTCAGGTGCTACGTATAAAACATATAGAGGTAAAGGAAGCGACGTATCCAATAGGAACCCGAGCCAAACTGTGGGTGTCCATTAAAACGCTTTGATAAAATCAGTAGTGAAACCCGCAAATTAATTTTCACAACTTCTGGAAATTTAGTTCATAAAATCTATAAAATGCATACATGTTAGGGTGTTTGAAATCTAATCCTGTTAGCCGTAAATATACAAAGAATATTCAGAGCAGACGATCACAAACTGTGGAGTATTTCGTTCGGCATGAACGGCAAAGTGATAGTGTGTAAAAAACATTTTGGTAATTTAATGGGCTCCAAATAGTAGAGGTTGGTTTGAACAACTTGTTAAAAAACTTAGAAAAGGAATCGTGTCTCCATCTCCTGACAAAGGAGAAAAAACGATAACCATCCTAGGACGTATAATAATACAACAGTTGTAGAAGTTCTCGAGCATATTAATAGATTACCTAGGTACAAGTGTCACTGCAGTTTCAAAGAAAAGCCAAGCGAAAAATTCCTCTCTAAAGAATATTCTATGTCAGCCTTCTACGAACGTTATATGAATGTGTTTTGTAAAGATAAAAATATTCCTACAGCTTCTAGCGATAAGTAGGTATAAAATACTTTTTAAAGAGGACTTTAATATTAGCTTCAAGACTCAAAAATCTTATACCTGTAACCGATATTATTCGCTGCATTTACAAATAGAAGTAACTGCTGATGAGAGCACAGAGGAATCACTACTTCAAGTACGTGAGCTTCATCAGAGGAACGCTCATGCTGGACAAAATCTCATTACGACTCTCACAGATGACGCCCATAAGAATGAATACCTCTTGGTAGTGACGATTGATCTTAAACAGGCGTTACCCACGCCAAAGTTGTCATGTGGTCCTGCATTATATCGCCGAAAGCTGTTTACCTGCAAATTAATATCCATGAACGCGGTGCCAAAACTGGTAGAGTTGTCCGATGTGATAAATCTACAGACAGCAGGGGCACTGAGGAAATAGCAAGCTGTCTTAAAAAGTACTTTCTGGAAGTAAATCCAAAGAAAAAAAAACTAGTGGCTATTGCTGATAACTGCTGTGGTAAAAATGAAACTTGTACAGTGATTTCGTTTTGGTTGTACCTGATCTGAACCAATACATTACAAACCGATTGATCATAAGTTTTCACAAGTAGATCTACAATGTGGCCTTCTGACAATGGCTTCGCTCAAATTGAAAACATTGTCAGCAGACATTATCAAAATGTTTACTCACGTGATCATTCGACAGAGGTTATCATCAAGATCTCCGAATCAAAAAGTCTATAGGTAGTTCAGCTGCAGACTTCTGAAGATGAGATAACTCCAAAATGACATCAACAAGAATGATACACAAGGTAGGGCAGTGCGAATTAGCTAAGCAAGTGTTCTTTCGTTCTATAAAGACACGCAGCTTGCAATGAAAATTACCAACACATACAGGACTGAGGTATACTCTGAGGCATATTTGCGGAAGTGTGGTCGACATCACCCGTGCTTGTCAGCTGAGAAGCTGGAATCCAAATATAAAGTGCAATTGAGAAGAAAAACTGGACGAAGTTATTGCTTTTTTGGAGTGGATTCCTTCCCAATATACCTCGTTTTACACCAATTTAGTGGCTCAAGATAAGGAACAAACCAGTGATGAATTTGAAAAGAACCTTAAAAAGACATAGGATTTTACTTCTGTATAACCTTTAGTGAACAAGAGTACTACATATCGTAACACTAATTCTTTATCCTGACGTCTCAGTTGCTGTAAAATCCACGACATGCTATTTATATGGCATGATTGTCTGTTGAATTATTTGGTGTAAATCATGTTAAACCGCTTAAAGTGGAGTGTATCAGAATACTTTTATTTTGGTTTAGTGTTTCACTGTGGCTCACGACTTTCAATTATGACATTAATTTGACTACACTCAGTATTTTTATAACATGTATTAATTTTTAATACACCTCTAGGAAATTACGATTTTAGATAGAAAACACACAAAGTCATTATCTCAGCAGTTATTCTGTGTGGATTACCATCTTTTACAACCCAACCTTTCAATTTACACTGTCCTGAAGAAGGTTACCATGCATATCGGTCAACTTCTAGGGAAATGTATGGAATTTAAACAGAAACTGAGATGTGTGGATATTTTGAAGGTACGATAATGTACTTTTGAGAAAATAGCTGTTTCATAAAAAAGTATGCCAGGAAAAACGTGTATTATACGATCTTTAGATGGCTATAGAGTCCCAAGCAAAAGTGGAATGTGTACATGTGAGGTTCCAAAGTTTTTTTTTGTAGTGTTTAACGCCCGCTTTAACTGCAATGGCACCGCAGACGATAAGAGGTTCCAATGGTTCCGACATCCATTTATGTATGTATGTATGTATGTATGTATGTATGTATGTATGTATGTATGTATGTATGTATGTATGTATATATATATATATATATATATATATATATATATATATATATATATATATACTAAGAAATAAATGATAGAATGTGCGTGTGAGTGTGTGTATATATATTTTTTTCTCTCTATTGTTGGGCCAATTTTGTCACTCCTCCCTTAATGCTAGTTATCTTAAAGATGGAGGTAACGAGCTTGCAAAGACGCTAGAAACTAGTACAGTATCAGAGTACTACTAAACGATTATAGATAAAAGTAAACCAAAATACATCTCATCCATAATGAGACGAATTTTAATCTAACATCTTGAATGCAAAATATTAAATGAAACATTTGGACACTTAATCTTTTTGATTAACCTAAGCTGTTGAGTTTAATATTAGGATTGTTGCAGAATCGAGAGAATAACTACAATATACTGTTAGTGGGGGCGAAATACGTATAATTCTCAAATTACAGCTCGAAAGTAGCCGAATCATAACTTTGATTATATAACCGTCTTTTGCTCTTTAGCCTAAAGTTAAGGGCAGGTTTACTGATGACGCACGAGGAGAAGCCAGTTTAAGGCCACGCCGTGGTCGAGTGGTTAGCCCACTCCGTGCTCTAACTATGCTACATCTTCATTCCATATATGACCAGTGTCCTCGGTGCCACAAGTAGTAAAAGTGGGCGCTAAACACTACGATAAAAACAGTTTCTTTTCCTGAGAAGTACTTGACAACAAACATGCTATAAGGTACGAGTATGTGAGCATCATGACTCCTGTTCTTGGCGCTCCCAAATGACTAATATGGTGTAATCTTCAAAGCTATACAAAACTTAAATAAAGGAGTTTCGAACATCAGACAATAAAATTCGGAGCATTTCTTTCAGTATCAACTAGAAGACTGATGCAGTCTTTCGGCGTCGTTTCGAAATTATCTAAATATACAGCATTTGTTTGCTGTTTGAGTAGAATTTGATTAGGCTAGTTTCCAATTTATGCAAATACATGATAGGGCCACTATGTTCTGCAATATTTTTTGGATCGCTAGCTGCAATGGGTCTTTCCGTTTTCACAATGGGGTTGTTACTGCAACATTCAACATCTATTTTATGCTGTTCGAAAGTAATTTTAACAGCACGTTTTTGTTCCATGTTCAACCGCACAGAGAAGCAATACGATAAATACAGTCTGCTCTAATGGATATTACCACATCAAGAAGTGTGGAAAAACAAAACTGCATCTATCGGATATTCAGCAGCCTGAAATATAACAACCTTACCATAACCAGCGCAGTTCCAGAGTACAGGATATCATCAAAGATTTCCAGGGCTTGCTGACCGCAAAAAAAAAAAAAAAAAAAAAAAAAAACAGAATAGACCTACTTAGCTGATATACCTACTAAGCATGTGGTGGAAAAAGTAAAACTAGTACACAATATGTAATGCGATCCATAGTGGCGTTTGTCAAATACTCCTTACTCTAGAAAGTTTCTACACCTGTAATCGTCAATACCTTTGTCGGCCTAGATAGCACTTCTCCGCGCTGCACTAATGGATGGTAATTTTAAAGCTCACGAATGTTCTGAAGTGCTCTGACGGAATCACTAAAAATAAAGCAGTTATATAAGTTTCGACGGCGAACATAAAGTAGGGCTCGGTAAATAGCATACAGCTCAGCATAATAAATGGTTTTGCTGCTAGGTATACCGAAAGCAGAAGTTGTGGCCCCAGTGACAAAGTTACATCCTGCACCGTCGGGGCACTTACTATACAAATACGGCCTCTGTATTTTGATAAACATTCTAAAAATAGAGTACGGATACTGGACACAGACGTAGAAGATTTCACATGAATCCGTCATCCCAAGATCGACGTTAGATGTGGCACGTAACCTAGGTGAAACCTCTACTCCTTGGGAAACATAGGAGGCAATTCATAACCGTGCTTCCGAAGCAGCTCGCGGAAACAAAAACCTGCGTTTCTTGGGCTATGTGAGAAGTGGCTATAGCGAATGTCCAGTGCAGTATTAAAAGGGGATAAAAGGGTGGGTGCGTGGTCATGAACTGTAGATCACAGCCATAATTTGCTAAAAGGACATCACGCCGGCAGTGCAGAGGCGGTTCTGCTGATTCGGCGTAGAGGCTCGCTAGTAGGCTGGTTGTGAAAGCTCCAACAGCCAACCGAATGCCTTGATTATGGACGGTGTCTAATCTTCTCAGTAAAGATGGTCGTGCTGAAGAATACACAAATCAGCCATAGTCTTACTTGGAACGGATCAGTGCCCTATAAAGATGGAGCAGCACTGTCCGATCCGCTCCCCAAGATTTGCAACTGAGTACCCTAAAATATTAAGAGAACGGTCACACCGCGCTTTCAGCTGCGCTATATGTGGTGACCAACATAGTAGTAAGATTATCTAAGACGGCGTTTCTTGGCTGGAGACGGCGTTTCAAAAAACGGCTTACGCTGAGAAGTACAAAAGATGGTGAAGTCGTCTACGAATAAGCATGACGAGACACCCGAGGGAACACACAGCGATACATAATTATACCGCTATGGCAAACAGTGTTACACTTAATACTGATCCCTGCGGCACACCGTTCTCTTGAATGAAAGAACCCGAAAAAACCGGGCCGGCCCTTACTCGAAAAAGCGGTCTTGAATGAACATTAGTAGGCGTCCGCGTATATTCTAGTGGTGCAGAGAGCGTAAGATCTCGGCTCTCAAAAATGTATCATAAGCCTTCTCGAGATCAAAGAATATCCAAACAGATTGACCGTTTTTAAATAGCCGTTCATGATATGCGTTGATAGCGAAACAAGGTAGTCAACTGCTGACCGACGTCTTCGAAAACCGCCGTGGGCATTAGTCAATAGATTGTTGGATTCCAGCAAACTCACCAACATCCATTGATCGTGCGTACCATCATCTTGCAGACGCAACTGGTCAGGAGAATTGGATGGTAGCTGGAAGGAAGATGAGGTTCCTATCCAGCCTTCAAAATAAGTATGATGGCCTCCCGCCACCTTCCGGGGAAAGTAGCGTCAACGCAAACACGATTATAAACCTCGACCAGGAAAGCCTTACTTTTTGGAGAGAGATGTTGCAACATAGGGACGTGGATTCCATCTGGACCAATTGCAGACCTTCGCGAGGAGGAAAGCGCATGGTCCAACTCCGTCATTGTGAAGAGCCGATTATAGTCCTTGATATTTCCTGAACGGAAGGAGAAACTGAGATTCCACATGAGTTTTCACCTCAAGAAACTCAGGCGAATAATTGTCGGAGCAGGAAGCGCATGCGAAAGCACTGTCCAAAATGGTAGTCAATTCAAACATATCAACAACAGCGCCTGCTGCTGTTCTTAGGCAGGCGATTGGCATATGGATCGATTTTCCGGCCACACGCCTTAACTTGTCCCATTCGACAGAGGAATGTGCATGTCGATTAATGGAAGCTACGAAATTATTCCAGGATATCATTCCTCTGACCAGAATGACACTGAAATTCTAGGGGGTTGACCAGTAGAGTGAGGAAATACATTGCTCAGCAGCAGAAAGAATCGTGTCTGTGAAGTGGTTGACTAATTGATCCAAATTTGCTTGCTCGTCATAGGTAAAACAGCCAGACGTCAGTAGAGGTTCCAGTTGACTTGGTCTAAGCGCTATCTAGGTAAACGTGTAGAATACACATCATGCGTTCAGAGACGAATGAGACATTGGAAGTGGTAACTAGAGTGTAAATTAGAGATGATATTCCGACATAGAGAAACTACTAATTGTGGTGAACAGACTGCTATATCCAGGTGGGAAAAAGAATTAAATGAGTCAGAAAGAAATGTAGGTTCAGGAAAGCTAGGTTATTATCGTCCAGGGAATCGGCAATTAGTTGGGCTCTCGAACAAGCCCGATGAGAGCCTTAAAGTGGATGGCTTACGTTCACAGCGCCTACCAACAGAAAAGGTGTTGGTTGCTGGGAAATCAGGTCTTGTAAAGCAGTTGGTGAGAGGTCAGCAGATGGAGGCAGATATATGCTACAAACGGTGAAGCTGGTGGATGGAAGCGTTATACGTACAGCAACTGACTCGATATTATATTTGTAAAGGAACGGACTCGGCGAAGATATCATCCCTGATGAGCATCATGGTGCTCCCACGAGCAGAAAACACCCTCCCAGTGGGGTGACAGAACTACACGAGGATATAGCAGGCAAGCCGTCCCACTCACCCTGGGGTTCGGTAAAATACTTAGTCTTTGCCGATTGACTAGGGCTGTGTTAGTCCCTAGCTTCCCGTTTAGGCGAAGCAGAAACCAAAGCTGTGTACAGGGTTAGCCTAAAAGAAATAGACAGATTTAGTGGTCCACCAAACAAAGTGTTATAATGACATGATGAAATAATTTACATAAGTTGTAGGTTACATCTTGAAGTTTTTGTGGTACAAATACAGATGTTCTAAGTATGATCCTTTGGTTACATGGGCAATATCTAGTCTGTAGTCCAATTCTTCCCAAACACGTGCCAAAGTATGACTGTCCACCATTGCAACAGCATCTGTGATACATTCTTTCAGTTCTGTCAGACTCTCAGGGAAGGGGGGAACATACACCTTATCTTTAATGAAGCCCCACAGAAAGTAAATTGCATGGTGTGAGGTCTGGACTTCTTGGGGGCCATTATGTCATAGCCCTGTTCTCATCAGTTGAACGGCCAATCCACCTTCTGGGAAGAACTTCGTCAAGGTAATCCCTTACATCGGAATGCCAGTGTTGTGGGGCTCCATTCTACACAAATAGGAAATTGTCACTATCTTCTTGAAGCTCTGGCATCAGCCAAATTTGTAACATGTCCAGATAGGTCATCCAGTAATAGGTTTTTCTCGGAAAAAGAACAGGCCATACACCCTTTTCGGCAGTACAGCACAAAAAACGTTAACCTTTGGAGAGTCCCTAATGGGCTCCACAATTGCCTGAGGCTTTTCACTTCCCATATACGCACGTTATGTTTGTTTATGACACCACTAGTGTGAAAGGTAGATTCATCCCCAAACGTAAGCAGCTGACTAAAGTCATCTTGTTCTTCACAAAGAGTTTTATGAACACACAAAGTTCAAAACGTTTTTGTTTGTTATCACTCAGACTTTGCAGTAATTGCAATTGATATGGATAGAACTTCAGACGTTTGCGTAGAATGTTCCACACAGTCTTTTGTGGGATATTAAGTTCGTTTTCTGCACGTGTCGTAGATTTCTTCGGGCTGCAGGTTCTGCTCAATTGTTTCATTTGATACTGGAGGTCTTATCGTGGATTTCTTCTTGCAGAGACGACCTGTTTCTTCAAATTTATGCACCCAGTCACAAATAGACTGCTCTGTGGGTGGTTGTTTCCCATACTTTGTCCTATAATGACATTGCACTATGTAACTGAATTTGTCTTGGAATATTCAAACACACAGAACACCTTTTCAACTTGATCGCCATATTCCTCCAAACGACGTCAAGGCAATTTACGTCACACATAGTCACTGATATAAAATAAAAAATGTCAGGCGCAAAACTTCAATCACGTACGCATGTAATACAGGTGAAATGTTCTTCCTGAAATAAGCACATAACATTTGCTGCATAGTACAACTTGTCTATTTCTTCTAGGCTAACCCTGTATTATGCTGCGCACCTTCCCTACTACTGAAAGTCAGAGGCCCAGACTCAGGTACGCAACCCACAACCAACCAGGAATTTCCTTTCCACCGACACGGGTCTCCGCGCACGGCCTACACGTGGGGGGTATTTGACTCCCTTACCATTCAGAGGTTACCCACACGAGAGAGGCAAGGTTGACTAAGGACCCCAGAATAACATAACAAGCATAACATAACACCTGCAGACCAACTCGTAATAGCTTCTCGCTCCTGCAACAGCAAAAGAAGAATGACCTCAAAATGGCTGTAACATCTTCATAAATCGAGGTATCGCAATGAAAATTTGCAGGCATACCAATGTAACCTATAGAGAACCAGAAAATACAATCTCCCTAAAAAGGGCTCATAACGGCGTGGGTCCGTACTACTTAGAACTCCTTAAATAAAGCACTGAGATATTCACGATCCAAGTTCTTGCCCATATATATTCTACTGACTGACTGTCACAAGGCTGAAACCTTGCAATGGATGTACTGGTAATGACGTTTACCATCGTACCATAAGAAGCGTTCTGAATCTTCGTCTATGGATGAAGACATTTCTGGTGATTGGCATAAACCTAAACGCCCCACTCGACCATCTGGTGCATTGCATTCTTTCACTTTATCCGCAAAAATCTGTATACATTTTTGGAAAACATGTTGGCCTTTTAACAGGACCCGTCCGCTGAGAAATAACCATTAGCAAGCAAAAGACGATCCTGTATTAGGGACCGAGGCAACGAGTAAAACCTCTGTTTCCTGGAGACTCAGTAGACTCTGCTTGCAAGTCGAGAATTGCACCTCAGTTAAGGGACCCGTGAGTGGAAGGCTTGGCAACACAGAGGGTTGGTTTCCAGCCATACACTTCCTGATGCCAAACTTTAAAGGACAAGGAGTGGGGCAGGGTTATCGTGTTCTGTAAAACATTATACGACAGTGTTCCTATGGACAAATTGATTGCTTCCAGTTTCTGCGGTTTCTGAAATATAACCTTAAATGCTGCCCAGACCCCCATCTTTTTTGTCGCTCTCTGCCACAGAAACAGATTTTCTTCCCTGATATCTGTACTGTCTTCAATTCAGAGTTGCAATTCATGCATGTAAATACACCATCCTAACAAGATGTGGTCAGTATAAAAATACTTCTTGGTTATTTCATGGGAGTCCACTATTCAACTAAAATTGAAAAAAGATGAAATGAACTCACCGGCATATTGCGATTCGGAGTTTGTTGACAACATGAAAGATAAGGAAAAGTAATGTTTGGTTAGAGTATTTTGATATAGTGGAAGGAGAGAATAACGAAGTCAAGTGTCTGCACGTAACCAACTCAAAGTCCCGACAAACGTAGCCGACCTAGCCACGGGCAGTTTCCCAGCTTAGCACTTTGCTGGCTTAAAATACTCTGGCCAAAGAATACAGCAGGTCTTGTTGTCATGGTTGGAAGAGGATAGATTGGATTTCGAGAAAACTAAGGATTATGGCACAATCATCCATAGAAGCAGCATATATTGCTGCTGCACTGTGCTGTAAACAATTACATTGTTTTAAGTATGTCACCATTTTGAACCTAAACTTACATGTATTACAAGAAGCGCTTCAGTTAAGTGCATTGCCCGACAGATCAACAGATTATTGAACTTCTAACAAACCAGCCGGAATCAAAATATTTAAGGAGAGCAGCCAAATAGTGTGTACATTACTCGTGACATGTAAGCAAAAGTGGTATGCTGTATAAGTATTTGCTTATACTGTTCAATGTTTTCAAATAAAAACTACCAAAACACTTCAATATCAAAATATTTTCTCCTTGGGAGTTCTGTATTACATTCTGTTGTGTGAAAATGTATTTTCTCGGTACAACATAACTATGTTAAAGGGGTGCGTTCATGTTGGCACTATGTAGAAAACAAAATAAGAGATAAAGTGGCTGTGCATTTTGCTAATGGATGCCTTAATAAAAAATAAAATACAAAAATAACGTTATGTGTTTACTGTGTTTCTTAAAACAGGCATTTTAAGGCAATACACGAATTATAACATTCATTTAAGAAAACAGCCTTTTTATTCTAGAACGTACTAGCTAGGAAAATTAACACTGTAACATTTTTAAAACAATTACGGAAGATTGCCAGTTTAGGAGACAAGTGGTTTAACCCATGAGTACTTTTTAAAAAATTGGCGCAGGGCTACCACTGAAGGGGACGTGAGGGTTAAACCATCCCCCTTTTTATTCCTTCGCTTTGTCTTCTATCAGAAGAGCTTCTATTCTATTAGCACTCGTTGCCCTAGAGTCCGATCTCACCAATACACGGAGTTGTAGGAAGATGAGAGGAGAATAACTTAATTTTAGTAAACATATTTAGCACATTTCCTAAAGTATTCCTGAAAATCATATTCTCTAGCAAGAAGCAATTTATGTCGAGAGAAATCCCGAATATGCTGTGCTAAAACTTAAGGGTTGTACCGTAAATGAAGTCGTTTAAATGGTAGTATTTAAATAAGCAAAACTGCATCATTGAATTGCAGTACAAAAACACCTATAGAGAACAAAACACACCAACAACTATAGAAACACATTATTTATATCCAGCATTTCATCCATAAAGTATACACGCCTTAAAGTATACACGCCTCGAAAACAAACTTAATTAGAACTTTTTGACAGCAGTAAAACCAATTATTGCATGATTGGAATCTGAGCTACAGGTATAGCCACCCATCTAATCTCTGTTTTGGATTTTACCTTTGCATAAAATAATCTTCAAAATGCACTGTTAGGTCATAAACTATATTTTATTTAAGAAATAAATAAATGTAAGATAGGTGACTATTTTGGCGTAGATTTCACATTCTTTGATCAGTGACCAGCAGGAATTATTAATTACTATGCCCACGCTTTGACTTAAGTCACTCATAGCCGAAGCTTACTTACAGTAATTGTTTATTTATTTACTTTCGTTTCCCATAAATATGTTATAACCATCAAGGCACTTCATTGCATTTCCAGTTTACAATAGAACTATTAACTATATTTGTACTGTTATTCATATCTCTATTATGGTGACTGAGAAGTGGATATAGTTTTAAAGGAGCTGGGAGTAATAAAGAAAACAAAAAACAAATACAAAATAAAACTTGATATTTTGCGTGTGTCACGAGTCATTTTGTTTATAGGTTTCGAGAGCTTTCTGCAACATCTGCATGTAATACTCGACATCTTCCATCGACGGAACCAGGCTATCTGCACTTCTCCTTCTTCTCTTACTCAAATACGTGTACATCATGCCAAGAGCAGGAATACTGATTCCTAGAAGCGCCAAAGGAAATAGGAGTTTATAGTACATAGTTCCGCTGGAACCACTGCTGTAAGGACTGTCTTTGTCATTAGGTCTATGCCGTGAAAAATTTAGCAAGCCGTTGTATGGTGTGGGAAAGCGGTTTGGTGGAAAATTCACATATTTTGTGGGATAAGGTTTGAAAAAGGTCGGATTTTCTCTCTCGATTGGTGGCCATCTCGTGTAGTAATTGCTGTATGGTTGAGAATGAACACTATATAGGGGATCAGAACCATGGCGATGTTTGGATGGTTGACGTGACAGGTTATATTGTTTGTATTTCTGATTCCTTTTATCTGTGTTCTCCACCAAAGTACTTTGTCGCAAAGTGTTATAAGGATAATATCGCGCTGGATACACAGATGTATATGCTCTGTCAATGGACATCTGAAGTAGTTGTAGGTTCCTTTTAGATTGTGGAATGGCAGTTGGTTGTAAAATAGCCGAGTTCGCGTTTGCAGGATTCATAACAGAATAGGACCTATGAATGGGCGACTGTGTTTGCTGTAATTGCCAACTGGAAGATGATATCGTGGCAGCTGGTTGCTGTAAGACATCTGGTTTGGTATTTGTTGGATTTAGAGTGACAAAGGTAATATCAGTGTATGGTTGAGATTGTAACTGCCAACTTGAGCTTTGCACTTGAGGATGATGTAAATCAGATGTTTTTACATATACAGGACTCACAGCGGAATAGGATCTGTCGATAGGGTACCGAGTCTGTGTCTGCCAACTAGGGTATGATGACAACACACTGTTTTGTTGTAACGTAACAGATTTTACATATCTGTCCGGTGAAGCTGTTGTAAGAGAAGCCGCTGGTATGTGCGCCGAAATAAAAGAGTCCGGATACGTTACTTTACCGACAATAGTCTGCTGGAAAGATGGTTCCTGTACTGCAGCATGTTGCACTTGTATTACTGTTGATTTTGTATTCACTGTCACTGGGTTGGTTGTTTTGTTTGTAGAAGATATTTGCACGTTTGGAATTGCAACTGGATTTGCTCTCTTGTGTGTAGGAGATACCTCCATTTTTGCAGATACCATGGGGACTAGAGATGTTTTGATATTGGCATCTGTCAATGGTTTCGTCACCTTACGCACTGGAAATACTTTAATGTTTGCAACATCTGGCCTTGATGTAGATATTTGCATTCGATTTTCTGAGTTGGAAGACCAAGCAACGGAAATTTGAGCCCGTCTCTCAGGTGCCAGATGGGGAGAAGAACTTCCGTTCGAGTACTGCACAGAGATTACATGGCTGTTAGCATTGTTCTTCGAAGTACCATCGTTGAACTGTCTTACAGGAATGTTTACTTGCTTATCACCATCAACCGTGCCAGATCCCAGCAAAGTGAAGAAAATTAAGAGTAGAGCGTTGGTCATGACTTCCAAGTCCATCTTTGTTACACCTGCAAAAAGTTGCAAAATATGTAAGTTATTATGAGGTTTATGATTCCACGGTTTACATAGAAATCACTTCAAAATGTAAAAATAATACTGAAAATCACATGATACTGGCATACTGTTCACGGTTTTATGTTTGAAAATTATTTTCATCGCAGCAACTATATATGTGTGTGTATGCGTGTGAGTTGCCTCGCGAAACTTTCTGAATACTTAAACAGCCCATTTCAATATCCACAGTCCTTAAACCTTACCCTAACAATCCGATTTTCCTGCTCTTTAAACAGAAATCACAAATGATTTTCCGCATAAGGAACGCGTATTTTGTGCCTGTTAACAACAGTGGAGATTTTTATTTGACCATAATAGGCAATGCAAATGTTGATAAAATGCAGAGGATGATGATGATGGTTGAAGCTTAGGGGCACACAACTGCATGGTAATTAGCGCCCTATCATAACTTGATGTGCTAAAACCAAAATAAAACAGTAATAAAAAGATAAAATCCAATCATGAGAATGACTAAAATGACAAATAAAACGATAACTGCATAAAACTCTCCATGTGAGAAACAACAGAGAAGCTAAAATGTATTAAAAACAAATAGGCTAATATGACGGTTAAAACCAAAGCTCCACTACTGGGAGACTAAAGCAGCTAAAATCTGCAGCTACAATTCCAGAGACGTGTCAAAATTATGAAAAGTAAAACAAAACTAGATCATAAGCTTAAAAGGCAATGAAGATAAAAAGCTGAAAACCCGATCTACCACTCCAGCATCGTCCAACAAAATCCCTTTAGTACTGGCCGGCAGTCATAGAGTGGCTCGTAACCGGGCTAGAGGAGCACACACTACTAGTACATGGCCGACCGTCACTGCTTGGCCACACTGAGGACAGATAGGAACAGGATGCCTTTTGAATAGGTAGCTGTGTGTAAAATAACAGTGACCGATACGGAGACAAGCCAAAACCACTTCCTCACGACGAGAAGTGCGTGAGGAAGTGGACCAGTGTACCGGAAGATCCTTTATTGCCCTTAGCTGGTTGTTGCGGAGAGTAGACCACTCTGCATGCCATTGCGAAAACACCGCTCTCCTCAAAACAAGTCTAAAATCTTCGGCTGTTGAACAAGTAATGGTGACACTGGGCTCAGTAGTTGCTGACTTTGCCACCTCTTCCATTAATTCAGTGCCTGACAGCCCAACGTGTCCAGAAAGTCATGCGAGAGCCACATTTCAGTAGAATGAAAAAGGGGAAACGTTGGATGCGTAGGCATCCACTTAAGTCCACTACCATAATTTGCTAGCAGGACATCACGCCGAAAGCGAAGGTGTGTTTCCGCTGATTCAGCGTAGAGGCTTACAACTGGGCTAGTTGGAAAATCTCCAACAGCCACACGGATGCCCTGATGGTGGACTGTATCTAACTTTCTCAGCACAGATAGTCGTGCTGAAGAGTAAACAAAACATCCATAGACTGACTTGGAACGGATCAGTGAACGATAAAGACGAAGCATTTCTGTCCAATCTGCACCCCAAGATTTGCCACTTAGTATCCGTAGAATATTAAGAGCACGGCCACATGGCGCGTTAAGCTGTAATATATGTGGTGACCAGCAAAGTTTGCGATCGAATACCAACCACAGGAATCTCACCTGATCTGCGAAGGGAAGTAAATCTGGCCCGAGTTGAAGAGTAGGTGCCATTCGCTACATACGGCGCCAGAAGTGAACACAGACTATTCTCAGGGGAGAAGCGGAAGCTGTTTTCAAGCTCCATTCATAGAGATTATTCAAACACCGCTGGAGACGGCGTTCCAAAAATTGTGTACGCTGAGAAGTACAGAAGATGGCAAAGTCGTCTACGAATAAGCAGGAAGAGGCCCCTGGGGTAACACATTGCTATATGGAATTAATCGCTATAGCAGACAGCGTGACGCTTAGTACCGAGCCCGGCGGCACTCCGTTCTATTGACTAAAAAGTTTAGAAAGAACCGAGTCGACCCTTACTCGAAAAACGCGATCCCGCATAAACTCCTGAAGAAATAACGGAAGGCGGCCTCGTATGTTCCAATTGTGCACAGAACGAAATATCCCTGCTTGACAACAGGTATCATACGCCTTCCCGAAGTCAAAAAATATCCCAACCGTTTGACTTTTCCGAAGAAACCCGTCCATGATCTGAGTTGACAGCGAGACAAGGTGGGCAATTGCGGAACGACGACGTCGAAAACCACACTGGATGTTGGTCAAAAGATTGTGGGTTTCCAGCCACCAAACCAGCCGTCCATTGATCATGCGTTCTATCAGCTTCCATACGCAACTGGTGAGGGAAATAAGACGGTAACTGGAAGGAAGTAGGTGGTCCTTTCCAGGTTTCAGAATAGGTATGATGGTGGCCTCCGGCCATAGAATTGGAAAAGCAGCATCAACCCAGACACGATTATAGACCTAGAGTAGGAAAGACTTACCTACAAGAGAGAGATGTTTTAACATTTGGACGTGGATGCCATCTGGCATGGGCGCAGAGTTTCGCGAAGATGAAAGTGCGTGTTCTAGCTCCGCCATGGTGAAAAGGCTATTGTAGTTTCAAGATTTCCAGAACGAAGGTGAACCCTTGAGATTCCACCTGGGCCTTATATGGAAGAAACTCAGGCGAATAGTTGTCTGAGCTAGATAATTGAGCAAAATCACCGCCAAGAGTGTTAGCCACGCCAAACTTATTAACTATAGTCTCTGCGGTTGTTTTTAGACCGGCGATGGGCATATGGGTCACTTTGCCAGCTACACACCTGAAGATAGAGGAAGGTCTATTAAAAGATGCTACAAAGTTGCTCCATGATGTCTTTTTGCTATCCTTTATAACTTGTCTGCCGTCGTGAGAGACGGACGTGTGTGTTATTTGCTCTGGCTCTGCTGACGTTACCGAGGTCAAAATATGACCACGGAAAGCTGTAAACGGTGTCGCTCGAAAGTGGTTAATGGGAAAACAAAGTGCCGTGATTTTGACAGCATTTTTCATCCAAGTTGTGCAAAATTAGGTAATGTGCAGATACTGGAAGAAAATTTAGTGAAATGTTGTGACAATGGTAAAGGTTCCAACTACGGTGACACTGACAAAATACTGGATTTAACTGAAGATGAAATCAATCTGTGTGACGCTTTGTCAGCTTTGGCTTATAACAGTAACAATACTGACACAAGACTAATTAAGTATATTCTGACTCAGAAGAATGAAATGACTTATGAACTCCGAGGAAAAATTGTAATTTTGACTAAACAATTTGAAATTCTATCAGCACGTGTGGTGGATCAAGGTGAACGGCTTGCAAATGTCAAACAAGTGCGAGCCGTTATCGCTGAAGTCGAACAGAATTTTGAACAGTACAATAGCATAGCAACTGTAGAAATATCAAGTAAAGTGTCTAGTGGTGGTGAAAAGGTGCAGCAGACTATGCAAATAGTGGGCGACGTAAATGATTGCGTTACATTGCAACAAATTAATGATAAAAATGAACCAAACTGGACTGAAGTAGTGAAGAAAAAAATAAATAAAGCAGACTCAAAACCTGTACTATGCGGTGCTAATCCTATTAATAAACTAAGAGTGGTTTCAAAACAGCCAAGGAAGAAGGCTGTGTTTGTAAGTAGATTAGCCCCCGATGTTACTGGAGCAGAGTTAATTGATTACGTAAAAAGCTATAAGATAAAATCGGCAAAAGTAACAAAATTGAAAAATAAATACGATACCTATGCATCCTTTCACATTGAAATTGACGAAGAACATTTTAATGAGCTGTTCAATGAGCAGTTTTAGCCTGTAGGTCCATTTGTTAGTGATTTTTTGGGTAAACTTAGGCAGCAGCAAATTTTAGGTTTTAAAATACCGGAAAATTCGTCCGAACGACTCAATTCTCATAGAAAAGAAGATTTTTTAAAATTGAATATTTTTATCTTAAATATTCAATAATTGAGAAATAAGCTTAATGAACTTGACGCATTTCTATCGACGGATGGCTATAACGTACTTTTAATCAGTGAACATTGGTTATGTGAAAATGAAATGCAGCTGTATAATTCTAACAAATACTTTGTTGCAAGTTATTTTTGCAAGGAACGTATGTTACATGGTGGTGTTTGTGTGTTTTTAACAAATAGTCTAAAGGGACATTCAGTGAGAAAGGTTAATGACCAATCAGCGGAACTTCATGCGGAATTCGCGGCAGTCAAATTGGAAGAAATAAACACTGTAATAGTTTCATGCTACCGCTCACCCAATGGAGATTTTAATATTTTTATTGAAAGGGTAGTTAAAGTATTGGAAATTGTTTTAGTTACTATGAAAACGAAGGTAATTCTTGGTAGAGATTTTAATATTGATGTAAATATACGTTGTTCCTTTGTTAACCAACTAAGTAATATTGTAACTCAATATGGTATTTTAATTGTAAACAGTGCTCCTACACGTAATGATGCATGTCTAGAACATATTTTTACAAATTTGCACACTTCTGAATTTACTTTTAGTGTCTTTGATCCTGCAATTTCTGATCATATGGGAATTAGGTTTGAAGTAAATTTTCAAAATTAAAGAGTAAACCAACTTTTTCAAGAGGGATTAGATTAATATCTCAGAGCGCAATAAGTAAATTCTTAAATTTTTTGAGTACTATAGATTGGAGTTTGTATTTGTATCACAATGAGGTGTGCTTAAATTTTAATGCTATGTTTGATATTTTATTATATTTTTATGACCTATGTTTTAAAACTGTCAAGGTTCGTCAGCAGTCAAATAGGTCAATTCCCAATTTTTGGTTCACGCCTGCTCTTAAGTTAATGCGTGAGCATGTGGTAATGTTGCATAAAATGAATATCACCTATAAAACTGAAAACAGTATACAAATTATTTAACTACTAGGAAGGTATACAAAACAAAGCTCTCTGCAACTAGAGTAATATATAACGAGTTTTTAATAAATAATTCTGACAACAAATGTAAAACAGCATGGGACATAATTAATAAGGCGGCAGGGAGGAATATTAATAAATCCGAAATTAAGATAACAGCAGAGCAATATAACACCGACTTTGTTCAGTCTGTTTCTGAAATAATAAAAAAGACAAAAAGTATTGATAAGTCTGCTATTGACTTTTTAAATAATATGACAGGTCACTCTGAAGGTTTTACTTGGAAGGAAGTGACGCATGAAAAAGCTTACAAAAAACTTATGAAATTTAGTAACTCAAGGAGTCAGGATTACTACGGTTTTTCTAACTATTTATTATTATTAGGTGTTTCTTATTTATTGAATCTCTTGGTAGTTATTGTTAACCAATGCTTTAACCAAGGAAAGTTTCCTGGCCCCTTGAAAATATCTAAAGTTATTCCTGTTCACAATAAGGGAAACAGACAAGAAGTCTCTAACTATAGGCCGGTATCCTTGGTGCCAGTTATATCTAAAGTAATTGAAACTGTAATTTTAGAACAGCTAGTTTCACATTTTGAAGCAAACATAGTATTATGTGATGAGCAATATGGTTCTAGGTCCAACAGATCTGCTATTTTGGGTAGTGAATCCCTTATAAATGAAGTACTTTATTCTTTTGAAAACAAGCAGAATGTAGCAGCGTGTTTATGTGACCTTAGGAAAGCTTTTGACTGTTTACCCCACGATCTGCTGCTAAAAAAATTAGAATATTATGCAATAAAAAATAAAGAACTGTCCTTAATTCAATCATAACTTAGCAATAGAAAACAATGAGTCTCAATTAATGACCAAATTCCTACTTTTCGAGATGTAACTACGGGAGTGCCTCAAGGATCTATTCTGGGTCCTTTTCTTTTCATTGTTGCTGTTAATGACTTGCCCGCTGCTACTCCAGGTAAAGTGATCTCTTATACAGACGACACCACTGTGCTAAATATTATTTCTGCAAATATTTTTGATTGGTCCAATATTTAAATCAAATTTCTGATTGGTTTAACGCAAATGACTTGCACATGAATAAAGAAAAAACACAAACTATTTTATTTAGTTTAAAAGATAAATAAAGTACAGAGGAAAAGGTTAAACTTCTTGGAATATGGCTGGACAACAAGCTTTCCTGGAAATTTCACATAATGGAAATGTGGAAACATTTGTCAAATATTTCATTTATTTTAAGAAGACTTAGGATGTGTGTTTCCACTAGCACTTTATTGACTGTTTCTTTTAGTTTATTTCATTGCCATTTAAACAATGGTATTTTGCTCTGGGGTAGCAGTGGGGAAGCCAATCAAGTATTTTTCCTCCAGAAGAAGGCTCTCAGAGTAATAAAAAAATGTAATTCTTGCCAACATTGTGCACCTATTTTTAAAGAATTTAGAATTTTAGCTGTGGCATCTTTCTATGTATTTGCATGCTTGAATTTTATTCATCTCCAAAAGACCGATGAGTTACCTTTTTCTGACATATATAACCATTATACAAGATATAGAAATAATATGGTACCTCCTAAATTTCGGTTACAGAAATCTGTTAACTCTCATCTCTATCTTGAAGTGAAACTGTATAATAAACTGCTTGTAAATATAAGACAAATTGCAAATGCAAATTCTTTTAAAATTAGTGTAAAAAAGTTAAACAGCTTAATTATTACAACATACAAGAATATTAAATATAGATGCACTTTAATGATTTGCTGACCGAACCTACTGCACTGTAGTATGCCAAATTGTGAAATAAATTATCACTATCATCATTATCATTACATATTGCACGCAGATTTTTATGTTGTATCAGGTTATCCACTGTAGGGTGACGTTGGAAAACCCAGAGAGCACGTCTACAAGCACGAATGGCAGTACGGAATTCATCTGTCCAACAAGGGACAGGGCAACGAGTAGGGTGGCCAGTCGAGCACTGAATAAACTGCTCAGTAGCAGAAAGAATGGTGGCTGAGAGATGGTGAACTAAGAAAGCAACTGGATCGTGCCCACTGCTTTGGAAAACAGCCAAACGGGTATAAAGGTTCCAGTTGGCCTGATCTAGGTGCCATCGAGGTAAAAGTGTGCAACATAAATTGTGAGCTAAGAGACTGACAACGTCTGGATAGTGGTCACTAGAGCATAAATCAGAGATGATATTCCATTGTAAGGAAACTGCTAACTGTGGAGAACAGACGGCTATGTCGATGTGCGAAAAACTATTAAAGACGCCAGAAAGAATGGTAGGCTCTCCGGTGTTCAGGAGAGAGAGGTGGTGACTGTCAGTAATTAGATGACCTCTCGCACAAGCCCGAGGTTAGCCTCAAAATGGGTGGTGCACATTCACGTCACCGAGCAACACCAAAGGTGTTGGAAACTGAGAAACTAGGTCTTCTAAATCATTGCGCGAGAGGTCGGCAGATGGAGGGAGATAGATGTTACAAATTGAGAACATGGTACATGGCAGCGTAATCCTGACTGAATTCCTGACCTGTAGGGGCACGGATTCAGTATAAATATCATCTTGACGAGTGCTTCCATGTGATACTCCCTCCTCCGGTGATACATCACACCGTACAGCAGAGTAGTGCCTGAAGGTGACGTGATCATGTGGGCGGAGCTTTGTCTCTTGTAAGCACACGACCAAAGGCAGATTCTGGTGATTCAGCAGTTCAAGCTTTGGTTGGCGTGGTCTATTTCCGCGTATGTTCCATTGTAGGATAGCTATTGTCTACATTATGGGATAAGGTTTATATTGAACGAGGTTTCTGCAGATTCGGCTGTGCTGGTCGGTTCAATTTGTTCTTTTTAGGTGTTGGGCTTGTGCTATTCTCAGGAGCACGATCCTGCCGTTTCCGCACTGTCCGTCTGCCAGTGGGGGCTGAATCCTCCTCCACTGCGGAGGACCTCTTATCAATAGAAAATTTGGGTTCGAGAACCTCAAACCGATTAGAGGTGCTGATCGGCGTAGATGGTCGGCGCCGATCTATACTTCCCTCAGAAGAGTCCTCCGAAGAGGATCTATGTGGAGATAGGTGTTGACTGTTCTTTCCCTTAGATGGTATGGGAGGAGTCTTTACAGTGCCTTTTAGGAAGTCGGTCCGGACACAACTGGTCTTAAATGATTTTGCTGGCGCTGAACTTGCGGCGGATGAGCCGGTCTTGGTGCCCGATGTCGGTGAAACTTTTTCAGGACTACTCCTTACCTTGGCGGTTTTGGCAGATGTTGATGCTGAAGCAGAGGACTTTGGTTGTGGTCTGCCTATGAGAAACTTTTCAGAAATTTTGACCCCGTTAATATCGCATGTCTAAGTTGCGATTTCCCACCTCGGTACAGGCTTAGCCACTACAGAGCTATAGGTACCGGATACGCAGCAGCTGCCGGGCTTTCGAGAAGGACGGCTTATCTTTCTGCCGAATCTCCAGGATCGCTCTCTCCTCTGCGAAACGGAGACAGTCGCGGGAACTAGATGGATGTTCGCCGCAGCAATTAACGCACGATGGGGTAGAAGTACAAGTTCCATCGTGCGTGGCCTCTCCACAGGTGGCACAATAAGATTGACCAGAACAGAAATCACCTGTATGACCAAAGCGCAGAAATTTAAAGCATCTGAGCGAGTTCGGAATGAAGGGCCTAACCTCGATGGCTTCGTACCCTGCCTTAATCCTTTGCGGGAGATCTACCCGATCAAAGGTAAGGAACAGGTTACCGGTAGGCACAAATTCACCATTCAGTTTCCATTGCACCCGGTACACAGATGTAAATTTTTGGTCCGCCAGATTCTCTTGAAGGTCCTCTTTGGACAATCCATCCAAAGCGCGGGTGGTGACAACACCGCGCGAGGAGATCAAGGTCTTATATAGTTCCACTTTAAGGGTAGCTGCCTAACATATGGGATCGTAACAATTTGGTTGCCTGGGATGCGAAAACTGCTTCTACCAGGAGTGTACGGTTGCGCACTCGAATGCAAAAGTGAACCGGACCAGCAATTTTATCTAAACCCTCTTGAATGGCGAAAGGGCTAACCGACGTAAATTTCCTTCCTTCCTCTGTTCGATATAACAGTAGCGAGGACCACTGGACTCAAATACTTCTTTTCCCAACACAGTATTTGATTTCGTTTTGTTTTTATCCATTAAAGATGATATAAATTCATCCCTCAGTGCTCCCCACCCAGCACGGAGCCCAACGAGGGGCACCACACTGGGGTGACAGGGCTTTACAGGGGATATAGCAGGCTTGCCGTCACACTCACCCGGGAGTTCGGTATAATACCTAGTTCTGGCCGATTGACTAGGGTTGGGTTAGTCCCTAGACTCCCGTTTAGGCGAAGCAGAAACTAAAGTGGCTGCGCACCCTCCCCAATTACTGAAGATCAGAAGCCCAGGCTCAGATGCGCAACCCTCAACCAACCAGGATATTCCTTTCCACCGACATGGGTCTCCACGCACGGGCTACACGTGGGTGGGCATTTTTACCTACTGAATCCCTCACCACATAGAGGCTGCCCACAGAGGAATTCAAGGTTGGCTCGGGAACCCCCGGGTGCGCCAAACACGTACCTATCGTAGTGGGCTCCTGAGGGAGGGCAGAGGAGAATAGGCTTTAGATGTGTATTGCATCATTTAGGGTTATACTTAGGCAATAAAGGAATATTTCTTGATTAGGCACAAACCGCTGTGAAAGTATTAACTTCACCGCCGGAAACGGCGTTCCAAAAACGGCGTATGTTAAGAAGTAAGGAAGATAGTAAAACTGTCTTCGAATAATGTCCTGGGGGAACACATTGCGATGTAGAATTAATCTTTATAGCAAACAGCGTCACGCTTAGTACCGGGCCCTGCGGCACTTCTTTCTCTTGAATATAATAGTTAGGAAAAAACGAGCCAACCCGTACGCGGAAAACGCGGTCCCCCAATAACTCCAGAATGAAAACCGGTAGGTGTCCGCGAAAGTTCCAGTTTTGAAGAGACCGTAATTTCCCACCCGCCAACATTTATCATAAGATTTCTCGAGGTCAAAAAATGACTTACTCTGTGGCTGTTCTTAAGGAACCCGCCCCTGAGCCTAACTGATTGCGAGACAAGGTGGTTAGTTGCTGAACGACATCGCCGAATACCACACTGGATGTTAGCTAGAAGATTGTGGAATTCCAGCCACCACCCTATGCATAAGACACTGGTGAGGGAAATAGGACGGGAACTGGAAGGAAGCTGACGGTCCGTTCCAGGTTTCAAAACACATATGATTGTAGCCTCCCGCCTCTGAGTTGGAAAAGGGGCATCAACCCAAACAGGATTATAGACCTCGAGTAGGAAGGCCTTACCTTTAGGAAAGAGATGTTGCAACATTTGGACGTGGTTGCCATCTGGACCTGGCGCAGAGTTTCGCGAAAATGAGAGTGCATTGTCCAGCTCCGCCATGGTGAAAAGGCGATTTTAGTCTTTAAGATCTCCAGAGCGGAGGTAAAATCCTTGAGAGTCCACCTGAATCTTAACTGGAACAAACTAGGGCGAATAATTATCTGAGCTAGACACTTGAGCGAAAGGACGGCCAAGAATGTCAGCCACGCCAAACGTATCAACTACAGCGCCTGCCGATTTTTGTAGACCTGGGATGGGAATATCGGTCGCTTTTCCAGCCATTCTTCTTAACTTATCCCATACGACAGAGCTAGGTGTGTGTCGATTAAAAGAAGCGTAAAACTTTCTCAATGATCTCTTCTTGCTATCCGTAACTATTGGTCTAGAATGGCCACGCAGCTTTTTATATTGAATGAGGTTATCCAGAGTTGGGCGAAGCTGGTAAACCCTGAGAGAACGTCTGTGAGCACGAATGCCATTCCAACATTCATCTGTCCACCAAGGGACAGGAAATCGACAGTGATGTCTAGTCGACCGCGGAATAAAAACGTCACCAGCAGAAATAACTCTCTCGCTGATGTGTTGGACTAAAAATCCACCGAGTCGTGCTTGTTGAAGTGAAAAACGGCCAAACGGGAGTAAACGCTCCAGCTGACCCGTTCTAAGCGCCACTTAGGTAAACGAGTGGAACATACATTCTGTGCTTAGAAACAAATAAGAATAGGAAAGTGGTCACTAGAATGTAAGTCAGAGATGATATTCTCTTGTAAGGAAACTTCCAACTGTGGAAACAAACGGCTGTGTCCGAGTGAGAAAAACTATTGAAGGCGTCAGAAAGGAATGTTGGATCTACGGTCCTCAGGGGGGATAGATTAATATGATCTAAGAAATCGGCGATCAGTTGACGTCTCAGACAAGTCCTAGGGGAGCCCCAAAGCGGGCGGTGGGCATTCACGTACTCTACCAATGGAAGAGGTGTGGGAGCTAGGAGACTAAGTCTTCTAAATCAGTGCGCAAGACTCTATCAGGCGGATGATAGTGACGTTGATGATGATTGGTATTTAAGGGTGCTCAATTGCTGAGGTCATTGTAGCCCTTATAAAACCAGGAGAATGAAAGCACCAAATGTAAAAAAGCAATATAAAACAAAGTAAAATTAAATATAGAACGTCAATTCAAAACCAAAGAATAAAACCACTGGTGGCTAAAAGACATACCTGGATCTAAAATAGTTACAAAAAAGGAGTAAGTAGCATACAAAAAAATAATAAAAGACGGTTGACAGGTTAAATTAATGTGTGGCAACAAACAAATATATTTAAAGAACCATGAACCTCCGCTCCAATAAGAGCAACGGTTTTAAAGTGAAATTAAAGAAACTAAATCCTTACTGGAACCATCAAAGGAGATAAAAAGGTAAAAACTCTAATGACCGCTCTGTGGTCGTCGGCGAAGACCTTGGCGAGGGAGGCCGGCCGCTGGAATGATGAACGAAGGACCGCTAGAGAAGCAAACTCTAACAGCACATGCCGTAAAGACAATACAGCCCCACAGAGTGCACAGATAGGAACATAACTGCCTAAAATTACTGTGATCGATCCGCAAGCGAGCCAAATGCACCTCTTGCCGACGGGATTTACGAGAGCAGGTTACCCAGGTAACAGGAAGATCTTTCACTTCCCTATGTTTGCTCCCGCGGAGAGACGTCCACGCTTCATGCCAGCCGGGGTGCACCACTCTCCGTACAACAAGCATGAAGTCCGCAGGGGCTACAAAAGGAAGCGCAGTCCTAGGTTGCGTTGCCGCCATCTTAGCTGCCAAATCCGCCCGTTCATCACCCTGAAAGCCGATGTGACCAGGAATCCATGCACACTCCACATTAACATCGGAAGTGTGTAAAATGTGAAGGAGGTCCAGGATGCGCTACACGAAAGGATGATAGTTGTACAACTCACCCACGCTCTGAAAAGCACTAAGAGCATCGCTCATTATGAGGCAGTTACCAAGATTTAGACGGCGAAAGTACAGAATGGCTCAATAGATGGCATATAGTTCGGCAGTATAAATGGATGTGCTACTGTGCAGACCAAAAGTATATGTTTCGGTCCCAGTAAAAGGCACATCCCACCCATTCGGCGGACTTACTGCCGTCGGTATATATGCAAATGCGGTCATGCTGTGGGAACAAACTTCTAAAAAATAAATAAATACGGATATTAGAGACAGGTATCGCAGATTTCTCATAAACTGTCATCCCGAGATCCACGCAATATATAGCACGTAACCAAGGGGGGTGCACCCACTCTGCATTGGAAAACATGCGAGGAACCGCAATACTGAGTTTCCGACACAATTCACGGATACGGAAACCTGCAGGCCTAGGTATAAGTGATAAGTTTCGCTATCGTTCATCGATCATGGCAATGAAAAATGGGGTAAACATTAGATACAAAGGCATGCTGCTAAGCCCACAGCCATAATTACCTAGCAGGATATTACGCGGACATCGCAGAGGGCCTTCTCCCGAATCGGCGTAAAGGTTAACAACTGGCCTGGTTGGAAATGCTCCAACAGAAACATGGATGCCCTGATTATGGACAGAAGCCCATGCTGAGTTACACAACCCTCAACCAACCAGGATAGTCCGTTCCACCGACACGTGGGTGGGCATTTTTACCTACTGACTGCCTCACCATTCTGAGGTTGCCCACTGAGGGAGTCGAAGTTACCTTTGGACCCCGGGTGCGTCAAACACGTACCTACCGTAGTGGGGCCCTGGGGGACCAGCAGACGGAGGAATATATATATTGTAGGATAGCTGAATCCGTACGCAATGGACTGTACGTTAGATCGAATAGGCACAGATGCAGCGAATATATCATATCTGAAGAGGATCATAATGCCCCCATGTGCAGAAATACCAGCCGCCGATGATACATCACACCGGACAGAAGAGTACTGCTGGTTAGTAAGGTGGCGACGGAGCTTGGTCTCTTACAAGCATACGACCAAAGGCTGATGCTGGTGGAGCAACAAGTCATACTCTGGTAGACGTGATCTAATGCCGCGGATATTCCACTGCAGGATAACCATGGTTTATAGTATGGGATAAGATTTAAGTAGAAAGGCGTTTTTGCATATTCGGCTGTACTGGGCGATTTAGTTAATGGACTAACACTTTTTTCGGGAGCACGATCCTGCTGCTTACGCACTGGCCCTCTGGCAGTGGGGAGCAGAATCCTCCTGTTCCATCTCCTCCAAGGGGGAACCACTTAGCAATGGAAATTTCGTTTGGAGCATTTCAAACCGACTAGAGGTGCTGGTCTGCGGAGATGGCGGTCGCCGATCTATGCCCCCCCCCCAAAAAGTCCTCAGAAAGGGTCTTCCTGGTGAGTGACGTGGACTCATCCTTCCCATGGATGTTTTGGGACTTTACACTATCTTTAAGGAAGTCGTTCTGACATAACTAGACTGGACATTTTTGGCAGGTGCAGAATGCCCTACGGCATTACTGGCGTTATTGCCCGTGGTTGACGGTTTGGGTAACACGGTGGCTGGCTTGCTCTTTCCGGTGGCGATTTAGCAGATGGTACGCCGACGTAGATCAGATGTTTAAGTCTTTGGTAGTGCTCTGGCTAAAATAATGTTATCTGCGCTAGTGGCCTCGTTTATATCACTGGTCTGAGCTGCAATCTCCCGACGCGGTACTGGTTTAGTTGCAACGGAGCTGTAGGTACCGGAGCATGGGTTGGAGGGTTTGCGGAGGCGCAGGAGCTTACGAGCTTCTGAGAAGGACACCTTCTGTCTCACCCGTATCTCCGTGATCGCTCTCTCGTCTATAACACGGGTGCAGTTACAGGAACTAGATTCCGTTGCAATTCAAACAACGGGGAGTGGTAGTAAAATCTCCATCGTCTGAATGGCCAGTACACAATTTGTTAGATGCCCAAACCACTAACACTTGTAACATCTGAGAGGGTTCGGAATGTAGGGCCAAACCCCGATGGTTTCATACCCTGCTTTAATCATTTGTGGGAGACCCATCCGATTCAAGGGTAAGGAACAGGGTACGGGTAGGTATAGGTTCACCATTGACTTTCCGTTGAACTCTATACACAGATTGGACGCCCTAAATCTTTTTGAAGCTCTTCATTGGAAAATCCGTCCAACGCGCAGGTGGTGATAAAGCCGCGCGATTTGTTCAAAGTCCTGTGCTGTTCGACATTAACGGGTAGTAGCTGCCTAACATTTTAGACATCAGCATTTTACCCGCTTGGCATGCCGTAAATACATCTACCAGGAGGGTACCATTTCGCGCTTTAATACAGGAGTGAACCGAACTTTTGGATGGCAAAAGTGCTAACCAATGTAAGTGTCCGACCTTCCTCTGTCGGAGTGATGATTAAATAGCTAGGACCACTGTTCTCAACTACTTCTTTTCCAACAACTACTTTATTTTTAGTTTTGATTGCCATGAAAGCTGGTAACAAATTTCATCCTCCATTACACCCAACCCATCACGGAGCCCAGCAAAGGGTAGCATCACCGACATGACAGGGCTACACAGGGTATATAGCATGCGCGCCGTCCCACACACCCTGGAGTTCGGTATAGTACCTGGGCCTGGACGATTGACTAGGGGCGAGTTAGTCCCTAGCCTCCCGTTTAGGCGCTGTATGATGATGTTGATAATGATGATTATGTGATAATTGGGATTTAAGGGCGCCCAACTGCAAGGTAATCAGCTCCGTTAACATAAAACAGTAGAGCTAAAAGACCAGAGATAAAAGTATGCTAAAATAATCGTAATTAAATGTCTGAAACAAGAGATAAAAACCAGTATAAAAACGAAAAATAAAGGTGTCAAAGAAACATCGTTGGAGAGCTAAAACAAAAAGATAGAGCTAAAGGCATCTGTGTTTAAAGGTTAAAACAGTAATTTGAGTTTCAATATATATCTTATGATAATTAAAAGAAATATAAAACTATGGCCGGAGTGGTAAACGTAGTGAGGATAAAAATGTAAGAGTTTTAGACACAGAACCAGGATCATCCGCAAAAACGTCTGGGAAGCAGTTATAGAGTGGAGGGAGTAAGAGAGAGAGAGAGAGAGAGAGAGAGAGAGAGAGAGAGTAAGAAGTAAGGTTTTAGCGTGCCCAACCTTAAGAATATTAGCACCCTAGGAAATTACGGAAAACGAAAACAAGCATAAAGTTAAACTTAGGATTAAAGGTTCTTGCTATAAAACACGTACACACAGACGCTAAATCGCAGATTAAAGTTGAGAAAATAACACTCCGAAATTAAAATTTAAAAAACCTAAGGTAGTTAAAAGAAATAAATAAAACTAAGTTGTGTGAACGCTGTAGAACTCAATTAAAACCATATACGTCCAATCGTAGGGCACTGTCAGATAAAAGATAAAACACGTTCTATAGCAACCAGGTTGTCTGCCAAGATGGCACGCAGGCCACGCGGCAAACTCAACGACAGACGCACTGGAGCTAAAATTTGGTACTCTGTTAGAATGTTTCTCTGTGCACCTCAACTACAAACTAGATCAAGCTCTCCTAATAGTAAATGACAGTGGCTAAAATAATAGTGTCCAGTACGTAGTCGACATAAAATGACCTCTTCTCGGCGGGAGGCGCGACAGGAGATTTTCCAGGATTCGGGTTGTGCTTTAATTACGCGCATTTTTTTTTCTAGTAGTTCTGGACCATTCAGCCGGCCAATGAGAGAAAATGGTCCCTCGCAACACAGCTTTAAAATCACTCACGGGAACGGAAGAAGAAAATATCCTGGAAAACGTAAATGCTTTCTTAGCAGCAGAATCAGCTGTCTCGTTCCACACTAATCCCGTGTGACCAGGCACCAGTAGAAACATCACACTTAGACCTGCTGCCGAAAGGGACTGAAGGCAATCTGGGATCCGCTGTACGATTGGGCGGTAAGTGTATAGCGGACAAAGGCTTTAGAGAGCACTCAGAAAATTTGAACATATTGCAGTGAGTGGTAGTGGATGTCGCCGCACATAAAAAAACCTGAAGAATACCAAATAGCTAAGACGTAAAAATCGAACACTGAGGTAAAAGACGAAAATTATAACATTGGTTATCAACCACAAAGGCATATCCAGCACCTTGCGCATTCTTCAACCCGTCAGTGTAAATAAAAATATGGTCGCTATGTTGGTCTTTAGGAGCTAAAAATGGGGACCGAAGGATGAAATCAGGGGTAGTCGACTTCGAAAAACAAGAAGACCCTACATAGATGGAGCTCCGCGGTCGACGCCAAGGAGGGTAATGGGTTTCCCGTTTGGGAAGCACGGTAGGCATGGCCATGCTCGTTTTTCCTAAACGGTTGCGAAAACGTACCACGGGTGGCAAGAGGGCGAGGGAGAGAAAGGCGTGCGAAGCATCCAAAGAGTCGTCAAAAAGTGTAAGTGAGCTGGGTGTTGAGGTATTCTGAGCCGAAGGCAAGCATAGCTGCACAAGAGAAACTCACGGCGATAACATAGCGGTGGTTCTGCAGTATCCGCACAGACACTACTGACTGGGCTAGTGCGGAAGTCGCCAATTACTAACCGTATACTTTGATAATGAATTGTGTTTAAGCGACGAAGGATAGAGGGTCGCGCGGAAGAATAGACGATATACCCGTAATCCAATTTGGAACGGACTAATGTATAGTAAGGCATAGAAGGACGCTCCTAAAATATCAAGAGAACGTATGTACCGTGCCTTCAAATAAGCAGACCAACATAACTTTCTGGCCGAGCCGTGGCCGAGTGGTTAGACCACTCGCCTCTCACCTAGACGGCCCGGGTTCGATCCCAAGCGACCGCATGTGATATTTGTGGTGGACAAAACAGCGCTGGGGCGGGTTTTCTCCAGGTTCTTCAGTTTCCCCCGCCATCGCATTCCACCGGTCCTCCTTCATTCATGTATCATTAGTGTCACCGCTTGCGGTGCCATAAGTAGTTAAAGTGGGCGTTAAACACTAGCAAAAAAAACATAACTTTCTATCAAATACTAAGCCTAGGAATTTCGCTTCAACAGCAAACGGTAGTACCTCTGTGTCGAGGCGGAGGGAAGGAGGTGCCAGAAATGTACACACACAGTATTCTCGGTGGAGAAGTGGAAGCCGTTTGGCATATTCCAGGAGGAAATAAGAGTCTAGACACATCTGAAGACGACGCTCGGGGTGACAGGTACGCCAAGCTGTGAGGTACACAACAAAATCGTCAACAAACAGCGACCATAAAAGACTTCGGAGAAGGCAGTCAACAAGAGAGTTGATTGTGATTGCTATAAGACAATCAGCGTGATACTAAGCATCGAACACTGAGGTACTCCGTTCTCCTGTGTAAAAGAGTCAGATAAAATCGGACCTACACGCACACGAAATACACAGCCTTTCATGAACTCCCGAATGAATATGGAAAGGGGACCACGGAAACCCCACTGATGTGCTGTACGAAGAATGCCAGTCCTTTAACATGTTTTGTAAGCTTTGCCTAAGTCAAAAATACAGTTACAGCCTGGCTTTTACTGAGGAAACCGTTTATAATATGAGTCGAAACAGACACCAGATGGTTGATGGTAGAATGGATACGACTAATAGGCAATAAGAGGCCCCGAGATTCGAACCACATAAACCATCTCAACGGAGTCAATGTGGATTCAGGGGACTTGTGGTTGATTACATGGGGCCACAGACAGCGGTAACATGTCGGGTACTCCCGATCAACCCAGTCACTCATGGTCACCGAGTGTCTCGCGGGGACCCAGCCTCTTGGAAGCTACTTGAGTGTACATGATATCATAACGGCTGCGCAGCTTCCCACCACGAAAGGGGTAGAAATGGGGGTCCAATCAACCTTCACGTTTGAGAGATCCGAAGAGACACAAGCTGAAAGCTGCGCCGAAACCTTGGGACAGGAACCACGGAGATAGGAAAGAATCCTGTTGGTGAGATAGGAGTTCATAAACCTAAAGACCTTAAACCTAAGAATTTTATAAACCTAAAAGAGGAACAGGCTATCATAATGGGGAATGTAAAGGTATGATATGAAGTGAAGTCCAACATGGTTGTGACAGATGTAAATGAGCGAACGACAATGAGGGAAAGTGGCTAGGGCACACTGGACACAGCTTACCCGTACTAACATAAAATGAGCCCATGGGGAGTAATAAATCTAAGGTCTTAAAAGCTAATAAACCTCTCCGTAAGCCTACAAGTAGAGGAGGGGGATAGTGTAAACAAAAGAAAGAAACAAAAGGAAAACTAAAGGCGTGATATTAGCGGATGGCAATGGGTAGAGTGATGTGGCGGTGAGTGGCTCGGGAACCCCAGGGTACGTCAAACGCGTACCTACCGTAGTAGGCCCCTGAGGGGGAGCTGTTAAGAGTGGCCGTAGCGGTGCAAGAGCAGCGGACTCTATCAACACATTCCGGGCCGACAATGTTGTGGCACAAAGCGGACACATAAGAGGTGGGTCTTTAGTAAAAAGTAGCTGTGCGTAAAATTACAGTGGCCAATTCGCAAGGGAGCCAATAGCACTTCTCGGCCAGACAAGCGAAAGGAGGTTACCAGTTTACAGGCAAATCCTTACTTCTTGTAACTTGTTGCCACGGAGAGCTGACCACTCGGCATGCCACCACGAAAGTACCGTTCTGCGCACACCAAGACTCAAGTCTGCAGATGTTATACAATGAAACTCAGTACATAGTTCTGTTGCCACCATTTTTGCCGAGAAATCCGCCAGTTCATTCCCCGGCAAGTCAAGTGACCAGGAATCAAAGTGCAGACCACTTTCAAGCCAGACGCGTACAAAACGTGGAGCATACCCTGAATACGCTATACGATATTATGGTAGTTGTGCAGCTCACGAAGGCTCTGAAGTACGCTAAGGCAATCACACTCATGAAGACAGTCAGCTAGATGTTGAAGGCGAACATAGCGAGAGACTGGATATGTGGCATAGAGCTCCGCAGAGTAAATGCATGTGCTACCATGTAACCTGAAAGCATGGGGTTCAGTCCCAGTAACAAAAGCACATCCGACAACATCGGTCCCCCCAGGGGCCTACTACGGTAGGTACGGGTTTGGCGCACCCGGGGGTTCCCAAGTCACTCGCCACCATATCATCCTCCCCATCGTCATCCACTAGGCCACGTTTTGTGTTTATGTCTGCGTGTGTCTGCGCATTTCTTTGTGTACTTGTGGGTGCGAGTCTACTCGCCTCATCTTCCTCCTCTTCTAGGCTAATTCCCTATATATTTAGTTTTAAGGTTTTAGGTTTGTTAACTTCTGCCTCACCAACAGGGATCTTTCTTCTATCTACGTAGTTCCTGTCCCACGGTTCCAGTGCGGCTTCCAACTTGTGTGCTCTTCGGAGGTCTCAGGCAAGACTGTTGAGTGGACCCTTCACACTGCCCCTATGTGTAAGCCTTAGGTACGGGTTAGGTGCGCAGGTCGTCGGGTTAGAATCACAGGCCGGATATGTTAGCGCTATCGGAGCCCCGGCGTAATCAATCACAAGTCCCCTGAATCCATGGATGTGTCATTACACATAATGGCCTAAAGAGGGGGGCCAGAGGTCGTTATACCTGTGGTAGGGGCATAAAGCCGGGTTATGAATGGTAGAGGGCTAACCCGTATGGACCAGCAGTAGAGGCTGGAGGGTAACTCCTAAGTACTCCGTGAGATCGATCTGGGAGGGGTCTCCTAGGCGGCACAGACCGGAACGTATTTTTGGTGTCTTTTTTCTCTTTCCCCCGGATGGCAGGCTGAAGCCAACAGTACCGGAAGCGGGCTATTTCATAATGATCCCTCCGCGCAAAACTCTTCAATTTGACCGCCCTTTGGTAGTGAGTTTGGCTTGCGGATCTAAAACAATGCAACATATTAACCCATTTAATATTCAACGTGAAATTGACAGGATCTGTGGTAAAGTAAGCAACGCAACCAGGACTAGAGACGGTACGCTGTTAGTGGAAACCAAGACCGAAGACAAGTCTAAGAAGCTCCTGAAAGCCGGCTTGTTGGGTTCCTACCCAATAACGGTAGCCCCACATATATCTCTGAATACTTTTAGAGGCGTGATGACCACCACCTGCTTAGACGGTCTTTCAGATGCAGACATCGTTTCCCATCTTCCTGACCAGGGTGTATGTCGGACTGTCTTATAGTTAAACGTGATAGGCGGTTGCGTTGCGAACGGTATTTGTAACGTTCAAAGGCACCACCCTACCTCAGGCACTTTACTGTGGTTACGTACGCGCTGCTGTGAGACCGTATGCACCAAATCCCATGCGTTGTTTTCGGTGTCAGAAATTTGGTCATACCCAAAGTCGGTGCACCTTAGACGCTACATATGAAAGTTGCGGCCAACCTGCTCACTAGTAAACTGCTGGTGCCCGAGACCCTTGCTGCGTCCATTGTAAAGGGAACCATTCATCCAGCTCCCGGCAGTGTCCGCGTTTTCTCGAGGAAAAAGCCATCCAGGAGTAGCGGGGTAAGGAACGCCTAACTTTTCCTGAAGCCGAGCGTCGCTTCCAACAACTGCAGCCTACGACCATCTCAAGCTACGCATCTGCGCTCCGCCGCACTCCTGTTTCCTCAGTGGCTCTACAAACCGTTCCCGTAACCGACGCGTGTACTACAATAGAGCAGGCGCCGAGCATAACAATCTTGCAGTCTTCCACATCCACAGCATCCACTGCCTCAATTTCTATTTCTCCAGAACCTGCTCGCAAGCCTCTGGTTAGACCGACACTATCTGTCGCTGTCCCTCATGAGCGCAGTAGTAAAACACTCAAGGTCACTGATAAACCTTCCAGGTCCCGTTCTCGTTCTACGAGCCGTAGGGGATTTTCCGCATCCCGAACATCAGCGGAGAGCGGCGACGAAAGTGGCTATACTCTTGGTGGTCCAAAGAGTGTAGAGAACAAGAAACTCCCACCTTAACTTCATCTACTTCGTTTCCACCATTCGTTTGCATCCCAGCTGCAAACTCATATTATGCTTATCGGTAACCTTTCACGCCTCTAACTGTGCTCCGTGGCTCTCCTGACGTGGAATATCCGTGGTGTCCGTACCCATAGGGCAGAATTGCAGCTATTACTACAGTCCTATAACCCTCTGGTTCTGTGTTTGCAGGAGACAAAGCTTCGCCCTCACGATGCTTTTGCCCTGCACCAATACCTTCCGTTTAGATTTGATCTCGCTGACCACAACCTTGCAAGCTGTCGCTAACCGACTTACTCTTCCTGGTTTCTTCTTTACTGTATGTAATGTCTACGTTCCGCCTTCATCTATCCTCTGCGCCGCTGACATGCTCCATCTTTTGTCGCGGCTCCCGGCACCTTTTCTTCTGCTGGGGGATTTCAATGCGCACCATCCCCTATGGGATTCCCCTAGGGCCTGCGCGCGGGCGACTGTTCTTTCTGACCTTTTCGTTCAACATAGTCTCGCTGTTTTGAACACCGGTGAACCAACTTACATTTCAAATTCTTCTGCCACGCTATCCCACCTGGACCTATCAGTTTGCTCTGCACAGCTTACTCAACGCTTTCAATGGGACGAAGTATCAGACGCTCACTCCAGTGGTCATTCCCCACGCGTCATCACTTTGCTTTCCCACAACATTTTCTCCTCGCGTGCTCAGACGCTCACTCCAGTGATCATTCCCCACTCGTCATCACTTTGCTTTCCCACAACATTTTCTCCTCGCGTGCGAGTACTTGGCAGCTGACTAAGTCGGATTGGGCTGTTTTCTCCATTCTGGCTGTTTTCAACGACTGCCAGTTCGGATCCGTTGACCTAATGGTCGAGCATTTCCACTCTGTAGTAATCTCCGCTGCCGAGCAGTCAATACCGCTGTCTTCTTCCTACCCTAGACGATTACCGGTCCCTTGTTGGACTGCCAAGTGCCGCGATGCTATTCGTGCTCGTCGGAGGGCTCTTCGAGTATTTCGCCATCACCCTTCGCTGGAGCATTTGATCACTTTTAAGCAAACACGCGTCCGGGCACAGCGAATTATTCAAGATACCAAACGGGCCTCATGGACATCTTTTGTCCAAGCATTTAATTCTAGTGGGAACAGAAACCGTCGTTGATCCGGTTAGCGTTGCTGATGCCCTTGGTAACACGTTCGCAACTGCGTCCAGCTCCGCCAATTATGACCCGGTGTACCGTTCCATTAAGGCGGAGGTGGAGTCTCAGGGTCTCTCTTTCCGATCCTCTGACACCGAGTGCTATAGCACATTTCTTAGCATGCGAGAGCTGGATGCATCATTGGCATCTTCTCGGCATTCCGCTCCAGGACCTGATGGTATCCACATCGCAATGCTGCAGCACCTGTCTTCTGGTGATAAACTCTATTTTCTGAGCCTATATAACCGCGTATGGCTTGGCGTGAAGCCTCGGTTGTTCCCATTTTAAAACTGGGAAAGGATCGTAGACTTCCTTCAAGTTATCGTCCTATCTCCCTCACCAATGCTGTTTGCAAGGCGATGGAGCGCACGATCAACGGCCGGTTAAGATGGTGTCTGGTGTCTGAGAAGCTGCTCTGCAATATCCAGTGCGGTTTTCGTCGATATCGCTCCTCGACTGACCACCTCGTCTCCCTCTCGACTCATATCCAGATTGGTTTTCTTCGGAAGTGTCAAACTTTGGCCATGTTTTTCGATCTCGAGAAAACTTATGACACTTCCTGGAGGACTGGTTTATTGCGTACCTTGCAGAAGTGGGGCTGCCATGGCCGCCTTCCAGTGTTCCTCCGGGAGTTCATGATGAAAAGGGTGTTTCGTGTACGTGTGTGTTCTGTTTGCTCTCGTGTTTTTAATCAGGAGAACGGAGTACCTCACGGGTTGGTACTCAGGGTCACTCTTTTTGCTGTCGCCATCAATCCCATTGTCGAATGTCTTCCTGCTGGAATCTCCTCCTTCTTATTTGTGGACGACTTTGCGATTTATTGCAGTTCTTGGCGCACGTGCCTTTTGGAGCGTCGCCTACAGGTATGTCTTGACCGTATACATGCTTAGAGTGTTACAAATGGGTTCCGTTTTTCTTCCGAGAAGACAGTTTGTGTCAACTTCTGGCGTCGGAAACCCTATGAACCGCCTTCTGTGCATCTCGGAACTGAAGCGATGCCCTTCGCCGAAACTGTGAAATTTCTTGGCTTGGTGTTCGACAGGTAGCTTAGCTGGTCGGCCCGTATCTCTTCTCTGAAGGCTAGATGTGATCATGCACTTAATATTTTACGTGTTTTAGGTGACATCCTGGGGAGCAGATCGCACCGTGCTACTACAGCTTTACCATTCGCTTGTGCGCTTTAAACTTGATTACGGGTGCATTGTGTACTCTTCGGCCTGTACTTCGGTTTTACGACGGTAAAACCCAGTTCACCACCGAGGGATTCGTCTCGCGGTGGGCGCGTTCCCGACTAGCTCGGTCATTAGTTTGTCTGCGGAGGCTGCCGAACCTCAGCTTCTCATAGGCGTGACCTGCTTCTTTGTAGCTATGCTATCCGCCTCTTTGCCTTGCCAGATCACCCGTCTTTCAAGTTATTCTTTGACGAGTCTCTTGACCGTCAATATGCTGTCAGCGCGGTTGCCTTGCTTCCGGCACGAGTTCGTTTTCGTCTCCTTCTTCGGCTCTTGGATGTTCGCCTACCGCCTGTGTTTCCACTGGGGGAATATTCCTTCCCCCCTTGGTTACATTGCGACACCGAGTTCCACCTTGGGTTGGCATACATGCCAAAATCGACGACTCCACCTTCAGTCTTCCGCTCCGCATTTTTAGAGTTACAGGCCGAGTTTCCCAGCCATTGTTTCATTTACACGGATGGTTCCAAAGAAGACTGTGGTGTGGGACGTGCTTTCGTTTTTAATTCGCGGAGTTAAACATTTCATCTTTTGGGAGAATTTTCGATTTTTACCGCCGAACTTTTTTGTATCTAACAGGCTCTTCTTTTTATCCAAGGACAGGATGTATGACAATTTGTTATTTGCAGCGAATCCCTCAGTGCTCTACAGGGCTTTCGTGAGCTGTGTCCATACCATCCTTTGATACAGCGTATTCAGGATCGCCTGCATTCGCTCGCTGATGCTGGCGTCATCGTGTCGTTTGTTTTGGGTTCCTGGTCACATAGGAGTGAGGGGAACGAACAATCGAACACAGCAGCCAAGTCTGCAATTTTATTGACTATTTTTTTTAGCACAACTGTTCCTCCCGGTGATGCTCATGTTCACCTGCGCCGGGCTTTTCTTTTGCGCTGGTTCGCAGAATGGTCCGGGGTGAGTGACAACAAACTGAGAGCGGTCAAGTCCCTTCCTGTCCCCTGGACTACTTTCTCGCGTGCATGTCGCCGTGATGGTGTGATTTTAGCGCGACTGCGTATCGGGCATTGCCGTTTTAGCCACCAGCATCTTTTACGTAGGGAACCCGCATCTCAATGTGCTTTGTGCAACGAGCCTTTGACGGTGCGTCATCTTTTATTGGAGTGCCACCTTTTTACTGTGCTGCGTGCGTCCCTATTTCTGCCTACTGACATCCCCACCCTTCTGGGCGGCAACCCTGGTTCTTGCGAGGGACTTTATAATTTTCTTCGCCGCTGCGGGAAGTACAGCAGGGTTTGATTTTATCTCGGAATCTTACATTTTACCGACTTGTGTTTTTAGTCCCTCGGTTTTAGTCTGGCTTTGGTAGCCTTTTTACGCTCTCTCTGGTTTTAACCCTTGTGTGGTACTTCTGTTTTAGTGGTCTTTATGTCTTTTTGAATTTAGCTCTTTTATTTACCCTAGGGCGCTAATAACCAATGCAGTTGTGCGCCCTAAAGCTCTACTACTACTACTACTACTACTACTACTACTACTACTACTACTACTACTACTACTACTACTACTACTACTACTACTACTACTACTACTACTACTACTACTACTACTACCACTACCACTACCACTACCACTACCACTACTACTACTACTACTACTACTACTACTACTACTACTACTACTACTACTACTACTACTACTACTACTACTACTACTACTACTACTACTACTACTACTACTACTACTACTACTACCACTACCACTACCACTACTACTACTACTACTACTACTACTACTACTACTACTACTACTACTACTACTACTACTACTACTACTACTACTACTACTACTACGACACCATCGGTACACGTACTGCCATAAGTGTGTATATATTTTGCCATTGTAGTGTGACAAAAATTCTAAAAATGTGTACGAATACTATACAAAGGCACAACAGATTTCCCGTAAGCCCTCATCCCTTGATCTATGTGGGATGTATCACGTAACTAAGGTGGGTTCAACCTCTCCATCTTTGGAAACATAGGAGATACGTCAACATTAAGCCTCTGAAGCAGCTTTCAAAAACGCAAACCTGCAGACCTTGGACTCAGCGAGAGGTTGCTATATAGTCCGTCCAGCTCCGAATGGAAGAAAAGGGAATTTAGAGACAGTCACTTAAGCGAACGACCATAATTACGGAGAAGGACCTCACGCCACTAACGCAGAGGAGCTTCCGCCTATTCGGCGTAGAGGCTAACGACTGGGATAGTTGGAAAAGCTCCCACAAGCAGTCGGAAGCCCTGATTATGGACTGTATCTAAACTCCTCAGCACAGATGATCGTGCTGAAGAATAAAAAAAAATGCATCCATAATCTACTGGTATCTAATCAGTGCACGATAGAGACGCAGCCACACTGTTCGATCCGCTACCCAAGATTTACCACTTCGTATCCGTAAAATATTCAGAGAACGGTCACATCGCGTTTTAGCTGTGCTATATGTGATGACCAGCAAAGTTTTCGATCGAAGATCAAACCAATCTCGCCTCATTTGGGAATGGAAGTAAATCAGGCCCGAGTTGAAGAGACGGCTGCAATCGCCACCAACGGCGCCAAAAATTAACGCAGACTGTCTTCTCAGTTGAGAAACGAAAGCCGTTTATCGAGCTGCATTCATAGAGGGTGTCCAAACTCCGCTGGAGATGGTGTTCCACACAAAGGCGTAGGCTGAGAAGAACACAAGTAGCCAAAGGTGTCTACGAATAAACAGGAAGAGACACCTGCGGTTACACATTGCGAAATGGAATTAATTGCATTAGCACACAGTGACCACTCAGAACCGAAGTTGGTGGCGCATCGTTCTCTTGAATAACATAGTTAAAAAAAACCGAGCCGACTCTTATTCGGAAGACACGGTCCCGTATAAACTCCTGGATGAATAACGGTATGTGCCCACGAATATTCCGGTTGTGGAGGGAACGTAATATCCTCACTCGCCAACACGTATCATAAACCTTCTGGAGGTAAAAAAACATCCCAACTGTTTGGCAGTTGTTAACAAACCCATCAATTATCTGCGTTGATAGAGAGACAAAGTGGTCAGTTGCTGAACGGGGTCGCCGTAAACCACACTTGTGCTAAGAGACTAATAAGAATAGGAAAGTGGTCGCTAGAATGTAAAGCAGAGAGAACATTCCACTGGAAGGAAACTGCCAACTGTGGAGAACAAGCCGCTATATCCAGGTGTGAGAAACTAATGAAAGCGTCAGAAAGAAATGTGGGCTCTCCAGTATTCAGGAGAGGGAGAGAGAGAGAGAGAGAGAGAGAGAGAGGGAGAGACTATTAGTTGCCATGAAATAGGCGAGTATGTGACCTTTCGCACAAGCCGCGGAGAGCCACAAAGTGGGTGCTGGGCATTCAAGTCCCCTACCAATAAAAGTGGTGTTGGTAGCTGGGAAACAAGATCTTGTAAATCAGTGCGCGAGAGGAAATTAAAGGGAGACAGATAGATGCTACAAATGGTGAATCTGGCAGATTGCACTGTAATTCTCACAGCGACTGTCTGGGTGTTAGGCTGTAATGAGACGGAAGCAGCGGAAATGTCATCTCTGATGAGCATCATCGTGACACCGTGTGCTGGGACACCCTCTGTCGGTAATAAATCACACCGTTTAGAAGAATAGTATCTGAAGGTAACATTATCTAGCGTTTGTCTCTTGCAGGCAGACGACGAGGGGTTGAGTCTGGTTGAGCAACAGTTCAAGCTCTGCTCGATGAGGTCGAATGCCGCGTAGGTTCCACTATAGGACAGCCATGATCAATAGTATGGGATAAGAACTAAATTGAAAGATGTTTCTGCAGGTTCGGTTGTACTGGTCCAATTAATTTCTTCTTTTTTGCCGTGGGACTAACACTGTTTTCAGGAGCACGATACTGCCACTTACACTCTATCCGTTTGGCAGTGAGAGCAGAATTCTCCTGTTCCATCCCTTCCACGGGGCAGGACCCCTTTCCAATAGAAAATTCCGTTTCGAAAACCTCGAACCGATTAGGGGTCGTGACCGATGAAGATTATTGCCGCCGAACTGTGCTCACCCCGGAAGATTCCTCAGATGAGGACCTACGTGGAGAGGGTCGTTGACTTTTCCTTCTCTTAGATGTTACGGGAGAGGAATTGGCACTTTGTTTTAGGAGGCCAGTGCAGACATAACTGGTCTTGAAAGTTTTTTCTGTGGTACCGGTGCTGTTGAGGTCGGTAGTTGTCGGACTGCTCTTTCCAACAACGGCGTACTCTGAGAAGTAAAAAGATAGCAAAGTCATCTACAAATAAGCAGGACGAGACACCTGGGGAACACATTGCCATATAAACTTAACTGCTATAGTATACAGCGTAGCGCTTGATACTGATCCCTGTGGCTCCACGTTCTCTTAAATAAAATGATTGTAAAAAATTGGGAGCCCATCCTGACTAGAATAACGCGGTCCTCTATAAACCCCTGAATGAAAAGCTGTAGACATCCACGTACATTCTGGTACTGGAAGGAACGTAATATCCATTTTCGCGAAAACGTATCATAGGCCTTTTGAACGTCAAAATATATCCCAACCGTTTGACACTTACTAAGAAAGAAGTTCATAATATGCGTCGATAGAGATGCGAGGTGCTCAACCTCTGAACGATATTTCCAGAAGTCTTACTGGGTTTTAGTCAGTATTTTGTGAGATTCACCACCACACCAAGCGTCCATTTATCTTGTGTTTCATCACCTTACAGACGCAACTGGTGAGGGAAATAGGACGCTAGACCGAAGGAAGATGTCAGTTCTTTCCGGGTTTCAAAACGGGTATGATAATGGCTCTCCGCTTCCCTGCTGGAGAAGTAGCGTCAATCCAAACACAATTAAGACCGCGAGCAGGAAAGCCTTTCCGTCAGAGATGTTGAAACATTTTGACGTGGATTCCATTGGCAACTGGCGCAGAGTTTCGTGAAGATGAAAGTGCATATTCTAGTTCCACCATGGTAAAAAACGATTGTAATCTTCTAGTTTTCCGGAAAGAAACGGAATTCCATGAGTTTACACCTGGGCCTAAATGACAATAAATTCAGGATTATAATTTTCTGTGCTAGACACCTGAGCGAAAGCAGGGTCAAAAGTGTTCACCACATCCAACATAACAATTGCTCCGGCAGATGTTTTGAGAGCGGCGATTGGCATATGGATCCATTTACCGTCCACGTGCCTCAGCTTATCCCATAGTAATTAAATAAGCTTACACATTGGATACATGTTTGCTCTTTGCTATCCTTAACAACTTGTCTAGTTTTGGCTCGCATCTTCTTATATTGTATTAGGTTAACCAGCGTAGGTTGGAGCTGGAAAATCCAAAGAGCACGTCTGCGGGTAGAATGGCACTCCGACATTCATGTGTCCATCAAGGAACAGAAAATGACGAGGTCGGCCAGACGACCGCGGAATAGATCGTCCAGCAAAAGAAAGAATGGTGGTTGTGAGGTGTTAAACTAAGAAATTCACCGGGTCTTGCTTGCTGCAGATAAAAATAGCCAAACGGGAATAAAGATTGCCGTGGGCTCGATCTAAGCGCCATCTATGTAAACCCGTGGAACACGTATTGTGTGTCAAGAGACTTAAAAGAACTGGAAGTTAGTCACTAGGGTATAAATCAGAGATGTCATTTCATTGTAAGGAAACTCATAACTGTGGACAACAAACAGCTATATCGAAGTGTGAAAAACTATTAAAGGAGTCAGAAAGAAATGTAGGCTCACAGGGCTCAAGACAAAAGGATTATGATTATCACAGAAATTGACAGCTAGGTGGCCTCTTGCAGTAAAGGTGGGCTCCCCTGCCAGCAAATTTGCTGTTGGTAGCTGTGAAACCAGGTCATCCAATACTGTGCGCGAGAGATCATCAGATGGAGGCAGATATATAATGTAAATGGTGAATCTGCCTGATAGTAGCTTAATCCGTACAGCGACAGGCTGAATGTCAGACCATAGGCGGACGGATTCACCATAAATAGCATTTCTGAGAGCAGCATAGTGAACATCTTCTACCGGTGATAAATCACAGCGTGTACTAAAGTAGTGCTTAAATATAACGGTGTCTTGTAGTCGGAGCCTGGTCTCTTGTAAGCAGACGACGAAAAGTTGATACTGGTGCAGCCACAGCTCAAGCTCTGGTCAATGTGGTCGAATTCGGCTATGTTCGACTGTAGATAAAATGATGTTAGCGTTAAGGGGTGCTCGACTACTAACACTGTTAGCGCCCTTATAAAAACAAGGTGCAATAAAAACACCAGAAGTAAAAGACAATGTATAAAGCAAAACAAAGGCTAAATAAAATGGTAAGTTAAAAAATTCAGGGAATAAAGCTACTCATGGCGGAGGGAAAATATTATCCCAAAGCATAATTTATTACAAGAATAAAATAGGACACAAAAGGAAACTAAAACCAGTCCCTGGGTTAGAACTAACTAGTGTTGATGACGCTGATGATGGATACGCTTGGGGTTAAGACCTCGCAACAGCTAGGACATTAGCGCCAATAAAAAATAAGGCATGTCTCCAAACGCAAATAAAACTCCCTAAAAAGTTTAAATATAAATAAATAAGAGCAAGTCACCAGTCCATGGAAAAACCAACAAAAGCTAAAGAAACTATTAGCAATGGAACTAAACGGGTGTAACTAAGACCAGTTCCTCCTCAATGGGCTGAAAGTTTTAAAACACAAGAATTAAGCTACTTAATACGCTACAAGAGGCCGACAAAAATAAAAGAATAGAAATCTAAGTAAAACAAAACACTGAGATTAAAAGGCACACCAGAAAAAAAAAAAAAAAAAGTTTAAAACTCTAGCTATCGTTCCGGTAATTTGCGCAAGGATCTCTCTTAGGTTCGGCGGCATCTGCAGAGCGGCTCGTAGAAGTGCAAGACCAGCACACCCTAGCAGAACATGAGATACCGACAATTTCAGTCCACAGAGCATACCCATAGGAGCAGGTTTCCTCCGAAACAGGTAGCTCTGTGTAAAACGATAGTGGCCCTCTCACAACTGAGCCAATATTACCCCCTCACGACGAGAGATATGTGAGGAGGTTAACCAGTATACCAGAAGATCCACTCCACATGGCAGCACAAAATTACCGCCCACGGCAAAACAAGCCTAAAGTCCTCCGACGGTACACAAGAGATTTTGATACTGTGTTCAGCGAATGCCGTCTTTGCTGCCGAATCCGCCAATTTGTTCCCAGGCAAACCAGCGTGTCCATGAATTTATGTACGCTCCACTTTAGCGCAAAGTGTGCAAAATGTGGAGGGTATACTGAATTCGCAGCATGAGAGGATGGTTGTTGTCCAATTCACAAACACTCTGAAGGGCGCCAACAGAATCACTGAGAATAAGGAAGTCACACAAATTTCCACAGAGCGAACACACAGAATGGCTCGGTAAATGGCATACAGAAGCTACCAACACCATCGCTGCACTTTCTGCCGTCGGTGTAAGTAAAAAGGGATAAAATCCTTAAAAAAAATACCAATACTAGTCATAGGCAGCACAGATTTCCCGTAAGCCGTAATCCTGAGATATACGAGGAACGTAGCACGTAACCAAAGTGGAGGCAGTACAATAGTGTGTTTCCGAGGATGTTAACGGAAACGGAAACGGAAACGTGGAGGCCTTGCACTAGGTAACCGGTTGCGGTATCGTTCGTCCAGCTCGGTACTGAAAAAGCGGTAAACGCTGGATGCAAAGGTATGCACTTAAGCGCACAGCCATAATTACCTATAAGGTAATCACGCCTAGACCGTAGTCGGAGTTCTGCCGATTTGGCGTACAAGCTAACAACTGGGCTGGTTGGAAAAGTACCAACAGCCACATAAATGCCTTGATTATGGACAGTATCTAATCGTCTCAGCACAGATGATCGTGCTGAGGAAGGAACAATGCATCCCTAGTCTAACTTGGATCTGATCAGTGCACGATAAAGACGAAAGAGTACTGCGCGATCTGCTCCCCAAGATTTGCCAATTTGTATCCGCAAACATTCAAACAATGATCACACCACACTTTAAACTGTGCTCTATGTGGTGACCGATCGAATACCAACCCCAGATATCTCATCTCACCTGCGAAAGGAAGTAAGTGTGGCTCGAGTTGAAGAGTAGTTGCATTTCCCAACTACGGTGCCACAAGCTAACGCAGTTTGTCTTTTCAGGTGAGAGACGAAAGTCGTTTTTCGAGCTCCAATCATAGAGATTGTCCAAACACAGCTGGAGACGGCGTTCCAAAAACGGTGAACGTTGAGAAGTACAAAAGATGCTAAAGTTGTTCACGAATAAACAGGACGGGACATTTGGGTAACTTATAGCGATATGCAATTAATAGCTGTAGCAAACAGCGTGTTGCCTAATACCAAACCTTGCAGCACTCCGTCCTCCTGAACAAAATGATTAGAAAATACCGAGCCGACCCTTACTCGGAAAACGCGTACCTCTATAAACTTCTGAATGAACAACGGTAGGCGTCCACGGATGTTTCAGCTGTTGAGCGAACGTAATGTTCCCGCTTGCCAACACGTATCATAGGCCTTTCCGAGGTCAAAAAATATCCCAACTGTTTGGCTGTTATTAGGAAACCCGTCGATGATCTGGTTTGATGGTTTGAGTATGTAGTCAGTTGCTTAAGGACTTCCTTAAGCAACACCGTATGCTAGTCGGAATATTGTGGGATTTCAGCCATTACACCAACCGTCCATTGATCATGCGTGGCATCAGCCTGCATACGCAACTGGTGAGGGAAATAAGACGGTTGACGGTCCTTTCTAGGTTTCAAAACAGAAATGATGGTGGTCTCCAGCCACTTAAATGGAAAATGCGCATCAATCCAGACAAGATTATAGACCTGAAGTTGGAAAGCCTTATCTTCAGCAGAGATATGTTGCATGATTTGGACGTGGATGCAATCTGTACCTGGCGGAGAGATTCGAGAAGAAGAGAGTGCATTGTCCAGCTCCGCCATTGTGTACAGGCGATTGTAGTCTTCAAATTTCCAGAGCGGAAGGTGAACCCTTGAGATGTGTCCTGAGCCTAAACTAGAAGATACTCAGGCAAATACCTATCTGAGCTAGTCACTTGAGAGAAAGCACTGCCGAGAATTTAAGCCACGCAAAACGTATTAACCACAGCGATTGTCGCTGTTTTAAGACAGGCAATTGACATATGGGTCGCTTTGAGGGCTACACGGCCTTAACTGATTCCATACAAGAGAAGAAGGTGTAAGTGGATTATAGGAGGCGACAAACTTGCTCCATGATATCCTCTCGCTGTCCTTAATAATTTGTTGACAATAGGCACGCAACATTTTATACTGAATTAGATTTTCCACGGTAGGGCGACGCTGAAAAACCCGGAGAACAAGTCTGCGAGCACGAATGACATTCATCTGTCCATCAAGAGACAGGAAATGCGACGGGGATGTCTAGTAATGGAGGAATGGTAGGCTCAGGAGATGATGATTGGTGTGATGATGATGATGATGACGTTGTTCATGATTTGCGTATAAGGGTGCTCAACGACAAAGGTTATTAGCACCCTCAGAAAATAAAATCTCCGTTAAAACCGGAGATAAAATGACTTTTAAAAAGAAATATAAAAAAGCTCCGCAAGGAGCCAGGAATAAAAAACACTATTAAAATAGCTCGCAAAATAAAAAGACAGCTAAAGTGACATATTTAACCGGTATAAATAAAACAATGGAGAGAAAACGGTGTCAATAATTAAAACGAAGGCAGGAAAGCGTCAAGCAGGATTAAAGATTTCAAATCATCACATATCCCTCAATTTTCTACCGTAAAATCTATAAAATCTACAAACAAAAACTAAACTCTTAAGGCATATCTCACTTTGGATAAAAATTTAAAAACCTTTTCCACCGCTCCGGAATCATCGGACAGGACCACCGAAATCCCGGCCGGCAGTTGCAGAGTGGCTCATAGTGCTGCTAGCTGAGCACACTCAAACAAGATATGGCGGACACAAAGTACCTTGCCACTGAGCGGACAGATAGGCAGAGGTTTTCTTTAAATAAGTGGCTATAACTAAAAATACAGTGGCCGACACGTAATCTAGCTAAAATAACTTAATGGCGACCTGATAGACGTGATGAACCTCCCTAAGTTTGTTGCCGCGAAGAGCGGACCGCTCTCCATGCCAGCTCGAAATTAACGCTCTTCATACAAGTTTACAATCTTCGGCTGTTACAAAGGTATTGGTCACACTGGACGCAGTGGTTGCCTTCTTTCTCCAAATCAGGCAGTTCATTCTCCGGCAAGCCAACGTGTCCAGGAACCAGGCACACACCACATTTACACCCGAAGCATGCACTATGTGGAGGATGTCCTGAATGCGCTGCACCAGAGGATGGTAATTGTACAGCTCACGAAGGCTCTGAAGTGCACTGAGGGAATCACTCAGGAAAAGGCAGTCCACTAAGTTTCGACGGCGAATATACAGAAGGGTGCGATAGATAGCATACAGCTCTGCAGAATAAATGGATGTGCTACTGGGCAAACCGAAAGTAAATGGTTCGGTTCCATTGACAAAGGCACATCCAACACCATCGGTGCACTTACTGCCATCGGTATATATATAAAAACTGCGGCCACTGTATATTGCTAAAAATTCTAAAAAAACAAGAACGGATAATAAATATAGGCGTAGAGATTTCTCGTAAGGCGTCATCCCGAGATACACGTGGGAGGAAGCACGCAACCAAGGCAACATGAGAGGTATTTCAAGGTCATGCGTTCGAAGCATTTCCCGGAAGCGAAATCCTGCAGGCGTTGGACTACAAAGGAGGTTACCATAACGGTTGTCCAATGCAGAGTCAAAAAAGCGATAAACTTTTTTTTTTTTTTTTGGTAGTGTTTAACGCCCGCTTTAACTACTAATGGCACCGCAGGCGGTCAGAAAAAAAAAGCGATAAACGATGGATGCACATATATGCACTTCCAACTACAGCGATAGTTATATAAAAGAACATCCCGCCAACAGCGTAGAGGCGGTCCTACAGATTCGGCATAAAGGCTCACAACTGGGCTAGTTGGAAAAGCTCCAAAAGCTTAACGGATGCCCCGATTGTGGATAGCATCTAAGTTTCTCAGCACAGATGGGCGCGCTTAGGCATACAAAATACATCTGTAGTCTAACAATCATCGGATCGGTGCGCGATAAAGACACAGCAGTACTGTCCGAACTGCTCCCCAAGATTTGCCGCTTTGTATCCGTAAAAAATTCACATCCGCCACCACCGGCTACAGAAATTAACGCATATACTCTTCTCAGGTGAGCAACGAAAGCCGTTTATCACACTACAATCACAGAGATTATCCAAACACTGCTGGAGACGGCATTCCAAAAACGGTGTACGCGAGAAGTGAAGAAGATGTCAAAGTCGTTCACGAACAATCAGGACGAGACAACTGGGTGAACACACTGCGATATGAAATTAATTGTTATAGCAAATAGCGCCACACTTATTACAGAGCCCTGTGGCACTCCGTTCTTTTGAATAAAAAGGTTAGAAACAACCAAGCGGACTCTTTCTTGGAAAACGCGGTCTCTCATAAAATCCTGAATGACCAACGGTAAGCGTCCAGGTATATTCTAGTTGTGGATGGAACGTAAAATCCCTGCCCGCCAACACGTATGATAAGCCTTCTCGAGGTCAAAATATATCCTAACCGTCTGACAATTTCGAAGAAAGCTGTCCATGATCTGCTCGATAATGACACAAGGTGGTCAGCTGCTGAACGTCCCTTTCGAAAACCACATTGGATATTCGTCAGAAGATTGTGGGATTCCACCCACCATACAACCGACCGTTGATTATGCGTTGCATCACCTGCAGACGTAGCTGGTGCGGGTGATAGGACGGTAACTGGAAGGGAGGTGACGGTTCTTTCCAGGTTTCAAAATAGGTATGGTGGTGGACTCCCGCTGGGAAAGATGCATTCACCCAGATACGGTTATAGACCTCGAGCAGGAAAGCCTTACCGTCAGGAGAGGGATATTTTAACATTTGGACGTGCATACCATCTGGGCCTGCTGCAGAGTTTCGCGAAAATGAAAGGGCATGGTCTAGCTCCGCCATTGTAGTCTTCAAGGTTTCCAGAGCGGTAGGCAAACGCTTATGATTCCACCTGAACCTTAACAGGAAGAAACTCAGGGGAATAGTTCTCTGAGCTAGACACTTGAGCGAAAGCACTGCCAAGAGTATTAGCCACGTCAAGCGTATCAATTACAGTGCCGGCAAGTTTCTTCAGGCTGGAATTTGGCAAAGGGGTCGCTTTTCCGGCCACACGCCTTAACTTATCCCATACAACAGAGGAAGGTGAATGTCGAGTAAAAGATGCTACAAAGTTGCTCCAGGAGGCTTTCTTGCTATCCGTAATAACTTTCCTAGATTGGGCACGCAGGTTTTTATAGTCTATAAGAATATCGAGACTAGGGCGACGCTGGAAAACCCTGAGAGCACGTCTGCGAGCACGATTGGCATTCCGGCATTTATCTGTCCACCAAGGGACTGGAAAGCGACGGCGACGTCCAGAGGACGGCGGAATAGAAAGCTCACATGCGCAAATAATTGTCTCGGTAAAGTGCTGGACTAAATAATCCACCGAGTCTTGCTCGTTGTAGTGAAAAACGGTCAAGATGGAATAAAGGTTCCAGTTGGCTCGTTTTAAGCGCAATCTAGGTAAGCTTGTGGAACATACGTACTGTGATAATAGACAAATAAGAATAGGAAAGTGGTCACTAGAATGTTGGTCAGAGAGAATATTCCAATGTTAAGGAAGCTGCCAGCTATGGAGAACAAACTGCTATATCCAGGTGAGAAAAACTATTGAAGGTAGTAGACAGAAATATAGGCTCTCTTGCGTTCAGAAAAGATAGATTGATATTATCGAAGATATCAGCAATCAGTTGACCTCTCGCGCAATCCCGAGGGGAACCCCAAAGTGGGTGGAGGGCATTCACAGGCCCTACCAACAAACAGGTGTTGATAGCTGGGAGACGAGGTCTTCTAGATCAGTGCGTGAGAGGTCATCAGAGGGATGTGATGATGTGTGGGGTTAGGAGAGCACAACAGCTAGGTTATTAGCGCCCATTAAAATATAAGGTGTGGCTCTTTACGCAATGAAAACGTCACGGAAAATTAAAACATGGATTAAAAGGTTCCAATCACCAATAAAACCTACAGGAAATAAAAACGCCCAAGGCTGAACACAGAGAAACAAAAAACATAATAAAAAAGAACTCAAAGATGGAACTGAAAGCCTGTTCCTCCGTGCTAAAATTCAAACAGCTAAACGTTTTAAAACGTATAAAACCTAAGCTGCCAATACGCTACCAGAGGACGAAAGAAATAAAACAATAGATAGCAAGGTAAATATAAACATGCAGATTAAAAGGCACATCAGCTCACACTACCACTTCGGTATCATCTGCTAGGATCTCTCTGAGAGCAGCCGGCATCTGCAGAGAGGCTCGTTGATGTGTCAGACGAGCACACTCTAGCAGTACGTGAGAGACTGACGGTGTCTGTCCACAGATCACACACATTGGATCAGGTTTCCTCTGAGGCAGGTAACTGTGTAAAAAAACGTAGTGGCCAATACGGAACCGAGCGCATATGACCTCCTCACGACGAGAGATACGCGAGGAGGTTATCCAGTTTTCTGGAAGGTCCTTCACTACTCGGAGCTAGCTGTCGCGGAGTGAAGACTACTCCTTATGCCAGCACGAAATCAGCAACTTCCGCACAACAAGCCGGAAGTCCTCCGATGTCACACAAGAGATGTTTATATACATTCTGTAGTTGCCGTCTTGGTGGCTGAGTCCACTTAGTCGTTCCCGGGCAAACCAGCGTGTCCGGGAATCCATTCAAACTTCACGTTTACGCCAAAGGTGTGCAAAAGGTGCAGAAGATCCTGAATTCGCTGCTCGAGAGGGTGGTGGATGTACAATTCACGAACATTCTGAAATACACTAAAGGAATCGCTTAAAATAAGGCAGTTACCCAAATTGATGCACCGAACATACAGAATGGCTCGGTGAATGCCATACAGCTCTGCAGTATAAATGGACGTGTTAATATGCAAACCGAAAGTATGTGGTGCGGTGCCAGTAACAAAAGCACATCCAACACCATCGCTGAACTTGCTGCCATCGGTGTAAATAAATGAATGACCACTGTATTGGGATAAACATTCTAATAAAAAAAGTACAGATACTACACAGAGGCCATGCAGATTTCCCGTAAGCTGCCATCCCGAGATCTATGTGGGAGATAGCACGTAACTAGGGTGGGTACACCCTTTCCTCCTTCGCAAACATGCAAGGCACTACAATATTGTGTTTCCGAAGAAGCTCACGGAAACGGAAACCTGCAGGCCGTGGGCTAAGTAAGGGGTTGCGATACCATGCGTCCAACTCAGCAGAGAAGAAAGGGGTAAACTTCGGATGCAGAGGCATGCACTTAAGGGTACAGTCACAATTTCCTAACAGGAGACACGCCGAAACTTCAGAGGGGGTTCTGCCGATTCGGCATAGGGGCTCACAACTGTCCTGATGATGGATAGGGTCCAAAAGTCTCAGCACAGATGGTCGTGCAGAAGAATAAATGATGCATCCGTAGTCTAACAGAGATCGGAACAGTGTACGATAAAGACGCAGCAGTACTGCCCGATCTCCACCCCCAAGATGTGCCAGTTAGTATCCATAAATTATTTAGAGAAGGGTCACACCGCGCTTTAAGCTGTGCTATATGTGATGACCAGCATAGTGTTCGATCGAATACTACCCCCAGAAATCACACCTGATCTGGGAAGGGAAGTAAATCTGATCAAAGTTGAAGAGTAAGAGCCATTGGCCATCTACGATGCCAGAAGTTAACGCAACTGTCTTCCCAGGTGAGAAACGAAAGCCAGTTTTCGAGCTCCATTCATAAAGATTGTCCATACCCCGCTGGAGACGACGTTCCAAAAACGGTGTACGATGGGAGGTACAGAAGATGGCAAAGTCGTCCACGAATAAACAGGAGGAGACACCCGGGGGAACACAATCCGATATGGAATTTATCGCTATGGCAAACAGCGTCACGCTTAGTACCGAGCCCTGCAACACTCCGTTCTCTTGAATAATATGGTTAAAAAAAATCGACCCGACCTTTACTCGGAAAAGGCGGTCCCGTATAAACTCCCGAACGAACAACGGTAGGCGTCCACATATATTCCAGCTGCGGAGGGAGCGTAAAATCCCTGCCCGCCAGCACGTACCATATGCCTTTTCGAAGTCAAAAATATCCCAAACTTCTGACAATTCTGAAGGAAGCCGTTCTTGGTCTGCGTCGATAACGAAACAAGGTGGTTAACCACTGATCGACGTCTTCGAAAACCACATTGGTTGTAAGTCAGAAGGATGTGGGATTCGAAACACCACAACAACCATCCATTGAAAATGCATACAATCACCTTGCAAGCACGGCTGGTGAGGAAATTGGACGATAACTGGAAGGAAGGTGACGGTCCTTTCCAGGCTTCAAAACAGTATGATGGTGGCCTCCCGCCACTGATTTGGGAAAGTGTCATCTACCCAGACGCGATTAAATACCTCGAGGAGGAAAGCTTTACCTTCAGGAGTCAGATGATACAACATTTGGAGGTGGATACCAGGCTCAGAGCTTCGAGAAAATGAGAGGGCATGGTCTAGCTCCGCCATGGTAAAAAGGCGGTTGTAGTCCTCAAGGTTTGCAGTGCGTAAGGCAAATCCTTGAGATTCAACCTCAGCCTTAACTAGAAGAAACTCAGGGGAATAGTTATCACTTGAACGAAAGCATTGCCAAGAGTATTAGCCACGTCAAGCGTATCAATCACGGGGACTGTATTAGTCTTCAAACCAGCTATTGGCAGATTGGTCGGTTTTCCCGCTACACGCCTTACGATAGATGTAGGTGCATGTTGTTTAAAGAGCCTACAAACTGGCTGCACGGTTGTTCTTTGCTATCCTTAATAACATGTCTAAATTTGGCACGCATCTTCTTATATAGTATTAGGTTATCCAGCGTAGGTCGACGCTGGAAGATCCTGAAAGCACGTCTGCGAGCACGAATGGCATTCCGGAATTCTTCCGCCCACCAGGGAATAGGAAAGCGATGGGGCACCCATTCGACCGCGGAATAGAAAGCTCAGCAGCAGAAATAATCGTCTTGGTGAGGTGGTCAATTAAAGAATGCACCGAATCGTGCTCGTGGTAGTGAAAAACGGCAATCCCGAATATAGCCTCCAGTTGGCCCGTTCTAAGCACCATCTAGGTGTACGGGTGGAACATACATCCTGCACTAAGGGACAAAGAAGAATAGGAAAGTGGCCGCTAGAATGTACGTCGAAGATGATATTCCATTGTAAGAAAGCCGCCAACGGTGGACAACAACCCTATATATCCGGGTGAGAAAAACTTGTGAAGGCGTCATAAAATAATTAAGGCTCTCCAATGATCAGGAGAGAGAGAGAGAGAGAGTGAGAGATATTAATGAATCCAGGAAATCGGCGATCAGTTGAGCTCTCACACAAGCCCAAGGGGAACCCCAAAGTGGGTGGTGGGCATTCACGTCCCCTACTAGCAGAAAAGGTGTTGGTAGCTGGAAGACTAGGTCTGCTACATCAGTGCGCGAGAGGGCGTCAGATGGAGGTACATATATACTGCAAATGGTGAAGCAGAGTAGCTTAACGCTACAGCAATGGACTGTATTTCAGATTGAATTGCCACAGAATCGGCGAAGAGATAATCTCTGGTAAGAATCATGGTGCTCTTATGTGCAGGGACACCATATATATGATATATAAATATTTATCACACCGGACAGTGCAGTAATGCTTTATTTTAAGGTGGTCTTGAGGACGGAGCTTGGTCTCCTGCAAGCATACGGCCAAAAGCTGAAACTGGCGGAGTAACAATTCAAGCTCTGGTCGATATGATCTAATTCCACCTATGTTTCACTGTAGTATAGCCATGGGATTGGTATAGTATAGGTTTTAAGTAGAAAGGCGTTTCTGCATATTTGGCTTAGCTGGTCGGTTTAGTTTGTTTTCTTGGCCGTCGGACTAACACTTTTTTTTTCAGGAGCACGATCCTGCCGCTTACGCACTAGCCGTCTGGCAGTGATGACAGAATCCTCCTGGTCCATCTCCTCCACGTGGAGGCCCCGTTTACAAGTGAGAATTTCGGTTCGAGAACCTCGAACCGATTGGAGGTACTGATCGACGACGATGGTAGTCACCGAATTGGACTCTCCCCAGAAGATTCCTCAGAAGAGGATCTACGCGGAGAGTGGCGTATTCTCAACGGTTATAACTGGCTTAGTTCCTGAGGTCGAGGGCGAGGGTGACACTTTTCCTGCAGTATGTCTTGCAGAGGTAGCGTTGGCTGATCGTGAAGCTGCAGAAGCAGTAGAAACAGAGGGCTTTGTAAGTGGTCTGGCTACGAGAGTCTTTTCTGCAATTGTGGCCCCGTTGAAATCGAAGGTCTGCGTTGCGATTTCCCGCCCCAGTACTCGTTTAGCTAGAACCGAGCTGTAGGAAGCAAACAGCCCTGACGGAAGGTTGGTGGATTCGCAGGAGCTTCCGAGAAGGATACCTTCTCTTTTACTCGGATCTCCTGGAAAGCTCTCTCCTCTCCAAAATGGGGACAGTCGCGGGAACTAGACGGATGCTCACCGCCGCAGTTAGCACAGCATGGAGTCGATGTACAGCCTCCATCGTGCGAGACATCTTCACAGTAGGCACAAGTTGCCGGACCACTACAAAAGTCGCTAGTGTGCCCAAAGTGTTGACATTTGACGCGTTGCAGCGGGATCGGGATGAATGGCCTGACCTCAATGACTTCGTATCCTGTCTTAATTCCTTGAGAGAGATCTACCCGATCAGAGGTAAGGAAAAGGGTACGGTTAGCCACAAATTCACCATTAATTCTCCGCAGAACCCTAAACACAGAGGTGACGGCTTGAGCTGAGAACTCCTCCTGAATCTCCTTCTTAGACAAACTGTCCAATGCACGGGTGGTGACAACACCGCGCGAGAAGTTTAAGGTTTTGTGCATTGCGATCTTTACAGGGTAACTGCCTAATATATTTGCTCGCAATGGTTTTGATACCTGGGATGCGGGGACTTCTTCAAACAGGTACGTACTTTTACGAGAGCGAGTGCATGACCTCACCGGACCAGTTGTTTTGTCCAGACCTTTTCGGATAACAAATGGGCTAACCATTGTAAATCTCTTTCCTTCCTCTGACCTATGGACTCGACTACTTCTTTTCTGAAAGTCTAACTGGATTTGGATTTTGTTTTGGAAGCCATAAAGCGTAAGGTGTAGATTCATCCCCCAGCTCTCACCATCCACCACGAAGACAAACATGTGATCACCCCACTGGGGTGACAGGGCTACACAGGGAATATAGCAGGCACGCCGTCCCACGGTGAAGCGACGGAGGGTAGCGTAACCCGCACAGCGATGGAGTGTATGTCAGAGTCTAACGGTATGGATTCAGCGAAGATATCATCTCTGATAAGAATGATGGTGCCACCATGTATAGGAACTCCTCCATAAAACGGGGGGGGGGAATTAAAAGGGTGTTCCCTGCTGCAATTCATACAAGATGGAGTGGTAGTACAAGCTCCATCTTGTGATGCCTCTCCACAGATAGCACATAAGTCATTAGTATGTCCAAACCGCTGACACTTGTTACATCGAAGAGGGTTCGGAATATAGGGCACAACCTCGAAGGTTTCTTACCCTTCCTTAATCCTTTAAGGGAGATCTACTGATCAAAAGTAAGGAATAGGGTACGGGTAGCCACGAGTTCACCATTAACCTTCCGTTTAACCCTATACATAGCTTGGACGCGCTGGTTTGAAAGATGCTCTTGAAGCTCCTCGTTGGACAAAGCGTACAATGCACGGGTATTGATAACTCCGCGCGAAGAGTTCAAGGTCTGGTGTTGTTCAACCTTAACAAGGTAGCTGCCTAACATTTTGGTCTTCAGTATTTTTCCTGCCTGGGAGCCTGTAAATGCTCCTACCAGGAGTGTACCACTTCGTGTTTTAAAATAGGATTGAACCGGACAAGCAATTTTAAATAGACCCTTTTATAGCAAAAGGGCTAACCGACGTAAATTTCCGACCTTCTTCTGTCCGAGTGATGACCAAGTAGCGAGGACCACTGCACTCAACTACTTCTTTTCCAAAAGCTGTTTTATTTTTATTTTTGTTTGCCATAAAAGATGCACTGTATTTCATCCCCAGTGCTTCCCCACTCACCACGGAGCTAAACAAGGGGTCACCCGCTGGAGTGACATGGCTACACAGGGGATATAGTAGGCACGCCGTCCCACTCACCCTGGAGTTCGGTATAATACCTAGTCCAGGCCGATTGACTAGGGGTAAGTTAGTCCCAAGCTCCCGTTTAGGCAAAGCAGAAACCAAAACGGTGTTTTAGGCTGCGCACCCTCCCTAGCCACTGAAGATCAGAAGCCCACGCTTAGATGCGCAACCCTCAAACAACCAGGATATTCCTTTCCACCGACACGGGTCTCCACGCACGGTCTACACGTGAGTGGACATTGTGACCTACTGACCCCCTTACCAGTCAGAGGTTTCCCACTGAGGGAGTCAAAGCTATCTCGGGTACCCCTGGGTGCGCCAAACCCGTGCCTACCGTAGTAGACCCCTGGGGGATGATTGGTGTTTAAGAGCGCTCAACTGCTAAGGTCATTAGCGCCCTTTGAAATGAAAAACTATGCTAAAAACAACAAATAAAGAATACCATGACAATGAAACCAATAAAAGCCTGGACAACCACCAGAGAGAGAGAGAGAGAGAGAGAGAGAGAGAGAGAGAGAGAGAGAGAGAGAGAGAAAACTCCAATAAAATCAAGGGAAGAATAAAATAGTCCAAGTGAAAATTAAAACCCCGAAAAAGATAACCATTAACAGTGGAAACCAGAATTTAAGCTTTAAAAAGCAATGGTGGGAAACGTTAAGTGTAAAATTAAAACAACAGCCACCGGGCGTGGAAGCCGGTGACAATTTGTAAAAGTGCAATTAAAAATAAAAGCGTGACTAACCGCTTCATTGTGAGCCGTCAAACAGAATAAAAGGCATTAAAACTAGATTGGTAAAGCAATTATCACTTGGGACAAAGACCTAAAAGCCTTCTCCACCACTCAAGAATCATTGGCTAGGACCCCCGAAAGCCTGGTCGTAGTTGCACAGTGGCTCGTAGTAGTATTAGACGAGCAAACTCTACCAAGACATGTCTGACGGTAAAAAAGTTGCCACGGAGCGGGCAGACAGGTGGAGGTTCCCCCTTATAAAGATAGCTATGACTAAAAATACAGTGGCCAATATGTAACCTATCTAAAATAACTTCCTCACGACGGGATAGATGTGAGGAAGTCACCCAGTGCATAGGGAGCTCCTTCATCTCCCTCAGGTTGTTGCCGCGAAGAGAGGACCACTCTCCATGCCAGCACGAAATTACCGCTCTTAGTACAAAGGTTCTAAAATCTTCGGCCGTCACAGAGTTAGTGGTAAAATTGGGCGCAGATGATGCATTCTTTGCCACCAAATCCGCCAGTTCATTCCTCGGCACACCAACGTGAGCAGGAACCCAGGCTCACTCCATATTTACAAACGACACATGCAAAATGTGGAGGATGTCCTGAATGCGCTGCAGCAGAGGATGGTAATTGTACAGCTCAAGAAGGCTCTGAAGTGCACTGAGTGAATCACTCAGAATAAGGCAGTCAGCCAGGTTTCGACGGTGAATATACGGAAAGGCGGGATAGATAGCATAGAGCTCTCTAGAATAAATGGATGTGCTACAGGGAAAACCAAAAGTAAATGGTTTCAGTGATAATGGCACATCCAATACAATTGGCGCACTTACTGCCGTCGGTATATATACAATTGCGACCACTGTATTTTGATAAAAATTCTAAAAAACAAGAACGGATATTAAATATGGGCGTAGAAGATTTCGTGTAAGCCGTCGTCCCAAGATCTACATGGGACGAAGCACGTAACCAAGGTGGGTGCACCCTCTCACCCTTTGGAAAATGGCAGGCATTACAAGATCGTGCGTTCGAAGCAGCTCCGGAAGCGAAATCCTGCAGGCGTTTGACTACGTAAGAGGTTTCTTAAACGGTTGTCCAATCCAGAATCAAAAAAGGAGGAAACGATGGAGGCGTAGGTATGCTCTTAAGGCTACAGCCATAGTTAGATAAAAGAACATCCCGCCGACATCGAAGAGGGGATTCGGCGTAGAGGCTCACAATTGGGCTAGTTGGAAACGCTCCAACAGCCACACGGATGACTCGGTTGTGGACAGTATCTAACTTTCTGAGCACAAATGGGCATGCTGAGGCATAAACAATACATCTGTTGTCTAGCTTTAATTGGAGCAGTGCACCATAAAAACGCAGCATTACTGTCCGAACTGCTCACCAAAATTTGCCGCTTAGTATCTGTAAAATATTCAGAGATCGGTCACACCACACTTTAAGCTGTGCTACATTAGGTGACCAGCATAGTTTCCGATCGACTATCAACCCCAGGAATCTCACTTCATCAGCGAAGAGAAGTATTTCTGCCCCGAGAAGAAGGGAAGGCGACATTCACCACCTTCGACGCCAGAAATTAACGCAGATTGTTTTCTCAGATTGCGATATGAAATTAATCGCTATAGCAAACAGCGTCACGCTTATTACCAAGCTTTTCGGCTCTCCGTTCTCCTGAATAAAATGGTTAGAAAAGACCGAGCCGACCCTTACTCGTAAGGCGTGGTCTCGCACAAACTCCTGAATGAACAGTGGTAGGCGTCCACGTGTATTCCAGCTGTGGAGGGTGCGCAAAATCCCTACTCGCCAACACGTATCATAAGCCTTCTCGAGATCAAAAAATATCCCAATTGTTGGGCTGTTCTTCAGAAACCCGTCCTTGATCTGAGTTGACAGCGAAACAAGCTGGCCAGAGTCTGAAAGACGTCGTCGAAAACCACACTGGGTGTTAGCGAGAAGATTGTGGGATTCCAGCCACCACTCCAACCGACCATTGATCATGCGTTCCATCAACTTGCATACGCAACTGGTGAGTGAAATAGGGTGGCAACTGGAAGGAAGATACCGGACCTTTCCAGGTTTAGGAATGGGTATGATGTTGGCCTCGCGCCACTTGCCGTCAACCCAGACACGATTATAGACATCGAGTAGGAAAACCTTACCATCAGGAGAGAGATGTTGCAGCATTTGGAAGTGGATACCATCTGGTTTGTCCTGGTTCAGAGTGTAGCGAAGATGAAAGTGCATTGTCTAGCTCAGCCATAGTGAAAAGGCGATTATAGTCCTCAAGGTTTCCGGAACGAAAGGAGTATCCATGAGATTGCACCTGAGACTTAACTGCAAGAAAGTCAGGGGAATAATTGCCTGAGCTAGACACCTGAGCGAATGCACTGCCTAAGGTTTTCGCCACGTCAAAAGTATGAACAACAGCTCCGGCAAGTGTTTTGAGACCGGCGATGGGAATATGGGTCGATTTTCCTGCCACACGTTTTAACTTATCCCATACGACAGAGGAAGGTGTATGTCGGTTAAAAGAGGTAGAAATTGACTCCAGGATGTCATTTTGCTATATTGGATAATTGGTCTAAACTGGGCACGCATTCGTTTATATTGTATGAGATTATCCAGTGTAAGGCGATGCTGGAAAACACTGAGAGCACGAATAGCATTTAGCAGTTATCAGTCCTCCACGGCACAGTAAAACGACGGGGTTGTCCAGTTTAACGCAGAATAAAAACCTCGGAAGCTGAAAGAATTGTCACTGTGAGTTGTTCGACTAAAAGGCTCAGAGAGTCGTGCTGGTTATAGCTGAAAACAGCCATGTTTGAATAGAGGTGCCAATTGGCTCTATCAAGGTGCCACCTAGGTAAAGGAGAGGTATATACATCTTGTGCTAAGAGACTAATGAGAATAGGAAATTTGTCGCTGGAATGTAAATCAGAGAGAACATTCCATTGAAATAAAGCTGCCAACTGTCGAGAACAAACCGCTATACCCAGGTGTGAAAAACCATTGAAGGCGTCAGAAAGAAATGTGGGCTCTCCGGTATACAGGAGAGAGGTTATTAGTGTCCAAGAAATCGGCGAGTACCTGACCTCTCGCACAAGCCCGAAATAAGCCCCAAATTTGTTGGTGGGTACTCATGTCCAATACCAACAAAAATGGTATTGGTTCCTGGGAAACAAGGTCTTCTAAATCAGTACGCGAGATGTCATTAGAGAGAGTCAGATAGATACTACAAATGGTAAATCTGACAAATGGCAGCGTAATCCTCACGGCGACTGACTGGATTTCAGACTGCATGGAGACGGAATCAGCGTAAATGTAATCTCTGATGAGCATCATAGTGCCCCCATGGGCTAGAATTCCCTCAGTCGGCGATAACTCCACCGCATAGAAGAATAGTGGCTGAATGTGCCATTATATTGCGGACGGAGTTTTGTCTCTTGTAGGAAAACGACTAAAAGTTTATCCTGGTTGAGCAATAGTGCGAGCTCTGCTCAATGTGGTCGAATAGCGCGTATCTTTCACTGGTTAATAGTATGGGATAAGTACTAAAATGAGAGACGTTTTTGCAGATTTGGTTGTAGTTGTCGGTTTAATTTCTTCTTTTGCCGTGGGACTAATATTGTTTTCAGGAGCGTGACCCTGCCACTTATGCATTGTGCGTTTGGCAGTGAGGGCAGAATTCTCCTATTCCATCTCTTCCACGGGGGAGGACCTCTTTCAAATATAAAATCTCGGTTCGAGAATCTACATTGTGAGTTTCGTCGACTTTTCCTTCCCTAAGATGCAATTACAGTGGACTTGGTACTTTGTTTCAGGAAGTCGGTGCGGACATACCAGGTTCTGAAAGTCTTAGTTTTGATACCGGTGTTCTTGGCAGAGGTCAATGGTTTGCGTGAAATGGTTGTCGGCCTGCTCTTTGCGGTGGAGGATTTGCCAGATGATGGTGCCGACTTAGATATAGATGTTGAAGTCTCTGCTAGCGACCGGGCTACGAGAATCTTCTCTCCTATGGTGGCCCCGTTTATATATCGCACGTTTGGGTCGCGATTTCAAGGCTCGGTACTGATTTATCTGCGACTGAGCTATTGGTGCCGGAGCGCAGGACAGAGCGTTGGCGGAGGCGCATGAGCCTACGGGCTTCCGAGAAGGTCACCGTCTCCCTCACCCGTATCTCCTGGATCGCTCTCTCCTCTGTAAAACGGGGGCAATCTCGGGAACTAGATGCATGTTTGCCGTCGCAATTCACACAAGATGGGGTTGTTGTAGAATTTCCATCGTGTGGTGCGTCACTTCAGATAGCACACAGACCAACCAGTATGCTTGTATGCCCAAACCGCTGGCATTTGTAGCATATTATTGGGTTAGGTACATAAGGCTTAATCTCGATGGCTTCGTACCCTGCCTTAATCCTTTAAGGGAGATCGACCCTATGAAGGGTAAGGAATAGGGTACGGGTAATACGAATTCACCATTTGCTTTTCGTTGAACCCTCTAAACGGGTGTTACACCTTGGTTTGCCAGGTCTTCCTGAAGCTCCTCATTTGACAAACCGCCCAATGCGCGGGTGGTACTAATGCCGCGAGAGGAGTTCAGAGTTTTATGTTTCTCGACCTTAATGGAGTAGCTGCCTAACATTTTGACTCTACGTATTTTCTCTGCCTGGGATACTGAAAGTGCCTCAACCAGGAGTGTATCATTGAGAGCTCTAATACAGGATTTAACCAGACCAGCAACTTTGTCTAGACCCTTTTGAAAAGCAAAAGGGCTAACCGACGTAAAATTTCTACCTTCCTCAGTTCTATTTATAACCAAGTAGCGAGGACCACTACACTCGACTACTTCTTTTACTAGCACCAATTAAAAGTTTAGGTTTTATGTTTGCCATAAAAAAGCAGATACATTCATCCCCCAGTCCTCCTCACCCACCACGGAGCCCATCAAGGGATCACCCCACTGGGGTGACAGGGCTAACACAGGGGATATAGCTGGCACGCCGTCCCATTCACCCTGGAATTCGGTATAATACCTAGTCCTGGCCGAGTGACTGGGGGTGGGTTAGTCCCTCGCCTCCCGTTTAGGCGAAGCAGAAACAAATGTGGTGTATTAATGATGATGACGATGATGATGATGATGATGATGATTGGGGCTTAACGGCGCCCAACTACACAGGCTATTAGCGCCCTCTAAAATAGAATAGCGGCTAAAATCAGAAATAAAAATCAGCCTTTAAAAGAAATCGATAAGAGCCCGAAAAAAACCTGAAATTAAAAGCACCGTTAAAATAACTCGGAGAATAAAAATGACATAAAATCTGTATAAAAGAAAACATTTAACGCCCAAACTCAAACGTCAAACTACAAAAACATAACAGACAATGGAGAGAACAGGATATAGAAAAGGTTAAGTTAGAGTGGCAAAGGTACTAAAATATGTAAAATCCTTATATGTCCCTCATTGTCTTCCGTCAAAATTTATAAACCGAAATAAAACTAAATTTTGAGGGCTAATGTCATTTTGGCTAAAAATTTAAAAACCTTATTACCCGCTCCGGTATAATCGGCCAGGACCTCCAAAATCATAGCCGGCAGCTGCAGAGTAGCTCGCAGTGGTGCTAGACGAGCACACACCACAAAGACATGACGGACAGAAAGCGCCTTGCCGCAGAGCGGACAGATAGGTGGAGGTTCCTTCCGAAATAAATGCGAATGAGTAAAAATACAGTGGCCAATACGCAAACGAGCCAAACTAACCTCCTCACGACGAGATAAACGTGAGGGGGTGGCCCAGTTGTTAGAGAGGTCTTTAATTTCCCGAAGCTTATTCCGACGGAGGGCTGACCACTCTGGGTACCAGCCAGATAACATCTCTCTCCGCAGGATTATTTTAAAGTCTTCCGCTGTGGCTCGAGTTACTGTCAGACTGCACCCTGAAATTGCCGAGTTTGCCGCCAAATCCACCAGTTCATTTCCCGGAAGCTACGTGTCCAGGAACCCATGCGCACTCCACATTCACACCGGAATTGTGCAAAATGTTGAGGACGTCCTGAATGCGCTGCACTAAAGGATGGTAATTGTACAGCTCACGAATGCTCTGAAGAGCACTGAGGGAATCACTAAGAATAAGGCAGTCACCTAAGTTTCGACGGCGAATGTGCAAAATGGCTCGGAAAACAGCATACAGTTCTGCAGAATAAATTGATGTGCCACTAGGCAAACAGAGAGTAAAATTTCGGTCAAAGTGACAAAGGCACATCCGATACCGTCGGGGCTGTTACTGCCACCGGTATATATACAAATACGGCCACTAAAAAGGGGTACGGATACTGGACGCAGGTGTAGCAGATTTCCCATAAACTGCCATCCCGAGAACAACGTGGAATATAGCACAGAATCACGGTGGGTGAACCCTCTCTCCCTTGGGAAACATAGCAGATAGTACATGTCCGCGCTTCCGAAGCAGTTCGCGAAAATGAAAACCTGCAGGTCTTTGGCTTTGTAAGAGGTACCTGTAGCAAATGTCCAGTACAGTATTAAAAAGGGGGTAAAAGGATGGATGCGTAGGAATGCTCTGTAGTCGACAACCAAAATTTGCTAAAAGAATATTATCGGTCGAATATCAACCCCAGGAATCTCGCCTGATTAGCGAAAGGCGGTAAATTTGGTCCGAGGCGAAGAGAAGGTGCTATTCGCCTCCGACGGCGCCAAAAATTAAGGCATAGTGTCTTCTAAGTTGAGAAACGAAATATGATATCCGTACTCCAAACTGGAAGGTTGTCCAAACACATCTGGCGACGGCGTACGCTGAGAAGAACAAAAGATGGCAAACCGTCTACAAATAAGCAGGATAAGACTTTGTGGGGATACACTGCGATATAGAATTAATCGCTATAGCAAACAGCGTCAAGCTTAGTACAGATCCCTGCGGAATTCTGTTCTCTTGAATAAAAGAATGAGAAAAAACCGAACCGACCCTTAGTCGGAAAACCAGGTCGCTCATAAATTCCTGAACTAACAAGAGTAAACGCCCAGTTATATTCAAATTTTTAAGCGAACGTAGTATACCTGCTCGTCATTACGTTTCATAGACTTTTTCGAGGTCAAAAAATATCCCGACTGTTTGACAGTTCTTCCGAAAGCCATCCATAATCTGCGTTGAGAGCGAAAAAAGGTGGTTAATTGCTGAACGACGTGTTCGAAAACCGCACTGGGTGTTAGTCAGTAAATTGTGGGGTTCTAGCCACCACACCCTACCGTCCATTGATCATGCGTTCCATCACCTTGCAAACGCAACTGGTGAGGGAAATAGGTCGGTATCTGGAAGGAAGATATCGGTCCTTTCCAGGTTTAAGAAGGGGTTTGACGGTGGCCTCCCGCCACTTTTTTTGGAAAAGTGGCGTCAACGCAGACACGATTATAGACCCCGAGTAGGAAAGCCTTGCCACCAGGAGAGAGTTGTTGGAACATGTGGACGTTGATGCCATCTCGTCCTGGTGCAGATTGTCGCGAATATGCAAGTGCAGTGCCTAGCTTCTCCATGGTGAAAAGACGATTATAATCTTTAAGGTTTCCGGACCGGAAAGAGAATCCTTGAGATTACACCTGAGTCTTAACTTTAAGGAACTCAGGGGAGTAATTTTCTGAGCTAGACACCTGAGCGAAACACTGCCTATAGCGTTCGCCTTGTCAAACGTATTAACAATAGCTCCAACAGGTATGTTGAGACCGGCGATAGGTAGAGGGTCAGTTTTCCGGCCGCACGCCTCAGCTTATCCCATACAACGGAGGAAGGTGTATTGCGATTAAAGGAACCTACAAAGTTGCTCCACAATTGTTTTTTGCTAATCTTAATAACCTACCGAGGTTTGGCACGCATCTTCTTATAATGTATCAGGTTCTCTAGTGTAGGGCAACGCTGGAAAACCCTGGGAGCACGCCGACGACCATGAATGGCATTCCGGCAATTATCGGTCCACCAAAGAACCGGAAATCGACGGGGTGAGCCCCTCGACTACGGGATAGACTACTCAGCAGCACGAAGTGTTTTATCTGTGAGATATGTGACTAAAAAATTTACGGAATCGTGCTCTTTGTAGGTCAAAATGGCCAAACGGGAAAACAGGCCGCAGTTGAATCGATCTAAACGCCATCTAGGCATACATGTGGAACATACGTGTTGTGCTAAGAGACTTATAAGAATGGGAAAGTGGTCACTACAATGTAAATCGGAGATTATATATTAGCAGAAACTGATCGCAAGTTGGGGAGAACAACAGGCTATATCCAGGTGGGATAAACTGTGAAACGGGTCAGATAAAAGTGTAGCATTTCCGATGTTCAGTAGGGCCAGGTTATGGCGGTACAAAAAGTCTGCGATTAGCTTACCTCTCGCACTAGCCCGAGAGGAGCTCCAAAGTGGTTGGTGGGCATTCACGTCCCCCACCAACAGAAACGGTGTTGGTAGCTGGGAGACGAGATCTTCTAACTCGGTGCGCGAGAAGTCATTAGGAGGCAAATAGATGTTACTAACGGAAAATTTGGCAGAAGGCAGTGTAATCCTTAGAGCCACTGACTGGATGTCCAACTGTAAGGAGACGGAAGCAGCATAAATGTTATAACTGATGAGCATCATAGTGAACCCCTGTGCTGGAACACCCTCTTCTGGTGATAAACCACACCGTATAGAAGAGTAGTGCCTGAAGCTCACATTATCTTGTGGACGGAGCTAGGTCTCTTGGAGGCAGACGACTTAAGGCTGGTGCGCGTTGAGCAAGAGTTCAAGCTCCGCTCGATGTGGTGGAATGTCGCGTATGTTCCGCTGTAGAATAGCCATGGTCTCTAGGATGGGATATGTTCTAAATAGCAAGGCTTTTCTGCATGCTGACCGGTGCTGGTCAGTTTAATTTATTATTTTTAGCCGTTTGACTAACACTTTTTCCAGGAGCACTATCCTATCCCTCTGGCAGTGAGGGCAGAATCCTCCTGTTCCATCTCATCCACATGGGAGGACCGCTTACCAATAGAACATTTCGATTCGAGAATCTCAAATCGATTTTGGGTTCTGACCGGCGAACATGGAGGTCACCGATCAGAGCTCCTCCCAGAAGATTCCTTAGAAGAGGATCTATGTGGAAAATGACGGTGACGTTTATACCTTTGGGTCTTTAAGGAACTCAGTCAGAACATAACTCTTCTGGTACAGAATATTCTACGGCTTTGCCGGTCTTATAGCCGGAGGTCGACGTTAGGGTTGACAATTATTCTCCAATATGTCTTAGAGTGGCGGATTTGGCGGACGGTGATGCCGACCTGTACGTGGAAGTTGAGATCTTCGATAGTGGTGTGGCAACGATGATCTTTTTCGCAATTGTAACCCCGTTGATATTGCCGGTCTGTGTGGCAATTTCCCGCTTCAGTTCCTGTTTAGCTGTAACAGTGCCGTAAGAACTGGACCGCGGGACATAGGATTGTCGGATACGCAGGATATTACGGGCTTCGGAGGACACCTGGATGGCTCTCTCCTCAGCAAAACGGGGGCAAGTTTGGGAACTAGATAGATGTTCCCCGCTGTAGTTCACACAAGATGGACAAGTAGAGCAATCCCAATAGTGGGATGCGTCGCCACATTTGCACACGTAGACCGACCAGAAAAAATTCGCTTGTATGCCCAAACATCGTAAGGGGTTGGGAATATAGAGCCTAAACTCGATGGCTTCGTACCCTGCCTTAATCCTTTAAGGGACATCTACCCGATCATAGGTAAAGAACAGGGTACAGTAGGCACAAAATCACCGTTAACTTTCCGCTGAACCCTATAAACGGATGCTACGCCTTCTTCTGCCAGATCCTCTTGAAGCTCCTCATTGGACAAACCGTCCAATGTGCGGGTGATGATAACGCCACACGAGGAGTTCAAGGTCTTGTGCTTTTCGACCTTAACCGGATAACTGCCTAACAGTTTCGCAATAAGTATTTTCCCTGCTTAGGAGGCCGAAATTTCCTCAACCAAGAGTGTTCCATTTCGGGCTCTAACACACGATTTAACCGGACCAGCCATTTTGTCGAAACCCACTTGTGTAGCGAAAGGACTGGGTGACTAAAAGGTTTTACCTTCCTCTGTTCTTATTACAACTAAGTAGCGAGGACCCATTACTAAATTATGTTTCGGTTTGGTTTTTGCTATGAAAGATGTTGCCTTTATTCATCCCCCAGTGCTCCCCACTCACCACGGAGGTCAACAAGGGGTCATCCCACTGGGGTGACAGGGCTACAAAGGGAATACAGCAGGATCGCCGTCCCACTCATCCTGGAGTTCGGTATGATACCTAGCCCTTGCCGATTGACTAGGAGTGGGTTAGTCCCTAGTCTCCCATTTAGGCAAAGCAGAAACGAAAGTTGTGTATTAGGCTGCGCAACCTCCCCAGTTACTGAAAAAGCAGAAGCCCAGGCTCAGATACGCAACCCTCAACCAACCAGGATATTCCTTTCCACCAACACGGATCTCTACGCACGCCCTACACGTGGGTGTGCATTTTATTATACTGACTCCCTCACCACTCTGAGGATGCCCTAGTCAAGGTTGGCTCGGGACCTCGTCGGGTGTGCCTAAAACGGATTTACCGTAGTAGGCCCCCGGGGGGGGGTCAGTAGATGACAATGATGATGGCGATGAATGGTGTTTACACGCTATTAACTTCTAAGGTCATTAGCGCCCTAATAAATCAATACATAGCAAACACAGAGGTTGAAATCCATATAAAATGAACGATAAAATAATAATAATAAAAAAAAAAACAGCGAGTTATAAAACGAGTTGAAAATGACTGGGGCAAAAGCCACAGACGAAAATAACATGTTTGTAGAACTGGATAAAAATTATACTAAAATGAAAGTTGAACCAAAGCCTTCTTTTAAAAGCCTCAAAAAGAGATTAAACAGGCAAAACCATATCTAACGTTCCAAGAACTATGGCACGTGAGAATCTTAATTTAAATGCGTAAGCGAAACATCTTCATGTATATAAAGTGGAAACCGAATCTACCGCATAGTGGTTATCAGCAAGCACCTCATCGAGGGAGCCCGGCAACTGTAGGGGTGAACGAAGTGCTGCTGGAGCGGTGCACTCTAGCAGCACAACCCATACTATCATGTTACCTCACAGAACGGGCAGATAGATATTGGTTCCCGCTTGAAAATGTGACTATGAGTAAAAATTGTGACCAATCAATAGGCGAGCCAGTATCACCTCCTCCCGACGAGCTACATGAGAAGAGGTCACCTAGTCCACAGAGAGAGCCTTCACCTTTCGATACCTGCTAGCGCAGAAAGACGAACACTCTGCACGCCAGCACGAAATTTCCGCTCTCCGTACAAGAAGCCTGAAATTCACAGAGGTCGCAAACGGTTTGACATTATTGGGTGCCGTTGCTGCTATCTTAGCTGCCAAATCCGGCAGTTCGCTCCGCGGGAAGCCAGCGAGACTAGGGATCCATGAACAGTCCACTTGAGCGCTCCAAGTGTTTAACATGTGGAGGACATCCTGAATGCGCTGCACGAAAGGGTGGTAATCGTACAGCTCAAAAAGACTCTGAAGTGCACTAAGGGAATCCTCATAGTAAGGCAGTCTCCCATATATCGGGGGAGTACATAAAGAATGGCACGGTATGTGACATACAATTCAGCAGTATATAGAGATGTGCTACAATGCAAACCGAAGGTAAAGTGGTCGGTACCGTAAACAAAGGCACATCCAACACCATCGTTATATTTACTGCCGTCGGTGTAGATAAAAAGGCGGTCACTGTACAGTGATGAACAACAAGAATGGATACTAGATTCAAGCACCGTAGATTTACTGTATGCCGTCATCCCCAGCTCTATGTGGGAGGTAGGACGTAACCATGGTGGTTACACTCTTTCCCCCTTCAGAAACATGCGAGGCAGTAAAAAATTTCTGAAAAAGTTCACGGAAACCTGTAGGCTTTTCACTAGGTAAGAGGTTACGGTATCGTTCCTCCAGCTCGGTACTGAAGAAAGGGGTTAACGTCAGATGCAAAGTATCCACTTAGGCCTACAGTCATAATTACCTAGCACGACATCACGCCGACACTGCAGACATTCTGCTGATTTGGCGTAGAGGCTAACAAATGAGCTGGTTGAAAAAATACCGATGACCACACGGATGCCCTGATTATGGACAGTGTCTAATCGTGTCAGCACAGATGGCTCTGCACAAGAATAAACAATGCGTCCATATTCTAACTTGGATCGGATAAACGCACAATAAAGACGCAGCAGTAATGTCCACTGTGCTCCCCAATATTTGGCGCTAAGTCTCCGTAAATCATAAAGAGAACGGTCACACCGTGTTTTAAGCGGTGTTATAAGAGATGACCACCATAGTTTCCGATCGAAAACCAACCCCAGAATCTTACCTCATCTGCGAAGGACAGTAAATCTGGCCCGACGTGTGGCACCTACGACGCCAGAAGTTAACACGACGGTCTTCTCAAGTGAAATACTCAAGCCGATTTCCGAGCTAATCATAGAAATGGCCCAAAAAGCTGGAGTAGGGCGATACCGTTAAAAAAAAACAACAACAACAAAACTCTGAGAACACGTCTGCGAGCACGAATGGCATTCCGACATTCATCTGTGCACCAAGGGACGGGAAATCGACGGAGCTGTTCAGTCGAACGCGGAATAGAAGGCTCAGCGTCAAAAATAAGTGTCTCAGTGAGATGTAACTAAAAATCCACCGAGTCGTACCCGTTGTAGTGCAAAGCGGCCGAGCGGGAATAAACGTTCCAGAAGGCTCGTTCTAAGCGTCACTTAGGTAAACGGGTGGAACATACGTTCTGTACAAGAGACAAATAAGAATAGGGAAGTGGTCAGTAGCATGTAAGTCAGATATCACGTTCCATTGTACGAAGACTTCCAACTGTGGAGAACAAACTGCTATATCCAGGTAAGAAGAACTATTGAAGGCATCAGTAAGAAATGTAGGCTCTCCGCTGTTCCAGAGAGATAGATTGATATTATCCAAGAAATCGGCGACCAATTGAGTTCTCGCACAAGCCCGAGGGGGGCCCCAAAGGGCGTGGTGGGCTTACACGTCCCCTACCAACAGAAGAGGTGTTGGTAGTGGGGAGACTAGGTCTTCTAAATCAATGCGCGAGAGATCGTCGGATGGAGGTACACACACACACATATATATTGCAAATGGTGAAGCTAATGGAAGGTAGCTTAATCCTTACAGTAATGGACCGTATGTCAGATTGAATGGGTACAGATTTAGCGAAGATATCATCTCTGATAAGAATCATATGGAGATACTGCTTCCACCGGTGATATATCACACTGGAACGAAGATATATCACACTGCAAATTCGGCTGACCGCCAGTTTAGTTTATTTTTCATGGCCGTCAGACTGGAACCTTTTTCAGGAGCACGATTGTGCCACTTAGCAATGGCCCTCTGGCACTGAGGGCAGAATCCTCCTGGTGCATCTCCTACACGTGGGAGGTCCCCTTTCCAATAGAGAATTTCGGTTCGAGAACCTGGAACCGATTAGTTGTGACGATCAGCGAAGATAGTCGTGGTCCAACAGTTCTCTCCCCAGAAGAGTCCTCAGAAGGGGATCTACGCGGAGAACAATGTAGATTTTCCCCTCCCTTAGATGTCTTGGGAGGGGACTTTACATTCTCACAGTCAGTTCTGGGATATTTGGTCTTAAGGGCTTTCGCTGGTGCAGAATACTCGACGGTTACGCCTGATTTACTGTCCAAGATCAAAGGTTTGGTTGACAATCTTCCAGGAATAGGTCTTACAGTGGTGGAAGCGGTAGATGGTAACGCCGAAGTACACGTAGATGATGTGGGCCTGGTTAGTGGTCTGGCTGAGAGAGACTTTTCTGCAACTGTGGCCCCGTTTACATCGCTGGTCTGCATTGCGAGGTCTCGCCTAGGTACTGGTTTAGCTTCAACCGAGGTGTAGGTACCAGACCACGGGACGGAGGGTTGGCGGACTCGCTGGAGCTTAAGGACTTCCGAGAAGGACTAGTTTTCTTTCACCCGTATCTCCTGAATCGCTCGCTCTCTCTCTTCTTCAAATCGGGGACAGTGGGGGGAACTAGATGGATGCTCACCGCCGCAGTTAACACAACATCGATTCGATGTACAACCTCCATCGTGCGTGATATTTCCACACTTGGCACATGTGGGTCGACCACTACAAAATTCGCTAATATGTCCAACGCGTTGAGACTTGTAGCAACGTAACGGGTTCGGGATGTACGGCCTGGATTTATACCCTGCCTTATACCTTGAGGGAGATCTACCCATCAAAGATAAGGACCAGGATACGGGTAGGAACAAATTCATCATTAAGTCTCCGCTGAACCATATATCTAGAGGTAACGCATTGTGCTGAAACTCCTTCTGAATCTGCTCATTGGACAAACCGATCGAATTTGCCCTCGATAAAGAAGAATCACCACTGTCTATTCTGCTCCCCAAAATGTGTACCTTATTGTGGGTAAAATATTCGGAGAACGGTCACACCACGCTTTAACCTGTGCTATATGTGGTTAATTAACGCAGAATGTTTTCTCAGTTGAGAAACGAAAACCGTTTCTCGAATTACAATCATAGAGATTGTCCAAACATCCTTGGAAACGGCGCTCTAAAAACGGCATACGCTAAGAAGTAAACCAGATGCAGAAGTAACTGGTGATGGAAATAGGATGGTAGCTGGAAGGAAGATGACGGTCCCTTCCAGGTTTTAGAATAGGTAGAACTGTAACCTCCCGCCAGTTGTCCAGATAAGTGGCATCAAACCAGACCTGATTATAAACCTCATGTCCTACAATCTTACCAAAAGGAGAGAGATGTTGCAACATTTGGACTTGGATGCCAAATGGAACAGGCGCAGAGTTCCGCGAAGATGCAAGTGCAAAGTGTAACTCCTCCATGGTAAAAAGGGGTTGTACTACTCAACGTTTGCGGAACTAAAGGACTACGACTGAGATTCCTTTTGATCCGTAATTGTAAGAAAGTCATGGGAATAATTGTCTTATCTAGCCTCTTCAGCGAAAACACGGCCTAAATAACAAATATATTAACAAAACACCGGCAACTGTCTTCAGACCAGCGATTGGCATATTGGTCGATTTGCCCACCACACACTTCAACTTATCCCATATGACAGAAGAAGGGGTGCGTTTATTAAAGGAAGCAACAAACTTGCTCCAGGACGTCGTTTTGCTATCCTTAATAATCTGCAGAGATTTGGCACGCATTCCGTTATAGTGTATAAGGCTATCCAGAGTAGATTTTTTTTTTTTTTGGTAGTGTTTAACGCCCGCTTTAACTACTAATGGCACCGCAGGCGGTTCCAGAGTAGATGACGCTGGCAAACCCGGAGAGCACAACTGCGAGCTAGAATAGTAATCCGGCACTCGTTGGTCCTCCAAGGTAACGGAAATCGAAGGGTTGGGCCGGTGAAATGCGGAATGGATTGCGCAACAGAGGAAAGAATTATCTCTGTAAAGTTTTCGACTAAATAGTTCATAGAGACGTGTTCATCAAAGTTAAAGACATCCAAGCGGGAATACCGTTCCCAGTTGACTTGATCGAAGCGCCAGCCTGATAAACGGGTGGAAGATACAGGATGTGTCAGGAAACCAATAAAAGAGGAAAAGTGGTCACTAGAATGAAAATCAGATATAAAAATAAATATTAACAATGATATAAATATTAAGAAACAAAACTGATAAAACATAAAGATAAATATATCACACGCTTTTATTATAATTGTCTTTATAGTAACACCTATTATAATCTGAGAATTTGGTAATTGATTAGTGCCTTTAATATTAGGAGCACCAGTTATAGCATTTCAATTTAAGAAAACTTCTAACTGGGGTGAACAAGTTGCTATATCAAGGTATGAAAAACGATGAAAGGCATCAGAAAGAAAGTTGTCTTTCCGGCGTTCAGGATATCTAGATTTTTACTGTCCGAAAAGTTTGCTATTAGTTTACTTCACGCAGAAGCCCAAGGTGATCCCAAAAGTTGCTGATGGTCATTTAGGTTGCCCACCAACAGAACGAGTGATGGCAACTGCGAAAGTAGGTCTTGTAAGTCAGTGTGCGGTATGTCAGCAGATGGTGGCAAATAGATACAACAAATGGTGAAAATGGCGGAGAGCAGCTTAATCCTAACAGCGACAGACTGGATGTCATATTTTAAGGGTATGGATTCGGCGAATATATCATCTCGGATAAGTATCATAGTGTCCCCATGTGCCGGGACACCCTCTTCTGGTGATAAATCACAGTATACGGAGGGGTACAACTTGATGGTAATGGTGTCCTGAGGACCAAGCTTTGTCTTTTGTAAGAATGTGACCACAGGATAATTCTGGTGCGGCAACAATTCAAGCTCTGGTCGATGAGATCTAATGCGGCATATATTCCAAATGTTGGATAGCCATAGTCTATATGATGGGATAAGTACTAAATTGGAAGCCATTTCTGCATATTAGGCGGTTGTGGTTGGTTTAAGTTATTGCTTTTATATGTACGACTAAGACTTTGTTCAGGAGCACGATCCTGTCGCTTACGCACTGTGCGTCTGGCAGTGACGGAAGAATCCTCCTGATCCATCTTCTTCAGGGTAAGACACTTTTCCAATAGAACATTTCTGGTCGAAAACCTTGAACACAACAGATGTACCGATCGGAGAGGATGGTTGTTGCCGATCCGTACCTCAGCAAGAAGATTCCTCAGAATAGGATATTCGTGGAGAGTGGCGTAAACATTGCTTTCCCTTAGATGTTTTGGGAGCGGTCTTGACTGTATCTTTCAGAAAGTCTTGTCTGACATAGTTGGTCTTGAATTGTTCTACAGGTGCAGAATACGTCACAAGTTTACCAGCCTTTTTTCCCGAGGCGTGATATGTATGTTGGCGGACTTGGCAGTTGTTGATGACGACTTTGAAGAAGAAGAAGAAGAAGAAGAAGAAGAAGAAGGCTTTGGTAGCGCGCTGGCTACAAGGACGTTTTCTACAATGATTCACCGTTTATATCCATGGTCTCTATTACAATTTCCCAAAATAGTACCGGTTTAGCTATAACTGAGGTAAAGGTACCGGACTTCGGAACACAGGTCTGGCAGAGTCGCAGTAGCTTCCGGACTTACGAGGACAGCTTCTCTTTCACCCATCTCCTGGATCGGCTTCTCCTCTCAGGAACCTCATGAATGTTCGCCGTTGCAGTTAACGCACGTTGGAAATGAAGTACATACACCATCATGGGACATGCCATCACAGTTAGCACACGTGGATCTCGCCTGTAGCCAGAGCGTTGGCATTTATAGAATCTGAGCGGGTTTAGTATATAAGGCCTAACCTCGATAGCTTCGTACCCTGCTTTAATCATTTGCGATCGACAGTAAGCAACTAGGTACGGGTGGGCATGAATTCCCCAATTGCTTTACGCTCAACGATAGACGGAGGTTATACCCTGTTCTGCCATATTTTGTTGAATTTCCTTAGTGCTTAAACCGTCTAGAGCGTGAATGGTGATCATATTGCGTGAGGAGTTTAACGTCTTATGTACTTCGACTTTCACGGCGTAGTGATGCTGATGATGGGTTTAAGGGCGTTCAACTAGCAGGTTATCAGCGTCCTTAGCAAAAAAAAAAAAAAAAAAAAAAAAAAAAAATGGGAGCTAAACGACCAGAGATAAAGCATGGTAACAAGAATCGCAATTAAAACAGCAACAACAAGAGATAATTACCAGCATAAAAACGAAAACTAAGGTAAAATAACTGTCCAGCTCTGAAACCAGAGCTGGCCATAAATTATGGGATTATAAAAGCTAAAACGGGTGGAAACAAAACAAAGCTGCCGATATAAGACAGTTGTCAACAACTACAACTTAGAGATTAAAAATAACCAGTTTAAAAGTTAAAAATCCGCTCCATTATCACGCTATATAGTTACTACACACATAAAAATAAATAAATATATGTATAATTAAAATTTGCAATACTCCATTCCGGCACCTAGTTACCTATACTGTTTTAACAGATTTTAACTTTATTAAACCTTCACCATATACAAACATTATAATTTTACAGAGCTCTCTCTCTCTCTCCCTCTCTCTCTCTCTCTCTCTCTCTCTCTATATATATATATATATATATATATATATATATATATATATATATATTTAGAATTAATAAAATAAAAATATATTAAGATATAGAAATGTATAAATATTTTAATGCTACATAACTATTAACTAAGCTACCATTAAGGGTTTCAGCTACCCTTAATTATCTACCCTTTTATCCCTAACAACTGAGAAAAAAGAACTAAATGAAATTACATAACCAAATTAAATTATTGGTAGCTGGTAATACTGCTGGTAGCCGGCAGTAACTATTAAAATTAACTATTAAATATATATTACCAAAATTTACTGTGTTCTGTATAATATAAAATATCTATATTAAAACAAAACATAATATTTAAGTTCTATAATGTGATAATTTCTTTACGCAAACATTAAAACTCTGAATTTAAATTCCTCAAAAATTGCTAAATTAAAAGAAAAACTAAATTCAGTTTAGTAGATTAAAACTAATTATAACTCTACTTCAATATAAATGCTTATTAAACTTCTTCCAAGTATATATATAACAAATTAAACATTTCTAAAGCATATACGTTATAGATTTTAGTCTGCTTAGTGATATATTTATGCTTCCTTTCTTTCTTCATCTGCCTGTAGGTTATAGATAACATTTAAGTAATAATGTAAATGTTAGTTAATGTCAAAATAATTATGTCAAATTGAGTTGTATTGTCCATCTTCTTTTCACCATTCGCTTGTCACTGCAAATCTTCATCTTCTAACTTCATCCCTGCACCCATCTTCCCTCTTCTTCTCCTCTCCCTTAGCCCGTCTCTTCTTCTGTTTGGTATCTTCCCTTTCTTCCTATTACTTCCTAATTTTTAATCTCCTATCATTTTCCCTCTTCGCTTTAGTCTTCCCTCCCTTCTTCCATAATTTTGGTATTATCCATTGTTATTTATAAATGATAAAATTGATTTAATTTATGGTTCTTGTTGTTACATTTGTATTATTCTCGTAGATCTTCTTACTTCTATATTTCCTATATTATCGTTATTTATTGCTTCAGCAAATACTATTTATTCCCAGGCTAGTTTACTAACTTTGTCTGCTAAGATATGTAAGTGTTTATATAAAATTTCCTCCCTCAAAATTGTATATATATACAATTTCCAGCTAAATTTCCCCTTTCCTTATTTACTGACTCGCGTATTTTTGCACTCAAATAAGGCGTGTTCCATGGTGTCTTGTATGCCACATTGCTCCCATATATCGTATATCGTTTACTGTTTTTAGTATAGTCATTCAATAGGTTTTATGGGGTCCATGTCCTAATAAGTAATGAAGCATTCTCTGGCTTGGTTGGATATGTCTATGTTGTAACCTCCGAGATGTTATTAAAATTTTGAAAAGTTCTTCTTCCCGCCTCAATATTTTCCCATTCATTTTGTCACTGTCTTCTTAATCTAATTTTATATCCTTTATCGTGTAGCACTGTGTCCCTATTATATCCCTATTTTGTCAAAATTACGTTTTTTTAAGCCGAAAACTCGCAGCTCATAGCTTAATAACATAATCTATTGACCATATGCCCACAGCAACTAATGATGCCATAGTGGGTGAAGCGCTAGTGGCTCGTGTGTATCTTAATAAAACCTTTATCTGTGTTCTTCGTATTAGGATTTTTATCATAACATCATTCATACGAGTAGCCCATATTGCTGCACCGTAAGTATTTATCGATGCGAAGACACTGGTATGGTATGATGGTATTGCATTAAACGGAATTCTAATCTGAGGTTGAACTATTCTCGCACTACTCATAATAGATTCTGATTTTGCTCTCACGAAGTCAGTATGATGTCTAAAATGTAATTTATCGTCGATGAGTATACCCAAATACCTTGTCGTTCTTTGTCATCGAATATTTTACAGCTACTTCAGACTAAAATCGCGATGTAAAAGAAACCTGTGCTAATTATTTATAAACCCGGTCCACTGTTCTTGGATCATCAACCAGGACCTCGGCAAGAGCCGCCGGCATGTCTATAGATGATCGATTGTGTGCCAGGTGCCCACACTCTAGTAACACATGACGGACTGAATTTTCCTCCCAAAGGAGCGCACAGACAGGAGCAGGTTCTCGTTTAAAGAGGTAGCTGTGGGTAAAAATATAATGGCGAATTAATATTGGAGCCAATATTACCGCCACCCGGCAGGATAAACGAGAGGAGGTTACCCAGTTGATAGGGAGGTCCTTCAATCACCTAAGCTTGTTTCGGCGTAGAGCTGACCACTCCGTACGTCAGCGTGAAGCCACTGCTCGGCGCACACAAATTCGAAAGTCTTGAACCATTAGAAATTTAACGGAAAACTGGATGTATTGGTGGCCATCTTTGCTGCCAATATCGCCAATTTGTTCCCCGACAACATAACGTGTCCAGGAATCCAGCCACAATCCACATTAACGCCGGAAGCGTGCAAAATGTCGAGCGTCTCCCAGATCCACTGTACAACCAGATGGTGGCTGTACGGCTCGCGAAAGCTCTGAAGGGCACTGAGGAAATCAGTCATAACAAGGCAGTCATCCTAGTTTCGACGGCGTACACACAGAAGGGCTCAGTAAAGCCATATATCTGTATGGTATAAACGAATGTGCTATTGGGCAAATCGATATTATGTGTCAATTCCAATAACAAGAGCACATCCTACACCATCGATGCACTCACTTCCATCGGTGTATAAACAAATTTGGTCACTGTAATGAAACAAAAATTCTAAAAAAACAACTAGTATGGATACAAGGCCCGGGCAGCGTAAATTTTCCATATACCGTCATCTCGAGATCGAAATGGAATGTAGCGCGTAACCAGCATGGGTGCACATTCTCACCCCTGGAAAATATGCTAGGTATTTCGATATTCAGCTTCTGAAAGAACTCACGGAAACGAAAACCAGCAAGCCTTGGACTGGGTGACAGGTTGCGTTAAGGTTCGTCCAGCTCACTAGATATAAAAGGCGTAAACGTAGGATGCAAAGGCAGGCAGTTGAGCCCACAGCCACAATTACATAGCAGGACATTACGCAGGCATCGCAGAGGTAGTTCTGCCGATTTGGCGTAGAGACTAACAACGGGCTGGCTGGAAAAGCCCCAACAGCCTCACGGAAGCTCTGATTATGTACTGTGTCTAATATCTGCAGCACAGATGATCATGCAGAAGAACACACAATGACACCACAGTCTAACTTGGATCAAATCGAGCTCGCGGTAAAGACGAAGCAGCATTGTGCGTTCTGATCTTCAACATTTGTAACTTAGTATCAGTAAAATATTCAGAGGACGGTCATACCGTGATTTAAGCTGTGCTATATATGGTGACCAGCATAGTTTCCAATAGAATACTAACCCCAGGAATCTCGCCTGATGGGCGAAGGGAAATAAATCTGGTCCGAGGTGAAGAGGAGGTGCCACTCGCCACCTACGGTGCCTGAAGTTAACGCAGACTGTCTTCTTATTTGAGAAATGAAAGCCGATTTTCAAGCTCCAATCAGAGCAATTGGCTTAACACCGCTGGTGACGGAATTCCAAAAAAACGGCGTACACTGAGAAATAAAAAAAAGAAAAAAAAAAAAAAGGCAAACTCTCGTCTACGAATAAGCAGGACGAGATAACTTAAGGAACACATTGAAATATACAGCTAATCGCTGTAGCAAACGGCGAAACAAACCCTTTGGCACCCGTTGTCTTGAATAAAAGGGTTTGAAAAAAAAAACGAGCCCACCTTTACTGGGAAACCGCGGTCCCTCATTAACTCCGGGATAAACAACATTAGGGGTGAACGTAGATTCCAGCTGAGGAGGGAGCGTAAGATTTCTGCTTGCCAACACATAACATAAGCCTTCTCCAGGTCAAAAAAAATTTGAACTGTTTCACAATTCTTAAGAAATCCGTCCATCATCTGCTTTGACAGCGATACAAAATGGTCAGCTACTGAACGGCGTCGGTGGAAACTGCAATGGGTGTTGCTGCAAAATTTGTGAGTTTCAAGCCACCATACCAACCACCCATTTATCATGCGTTCTATCAACTTTCAGGCGCAACTGTTGAGGGAAAAAGGAACATAACTGGAAGGAAGGCGACAGTCCTTTCCAGGTTTCAAAGCAGGAGTAATGGTGGCCTCCCACCACTTCTCTGAAAAACTAGCGTCAACCCGGACAGGACCATAGACCTGGAGTAGGAAAGGCTTAGCCTCAGAAGAGAGATGACGTGGATGCTATCTTGTGAAAATGCAAGCACATGTACTAGCTCCGCCATTATGAAAAGTAATCTTCAAAACTACCAGAACGAATGGGGAACGCTTAAGATTCCAACTGAGACTTACAGGCAGGAACACAATGGAATAGTTATCTGAGCTAGATACTTGAGCAAAAGCACTGCCAAGAGTGTTAACCACGTCAAAAGGAGCAACTACAGCGGTTGCCACTGTTTTTAGACCGGCGATTGGAATTTGAGTCGATTTTCCGGCCACACGCCGTGACTTATCCCATATGACAGAGAAAGGTGTATGTTGGCTAAAAGATGCTACAAATGTACTCCAGGATCTCTTTTTTTGCAATGCTTAATAATTTGTCTAGATTTGGCATGCAGCCTTTTATAGTGTATTAGATTATCTAGTGGGGCGATGTTGGAAGACCCTGAGAGTTCGACTGTGAGCGCGAATAGCATTCCCGCAGTCATATGTCCACCAGGGGGCAGGAAAGCGACGGGGTTGTCCAGCTGACCGCGGAACAGAAAACTCGGCAGCAGAAATAATGATCTCGGTGAGGTTTCAACGAAAAAGGTGACAGTCATGCTCGCTGTAGTTAAAGAGGCCAGGCTGGAATAAAGGTTCCAGTTGGCGTTTTGAAAGGGTATGTAAACGCGCGAAACATATATCCTGTGCTTAGAGACTAATAACAATTTAAAGTGGTCGCTTGAATGCAAATCAGAGACAATATTCCGGCTGCGACGTGGTCGAATGGTTAGACCATTGGCCTCTCACCTAAACAGCCCGGGTTCAATCCCAAGCAACCACATGTGAGATCTGCGGTGGACAAAGCGGCGCAGGGACGGGTTTTCTCCGGGTTCTCCGGTTTCCCCCGCCATTGCATTCCGCCGGTGCTCCATCTTCACTACATGTATAATCAGTGTCATTGCCTGCGATACCACACGTAGTAAAAGCGGGCGTTAAACACTATCCAAAAAGAGACAATATTCCATTGAAAGAAACTGCCAACTGTGGAGAACAAACCGATATATCCAGGTGTGAAAAACTATTGGCGAGTGCGTAACGTCTCTCATAAACCCGAAGTGAGCCCCAAAGTGGGTGGTCGGCATTCACGTCCCCCACAAACAGAAATGGTGTTGGTAATTGGGTGCCTCAGAAGTCATTAAATGGAGGCAGATAGATATTACAAATGGTAAATATGGCAGATGGCATCGTAATCCTTACAGCACCTGACTGGTAAGCAGACTGTAAGCAGACGGAATCAGCATAAATGCGATCTTTGATGAGTATCATAGTCGGTAATAAATCAAACCGTACAGAAGAATAGTGGATGAATATAATATTATCTTGTGAACGGAGCTTTGTAGGCAGAAGAGTAGAGGTTGAGGCGCGTTGAGTAAGAGTTCAAGCTGTGCATGATGTGATCCAATTTCGCGTATGTTCTACTGTAGGATAGCCAGTGTTTATATTAAGGGCTAAGTTCGAAATAGAAACACGTTTCTGCATATTGTGCAGTGCTAGGTGGTTTAATTTATTCTTTGTAGCCTTCGGAACAAAACATTTTCAGGAACACGATCCTGCCGCTTATGCACTGTCCGTCTGGCAGTCATGGTAGAATCCTCTTTTTCTATTGCCTTAACATAGGAGGACCCCTTGCCAATAGAGAACTTCGGTTCGAGGATCTGGAACCGATTAGAGGTACTGAGGGATAGACGTCGGCGATTGGAGCTCCTCCCAAAAGATTCCTCAGAAGAGAATGTGCGTGGAGAGTGACGTGGACTTTTACCACCCTTGAATGTTTTGGCTGCAGGCGCAACACGTATTTTAAGGAAGTCGGTCCTAACATAGTTGGTGCAGAAAGCTTTCTGTATTGCAGAATACTTTACGGTTTTGCCGGTCTTATTGCCTGAGGACGACATTTGGGGTGACAATTTTGCTGGAATATGCCTTACATTGGCGGATTTGGCAGATGATGGTGCCGACGTTGACGTAGTTTTCAGGCCTTTGTAAGAGGTGTGGCAACGAAAATCTTTTCTGCCATTGTGGCACCGTTGATATCGCAGGTATGGGTTGCGATTTCCCGCCTCGGCATGGTGTACCTGTAAGAGAGCTATAAGACTGGACCGCAAAACGCGTGTGGTGATAATGCCGCGCGAGTAGTTCATAGTGTTATGTATCTTCACGTTAACTAGGTAGCTGCCTAATATATTGGCAGGTAGTAATTAGGCTATCTGGGATGCTGAAAATGTTTCTACAAGGAGTGTACCGTTTTGCGCTGGAATGCAAGAATGAACCTAACCGCCAATTTTATATAAGTCCTTTTGGATGGCAAAAAGTCTGACCGACGTAAAACTTCTGCCCTTCTTCGTTCTAGTGACAACTAAGTTGTGAGGTCAATAGGACTCAAACTACTCCTTCTCCTTTAATATTAGGAGTTGTTTTTGATTTCCCATAAAAAAGGGTAGAAATCCATCTTCCAAAGTTCCACATCCACCACTGAGCCCAAGGATATGCCACCCTACTAGGGTGACAACGCTAAACAAGGCTCGCCGTCCCACTTATCATGGAGTTCGGTATAGTACCTAATTCTGGCCAATTGACCAGGGGTGGGTTAGTCCGTAATCTCCCCTTTAGGCGAAGCAGAAATAAAAGTGGTGTAAGCGGCTGCGCACCTTCCCTAGTTGCTGATAAACAGAAGACCAGGCTCAGATGCGGAACTTAAGCTAAACATGATATCCCTTTCCACGGTCACGAGCCTCCACGCACGGCCTGCAGGTGGGTTTGCAATTTGATGGATTGACTCCCTCACCACTTGCAGGCTGCCCATACGAGGTAGTCAGGGTTTGCCCGGAACCCCTGATGCGTCAGACCCATACCTACCGTAGCAGACCCTAGGTGGTTCCCTTAGATATTTTGTAAGCATCCTTTACAGTTTCTTTAAGGAAGTCGGTCTAACATAGCTGGTCTTAAACATTTTCGCTGGTGCAGCATACTAAACGGGCTTGCCTGGCTTAGTGTCCTAAGTCGAAAGTTCGGGGGACTCCTTTACCCTGGCGATGGAGGCGATGCGGAAGATGGCGTTGGAGGCATAGATGTAGGCCTCGAACGCTTCGGCAATTGTCTGACTATGAAAATGTTTTCGCCGATGGCCGCCCCATTTATATCGCTGGTCTGGGTTGGAATTTCCCAATTTGTTACCGCGTTAGCTGCGACGGAGCTATAGGTACTGGATTTCAGGACAGAAAACTGGTGGTTACACAGGGGTTTTCGGGTTTCCGAGAAGGATACCTCCTCCTTCACCCGTATCTCTCCTCTGAAAAACGGGGGCATTCTCAGGAACTGGACAGATGCCCGTCCCCACAGCTGCTTAAAATTGAAATGACGTACAAGCTCCATAGTTCGTAATGTCTCCACAGTTGGAAGAGGTGGATCGACCACTACAAAATTCACTGTTGTGTCCAAAGCGGTGGCACTTGTAGCATCTGAGTGATTTAGGGATGTAAAGCCTAACTTCGATGGCTTCGTACCCTACCTTAATCCCTTGAGGGAGGTCTATCCGATCAAAATTAAGGAACAGGGTACTGGTAGTCACCAAATCAATAGTTACTGTCCGCTGAACACTGTACACAGAGCCAACGCCTTGTTAGGCAAGATTCTCATTGAAAAACCCGCCCAATGCGCGGTGGGGATTACGCCACATGAGCTGTTCAGGATCTTGTGCTTTCCCTCTTTTACAGGGTAGCTGCGAAACATATTCACTGTCAATAATTTCGCAGCCTGGGATACTGATAATGCTTTGACCAGGAGCGTGTCATTACGCGAACTAATAGAGGACTTTATTGGACCAGCTATCTTACCGAGGCCCTTTGGTATAAGAAGTTTTCTAACCGTTGTGAATTTATTCCCTTCCTCTATTCTATATATGATCAAGAAGCGAGGGCCATTGCATTCGACTACTTCCTTTCCAAGTATTAGTTTGTTTGTTTTTCGTTTTTGCCATAAAAAGTATGGTATAAATTTGTCCCCCTGTAGTCCCCACCCTCCATGGAGCCCAACAGAGGGTCAATCCGCTACGGTGTCAGGGCTACTTGCGGGATATAGCAGTCTCGCTGTCCCTCTCAATCTGGAGTTCAGTATAGTCCGAGCCGATTAGCTATCGCTGGGTTAGTCCCTATCCTCCAGTTTAGGCGAAATACAAACCAAAATAGTTTATCAGATTATGCATATTTCCCAATTACTCCTCCCTGAGGCCTACTATGAAAGGTACAGTGTTGGCACACCCGGGGTTCCACGCCAACCTTGACTCCCTCATGTAGGCAACCTATGAGTAGTGAGGGAATCATTCGGTCCAAAGGCCCTCCTACGTTTAGGCCGTGCGTGGAGAACCGTGTCGGTGGAAAGGGATATCCCGGTTGGTTCAGGGTATCGTATGTGAGCCTGGATTTCTGAACTTCAGTAACTCGGTATGATGATGATGATGATGATGATGATGAATTGGGCTTAAGTGCGCTCAACTGTATGGTTAATAACGCCCTAAAAGGCATAGATGCCAAAGTGATAACATAAAAAGGAAGCAGGAAATAAAATATGACCAGTCACAAATAAAACCTCAGAGTAAATAAAAGAATATATTGCAATGGCCATAGAGGGATCCAAAAACTGTGTCGCACATGAGAACTTAACAGAAAAGCCCTCTTAAAGTAAACCCCCAGTACTAAAAGAAAAAATAGCTAAAACTGCTAAAAATAATTAATGACAATGGCTTTAAAAGGGATCCAAACACAGGGTGGAACATGAGAATTAAAACGAAAAGCCATCTAAAAGTAAAAACCCAGTGTTAAAAGTGAAAGAGATAAAATCTCTAACATAAAATCTTCAAAACACTAAAACAACTTTAAAAACGCCACTTGGCGTAGAACTCTAAAAACCCTATCTAACGCTTGGTTGTGATCCCCGAGTATCTCACAAAATGAGACCGGAAGCTGACTTGTTCCTCGAAGTGCAGATAGAGCAACACACTCCAGCAGCACTTGGTAAACAGATAAATGTACCTCACACAGTGGACAGATAGCTACAGGTTCCCCGTTTAGTAGGTAGGTAGCTGTGTGTAAAAAGACAGTGACCGATGCGCAGACGAGCCTAAACCAGTTTTCCAGTGTACCGGAAGATCCTTCACTAATCTGAACTTGTTACCGTGGAGAGCGGACCACTCAGCGTGCCAGCACAAAAGCATCTTTCTCTCTGCAAAACATGCCTAAGATCTTCGGCGGTCGAAAAGATAACTGTAACACTGGGCGCATTCGTTGCCGACTTTGCTGCCACATCCACCAGTTCATTAACCGATAACCCAACATGTCCGGGAAGCCATGCTCAATCTACATACGCCAGAAGTGAGTAAAATGTGGACACACTGAATGTGCTGCACTAAAGGATGGTAGCTGTACAGTTCACGAAATTTCTGAAATAGACAGATAGATAGATAGATAGATAGATAGATAGATAGATAGATAGATAGATAGATAGATAGATAGATAGATAGATAGATAGACAGATAGATAGATAGATAGATAGATAGATAGATAGGTAGGTAGGTAGGTAGACAGACAGACAGACAGACAGACAGACAGACAGACAGACAGACAGACAGACAGACAGACAGACAGACAGACAGACAGACAGACAGACAGACAGACAGACAGACAGATAGATAGATAGATAGATAGATAGATAGATAGATAGATAGATAGATAGATAGATAGATAGATAGATAGATAGATAGATAGATAGATAGATAGATAGATAGATAGATAGATAGATAGATAGATAGATAGATAGATAGATAGATAGATAGATAGATAGATAGATAGATAGATAGATAGATAGATAGATAGATAGATAGATAGATAGATAGATAGATAGATAGATAGATAGATAGATAGATAGATAGATAGATAGATAGATAGATAGATAGATACTTTATTTCACTGCTTAAGGCCTGGCCCGGTGGCAGCGCTGTCAATGTAATAATACAATAAGTTAAATAAAGAATAATGTGAATAATACACTGTTAAAATGCCAATGACATCATAGTATACTAATACATACATAATTGTAACAACAGTAATAATAACGCAATATTTTTATTTACTATCCTGACTTTAAATCACTCTTCTTTAGTCTCTTTTTAAAGCTATTTACAATTTGAGGCAAAGTCTCCAGTAAATCTGCAGGTATTTTGTTCTATTCGTTTATTGTTCTATTTGTGAAGGAGAATTTACCTATGTCTGTTTTCTGTTCCCTATTTCTTATTTTTTCGGAGTGATCATTCCTCCCACAGTAAAATGACTTTAATAATCGTTTGGATATGTCTTTCCATGCAGGTTCCCCCTTATAGGCTCTAAAAGTTGCACATAGCCTTGCTCGTCTCCTACGTTTTTCTAGTGTTTCCCAGGAAGTAGCAGTGCTGGTATGATTTTCGAATCGTTTATTTCTGTCTACAAATTTAGCTGCTCTTTTTTGAACTCTCTCTAGTGCCAGTTTTTGCCCCACCCGATACGGATCCCAGAATGCAGCATTATATTCTAATACTGGTCGAACTAAAGAAGTGCATGCCAAATTTCGCGACTTTCCATTGCTGCGTTTTAAAATTCTCATTACGAAATGCAACGATTTCCACGCCTTCCCAGTGATCGCGTTTACATGTTCCCCCCGCTCCAATCTTTGATTTAGTATTACGCCTAAATATCTGGTGCTATTTACTCTCAGTATTTTCTTATTGTCTAATTTATATATTACGTTTTCTACTATTCTTGCCCTTGAAAATATAATTGTTTTACATTTGTTTGGATTTATCTCCATTTTATTATATTTTGTCCAGAGTTGAATTTTGTTTAAATCTTCTTGTGGATCTATTGTGTCACATTTACCGCTAATATTTCTATAGATTATACAATCGTCTGCAAATAGGCGAATCTGAGATGTTATCCCTTCCCGTAAATCATTTATATATGCTAAGAAAAGCAACGGCCCGATCACGCTTCCCTGGGGCACACCAGAAGTTACATTTGTAGGAGACGATAATTTATTTCCCACCGCACACTTTGGGTTCGTTTGCTCAAGAATTCCCGAATCCAAGTTATCACTCTGTTGTCTATTTGCAGATTACGAAGTTTTTCTATTAGTCGTCCATGAGGTACAAGGTCAAACGCTTTAGAAAAATCAATTATTATTATTGTATGTACTTTTCCACCCGCGTCAAGTGTATCGGCTACATCCTGACAAACAGCTACTAGTTGACTCTCACAAGAATGTCCGTTCCGGAAACCAGGTTTGCCTTTGAAGAGCCAAAGCTTTTTATCCCATTCGCGTCTTAAATATTGTGCTATAAGATGTTCAACTTGTTTGCTTACTAGTGATGTCAAACTAACTGGTCTATAGTTTGCCGCATTTGTTCGATCCCCTGCTTTATAAATAGGTACAACTATAGCCTGCTTCCAATCTTGCGGTATACTTCCGTTATTTACTGTTACTTCGAATAGCCTCAGTATGTATGGAACGATTGCCTCCCCCCCCCCAATCTTAAGAAAGTCGCCCGAAATGCCATCTGGCCCGACTGATTTATGTTTTTCTAATTTAGCTAACCGTCTTCTAATGTCCCTTGGTTTCACTGTCATAGGGGGTCCTTCCGTTCTTTTAATACTGGCATTGCTCTTTACTTGAAAAATTGAAGCGAAATGTTGATTAAACCATTCGGCTTTTGAGAATGAATCGGCCATTAGTATATTTCCATTCTTGATTTCTGGAATGATTTCTGCGATTCCCCTGCGTCTTCTCACAAATTTAAAAAATTGCTGCCAACTATTCCTGTCAGACGAGAGAATACTTTTTAAGAAATGTTCTTCCGCGGTAATCTTTTTAATAGAAGTTTATTTGACAAACCTCGGAATTTATTTGCGTGATAACTACTACTTTTTCATGAAATATATGCTCTCCTGATTTGTTTCTTTAGCCGTTTTACTGTTTTATTGTAGTATTCCGGGTCAGGGTTTTTAGTTAGCATTTTACGGGGTATAAATTTATATGCTGCTTCCATAACAATTTTTTTAAAAATTTGCCATACTTCTTCTACCGAACTTCCAGATTGGGACCACAGCGAATATTTTTCGTTTAAGAATTTTTGCAGCCTCGGAAAGTCTCCTTTGTAATATTGGTAAAAGTGTCTCATTGGATCCGTGTGAAACATGGCACGTATTCCTTCTACTTTAAGTAATACGCAATTATGGTCACTTATACCTGGAAAAACCTCGCATTCTAGTACACCTTCTTCTGGCTTTACAAGAAATATGTCCAAAACCGCCCCTTCTCTGGTTGGGGTTTTTACAGTTTGAACAAGGCCACCTTCCCAAACCAGGTCATTAACAATAGCCTGCGATTCCCCACCCCTCACGTCGCCCGCCCAGTTAACTCGCGGAAGATTTAGGTCTCCTTCTACAATTACCTGCTCACTGGCCATGTCACTCTTAAAAATTCGTTTTGCAAGTGATTTTAGTGATCCTTAGTGATCACCTGGTGGGCTATATATTCCTATTACCTGCCATTTATTTTTACTATAGTTTCCTGACATTTCTACTTGTAACATTTCATATTCCTCATCCATCCATAATTCGATAGCATTGTATATATTCTTGACACAAATAAATATCCCACCTCCTCTGCCATTCCTATCTCTTCTTATTGTCGTGAGGTTATTCCCTAATACTTCAGCGTTTGTAATATCTGGATGAAGCCATGATTCGGTACCTATTACTACGTCTGGATCATAAGCATCTATTAAGTTTGAGAATTCTAATTTTTTGTTTAAGATACTTCGACAATTTACCTGCAAAATCACTAGAGACTCACCTTTACTATTAGGTTTTTCGTCGGCGTTCCCACCGTTCCATTGTCAGTTGCCACCGGCCTCATCCCGTCCACCACCAACCTCGTCTCGTCCATCACCTTCCTCGTCTCGTACGCAGCCCCCCTCGCCAGATGCGCCACCGTCGTGTTCATCACCGTCCTCGATTCGTCCGGCGCCGTCCTCTTCCCGTTCTCCGCCGAACGATGCAGCCACTCTAGTGAAAAGTGACGCCAATGACGCCGCTCCTCTCCTATTTAGGTGCACACCATCACGCCCTAAATTATTATCACCCAGCCAGGAGTTTCGGTCAACGAAGAGAAGTCCCAGTCGCTCTGCTACCCATTGAAAACAGTCATTTACTCTACCAACCTTGCGCCAGTTTACGTCTCTGCGTCGTACCACTCCACTTAAAATTATTTTAGCAGTGGGAAATTTACTCTTCATTGTTGTAGCCAAATCGTACATGTTCCCCATGTTGTGGTCTATGCTTCCCTCAGGTTATTTGATCCTACATGCACAATTACCGTTTCCGGATTTCTTTGTTCCTGCCGCTCCACAACGTGCCTCATCTGCTCCGTTCTTATTCTAGGGAAGCACTCTACAGTCAACTCTGCACTGTGATGTCCCACATGCTTTATTATTGAGTCTCCCACCAACAAACATTGTCCCCGTTTTGTGTGCACCTCCGGAGTTTTTAACATTTTCATTTCTTCTTTCAATTGTCGTATTTGTTCTTCGGCTCGCTGCAACTTTCCTCTCAGCCGCCGAATCTCATCCATCATTTTAATTTCTTCCCTTTCTTTTTCCACTAACACGTGGGTTTTCTCGCACTGAATACACTTCCAACTGTCTTCAATTTGCTGTGCTTTCTTTATTTTTTGGCAGCTCGCACTGAATACACTTCCAACTGTCTTCAATTTGCTGTGCTTTCTTTATTTTTTGGCAGCTGAAATGAAACCAGCTCATACAGAGACTGCAGAGAAGGCCCGTCAGTAAGTTCTTCTTGCATGTCTGGCATTTCACCGCCTCTTGCACTGGTCCTGGGTTTATTTCTACCCCACCTATCACCAATAACACAGATAACACCAATGCCTAGAAGTGCATATGTCTTGGTGCATCTTCGTATCTTTCCCGATGTAACTTTCGTCCCACTTGTCCCCCTCTATCTGTCCACATGCCGATCCTCGCCCGGTACGTCTGCAGGTCACACCCCATCGCGAGCAGGTAGCAAATACGTCCGTCCCTGATGAATATCCGGAGACAACTGAGGGAATCACTAAGAATGAGGCAGTCACCCAAATTGCGACGGCGAATATACAGTATGGCTCGGTAAATAGCATACAGCTCTGGAGTAAAAATAGATGTGTGACTAGACAAACCGAATGTGCGTGTTACGCCTCCAGTAACGAAGGCACATCCAACACCGTCGATGCATTTACTACCGTCGGTGAATATATAAGGTCGGTCACTGTAAGCGGATAAAAATTCTAAAAAGCAAATATGGATACTAGACAGAGGCAACGCAGATTTCTCGTAAGCTGTCATCCCAAAATCTACATGGGAGGTGGCCCGTAACCAAGGTGGGTACACCATTTCTCCCTTTGGAAACATGCAAGGCACTACAATATTGTGTTTCCGGAGAAGCTCATGGAAACGGCAACCTGCAGGCCGTGGACTATGTAAGTGGTTACGATATCCGTCGTCCAGCTCGTTACAAAAGAAACGGGTAAACGTGGGATGAAAGGACATGCATTTAAGGGAAGAACCATAATTTCCTAGCAGAACATTACGCCGACACCGCAAAGAGAGTTCTGCCGATTTTTTGGCGTAGAAGCTAACAACTGGGCTAGTTGGAAAGGACCCAACATCCACACGGATGCGCTGACTGTGGATAGTGTCTAATCGTCTCGGATCAGTCCACGGTAAAGACGCAGCAGTACTGTCCGATATTTACCTCAGGATTTGCCACTGAGTATCTGTAAAATATTTGGAGAACGGTCACACCCAGCTTTAAGCTGTGCTAAATGTGGTAACCAGCATAGGTTGCGAGGGAATAACAACCCAAGGAATCTCACCTCTTCTGCAAAAGGAATTAAATCTGGCCAAAGTTGAAGAGTAGGAGCCATTCGCCACCTACGACAACAGAAGTTAACGCAGATTATCTTCTCTGGCGAGAAACGAAAGACGTTTTTCAAGCTCCAATTATAAAGATTGTCCAAACACCGCTGGAGACTGCGCTCCAAAAACGGCGTACGCTGAGAAATGCAGAAGATGGCAAAGTCGTGCATGAATAAACAAGAGAAGACATCTGGGGGAGCACAGTGCGAGATATATGGCTATAGCAAACAACGTCACGCTGAGTGCCGAGCCCTGCGGCACTCCGTTCTCTTGAATAAAGGGGTTAGGAAAAACCGAGCCGACCCTTACTCGGAAAGAACGGTCCTACATAGATTCCTGAATGAATAACGGTAGGTGTCAACGTATATTCCAGCTGTGGAGGGAGCGCAAAGTCCCTGCCCACCAACACATATCATAAGCCTTCTCGAGGTCCAAATATATCCCAACCGTTGGGCTGTTCTTCAGAAACGGTGCATGATCTGAGTTGGTAGCGAGACAAGGTGGTCAGTTGCTGAACGACGTCGTCAAACACCACACTGGTCGTTAGAAAATTGTGGGATTCCAGCCACCACACCAACTGTCCATTGACCATGCGTTCCATCACCTTGTATACGCAACTGGTATGGTAAATAGGACGGTAACCGGAAGGAAGATTGCGGTCCTTTCCAGGTTTAGGAATGGTTATGATGGTGGCCTACCGCCACTTGTCTGGAGAGGTGGCGTCAACTCAGACACGGTTGTAAACCTCGAGTAGGAAAGCATTACCATCTGTTCCTGATGCAGAGTGTTGCGAAAGTGAAAGTGCATTGTCTAGCTCTGCCATGGTAAAAAGCGATTATAATCCTCAAGGTTTCCAGAACGAAAAGACAATCTTTGGGATTCCACCTGAGCTTTAACTGTAAGAAAATCAGGAGAATAATTGTCTGAGCTAGACACCTGAGCGAATGCACTGCCTAAAGTGTTGGCCACGTCAGCAACAGTTCCGGCAGGTGTTTTGAGACCAGTGATGGGCATATGGGTCCATTTTCCAGCAGCAAGTGTTAACTTATTACATGCGTCAGAGGAAGGTGTATGTCGATTAAAGCAGCCTACGAATTTATTCCATATAAATGTTTATACTATTAGTAATCCGTCTAGAATGAGCACGCAGCTTCTTATGTGTATCAGGTTATCCAGTGTAGGGTGACGCTGGAAAACACGTAGAGCATGCCTGCGAGCTCGAATAGCATTCCGGCAGTCATCGGTCTACCAAGGTCCCGGAAATCGATGGGTGTGGCCAGTCAAACGGGGAATGGAGTGCTCATCAGCGAAAACAATGTTACCTGTGATGTTAGACTAAACAGTTCACAGAGTCCTGGTCGTCGTAGTTAAACTCAGCCAAGTGGGAATACAGTTCTCAGTTGGTTTGATCTAAGCGCCAGCTAGGTACAGCGGTGGAACGAACAGGATACGTCAAGAGACTAATAAGACATGAGAAGTGGTAACTAGAATGCAAATCAAAGATAATATGCCAGCTTAAGGAAACTGCTAACTGGGGTGAAAACTGTGAAAGGCGTCAGAAAGAAAGTTGGGCTTTCCGGTATTCAACAGAACTAAATTATGACGTCCAGGAACTTTGCAATGAGCTTGCCTCTCACACATGCCCGACATAAGCCCCAAAGTGGGTGATGGGCATTCACATCGCCAAGCAACAGAAATGGCGGAGGCAACTGCACAACCAGGTCTTTTAAGTCCATGTGCGAGAGGTCGGCAGATGGAGGCAAATAGATACTACAAACGGTGAAAATGGTGGAGGCCTGCTTAATCCTGACCGTGACGAACTGGATGTCAGATTATAAGGGTACAGATTCGGCAAATATATAATCACGGATAATCATCATGGTACCAGCATGTGCCGGGACACCCGCCTCCGGTGATAAATGACAGCGTACGGAGGAAGACTGCCTGATGGTAACAGTGTCCCGGGGACGGAACTTTGTCTCTTGTATGCATACGAATAAAGGCTGATGCTGGTGCAGCAACAATTCAAGCTCCGGTCGATGTGATCTAAATCCGCGTATGTTCCACTGTAAGATAGCCATAGTTTATATAATCGGATAATCTCTAAATTGAAAGACGTTTCTGCATATTAGGCGGTGGTTGTCGGTTTAGCTTATTCTTTATGGGTGTCGGACTAACATTTTGTTCAGCAGCGATATCCTGTCGCTTACGCACTGAGCATCGTGCACTGACGACAGAATCCTCCTGCTCCATCTCCTCCACGGGGAAAGAACCCTTTACAATAGAAAAAAAAAATCGGTTCGAGAATCTCGTACCGATTAAAGGTACTGATCAGCGAAGATGGTAGTCGCCGATCGGTGCTTCCCCCAGATGATTCCTCAGACGAGGATCTCCGTGGAGAGTGGCGTGAATTTTGCTTTCCCTTAGATGTTTTGGGATATGTCTTGGTGCTATCTCCCAGAAAGTCTTGCCTGACATAGCTTGTCTTGAATTGTTTTGCAGGTGCAGATAACGTCACAGGTTTATCGGTCCTATTTCCCGAGGTTGAAGGTTTAGGTGATAAAGGTGCTGAACTACTCTGTGGGCTGGCAGATTTGGCATTTGTTGATGCCGACTTTGAAGATGACGTAGGCTTGGGCACTGTTCTGGCTACAAGGCCCTACCCTGCAATATTTGTCCTGTTTATATTGCTAGTTTGAGTTACGATTTCCCGACATGGCACCGGTTTAGCTACAACAGAGCTAAACGTGCCGGACTTTGGGACAGAGGGTTGGCGGAGTCGCAAGAGCTTCCAGGCTTCAGAGCAGAACTATACTCTTTCACACATATCTCCGGAATGGCCTTCTCCTCTGTAAAACGGGGATATTCGTAGGAACTGGATGAATGTTCCCCTTCGCATTTCACGCACGATGTAGGTGAGCTGCACACACCATCGTGGGAAAGGTCACCACAGTTGGCGCAGGTGGTTTTGTCGTTACAAAAATCATGCTTGTAGCCAAACCGTTTACACTTATAGCATCTGAGCAGGTTTGATATATAGGGCCTAATCTCGATGGCTTCATACCCTGCCTTAATCTTTTGCGGGAGATCTGCCCGATCAAAAGTAAGGAAGAGGGTACGGATGACCATAAACTCTCCATTGACTTTACGCTGAACCCGATACACAGACGTTACGCCTTGATCCGCCATATTCTCTTGAATATTCTCAATGCTTAATGCATCAAGAGCGCGGGTGGTGATCGCACTGCGTGAGGAGGTTAACGTTTTGTCTACTTCGACCTTAACGAGGAAACGGGATACCATTTTAGCCTTTAGTATTTTGGCAGCCTGGTATGCGGAGAAGTCCTCAACCAGTAGTGTGCCTTTACGGGATCTAATGCAAGATTTCACAAGGCCGGCTATAGCATCGAGACTCTTTTGAGTCACAAAAGGGCTCACCGGAGAAAACTTCCTTCTTTCCTCTGTCCTATCTACAACTACGTAGCGAACACCGCAAGACTCGAATACTTCTTTAACCATATTATTAGCCGTAAGGTTTCTTTGCTTTGGGTGCCATAAAGGTGTATAAAGTTCAACCCCCTGTGCTCCCCACCCACCACGGAGCCCAACGAGGTATCAACCCTCTGGGGTGACAGGGCTACACAGGGGATATAGCGGGCGCACCGTCCCACTCACCCTGGAGTTCCGTATAGTACCTAGTCCTGGCCGATTGACTAGGGGTGGGTTAGTCCCTAGCCTCCCGTTTAGGCGAAGCAGAAACCAAAGTGGTGTATTAGGTTGCGCATCCTCCCCACGCACTGAAAACAGAAGTCCAGGCTCGGATACGCAACCCTCAACCACCCATGATATTCCGTTCCACCGACACAGGTCTCCACGCACGGCCTACACGTGGGTGGGCATTCTGACCTACTGACTCCCTCATCACTTAGAGGTTTCCCACTGAGGGAGTGAAGGTTGTCTCGGGTCCCCGGGTGCATCAAACCCGTACATAACGTAGTAGGACTTTGGGGAAACAGTAACTTGGGAGGGTGCGCACCTTAATACACCACTTTGGTTTCTGCTTCACCTAAACATGAAGTTAGGGACTAACCCACCCCTAGTCAATCGGCCAGGACTAAGTATAATGCCGAACTCCAGGGTGAGTGGGTCGACGAATCTGCTGTATCCCCTGTGTAGCCCTGTCACCCCAGTAGGGTGATCTCTTGTTGGGCTTCGTGGTAGGTGGCGAGCATTTGGAGATGAATTTGAATATTTATTTAAGGGCAAAACAAACAATCTTCAACTGTAGAAGGCAAATAAGTATTCGAGTCCAGTGGTGCTCGCTATTTAGCTGTAACTGGTACAGAGGACGGAAGGAAGTTCGCGACAGTTAGTCCTTTCACCATCCAAAAGGGCTTAGATAAAATGGCTGGTCCGGTTCAGTCTTGTGTTAAAGCGCGAAACGGTACACTCCGGTTGAGGCAATTTTAGCATCCCAGGCAGCCAAAATTCTGAGAGCCACTCTTTTAGTCAGCTACCCGATTAAAGTCGCAATGCATAAAATCTTGACTCCTCTCGCGGTGTTGTCACCACACGAATTGTCCACTGAGGAGATTCAGGAAAATATGGGAGAACAAAGTGTTACATCTCCTAACAGGATCTAAAGGTAAGTGAATGGCGAGTTTATGCCCACCCGTACCTTCTTTCTTACCTTTCATCCGGTAAATCTCCGCAAAGAGTTGCGGCAAGGTACGAAGCCATCGAGATTAGGCCCCACATCCCGAACCGACTCAAATGCTACAAGTGTCAGCACTTTGGACACACAACTGAATTCTGTGCAGTTCAGTTTCGTTGTGCCCTCTATGGAGACGCTAGCCACGCCAGCTTGTATGTCCTCTCCATTGTGCGTTAACTGTGGCGGCGAACGCCCATCCAGTTCCGGCGATTGTCCCCGTTTTGCAGAGGAGACAGCCATCTAGAAGATAGGGTGAAACAGGTGTCCTCCAAACCCGGAAACTCCAGCGTATCCGTCAACCATCTGGCCCACGCTCCAGTGTTGCAGCTAAACTGGTACCGAGCCGGAAAATCGCCAGCCAGACCTGCGATATTAAACGGGCTAAAATAGTTGAAAAGACTTTGTGTCGGACAACCACTGCGGCAGAAGCCTCAAGCAAATAAGTAAAATTATTCCGGAGTAACATCGCTTCCGAGCATTTCCATAGAACCGCACAAAATTGGTATCCGGAAGATAATGAAGGATACAATCGCATATATCAAACCGCAGTGAGCTATATATCTCTGGAAAAAAGATCTAATTTTTATTTTAAAAGGAAAACCTAATTAAAAAGTAGTCGAGGTATGTACATTTTATTTTAAACTAGAGCACTTAATTGCACAAACACAGGGATGTTATTACATTAAAACAACCCTGAGGAAGAAATATAACATACCCATGATATCTTAAAAAAAGAATAAAAAATATCTTAAGCAATCTGAGAAACTGAATGCAAAAATGATACATTTTTCCAAAATTTATATAAATACTAGCGGACCCTACAGAGGTTGTCCTGTACAAAAATTTTAAATCCGTATATTGTAATTGTTTACATAGATTGTATTTATTTGGACCGTTTTGATGAATACATATACACAAATAAATAAAACAAATCCATTAAATACCTGACGGCATCAGTACAGTTATCACAACCTGACCTGTTAATTACGCGTGAGTACATTTGTATACTGTAAGCTTAAATATAAACTTAAACTGTTTTAATTAATAGTAAGAAAGAGAAAAGCCCACACCACTTTCATGATAAGTATATTTTTTTTTTAAAAAAATAGCTATATATTTAACCTTAATATTAACGGCAATAAAACTGTGTCTTTCTATCGTAATGCAATTTGATGTACACACAATATTTAGAGTTAATTCCTGAACGAACAAACTTGATGGTTTGCCTACCCTTGAGCACGCAACATACAATTGGCCGTGCGAAAAGCAAGGATTTTCTAAATCCAAGCTACAAATTGTAATTGCTTGTGCTTCTGGCTTATTAATAATCATTGCAAACGCCAAGCGACTTGAAAGTTGCAAACCTTTGAATGGAATGGTTGATTCTGACGGGTTCATTGGAATCCGTGGTAGAAGAACAACTTCAGCTTGAAGCTTGCCGTTGAAAATAGTAGCTTCAACAACATTACCCATGATTCTTTTATGGCCATTTGCTGCAATTTTATAGCTTTGGTGCATTAAAATTTCTAAGCAAAATGATTGGTGGCAAATTATGAGCTGGTATCCCAGGTAAATAAAATGAATTTAAGAATTTAACAGAATAGTTGACAACTTAGTCAGGATAAGCAACACTGTCGATAGATTTGAATGATATTTCAAAGCCAGGCAATGACTGTTGGATTTTATAATTAATTGCTTCGATATTCATATCTATGCGGCCAAAATAGTTTGCCCACGTAGTATGCTTAGTATAATTGGAAATATAATTTCAATCAAGGCATCTTTGGCAGCGAACATATTACAAAAATGTTCTGGGAAACGGATAGATTGTGTTTTTTCATGCAGTTGACTTTTTCCGCTACCAACGCTTAGCAAAATTTTCTGAGAATGCCAATGGATAATTTTGTAGTTGAACAAGTATATTTATGGAAAGGCATATTTTGAACCTTTTAAACACACGTTAATTTCGTCCGCATATGTAGCACGTGAAATGAGGGGCAGTGTCTGTCTGAAATCACCGGACAGCAGCAGTGAAGCACATCTTGATGCTCATTCAAAATTAAGATAATATTCATTCTGAACGATTTGTTGCTCCAAAACATGTAATTTGGAATCCAGAATTGAATTTACGAATTTTACGCTAAAACAATTTCGATTGAGATGTGGCTCCAGCTGTTAGTGTTTTCAATGGTTCGTGTGGCAAATTTAATAATGGAAGTGAAACTTTTCCTGATGCGCAGCAAAGACCGGCTGATTCACCTTCTTTGACCATATTGCCGTTGACGATTTGTGCATGCAACGAATAGTCTACTTCAGCATCATATTCGATGCCGGTGAAGTGATGCACGTGTCAATGAGCGATGTTCTTGCATATGCTGTTGTGCATATGCTCTGTGTGCGTCGCTGACTCGTCTCAATCTATTAGCTTGAGAACGTTCATTGTGTTGATCTTGACTTTCATTTGCACGTGCGTTTGAGACATGGTCTCTTAAATTCACATTATCCGTCGTGTTCTACTTAACCCACGGTTACGGACAATTTCTGCGCTACGTGTACGTCGACCAATATTTCCTGCTCGTCCGCGACGACGTAGCATTTTCCTGTAATAAATACACAGCGAATAAATATAAATAACTTCTTAAAGTTAAAATTAACATTAATGTGGACGAAATTTCACGAATGTAACTATTAGTATAGTTGTGATAGATTAATTAATCAATAAAACTATTAAAACACTGTAAACAGGCATGTTATCTATTTTATCCATTTATGTTATTATTTACTTATTAGGTTAGGCTGATTGTTGTTTAATACACGTAGAAAATCATGTGAATACTTAATGTATACTTTTTAATTGCACTGCAAAACGATTTACATATGAATTAGAATTCAATTTAATGTTTTCAATTAGTGCAGAATTTACTTCAATGTAATAACAACACTAAGCTGCGATGCAAGTAACGAATGTGCGAAAAAGTAACAAAGTTAGAGGACATTTCCTTGTATCCGATCGCAACACCATCTACCGGATCTATCTTCAAATATTTCGGTACCGCGATTGCAGCGCTACCACGGATTCCAATGAAACTGATCCAACAGGTAACAATTAAGAAAATTAAAGAAATTAACTAAAACATTATCTATGGGATCGAATTGTCAAACTAATCCATTCTCGAATTCACTTGAACACGCTCAAAATATTTCATCAAAATCGGTCCAACCGTTTAGGCCGAGTTCAATGACATACAAGAATAGAAGTAAATATGTATAAATATGGAAACACCAGCAGGATTACATCGATCAAGGCACGTTAGGGAAGATAAAATTGACAAAACTGTAGGAAAGAAAAAAATACTAAACTTAGTTAAATACCAACCGTCTCTCACAACAGTTTAAGTACCCAATAGAAAAAAATGAAGAGTATATCAAATCCATTTTATATACAGAGCACCACATAACAAGATTCAGCTGAGGTATTTACGACTTGCTTAGTATGGTTGGCGGAGGTAATACTTGTATTAAACAAACAAATTTCCACCAAATTACGCCTTAAAAGAAACGATTATGATTTACCACAGGAGATTTGGGGTGGGTTTTCTCCGGGTCCTCCGGTTTCCCCGCCATTGTATTCTACCAGTGTTCCATTTTCATTCCATATATCACCAGTGTAATCCCCTTTGGTGCCACAAGTAGTAAAAGCGGGCTTTAAATAGTACTAAAATTTGACATAGGCAGTTCTAGCATAAGCTACGAGTAGTTCTTGAAATGTAATCGTTATGAGAAACATACCACCACGAAAATTTCGTGGGACGTTGGTTTGATTCCCGACCTACGGCCACCCACCCCCGTTAAAGAAAATTTAATTATGACGCACAACTTTATGGAAAAGTACCCACGCCCTCCTCACTGAGATGAGCTCGAAAAGGCTTAATAAAAAAATAACCCAAAATACTAAAAGTTCCACTACCAAACATAAAGTCCTATGGCATCACCTGCGACAGCAAAATTTCTGCCGAACTACACCTTGCTACATTCAGTAACAAAGATCCGTTTTCCCTCATATACACGATGATTAAAGTTTCATCAAGCTGCACTTAGCAACTTGAAATCGCTTAACAATGGCAGATATGCCGAAACGTCACTGTATAGTCTCCCCGTCAAGAATTTCAAAAGGTCATGTATACGCGCAATTGTAATAGCGTGTTAATAAGACCCGAAAATCAGTATAACTCGAACCTGTCTCATGCGATATTCCCGTACTATCGAGATTAAGCCATACACTATTAAAAATGTTTGTCGTAGTGTTTAACGCCCGCTTTAACTACTTATGGCACCGCAGGCGGTTCACTATTAAAACATTTGTTCCTAAAGCACACACATATAAATACATATCAGGATTGCTTAACCAATACTGTCCACAATTTTTAATGTAAAACACAACCGCGTAAGGCAAGTATTTTCCAACAACACAATCAATGGTGTACTAACTCTCTAAGCAAAATTCAACTCTAACGGCACAAAGGGCAACAATGAACTAGAGCACAGGGCAGGTAGCAATGTAAACTAAACTAACTCATTCCTCTTGAGCATTCACGTGTAAGAGTAATTATAGCACATTCGCCTATGCCTTGACTAATGAAAGAAATGTCTTATCAAAACTACGCACGTAAGATTATGTCCTGACATTTAGATAGGAAAATGCTTCCGTTCCGGAATATATATATATATATATAGGTGTTTCAAAACTACGGGCCATAATTTCAGGTATGTATTTCCCACATGAAGACAATCAAAATAGTTCATTATAACATGTGTCCGGAAATGCTTCATTTCCGGGTTATGGCCTTTACAACATTGAAAGTCCCACCTGTAGACAATCAAAATAGTTCATGTCCGGAAATGCTTCATTTCCGAGTTATGGCCTTCACAACATTGGAATTCACTGGAACGTTTTTCTTTCCGCAGGTCTTTGCTGTCAAAGGAGACATTAGGAGGGCGCTCTGATAGTTCATTCTGAGGAAGGTTACATTCAGTGTTCTTTAGGCGTTAAGACTGTGCGACATGTATTCAAATCAAGAGCTGGCAGAGATGCACTTCATGTACGGTAAGGCGGACGGCTCGTCCTTTGTACCAGGAGAGGTACCCACAGCGACAATGTCCAGATCGGAAGACATTTGAACGTCTCCATTCCCGTCTGTGCGAAACCTCTCCTGGTTTGGGAAGGGGACGACCAAGATCTACAACTCCAGAAGTGCAGGAGGAGATTCTGAAGGCTGTGGACAGGACTCCTTCTATCAGCACATGACGGTTAGCGTTGCAAGTCAATGTTCCTCATACGACTGTCTGGAGACTGCTGAACGAGTATCAATTGTATCCTTATCATTTGCAACGTGTACAGGCCCTGTCACCAGCAGATTACCCTGCACGAGTTAGGTTCTGTCAGTGGTTCTTGCAGCAGTGTGGTGTAAATCCGAACTTTTCTGCCGTCGTATTATTTACAGATGAAGCACAAGAGATGGCATAACAAATTTCCACAATCAGCATGTATGGTCGCATGAAAACCCACCTGCTACTGTTGTATCTCATCACCAGGTGCGGTTCTCCCTCAGCATGTGGGCCGGTTATCATTGGTGATCGATTAGTTGGACCCCATGTACTTGTAAACAGACTTACGGGGCAGGCGTACACAAACTTCCTGGAAAACACCATACCTGACGTTTTCGAAGACACTCCACTGATCAATCATCAACACATTCACTTCTTGCATGATGGCGCTCCTGCGCACTTCAGTCTTACGGCTCGCCGGTACTTGGATCGAAGGTTTCCTGATCGATGGATAGGTAGAGGTGGCCCAATTGCTTGGCCTCCACGCTCACCTGATCTGAACCCTCTCGATTTCTACTTGTGGGGGCCATTTAAAATCATTGGTTTATTCGTCTCCGGTGCCGGATTTGGAATCCCTTCGGAATCGAATTGTGGCAAGTTGTGAGGACATACGTAATACTCCTGGTGTTTGGGATTGTGTTCGCAGGTCAATGAGACATCGATGTGAGGTCTGTATTCAAGCAGGAGGTGGACATTTTGAACATCTTCTGTAATGACAACAACCTGCGGAAAGAAGAACGTTCCACTGAATTTCAATGTTGTGAAGGCCATAACTCGGAAATGAAGCATTTCCGGACACATGTTATAATGAACTAATTTGATTGTCTACATGTGGGAAATACATATTTGAAATTATGCCCCGTATTTTTTAAACATCATGTATATATATATATATATATATATATATATATATATTCTGTCACTTATATATATATATATATATATATATATATATATATATATATGTACACAAGTGACCATTCGTTCCAATCCGTGGCACAGCTCACTTAGAGCCTTGGCCTACCGCCCGGCCGCTGCGTCCCTCATCGCAGTCCATTACAAACGTCATGGATGGGGTGCGGTATTGGGGGGGGCGTGAGACGTGGTCAGCGCTTCGATCCCCCCCCCCCGCCAGTAAATGTGGTCTTCACGACCTGTAGCCGCTATTTCTCCATCAAGTAGCTCCTCAATTGACACCCCAGGGACCTCACGAGAATGAGTGCACCCCGGACCAAGTCTCCCAGTGGGGGAAAAAATCAACTAAATTCCTATAACAGGACAAGCGTATATGCAATATGCATTTAGGAAAAAAAAGCTACACCTATAAAAATTATAGTAATAACATAATTCATAAAAACTGTATACAAATAAGCACAATTAAAGTGCCCCAATATAAGCAAATGCCAAGCATATTTAAAAGCACCAGAAAGGATAAAAATCCGCAACTTAGTATACAAAACTGTCGGTGCCTAATTTAAACTTCACAAAAGCTGTGATGTTAAACACAGCTTAAAGCTATGCTTCTGAGTCAAGTATTACTAAAGAATATCCGGAATACTGACAACTTGAGCAATAATTAAACAAAGTAGATACGTACACCCCTCGTAACAATTAATTATAATATTCATAAGGCTACGCAGGAGCGAGTAATTATAAGTGGAGTAAGCACGTATTCACAAGAAGGAAGGCGGCGGCAGGTCCCAACTCTGAACCAAAGGATAAGATTATTGGAAACTGTCTTACTTTAACATACAAAAGAACATCTACTCATATTGAAGTTGCTTATTCCGGACCCTAGAGTATTCGCACACTAGGACCCTGAACCCAGTCACCATTAGGAAAACCTCTCCCAGCCGTGCTTTTACAACTAACCCGCTTCTCCACCTACCAGCCACCGGCAGGCAGACAGCTAAAGAGCCAGAGTTCTGCACAGGCAGATCGCTACGCGAAGCAGAAAACAGCCCGCGAACACCCGCAAAAGAATTTAGCCGCGGGAGAGTGCACGTTGACAAAATATAGAAACAAAATTGTTTCAGACTCGCCCACACCCAAAAAAAACTTGCTCATACAGGCAATAATAGGACATAAAAAAAGGAAACCCCACTAGTGACCGGGCAGAATCCGACGTTCCAACAAAAAGGTAATGCTTTCAGGTAATGCAGAGGATGATCTTTCTTTCTGTCTGTTCCTTTTTATTTTCTTTAACTTTGGAGCATTCACTTCTGCAAGAAAACCAAAACTTCTCGGACAGCCGGAAAATGCAGCAGAAAACGACTGAAACAAAAACATCACACGAGACAGCAACGGATGGGCAAAAACATGACACAGAACATGATTAAAAGATGCACTACAAACAAAACCAGATATAATATATGAAACCCGATCGCACACTTCCAGATAACCGTATCTCAATGAATAAATGGCAAGTTTTAATAAATCCCGAAACATGTGCACCATAGGTACGAACCCAAGTATATGGGAACGAGTTTGGCAATAATACCCTTGGTTTCAGAGCTCACAGGATGATTACGACACATAAACCTAGAACCAGTCTTAATTGGAGAAGGCCTGGAACCCTGCTCATGTCTACGCTACCTCCTTTCCCAAGACAGTTTTAAATTATTAAAGACAGTGAACCAATTTTCAGATAATTGCTGCTGCGTAGCCCCATTGGGAAGAATGACAGACAGTGACCATAAACTAGAAAATGGCGAGTTGGGTACATACTTAATAGCAAAGAAAAAGGAAGGTTCCTATTGGCATCATGTCGCGCGTTGTTGAGCGCATATTGTAATTGGGCCAAATTTGAATCCCACTGGTTCTGGCGCGAAGAATGTTAAGCTATCAGAGCCGACTTATGGTTTCGATTGGCCGAATTAAGGTTTTTCGCATGGAAAGGGTTGGGGAAGTAGGGTGCAGTTAACCCCCCAATCAAAACAAAAACTCTTAACCGATCCGGCCGTGAACTGAGTGCCGTTGTCTGAAACCAAAACCTTAGGAGGACCAAATCACGAAAAAACACTAGTTAGGGTTCTAATGACAGTACCAGCCGTAGCGAGACTTACTGGATAAAAACCACACGAGCTAAGAAAAGGCGTCCCTGATTACACACACACACTAAGAAAAGGCGTCCCTGATTACACACACACACATATGTCTGTGTGTGTGTTTGTGTGTTTCCACGTGCAGATCTAGGGAAAGGTACCACAAAATCAACAAAATGTTTTTTTTTTCTAAAGGCCTAGAGGCGTATTCAGAAGCTAATTTACCCCAGACAGAGCATTGGGCAGGCTTAGCCGTCGCACACAGCGTGCACGCCTTGGCTCTTGCCGCAATGTCTTTATCCAAGCCGCTCTACAGCAAAACATTGTCTTATCTTCTCTCGGGTGTTGTAAATAACTAAGTCACTCCCTGCTGACGAGGAATGAAAGAAAGAAAATACCGCTGGCACGAAAGCCGAGGGTAGAACCACTTTAAACTGACGGTCAAACGTGACGTACATGTGAAAACTCCTCCACTTATGAATACGGAGGGATCTTCTCCCCAGCTTCCAATCTACGAATAAGGTCACTCAGCTCTTGCTCGTCCTTCTGATGTTATTCTAAGCCAGTAAACAACTCAGGCAGAGCATTAAACAAAAACACACCTTCTTGCTGCAATATCACATGTTGTTCCTCACCATTAGTATGCAAAAGCCTGGTCAACGCATCAGTCAGAACATTCTCAGTGTCTTTGATGTGGACTGGGGTAAATTTAAAGCTAAGTATTCTTATATTCCACCTGGCTAATAGCTCAGTTTTTTGGGGCGTAGCCAAAGCCCAAGTAAGAGCCTGGTTATAGCAGTCCAGCTGAAAAGGAAGATGCTCGATATACTGCCTGGAGCTTTCATAGGCAAATAAAACCACTAATAACTCCAGTTCGTATACCGGATACTTCCTTTAAAGAGCCGAGAGAGTCCGTAAAACATAATATAGTGCCCAACTTCCTAATAGGAAATCCTACAGAATTACCGCGGCCACAGAATGTGTGGAATATGTTAAAGTCTGGGAAGTATAAAACAGGGGGACAAACCACCGCATTTTTAAGATCATTAAATACGTCTTGTTGAGCCTTCTCCCAAATAAACAGAACGCCTTTCCGCGTCAAGATGTAAAGTGGCTCGACACGAGTAGCAAAATCTGGTATGAACTTGGAAAAGAAATTGACAATGCCGATAAAAGTGATAACAATTTCTTATTAGAGGGAGCTTTCATTCTCTGCAACGCTACAGTGCGTTCCAAATCAACCGTAATTCCGTTGATGACACAAAGCGGCCTAAACAGCGTAAGTCATCCGGAGCACACCATACTTTGGTAATCTTAACCGTGGTGCTGATGATAATGAGGTTTAACTGCTCAAGTGCAGAGGTCATTAGCAATATCCTGGCAATAACCCGTATCAAAACACCATTTAAAGAAACACACAGGTAAAAGTAGAGCTAAAAGGGGTATAAAGCTAGAGTAAAATAACTGTCTAGCCCTGAAACCAGAGCTGGCCATAAAGCTATGACTGAAACTCAAACATAAAAACTGAAAGATTAAAACCAACTATTTATAAGTTAAAAATCCGCTTCATTATCACGATATACAGCTACCACAGACTAAAACCTCATGGTAAAAGAAACTTGTGCTAAAAATTTATAAACCCTGTTCACTGATCTTGGACCATCACCCAGGACCTCGGCAAGAGAGGCTGGCAAGCCCAGAGAAGATCGAATATGCGCCAAGTGACCACACTTTAGCAACACATGACAAACTGGCTGTGCCTCGCGACAGAGCGCACAGCCAGTAGCAGGTCCGCGCTTAAAAAGGTAACTGTGAGTAAAAATGCAGTGACCAAGACGTAGTCGAGCTGTCACTGCCTCCTCCCGGAGGGATAAGCAGAGGAGGTTACCAAGTTGATAGGGAGGTCCTACACCTCCTTCAGCTGGTTGTGACCGCGGAGAGCCGACTACTCCGCATGCCTGCCCAAAAATACCGCTCTTCGCGCAAAAAAAAAACAAAAAAAACAAAAAAAAAACAAAAACAAATCTTCCGCTGTTGCATTGGTAACATGAACCCTGGACTCTGTGACTGCCAATAACGCTGCCAAATCCACCACCTCATTCCCCGGCAGGTCAACGTAGCCATGAGCCCATTCGAGTTCCACATTAACCCCAGAAACTTGCAAAATGTGGAGGGCGGCCGGGATGCGATGCACTAAAGGATGGTAATTGTACAGCTCACGAATGCTCTGAAGGGTAATAAGGGAATCACTAACAATAAGGTAGTCACTTAATTTTCCACGGCGAATATACAGATGGGCTCGGTAAACACGAGTAGCTTACAGTTCGGCAGAATAAATGGATGTCCTACTAGGAAGCAGAATGTAGAAGAGGCGATATCAGTGACAAAGGCACAACCAACACCATCGGGACACTTACTGTCAGCGGTATATATACAAATACGGCCACTGTATTCTTATACAGCTTCTAAAAATAACTAAGGATATTATAAACAGGCGTAGAAGATTTCCCGTAAACCGTCATCCCGAGATTGACATGGGAGATAGCACGTAACCAAGGAGGTCACCGCCTTTCCACCTTGGTAAGCAGCCATAGCAAGACAGTATTGTGGTGCGAAGAAGTTGAAGGAAACGAAAACCTTCAGACTTCTGACTCAGGGAGTGGTGGCGATACCGTTCGTCCAACTCGGGAGAGAAAAATGTGTGGTACGTTGGATGCCCAGGCATACACTAAATGCCTCAGCCATAATTAGCTAGCAGGGCATCACGCCGACATCGCAGAGAGGGTTCTCCCGATTCGCCGTAGAGGCTAACAGCTGGGCTGGTTGGAAAGGCTCCAAACGCTACACGGATGCCCTGATTATGCATTGTGTCTAATCTTGTGAGCACAGATTGACGTGCTGAAGAGTAAATAATGCAGCCATAGTCCAACTTCGATCGAATCAGTTTACGATAAAAACGAAGAAACACTGTCCAAACCGCTTCCCAAGATATGCCACTTAGTATTCGTAAACTATTTAAAGAACGGTCACATCGCGCTTTCAACTGTACTAAATGCGGTGAACAACAATGTTTCCGATCGAAGATCAACCCAAGGAATCTCGCCTCATCTGCGAAGGGAAGTAAATCTGGCTCGACAGACGGCGGATATCGCCAAAATTGGCATCACAAGTTAACGCAGACTGTCTCCTCAGGTGAGAAACGAAAGCTGTTTTTCGAGCTCCAATCACAGAGATTGTCCAAACTCCGCTTGAGACGGCGTTTCCTAAACGTTGTACGCTGAGAAGCACAGAAGAATGCAAAGGTATCCAAGAATAAACAGGACCAGACACCTGGGGGAACACATTGCAATTTAGAATTAATCACTATAGCAAACAGTGTCACGATTACTACAGAGTCCTGCGGCACTCCGTTCTCTTGAATAACATGACTAGAGAAAACCGCGCCGACCCTTACTCGGAAAACGCAGTCCCACATAAACTTCTGAATGAACAACGGTATGCGTCCACGTAAATTTCAGTTGTGGAGGGAACGTGGTATCCCTTCTCGCCAACACGTATCATAAACTTTGTCGAGGTCAAAAATACCCCAACCTTTTGAAAGTTCCTAAGAAAGCCGTTCATAATCTGCGTCGATAGCGATACAAAATGTTCAGCCGCTGACCGCAGTCTTCGGAAACCTCACTGGGCAATAGTCAATAGACTGTTGGATTCTAGCACCCACACCAACCTTCCATTGATCATACGCTCCTTCACCTTGCAAATGCAACTGGTGAGGGAAATAGGACGTTAGCTAGAATGAAGATGACGGTCCTTTCCAGGTTTCAGAATAGGTGTAATTGTAGCCTCCCGCCATTTGTTTGGAAAAGTGGCGTCAAACCAGACCCGATTATATACCTCAAGTAGGAAGGTCTTACCATCAGGAGAGAGATGTTACAACATTTAAACGTGGGTGCCATCTGGACCAGGCCGAGAGTTCCACCAAGTTTTAACTCCATGGTGAAAACGCTGTTTTAATCCTCAAGGTTTCCGGAACAAAAGCAGTGCACTTGAGGTTCCGCCGGATCCTTAACTCTACGAAACTCAGAGAAATAATTGTCTGAGCTAGACAACTTAAGCAAAATCACAGCCTAAAGTGTTAGCCACGACAAATGTATTAACAAAAATTCAGAATCTGTTTTGAGACCAGCGATTGGCATATGGGTCGATTTGCCGGCCACACGTCTCAACTTATCCCACACGACAGAGGAAGGGGTATGTCTATTAAGGGGAGTAACAAACTTTCTCCAGGACATCTTTTGGCTATCCTTAATAACTTGTCGAGATTTTGTACGCATTCTCTTGTAGTGGATAAAGCTATCTAGATTAGAGCGACACTATATGCCTGCGAGCTCGAATAACATTCCGGCACTCGTCGGTCCACCGAGATACCGGAAATGGACGGGTTCGGTCAGTTGAACGCGCAATGGATTTCTCAGCAGAGGAAAGAGTTATCTGTGTGAAGTGTTCGACTTAATGTTTAATAGAGTAGTTATTTTATAGTTAAAACAACCAAGCATGAATACAGTCCGCAGTTGACATGATGGAAGCGCCAGCTTGTTAAACGGTTGGAACATATAGGATGTGTCAAGAGACTAATAGGACAAGGGAAGTAGTTACTAGAATGCAAATATCAGATGATATTCCAACTTAGGGAAATTGGTAACTGGGGGTGAACAAACTCCTATATCAAAGTATGAGAAACTGTGAAAGGCGTCAGAAAGGAATTTGGTCTCTCCGGGGTTCAAGAGAGCTAAATTGTTACTCTCCAAGAATTGCGCAAACAGGTTACCTTTCGCGCACGCCCGAGGTAAGCCCCAAAGTGGGTGATGGGCAGTCAGATCGCCTCAGAAATATTGGAGGCAACTGAACATCTAGGTCGGTGTGCGAGAGGTCAGCAGATGGAGGCAAATAGATGCTACAAATGCTGACAATGGCGGAGAGCAGTTTAATCCTGACAGCAACGGACTGGATGGCAGATTGTAAGTGGACGGATTCGGACAATAGTGCATCTGGGATAAGCACGATGATACTCCCATGTGCCGGGACAACCTCCTCCGGTGATAAATCACAGGAAACGGAGTACTGCCTGACGGTAACGGTTTCCTGGGTCGGAGTTTGGTCTCTTATAACATACGACCAAAGCCAGATTCCGGTGCAGCAACACTCCAAGCTCTACTCGATTTGATTTAACTCCATGTATGTTCCAGTGTAGGATATGATGGGATAACTTCTAAATTGAAAGACGTCTCTGCAATTTAGGCGGTGCTGGTTGGTTTAGCTTATTCTTTTTGCGTGTCGCACTATCACTTTGTTCAGCAGCACGATCCTGCCGCTTACGCACTATGCGTCTTGCAGTGACGGCAGAATCCTTCTGATCCATCTCCTCTACGGGGGAAGCCGCATTCCAAATAGAACATTTTGGTTCGAGAAGCTCGAACCGATTAGAGGACCTGATCGGCGAAGATGATCGTCGCCGATCGGTTGTACCCCTAAAAGATTCCTCAGAAGAGGATCTCCGTGGAGATTGACGTGGTCTTGGCGTTCCATTAGAAAGTATCTCTCAGAAAGGCTTGCCTGATATAGCTGGTCTTAAACTGTTTTGCAGGTGCAGAATACGTTACAAGCCTATGAGTCTTATTTCCCGAGGTAAAAGGCTTAGATGATAAGGGTGTTGAACTGCTCTTATGCTGGCTCATTTGGCAGAATTGACGCCAAATTTGAAAAGGACCACAGAGCCGGACTTCGGGACACAGTTTTGGCGGAATAGCAAATGCTTCCGGGTTTCCAAGGACACCTTACCTTTTATCCAGATCTCCTGGTTGGCCATCTCCTCTGTAAAACGTGGAAGTCTCGGGAACTGGATGGATGTCCGCTGTCACAGTTCACGCACAAGGGGGGTGAAGTACACCCACCACCGTAGCCCACCACAGTTGGCGTAGGTGGACTCACGTTTACAAAAATCACGCGTGTGGCCAAAACGTTGACACATAGTATCTGAGCGGGTTTGGTGTGCATGGCTTAACTTCAATGACTCCATAACCCGCATTAATCTTTTGCGGGAGATCTACCCGATCAAAAGTAAGGAATAGGTTATACGGTTAGGCATGAATTTTCCATGGACTTTGCGCTGAACCCGATAGACAGATACTACGCCTTGATCCAGCATATCCTCTTGTATCTTTTCAGTGCGTAATTCGTCAAGAGCGCTGGAGGTGATCACGCCGCGAAGGGAGTTTAACGTCTTATTTACTTCGACCTGCACGGGGAAGCAAGCTAACATTTCGCCCTTCGTATTTCGGCAGCCTGGGATGCGGATAATGGCTCAACCAGAAGCGTGCCGTTACGGAATCTAATATAAGAATTCACAGGGCCAGCTATTGCATCGAGACCCTTTTGAATCACAAAATGGCTCATAGTAAAAATACCCCTTTTTTCTCCGTCCTATTTACAACTAAGTAATGAGGAACTCAAGACATGACTACTTCTTTCCCCATGTTATTACCAGTAAGGTGGTTATGTTATGTATTTTTTTTTTTTGGTGCCATAAAGGTATACAGAAATTCATCCCAACTACCCCGGAGCCCAACAAGGGGTTACACCACTGGGTGATAGGGCTACACAGGGTATAAAGCGGGCGTGCTGTCCCACTCACCCTGGAGTTCGGTATAATACCTAGTCTAGGCCGATTGCCTAAGGTTTGGTTAGTCCCTAGCCTCCTTTTAGACAAAGCAGAATTCAAAGCGGAGTATTTGGCTGCGCACCCTCCCCAGTTATTGAAGATCAGAAGCCGAGACTCAGATGCGCAACCTTCAACCAATCAGGATATCCCTTTCTACGGAAACGGGTCTCCAGGCAGGCCCACTTGTGGGTGGGAAATTGAACCTATTGAATCCTTCACTATTCAGAGGTCGCCTACAGACAGAGTCAAGGTTGTTTCGGGAAGCAGGTTGCACCTAACCCGTACCTATCTTAGTATGCCTCTTGGGGGCCTTAACTGTGAGATCGGCTGTTTGTAACCAGTGAAAACCTCATGGAAATGTTTTACGTTGGTTTCGAAATCCGAAAAATACACTGCTAAATCGTCCAAATAACAGTACAGGTACAGAAATTTTATGTCAGAGAAGAAATTATCTAATAATCTCGACAAGACCTGAGCACCTGCGGCTATTTCAAAGTGAATACGATTAAACTCGTATAGTCGCTATGGGGTAGAAAAGGCGGCAACGTTCCTGCTCTGGTGGTAAGCGTTGTTAAGGTCCTAAGTGGTGAAAAACTTAGCACCAGCAAAATAATGCGCCGCAGTGTGGAGGTGAGGCAAAGAAATGATTTCGATCACAATTTCTCATTAAGTAGCCACGGGTCCAAATTATCCTCTCCCTTTGGTACCAAAAATATTGGGCTATATACTGTACCGAGAGTCTGAAGGTCTAATAAAATACTGATCAAGCATTTCCTTGATCTTTGCCTTCAGGACCGTCATCTTCGGCGGAGTTAACCTATACGGGGACAGTTTCATGGTGACTTATCCACGAGGCTGGATTCATACTTGACCACTTTTGTACTACCTATCGGGTCTGTGAACAACTCAGGTAACTCACCCAAGAGTTCCTTCATCGGGCCCGCCTGATCGTGCGACCAATGTCCCAGAGACAACGGCTCAGAAGGGTTCACCTTACCGGACCCCTGCTCAGCCTGAACAACTCTCAAAAGAGATTTAAGAGCACAACTGAACGGGATGCTGTTAAATTAAAAACCAAATCTAAGGACATTCCTACCACAATTTAATTGCAACCCCGTGCGAGACATAAAATCCTAACCCAATACTATTGGCACATGTAATTGATCTAAGATCAAAAATGCATAATTCCATGAAGCTCAGGAAACCGCACACAGCAAGTCACCTGATTTTTCGCTTCGCAAACCTTCCCCAATGCCTACACACTTTATATTGACAATAACTAATTTGTCGCTCTCCGTGGTGTAATGGTTACCATGCTGACTTCATATACCCAAAGTCGCGGGTTCAAACCCGGCGGAGGACGATGGATTTTTTCGGGCGTAAAAATCCTTAGCATGGCTTCCTTCGGAAGGGAAGTAAAGCTGTGGGTCCCGTGTCGTAGATTTACGGCACGTAAAAGAACCTGAAGCCCGATAGAGAGGCCTCTAAGCAAAATTTAGCGGTATTTCACGCCCAGTATAGAATGGGACGCTGAGAACCACAGCAGTTAAACAGCGTCCATAAATAAAACACCATTTCCAATAACTAATTTAGTGCAATAATGCTTAATTTCTGAACTATAAATAGTTAAGTCTAATAGGGAAATGAGCTCCCAGAGTCTAATAACGTCTGTACAGGAGTTCGCCTGCGACGAATATCCACTTGAGGGCATAAAAAGTTCGCCACGGCCCTTATTTTCGGCTCCCAAGTAGAGTTAACCATTGGCTGCACCGGAGCCCACCGTCATAAATCCCGCTCCGGGGGACGCATCCGCGTAGTACCATAAGTCCGCCCAGCCTGTCCAGGGCACTCCCAAGCCAAATGTCCAGCACTGCGACAAGAATAACACCTGCGCCTGAGCGAGGCGAAATCCTTTGGGGAGTGGTTAGGATGAGATCCCATACGACCCCCCATTTCGGAGTGTCTACCCAAATCACGAAAACTATCAGCAATCACACATTCATTGATTGCCGGAATCAACCTTTTGATATCGACGAAGATTTTAGGACGCCTAGAAAATACTAAGCAAACCCGAATGTGTTGCGGCATTCGGCCTTGTCACTACCGTGTCATATAATCCTAACTCATCTGAGATAATGATAAATAAGCGAGAATATAGGCGAACAAGCTCCACAGATGTAGCAAAGGGTTCACCTAGCGCGGGAGGTGACAAATAATGGTCCCTCACACACAGAGCCCATTCACTCACTGGAACGAAATAATTCAACAGTTCGGCGTGAAAGGTAACAAGCTGCTTATCTAGAAGTCTCGTCTCACACTACAAAATTAAAGAAGGTCCAGACAACCTGGTGGTTACAAAGTCAAAGACTAAAGACACCGGAACATCATACATCTGAGCCTTATCCAGCACTTTTAACCTGGATTTTAAGACTTCTAATAAAAAGGCACAATCTTATATCTCAAAGGAGGGAGCCTTGTTTACAATCTGTTACGAAGAGTGCTCAAATTTTATAGGTGAAAAGTATTAGCCATAATCCTAGGATTTTCCTCTACCGAAAAGTGCGAGTAGCGCACAAACTGTATCACACCCAAACTCCCTGGCGTAGGGCTATCAAGCAATTTTAAACACTGCATCTCATATTTAGCCAGACTTTCACGGCACAATTCCCACTCCGAATCTGGGGCACCTTCAGGGAAATCCTTTAAATGGTAATCTAGTCTACAAAGGTAGTGTGGCACCCGGGAGAGAACCCGCATAATCTGACGTTTTTGTGGATACCCGTTTCGTTCCCAATCTTCTAATATATTATCGAACTCAACATTAGCTAACCTACAATCCTCTAGGACCTCTTTAACTATCTTTAATTCCCCTGACAAAGTCATCATAGGGCCATTTTCGCCTTTTCCCAAAGCCTCTAAAATTGATGGTACTTCTACCGAAGATGACATGGTTACCCCCCGTATAGCTGCCACAAACAAAAGTTCTGACTTCCTCAACCTTCCCAAGATCGAATCGGATTCATGTTGAGCACAGAAAAAAAAAAAAAAAAAAAAAAAACCAACGCCAAAAATTAACAAAAACAAAATAAATCGCTCCAAGATAAATAACTCGTCACAATCCTCAGACAGTCATGCTCATCTACCACTGTAACGGATAACCGCTGCAGTATAAGCCTCAGACAGAGATGTGAAAGTATTTCGGAGAAACTTCACTTCCAAGCACTTCCACAGAGCCGCACAAAATTGGCATCTGAAGGATAATGAGGTATACCACAAGATATATAAAGCCACAGCGAGCTGTATATCCCTGAAAAACAGATCGACACTTTATTTTAAAGAATAAAATGTAAATTCCAAAAAAATCACAGTATATAGTAATTTTTTTATAATTAGAGCATTTAATTGCACAAACACAGGGATGCTATTACTTCAAAACAACTCTAACGAAGAAACAAAACACACCCATAACAACTCAAAAGAAAAATATTTCTTACAACAGAATCGGCAGGGCCATTTAAGTTGCTGTAGTCTTGCATAGACGACTAGGAGTCATCCTAAAAGGGTAACCCTGACGCCGAGGTAGCTTCCAGGTCGGCTTGCTCCTGTAGCTCATCCCTACCAACAGCTTTTGTCCCCGGTCACAGAAAATGTGAGTGGCCCTCCAACAAGAAGGCCATTGCGACGGCACGGCAGTGAGAAGATGCCGGGTGGAGAGGTCCTTGGGGACTCTCCTTACCACCGCACTGTATTGGCTAGGCGGAGTGGAGCTCGAAGGAGGCGGGAATGGCTGTGGCGATAGCTGCATTTGTGGTTGCGGCTGGCGGCGAAGTCAAGTGGTGAAGGCATTGCTGCTTACTCGGCGGTTGCAGGGAGAGAGACGTTGGTTGCTGCCGAAGTAGCGGCGGCTCTGCTCTGTCTCTTTCTTCCCATCACTCCTGACTTTTTTTTTTTTTTTTTTTTTTTTGAAGGGGAGACAGAAACATAGTTGGACAAGTTAAAGAATGATTTATTGAAATTGAGTAGTTGCGAGGTTTTCGGATGGAGTTACGAAGAGATTATGGAAATGATTCGGGGTAGCAAGGTACCGTTGAGCACTCTCGTAAGTTACGAGAAATGCCTGCTGGCCGAGGGTGGCCCAGCAGAAGTGGCGGTGGTTACGGCTGACAGTCATCCTCAATGGCCCTGTCTACCAGCCGGAGAGTGAAGGAAGGTGGACAGGAGTTAATCGGGAATCTTTATTGTTGATTTTTTTTTTTCTTGCTGTGGTTTGAGGGGGGCAGTTAGCGTAGGTTTTGGAACATTGGTCTCTTGCGGCTTGGAAGCGTTGTACACCTGCTTTTTCTATTTCAAAAAAATATTGAAATAAGCGAGCTGGGAGCTGCATGTCATAATGTACCTGGCAGTGCCGGTGTTTGCGGCGCGTTGAGTATTACCATGTCAGTTTGTAGTGTGATTGTGCGGCTTCTTGTATGTCTGCTGGCGGACCTAGGTGATGTTGCGGTTCAGCGTGAGGTGGCTCATGGTGAATGAGTCGTGGTGTTTCCGGTCGCTGTAGTTCGTAGTCAGGTTCTGGATCCTGGAGAGTGTGGGTGCTATTGCCCTTGTGATAAATCTGTCGTGGCATGAGCCGACATATAAATCATTCCCCTATTTATACCAATGGCATGGACAGATTATAAGGTTAAGACCTGTCATACCTTTGTTTTTATGTGTTTTCTATTCAAATCAGGCCACATATTTTGTATACCATTGGAGGCTTTAAAAATAAATTATGAGGCATGGTGTGCTTTTGTTTGATTTTTAATATCTTTTATAGTTTTTATAATTTCTGATCCGAATTTTCATCAAAAAGGGGATATGGCACTTGAGGTTCAGAAACCATAATTAATTTCCCTGTTATTCTTCGTAAAAGCTGTCAAGCAGGTTAATGCATCTGTAAGCTTCACTTAAAACCTGTTTTCGTCATATTTTAATTCAATTTTACTTCCTCTATATGTGCAATGTATATAGTGTATAGAGGAAGTATTGTATTCCACCCAAAAAATTCGATACCAAGATTTCTCCCGAAATACACGTTTTGGGGCACCTGACTCCAAAATAAGCATTTTTGGAAACAGATCCGTGTGTGTCTGTTTGTGAGTGTGACTTTTGACAGCATAGTTTAAAAACCAAAAGACCGTTAAATATAAAAAATGGTATTTAAGTTTGGTATCTTCCAAAGATGCGACACGAAGCTGAACAGCTGTTCATTCAGGATGAATTTTATATAATTGGTAAACCGTAACAGATATTCAAAAACTTACTACACAATGTAGATCTCCTTGAAACACACAATTTGTGTTATAGAGTGTTATAGAGTTGACCGTTTCCGAGATATGCTTTTTATTGGTTGCAATTGTAAACTGCGTGTTCTTAAATGGGGTCACTCCTCGTTCCTTTTCTCTTTGGTTTTTCTGGAAATGCAAAGCGAAACGAGCTTCAGCTGGATAGGTTGAGTCTGACTGAAAAATTAACTGCAATAGTCGAAATTTGAACTACGGGTCTCTCGGTCTCTAGTCGACAGCTCAACCACTGGGCTACCTATCCAACTCCTGTCCAACGCATGGCTTGTGTGAAAAGACGATTAAATCGAACACATATCGATCGCAATTAACGATGTGGCTGTCGATTCAACCTCGTATATTCCCTTATTTCCCTCATGCTTATAAGGAACTAATATATAAGACCACTGGTGTTAATATTTTTCTCGTTTAGCATGGTGCTGATAGAAGAATAATCATTTGTAAGAATAGTGTGCTTGCAGAACAGGTACAGAATGTCATGTGAATGCAACATATCAGATTTTTAAATGTAAGTATATTCTATTCCACGCCCTATGTCATCACTTAGTAGCAGCCGTCGAGAGGTCGGTCTTCAACATGTCTGCGCTTGTACCCTCACGCTCAGACAAACTCACCCTCCACCACATCCCACTAACCATGATAGAAAAATATCAACCAAAACAACTATATCCATTTTCAAAACTATTTTAAGAACCTCAGATCCCATAAAGCGACCTTTCTTCATTAAAAAATCCGGAAAATAACAGAAAACTCATAATGATCACTATAATGACCAAGTCCCCAATCACCTCTTCAATAAATACAACTAACGCCAACATCGGCATCGTCACCACCATAAAAATCCTCCGCAACCAGCCCTATAATCATCAAATCCACCAACAGCTCCATGTCAATCCACTTCCAATACACTAAAAGAAACATAAACAGAGAAGAGGAAAATAAGAATATAAAAAGAGCAGCTTATAGTAATTGCATTTAGCCATATGCAGCATCTTAGGCACAACCCTATTGATTGAAGCATGCTTTAATTTAGAAACATTTTCTCCAAATTTCGGTATTCGAAGCATTGACCATAAGGCTTAGAATGCTGTATCCTCTGTGGTAAGTTAAAGATGTTAAATGGAGTTAAATACGAGCTCCAGGGTTATTCTCCTTTCATAATCATAATTCATAAGACAGTCTAAAAAGGACGTGAATCAAACCAAGTGTTATTTTTTATAAATGCATTTAATGGTTTTCTATCCCAGTAATTCCACTTAAAGTATTATAATGTTAACATTTTTGAGGATATCAGAAATGGATTCTTTATAGCATCGATTCAAGACGCTAAGGGATTTCATTTTAATTTTATCAATGTTCAATGACATGGTTGCCCGTTTCCTTTTTATCCGCTCTCCTTATGACCATTATTTCAAGAGTTATTCATAATGGCAGTACAGTCCATCAAGCCGGAGATCGAACAACACATCATCGAATGTATCACCTAGCAAGAATACCAAGACTTAGGCGATATTTTGCACTGAGAAAATTAAATTTTCAGTGCCATTACACAATTCTCGCAAGAGAGCGCGATAGTTACCATGGAGAAGGAACTTTCTTTCAAATTGTGTTCGATGCCAATCAATTATCAAGATGTCTGTCCATATTTACTGTTATAAACGTGAAATCTTTTCGATATATATTAATTCTCAGACTGTTGACGACACAATGCAATTACAATGGTATTAACGAAGTTAAGGAGCTTTATTACATTAACACTACCTAATAATAACTCATTTTTTGCATTGATTTATATTACGACTGTGAAGTAAAACCAAAACAATGAACATATATATTAATGCAAGAGACATAATAGAGCAACTGCCTAACAATCATGGACCTAGAGCATGTTTATTAACACATGAAAGGTGCATTACGTACTTCAAACGCAAAATGTTGCAATCCTTGTAACACTGAAGGAATTATCTGTTCTTGTTTTCCGCAGAGTTGGTCACAAAGTGCACGGCAGATGATTTGCTAGAGAATGAGTAGAGCTGTGATTGTTATGTAGATCGGAATATCAAATTGTAAGTTAGAAGTAACTATGGGTTACATTAACACAAAGAGGAGCCATTGTTATCACAGTGTGTTGAAAAGTGTGTAGAGAATACCCTATGAGAGTTATAGTAAAATTGATAGCATAGAAACCTCCTCCATTAAAAACATTTAGACGTATTGAATTTCATGGTGATCGGTCAAATAACATGAAAAATAAGCCCTTGTTACTTAGTTTGTTAGAGAAAGCCTTGTGAGCGTTAATGCAAAATGAAAATACTCAGATGTGCCAACTTTCATGGGGCTCGGTCAAATTTGTTCTTTTGTTTTACTCCAAGGTCAACCAGTTTGTGACATCTGGTCTATACCTTTGCGTGGACAGTCCATTCACGAGAACGCAGTTTGCTTGCTATAAGTGTCTTAGTTTCTGTATATACATGTTATGTGCTTATGGTATTTTGAGTGTAGCCAAATACATGAGAAGAAGGCTCTGGAGATATGATGGACGAAAGCCTGGATACCAGGCGCAATTTGACTCTGCTGAAACCGTGAGAACTGCCTCAGGAGAAACCTATACCCTGTATTTTGTGCAAATTTCTATTTCTTCCGACCCTCTTTATTATGATTTAAAGCAAAATAATCTATTTTATATTTTTACAACTTGACTGCCTTCACCACAGGATGTAGGGCAGTCAACGGCAGGGGACATATCGTGTACTACCTGCACAGATCTATTGTGACTAAAGCAGGCGTGAAGGCGTGAAGTGATGGGAAAACAGGAGGCTAGAGATGACAATAAGACGGGCCAGAAAAAAAAACCAAAATTTTTAATTATCACAGGTCGAAGACCCGCCCACTGCTGGAGCTGTCCAGAGTAGGCGATTAATCAGGGAACACTGCAGCTTCCACAGGGAGTGCTTTTTTTTTTTTTTTTTTTTTTTTTTTTTTTTGAGTATCATTTTTCGGCACTGCTATATGCCACAAGCCTAGAAGCAAACTTGAAAATTGAGAAGGAAACGGAATGAAGGGGAAGTGATGGAGAAGATATCGTGATAAATGAGACACCACTTCAGCATTCCTGTCAGTCTGGGTGTTTCATTTGGTTACGCGCTGGCCTTCTGATCCCAACGTCGCAAGTTCAACCCTATCCCATATCTAAGCGTTTTTCAGTACTCTTAAAACGAGAGTAAAACATGTAAAACAACTCCTGTGGGGCGAAATTCCGCACACTGATGTTGCTGTTAGATCCTGGCAAATGACAGCGTCGTTATTAACAAACAAATGTTTTTCCCCAGAATTCGCCTACCGACCCCGGGGAAACACGACAAACCCATGGTTCAGAGTGCGCGGTCACCAGGGTCCGAACCTGTGACCTCCCAAATGGAAGTCGCACACGTTATTGCGGCGCCATATAGTTCGCTGTTTTCACCATAAGTTTAGCAATGGGACCTCATTTAAAAATAATGAAAAATCCATTATCCTATGTTCAATGAAATATAGAAGAAAAATATGCAAATATTAATACTTAGCCCAAGGGTAACCTCAGGAAACGTAATTAATTGACGAAAAAATTAAGCCGTCCTAACCCGTTTCCTGAGGGGTAAAAAAATTGCAAACCGTGGAATGTTGACGCTTTGACCTTAAAATAACTTAAGATCTTAACATTAGACAAATACTAAGCAGGTGTGATTTGATTTGTTAAATTTTAAAATGTTGTTTCTATTTTGATAAAGAAAACTACCAAATAAAACAAAGAAGTAGGATCCCAACGGCACTTTCGGATGTTGACCGTCTAATCATGTATCATATCTTGCAACGTGTGAAAGAATAATGCAAAGGCTTATTATGTTACAAATCTCTTTACACGAGAACAGTTGATAAAGAAAACAAATACCTCTACTAAAACTACATGTGAACACATTCAGATAAATTTTGGTTTTGTTTGTACTTTACTCGTGAATTTTGACCAGATAGCATTATTATGCACAAAAAAAATTTTCCGTGCATTGTGAAAATAATGAAATGTTTAGAGTTTTTAATGATAAAATAACTAAGTAATACAGGATGGCGCACGGACAATTGCCACCAGTGCAGACTGCTCGCTCGTCAATTACGCACGAATTGTTGCCCACCATGCGTAGACATAGCAAAAATAGATAAAAATGTAACAAGTAGATACAGAAATAACGAATAATGAATATTTACCGAATTTATCTTGTCTTTAACATTACATTAAAAGCTGAAAATAACCTTGACTTTAATATACTTTTACTAACTCCCTAACGTGTATTCACTTTGCGCAACTCAGCCACACCAATTCTCCAAATTTCATTACAAATATTGTCCCTCAAGTCTTCTAACATTTTTGAGTTATTTGCGTACATTTTTCCTTTTGGAATGCCCCACAGAAAAGAGTCATAAGTGGTGAGGTCTGGTGAACGCGGAGTCTATCCTTTGCTGAGAGTCCTTTCTTTTATGAATTTTTTTGAATTCGTGAGATTGACTCGCGTCAAGTGACAGATCGCCTCATTTCTGTTGAAAGAGAGCATACATACGTTCAAGGTCAATCCACTGTGCGTAAAATTTCTCAAAGATTCGCATTTACACATTACTGTCTTGTTGTTTAAAAAATATAGGACCCACAGTCCAACTTCCTAATACAGCATACCACACTCGGATCTTTTTCACCGTGAAGAGGTTCCTCATTAATTGTACAGGGACTGTTTGTTGGCCAGTATCTGGTGTTCTGGGACTTCACATGTCCTCTCAGATGGAATCAGACTTCATCACTCATGAAATACAGCAGCAGGTATGACATTCCACTCTAAATTTTTTGACATAGCCACGTAGAGTAATTCACACGGTTTGCCTTATCTTCCTCCTTCAGTCCTTTGGCACATATCATTTTATAGGGCATTATCCCTTAATGGCGAAAACACATTGACAAGTCCTCGCAAAATATTCTCCTGTTGCGATAATTCGTGTCGACTTCTTTGGACTCTGGATCGTTCCTTCTCGAATATATGCATACGCAGCAGGTGTACGAACGGACGGGGCTCGATTCTTTTTTTGTTTTACAACTGACCTGCAGTATATCATTGTGTGACCAAATGCTCTTTGCTGGAATGGAAACGCAAGGAAACTTCTTACTAAAAATGTTCCAGGTTTCCTTAAATGAACCGATAGACAGGTACGCCGCCACTATTGCGATTCTTTCTTGAAGAGGATGCATCTCGCTGCGTCATAGCCAAGTCGCAAAGGCTTTAGTAATCACACCGGTTTCGCAATAATAGCAAATTGGCGGGCGACAATGGGCAATCCAGTACTTGGGGCCGTTTTTTCGTACGTCACCTTTATATCTTTGTTGTAAGAAAATGCTATGAAACTCCCCAGTATGATTATGTTAATAACATTAAATAACGACATCCCATTCATTACTTTCTCTATAAACAATCTCTCAATCCGTGCATAGCTATGCGAAAATTTAAAGGTTTAAAAGATTTCTAAATGCCATATTTAGCTGTTTGTAAGGTATAAAATGTTAAAGACTTCTGCATAAATATAAAGTTTTAAAACCGTAATAAAAATAAATTGTTGTGAACCATTGTTGTATGAGATAAAATAAACAGCGTTGCATAAATTTGATGTGCATTATAGGACAAACTTCAAATATTGAATGCATTCCAAATAGATTATATCATCATTTGTCTTAGCCTAAATTTCTATAAACTGCTCAGTCTGGTGCTCTGTTTTCTAATAGTTACACTAAATGACTTAGTATGATTGTCAGACTATTTAGTTCACGAAGGCATGGCCTATTTTCTACAGCTAACGCTCTAAGCCACTCAGGTTTCGCTGTGCTAGTTAAATGCGTACTTATTGTCCGTCCAGACTCTTAACAAGCACATTTACAAGAAATGGGATTTTCTTAACCATTGCACTCCTCCGGGGCAAAGCTGTTAGTGAGTACAGTAGAACCATGAGTTTTGCAGGTTTATGAGGCAGGATTTCAGTGTGGTACAATATAACTGTTGTACGCCAGTTCTGTTTTACTAGTTACATACATAGTCAACCAGTTTCTCTTCAGACCGTAGCTGAATAGTGAAGCGATAAATGGTGAAATAAACGGAGGTTATGTGAATGGCAAATAAGTGGTGCCACTAAACGAAGACAATCTGGATGAATTTATAATTGATAACATTAACGAATGTAATGTGAATGGTGAATTATTAAAAAGTGAAATTAACGAAGATGATGATAATCTCTCAATACTATCATCAGTCAGAGCTCCAACCGAGAAAAGTAGTGTTAGAGGGAGAGGAAGCAAGATCAGTAACCGGAATGGAAATATGTTGAAGTTTAAAACATTTTGAAAACAGTAATTGAAAACGGGGGTGTACTGCCATCGAAAATTTTGCATAAATTAACTACTGATGCGGCTGATGTAGAAATTACAACGGTCAGAAAAATTGCATCAGTTGACATCGCTAGATACATCACTCATACTAGAGAAAAGTTAAATAAAACTAAGTTTTCATTTGAGAAGAGTTGATCACGATTATTGCGTAGGATTGTGTATGAATGTTACGCATTTCCCACTGTTTGCCAATTGACGGGCATTATATACAAGCAGACGGTTTGAAGTGATTCTGTGTTCTCGTATAACAGAAGGCACAGCAGCTCCGCATTTTGTGTGTATAGATAACCCTGCATGCGTTATAAAATTGCAGAAATCCACGGGGTAAATCTGAGCATACGCCGGTTCAGAGAACGACCTTCGTTCTTTTTTGTCCTCTTGCAGATCAGCGTAAGCTCTAAAGGAATACGCGGTCATTGAAAGGCTTGTACTAGAGTTCGTGATGATATACAAGAACAGTTTAAACACACGGAGAAAGTTAGGGTGCTTTCCTTTTCAATTACAGTGTTTTCCTTAAAGGATACAGTCACCTTTAAGCTTCAGAATGATTAAGAAGTCTACTTCACTTATCAATATACGCCAATAACTAAATGTGCAATAAGCCACTGTAGGGATAATTCAAATCTTTAAGTCGCCGTAGCGAAAAACATGTATAAGAGGGCGTAGTGTTTCATTGTATTAGTATTATTATATTAGAATCATCGCGCACCAATAGAATAAGCAGAAGAAACATTGCATAAAAGTGTCTAACAATAAACATGTCATTGCGACAGCACATAGCTCTTCGCACCACCACCTCCACCATCACCACCAACACCTCTATTTTGTTTGGTACAGCAGAGTAACTAATAATTTGATACGATAGCAGGGTAAGCAAACACGAGAACACGTGATGTTTCAGTGTGTTGTGATTAGTATACGGTAGTAGAGTAAATCAGAGCTTAAAACCGCAATAAAGAAAGACATCCAATGAGCATGCGTATTGTTTTTAATATGTTTATTATTATTATTATTATTATTATTATTATTATTATTATTATAATTTTTATTATTATTGTTGTGGTAGTTCTTGTTCTTGTACGGTAGGATGGTAGCTGTAAATGTCACGCATGCTCTGGATGGTAATAAGGAGATTAGTCATTATAAGGCTGTCAACCAAATGACGACGGCGAATTTAGAGGAGGGCTCGGTATATGGCATAAAGCTCGGCAGAATAAATGGATGTGCTAATATGCAGACCTAAAGTATGTTGTTCGGTTTCAGAAACAAAGGCACATCCAACACGGTCGCTGCACTTACCGCCATCGGTGTAAGAGAGAGTGTCACTAAAATGGGATAACAGTTCGAAAAAGCAAGAACGGATACTAGAATAAGACAGATCAGATGATTACCTATAAGCTGTCATCCCGAGATCCACGTGAGATTAGACTGCAACCAAGGAGGGTACCCATGATGTGACCATTAAAGCTGTAGGGGGCAATACAAATTAAATGAAGGAGGGTACATCCTCTACCCCTTGGGAAACAACCTAGGCAGTTCCATATTGTAGTGCCGAAGAAGCTCAGAAAAGCGATAACTTGCTGGCCTGGAGCAAAGTGAAAGTCGGCGATATTGATCGTTCAGCTCGGTTGAGAAAAACGCATTAAACGCAGGATGCGCAGGCATGTATTTCAGCCCACAGCCATAATTTACCAACAGGATATCACGCCGGCATCGCAGAGGGGGTTCTGCCGATACGGCATAGAGCTGATTGGAAACGCTGCAACAGCCACACGGATGCTCTGATTATGGACTGTGTCCAGCCGTTTCAGCATAGATGGTTGTGCTGAAGATTACACAATGCAACCATAGTCCAATTTTGATCGAATCAGCGCACGATAAAGACGCAGCGGCTCTGTTTGATCTGCACCCAAGATTTGCCACTAGTATCCGCAAAATATTAGGAGAACGGTCACACCGCGCTTTAAGCTGTGCAATATGTGGTGACGAGAATACTTTCCGATTGAATACCAAATCCAGGAATTTCGCTTCATCTGTGAAGGGAAGTAAACCTATCCCGAGTTGAAGAGCAGAAGCCATTCGCCACCTACGGCGCGAGAAGTTAACGTAGACGGTCTTCTCAAGTGGAAAACGAAAGCCGTTCTTCCAGCTCCAATCACAGAGATTATCCAAGCACCGCTGGAGACGGCGTTCCAAAAAAACTATTTGCGGTGAGAACTACAGAAGATGGCAGAGTCGTCCACGAACAAACAGGACGAGACGCCTAGGGGAACATATTGCGATATAGAATTAATCGCTATATCAAACAGCGTCACGCTTAGTACTGAGCCCTGCGGCACTCCGTTGTCTTGAATAAAATTGTTAGAAAAAACGGAGCCGACCCCTACTCGGAAAACGGGGTCTCGCATAAACTCCTGAATGAACAGCGGTAAGCGTCCACGTATATTCCAGCGGTGGAGAGATCGAAATATCCCCGCTCGCCAACTGGTATCATAGACCTTCTCGATGTGAAAACATATCTGAAGTCTTTGGCTTTTCTTAAGAAACCCGTTCATGATCTGAGTTGACAGCAAGACAAGGTGATCAGTAGCTGAGCGACGTCGTCGAAAACTGCACTGGATATTAGTCAGAAGATAGTGGGATTCCAGCCACCAAAGCAACCCTCCATTGATCATGTATTATATCACCTTGCATACGCAACTGGTGAGGGAAACAGGACGGCAACTATAAGGAAAATGTTGGTCCTTTCCAGGTGTAGGAATATGTATGATGGTGGACTTCCGCCACTTGTCTGGAATAAGTGGCCTCAACCCAGACACCATTATAGACCTCGAATAGGAAAGCCTGACCATCAGGAGAGGGATGTTACCACAATTTGACGTGATGCCATCTGCTCCTGATGCAGAGTGTCGCGAAAAACAAAGTGCATTTTCTATCTGCACCATGGTGATAAGACGGTTATAATTTTTAAGGTTGCCGGACCGAGAACAGAATCCTTGTGAATCCACCTAATTCTTAACTGTATGAAACTTAGGAGAATAATTGTCTGAGCTAGACACCAAGACAAAGAACTGCCTAAAGTGTTCGCCACGTCAAATGCATTGACAACAGCTGCAGCAGGTGTTTTAAGACCGGAGATGGGCACATGGCTCGATTTTCCGGCCACAAGTCTTAACTTATTCCATACAACAGAGTATGGTGTATTGCGATTAAAGGAAGCCACAAACTTGCTCCACGACTGTTTTTGCTATCCTTAATAACTTACCTAGATTTGGCATGTATCTTCTTATACTATATCAGGTTCTTCAGAGTAGGGCGATGCTGGAAATCCCTGAGAGCAAGCCTACGAGCACGAATGGCATTCCGGCATTCATCGATTCATTAACGAACAGGAAATCGACGTGTTGGAACCAGTCGACCGTGGGTTAGACTGCTCAAAAACAGCGATAGTAATTGCTGTGAGGTGTTGGACTAAAATGTTTGCCGAGTCATGCTCGTTGTAGGTAAAATTGGCCAAACGGCAAAAAAAGTTACAGTTGGCTCGATCTAAGCGCCATCTAGGCATAAATGTGGAACATGCTTGTTGTGCTAAGAGATTTATAAGAAAAGGAAAGTGATCACTAAAATGTAAGTGAGAGATGATAGTCCAGCGAAACCTAACTGTTAACTGTGGAGAGCAAAACGCTATATCCAATGGATAAAACTGTGAAATGCGTCTGATAAAAATGTAGGCTATTTGGTGTTGAGGAGAGTTAAGTTATGATTATCCAAGAATTAAATTCAAATTTCCTCTCGCACAATCGCGAGAGGAGCCCCAAAATGGGTGGTGGGCATTCACCTCCTCTACCAGCAGAAAGGGTGTTGGTAGGTGAGAAATTAGGTATTTCAAATCTGTGTGCGAGAGGTCCTAAGATGGAGGCATACTTACTCTACACATAGTAAATCTGTGGAGGGCAACGTAATCCTTAGAGCGACTGACTGGGTATCAGACTGTAAAGCTACGGAGTCAGTAGAAATATCATCTCTAACAAGCGTCATAGTGCCCTCATGTGCAGGAACACCGTCTTCTGGTGATAAATCGCAACGCACAGAAGAGAAGTTCCTGAAGGTAATGGTATCTTGCGGACGGAGCTTCGTTTCCTGTAAGCATACAACCAAAGGCTAATTCTGGTTGAGCAACAGTTCAATCTGTTGTCGATGTGGCCGAATGCCGCGTACGTTCCACTATAGAATATCCATGGTGAAAAGAGTGGGATAAGTTCTAGATGGAAAGGCGTTTCTGCATATTGTGCTGTGCTGGTCAGTTTAATTTGTTCCTCGCCGTCGGACTAACACTCTTTTCAGCAGCGCGATCCTGCCGCTTACGCACTGTCCGACGTGCAGCGGGGGCAGAATGCTCCTGTTCCATCTCTTCCATGGGGGAGGACCCCTTTCCGATGGAAAACTTCGGTTCAAATACCTCTACATCGGAGCTCCTCCCAGAAGACTCCTCAGAATAGGATCTGCGTGGAGGTTTTTTTGGTAGTGTTTAACGCCCGCTTTAACTACTTATGGCACTGCAGGTGGTGACACTGATGATACATGAATGAAGATGGAGCACCGGTGGTATGCGATGGCGGGGGAAACTGGAGAACCTGGAGAAAACCGGCCCCAGCGCTGCTTTGTCCGCCACAAATCTCACATGCGGTCGCTTGGGATTAAACTCGAGCTGTCTAGGTGGGAGGCAAGTGGTCTAACCACTCGGTCACGGCGCGGCCGCGTGGAGGGTGTAATGGGGTTTTGGTATTCCTGGAGGATTTGAGTTGTCGTCAATACGTTTTTTCAGAAAGTCGGTTCTAACATGCTGGTCCTGAAAGATTTCTCTGGGGCAGAATGTACTACGGTAGTACCGACCTTAGTGCCAGAAGTCAACGGTTTGTGTGGCATATGCGCTTTATAGGTTTGACACTGGCGGATTTGGCAGATGTTAATGCTGACGTACACGGAGATGGCTTCGGTAGTGGTCTGGTAACAATACTTTTTTCAGATATGGTGGCGCCGTTGATATCGCAGGTCTGAGTTGCGATTTCCCGCTTTGGTACCGGTTTAGCTGCGCCTGAACTATAAGAACCGCACCGTGGAACAGAGGTTTCGCGAAAACGTAGGAGCTTACGGACTTACGAGAAGGACTCCTTTTCTTTCACCCGTATTTCCTGGGTGGCGCTCTCTCCTCTGCATGCGGGGGCAATACCGGGAATTGAAAGGATGTTCCCCTTTGCAGTTAACGCAAGCTGGGATTGACGTGCAACCGCCATCGTGGGTAACATCGCCGCAGTTAACACATGTTGAACGACCACTACAGAACTCGCTGGTGTGCTCTAAGTGCTGACACTTGTAGCACATGAGTGGGTTCGGGATGTACGGCCTTACCTCGATGTTTTCACTGTCTTAATTCCTTCGGGTAGATCTACCCGATCAAGGGTAAGAAACAGGGTACGGTTGGGTACGAATTCACCTTTTACTCTCCTCTTAATCCTGTACACAGCAGTAACATCTTGTCCTGCCAGATTCTTCTGAATCTCCTCAATGGGTATATCGTCCAAAGCGCGGGTGCTGACAGCGCCGCGCGAGGAGTTCAAGGTCTTGTGCATCTCCACTTTAACCGGGTAGCTACCCATCTTATTGGCTCTCAATGGTTTAGCTGCCTGGGATGCTGACAGTGCTTCTACCAGGAGTGTGCCATTGGGAGTTCAAACACAGGGCTTTTCAGTACCAGCTATCTTATCTAATCCCTTCTGGATTGCAAATGGACTAACTGACGAAAACATCCTACCTCCTTCTGTTCTTTTAATCACTAAGTGGCGAGCACCATTGTACTCGACTACATTCTTTTCGTACACAATACTGGATTTGGTCTTTTGTGCCATAAAAGATCCCCCAGTGCTCCTCATTCACCACGGAGCTCAACGAGGTGTCACCCCACTGGGGTGACAGGGCTACACAGAAAATATAGTATGCTCGCTATCCCACTAACCGCGGATTTCGGTATAATACCTAGTCCTGGCCCATTGACTAGAGGTGGGTTAGTCCCCTGCCTTCCATTTAGACGAAGCAGAAACCAAAGCGGCGTATTAGGCTGCGCACCTCCCCAGTTATTGCAGATCAGAAGCCCAGACTCAGAAGCGCAGCCGGCAACCAACCAGGATATCCCTTGCCACCGAGATGGGTGTCCAAGCATGGCCTACTTGTGGGTGGGCATTTGGACCGAATGACTCCCTCACCACTTAGAGGTGGCCCACACGAGGAAGTCAGGTCTGGCTCGGGAACCCTCGGGTGCCCAAAACCCATACCTAACGTAGTAGGCCCCTGTGGGGACATGAATCCGAAAATAGCACTTTCAGTAAAAAAGTCCGTGAGCGTGTATGTTCGTGTGTGTGTGTGGGTGTGTGTGGGGGGAAGTAAACAAGATAAATAGAAACGAGGAGATACTAAAACACCAAACGATAGAGAAATACATTTATATTTATCAAGTCAGAGTTTTATTTTCTGCACTGCTTCCGTTTAATAAGTATAGAAAGTATTCCATTCCACCCATAAATCTGATACCAATGTTTCGCCAGAAAGACAGATTTTGAAGCCAGCTGAATCCTCAAAGAGTCTTTTTAGAAAAATGGAAGTGTGTGTATATCTGTGGACATATTAGCTCAAAAACAAAAAATTCGTTTAAAATACCAATATTTGTTATTTAAAGTTAGTATTTTGAGTTATTCCTTTTTATTGGTTTCAATTTTCAGCTATTTAAACTTTCATTAACGGGACGGACTTGTTATTTAAAAATATTATCTGGAGTTATTCCTTTTTATTGATTTCGATTAAAACTACTTAAACTTTTCTCAAACGAGAAGTCACCACTGGTTTAACCTCCCGCCTCGCAAAGAAACTGGAATTTAGTTAAGCTGCATATAACGATCAAATTTTAAAATATTTGATTAATGCCTATGCCCAGAGTAATCCTTTATTTCCGCTTGTACTTACAAAGCAGCAAGTAATGGGGCTGTTTCTGCTCATGTTTATCTCGATTGGCAGAAAGGCATGAAAGTGGACCATAAAGATTTTTTAGAAAATATGTGAATTATACACTAACATACAAATTAACTTTTTCCAGCTTATATACTTATCTTAGATCTTTTGATCCTTATTGGTTTGATTGATATTTATTTGTTGTTTTATGCTATCATTGCAAATCTTATTTATACTTTAACTAATGTTTTAGAACTGGCAGCTAAGCAGCAAAATAGCATGTCTGTTATCCGCTTCGCTGCAAAGAGGCCGGAGTTCTTCGGAAGGACCACAGAGGCCAACGGGAGTCCAGAATTTGACACGGCCGCAACATCAGGCGCAGGATCTCACGTATCACCTCTCGAAAGGTGCACGAACATAGAAGATGAGACTGTAGCCTCCAGAAAAGCAAAGACTAGTGCTTTTCATCGACATGGTACTACATCATTTCTAAGTACGCGAAAACATTCTGGGAGGCCGCTGCCTGGCATTAGGTGAACTTAAGGTACTCGGCATTTTAAACGAATAGAAGAAATGTGTTGTGTGTTGAGTACGCGTGAAAATATTAAAAAAAATGCATCTATTTCTCGTCTTAAAGCACATATTGGAAATTGTGATAATGGAGGCTTAGATAGTGCTGTGATTTGCCTTCGTGGTGCTCCACGTGTGACATCGTCTAATAATGCATATGATTCAAGCGATGAGCCTGTATTATCTGTGGATGATGCTATTCTGGATTCAAGGAAAAATAAATATCTCTACAATGGAGGTGTTGGCATCGCACTATCTGAATAAAACAATAAAGGCAATTAAAACATTTTGAGTTGAGGTGTCTGGATCGCGTCAGCAGATTCTCTGGTAAATTGACTACGAATGTTAATATAATAGCAATCAGCGTACAACAGATATCACTCAAAATAAATTTTATTCATTATACATGAGTTGAAAGACTCTGGTGCGTTATAATGAAAAATTGTCAAATAGGCAAAAAATGATTTATGACATATCTCTAATAATTATTGGGTGTAATTTGTGCAATATCCCTTCCTAATCCCTTCCTATATTGAAGTGAAAATATGGAATTAAGGAACCTAATTAATCTGTGAAATTAATGCATATAATAATTAATGGGCGTATTTAATTGAGATAACTAACGCACGTAATTATTTATGGAATGTAATTATTTGACGTAGCTAATTAATGGTTTTGGTATGATGCTGAGTATTCTCATAATATATGATGAGGGATTTAACGTTCCTGATTTGTATTTTTCCAGAGAAATGCGCCGTTTAGAGGTATACTGAATTCTTCTTGTTTTCTTGTATATGTCTTATACCAAGATGGTCTCAATAAGACTGGGATTGGTTTTAAAGCTGAAAATAATAAAATTTCTGCTGATTCTCAATGCTATTTATTAACAAAATAATTTTATACATTGCATCTTGATACTACAGTTTTTAGGTTAAGCGTGTAACTTCATATAATAAATAAATATACTCATATATCAAAATTAGTCGTAAAATAGAGGTATTATTGACCTGTGAAATTTTAGAGCTTTGAACATTGTTTGGATCAAGTAGCATGCATATTAAGAGTTTTTATTTAAAAGAATATGTGAGATATGTAATATCTATAATTAAAGCAATAATACAGATTAATAAAATTCAAATTAATCAATGTTATGATACGTTGTTCCTTATTTGCATTGAAAGTTACATTATGCTTCCTATATATAGCGTATTTCTAAATTAGACCGACAAATCTTGGCAGTAGATGGATAACCTTATATGAATCATACTTTATCAAGTAACCTATGGGCTGCGAAGCTTCTTTCAGTGCAAGATGGATATTAATAGGAAGGAATTGGAATAAACAGAGTACACTCGTCTCAGTCCAACAGGCGTTTGTTATTACTATTATCACTAGGTTTGTTTACTTCCAGAGCTCACTAGCATTCGGTATTGTTTACAGTATGCTTGTTTACTTCCCAGTCTGCCCCTTCTAACTGTTACTCTACGTACTGCTTCAGTTGTAATGCATCTTTCATTGTGAACAGAGCGGTAACGTTTGGGAAGTACGGCAGACATGGAACGTTGCACATGGCATGAATTGACGGGCATGCATTTGGCATACGGTGAAGCATTAACATGTGGTCGTTCGCTGCAAAGGCTTTACCGGAAAAAAAATTCCAAACCGCCAGTGCCCTCACCATACGACTCTGCCAGTATTCATCAGAGACTAAGCGAATGGGGGTTATTCAACAGGCGAGCAGATGGACAACGACGGAGGCGTGTTGTGCGAACACCTGAACTCGAGGAAGCCGGACTGCAGTGGGTAGCGAATAATCCTTTACTGAGTACTCCAGAGATCCCACGACACCTTCATACTGACCATGTCAAGGTCTGGAAAATTTTGCAGGGAACGCTATTGCATCCATGTCATCTTCAACGAGTCCATCTTCTTACAACAGGTGACTATCCACTCCGAGTGAACCACTGTAATTGGTATTTGAACAAATGCATACTCCATACAGAGTTTGCAAGCCATGTATTGTTCAGGGATGAAGCATGCTTCACACGTGAGGGGATATTCAATTCCTGCAATTCTCATGTATGGTGCTTCGAAGACCCCCATGCCAGGTTTGTGCTATCACATCAACAGCGATTTAGTGTCAATGTCTGGGCAGGGATTGTAGATGACTTCCTTGTGGGACCACATATTTTGCCCAATCGACTGAACGCCAATAATTATTTAGTATTTCTTCAACATGTTCTGCCTGAGTTGCTGCGTCCGCTTCCTCTCAATATTAGAATGAACATGTGTTTTCAGCATGATGAGGCATCAGCTCATTTGGGGAATCACATACACAACCATCTGACAGCTACATTCGGCAATCATTGGATAGGTCAATGGCCACCACGCTCTCCTGATTTGACACCAATGGATTTCTTTTTGTGGGACCAAATGAAGGCAATGGTTCGTGAAACTGCCGTTGACACGGGGGAAATCTTTGTAGCGCAAATTGCTGGCGCAACAGCTGAAATCATGGAAACCCCTGGCATCTTTGGAACGGTAAGACTAGGTAAGACAAGGCGATGCACTTCTTGTCTGGAAGTCAATGGACGTGCTTTCCAGCATTTGTTGATGTGATAATACAACCAATCGGACTAATTGTCTGTATTTTTACAGTTGGGTGAGTGTTTGAACTTTCGTTTTTTTCCTTATGTTTAGTTTCTTCTTGCCTGCATAATAAACGCACAAATGTATGTAAAACTAAATGGCTTATTATTTACACAAGTCTTTATACGTCCACTCCTTCCCCTAAAATCCTTCTTGTACTGAAACGAAGCGCCGCAGCCCATAGGTTCCTTAATAAAACATGCTTAAAAAGAAGGGTATCTATATGCTCCCAAAGTTTGTCGGTCTAATTTAGAAATATCCTGTATATCGAATCCATATTTCAAAGAATCTATTTTAAGGCAATCATCTCGTTCGCTTTGGTTCTGCATGTAGGTTGTCGTTTCGCTGAGTTATTATTCTTGTTTTAAGATGTTTGTATCATTTGCTTGACGATTGTGTGGTTCTGATGATGATAGTTCTGTCATATTCCTTTAATCACGGTTTGCTTTGTTGTTCGTTGCGATTTCATTTCCTTTTTTTTTTTTTTGTGTGTGTATGTGTGTGTGTGTGTAATCCTTCTATCTCTTGTATTGCCATTTTTTGCCTTGAAAGAAGATTTTGTATCCAATTCATTTAGTTGCTGTTGTCTTTTGCTTCCTGATGGAAACTTCAGTTCTATCATTTGAATCAGGTTTAGTCTGCTGAATTCCTTAGCTAAATCACGTAATTGTTGCTGAAGCCTGTTTAGAAATACTTTCATATATTTTTCTTATGGTTCTTCGATTCGTGCTGTATCATGTCTGTTTTGAAAACTGATGTTTAGCAAAATTAAATCTATGAGAAAGCAGAAGTGATGATTGTAATGCATCGATTTTAATTGCTTCGCCGGTTTAATTCTATCAAACAGAATTGAATGTCCTTGTCTTAAAAATGCTCTTAATGTAATAAAAATTACATGAAACCCTGGAGCCAATCCACTATCCAGCATCCATATGCACTGTTATTTTTCGTGCGATGTAAGTGGAGGGGAAATTCTGTAGCGTAACGGCGTAAAAATGAATTGAAATGTCTGGAGTCTCTAGAAACTATATTTTTAAGCGATTTGCGTCTAATATGTTCGTGTTATTGATAGCTTGGTTTGGTTAGATTGTATTATAGTAGGTTACCCATGAATATGTTAGGTTAGCTTAGGTTCGTAACGACCCACTGCCATTTATTTGCGCGTGTGTTTGATTGAGCCTGTCTTGTTGTGCCTCAATTGGAACAGTGTCGCGTTTGAAAAAATATATGAAACTCCAAGACTTCATTCTGCTATAGCATCGAAAGTATTTGGCATTATTTGGTATGTGAGTTTGTGCATTTAAGTGCTTGCATATTAGCGCCCATTTCAAGCACGTCTCTCATGCCTCCTCGGTACTTTGTAACTTGAGATCTTACAAGTATGGATAAGTTCTTCATTCAATGTTCAACATAGCATGTTTATGCTTTATAGACTGTGGTATTTCTATATATGAAGATGCATGCAGAGGGTCATACAGTCATACGCTGGACACCAATGTATAAACTACTCACAGATATTTCCAGGAAGCCTGACCTTCAAATTTTGGTGGCGGCAGCAGCGGCAGCAGCAGTAGCAGTAGCAGTAGCAGTAGCAGCAGTAGTAGTAGTAGTAGTAGTAGTAGTAGTAGTAGTAGTAGTAGCAGTAGCAGTAGTAGTAGTAGTAGTAGTAGTAGTAGTAGTACGAGGAGTACTAGTAAAAGTAGTACTAGTAAAAGTAGTACTAGCAGTTGTGGGGCACATCAACTACTGCGGTCATTAGTACCCACGAATAAAATTGAATTAAAAACAAATAAACGCTAAAACTGCTTCATGGCGAGGCGATCAGAATTCAGAGGAAACTAAAACAACGAGAAAGTAATAATAGATGAGGCAATGTCAAATCAGCTAAAACCATAAAGTCCGCTTTCGCGTATGAATACAACCAGACTGCAATAGTATCATCGTCATCAGATAAAATTACGCCGAGACTGGGAAACAAGCGGTGTTTTCTACGACTAGCAGTAAAATTATCGCAATCGAGGAGGTGTTTCATGGTAATGGACAGTGCACAAAAGGAACACAGTGGTTGAACCTTACCTTGGAGGAGATATGTGCTTTAAGTGAGTGTGGCCAATGCAAAGACGAAAAAGAATATCTTCCTCGCGACGTATCTTTTGGCAGGAAGCTTTGCAAGGTCTTATGGTGTGCTTAAATTTGCTTACTCTGTAAAACGTGGCCCATTTCGATTACTATCTGGAGTACATCTGACGCTTAAGGCTATGCAGCACATCCTTAGGTGACACCTGAGAAACATAAATTTGGGCTTTCGCTAATGCTTGCTTTGCGGCTCTATCGGCAGCTTCATTTCCTGATATGCCTAACTGAACTAGCCCCAACAAGAACAACTGCATAGCGGAATTGGAACAGCGAGATATAGTAGCTGCACACGCTGTACAAGCGGACTGGTAGAGAAAGCAGACACAGATTGTAAAGCACTGAGGCCTATCTGTGCAAATGACATATCGAGTATCAGCAGAAGACTGTATATACAGCAGAGGCTGGTGGATCGTTGTCAGATTAGCGTAAATACAATGTTAAAAGAAAGAAGCCTATGACCTTCTGTGACACGGGCAGCATGAAACGAAAATCTCACTGAGGTGCCATTATAGGAACCGTCTGTGTATATGAAACGAAACTGTGGGTAAGAGGATTTAATCTGTTCAAAAGAGAACCGGTAGATGAATGAAGGGGTATCATATCTGTCGTAGGCGGAGAGCTGAAAGTTCATGACTGGGCGAAGACGTTTCCAGGGCACGGATGTGCATCTTACCATAGGCAGTGTGTGAGGCAGGGTCACACCGAGGCTGTCCAATAAAGAGCGAAAAGGGCGAGGAAGGGAAGGACGATCGCATACGAAGATGCACACAGTGGTTTAAACACGGGACGTGTAGGATGATCAACCAAGGCACCGAGCTTGGTGGCATATTTGGCCAGAAAAATTTCTCGACATAGAGAAAAAGAAGGTTCACCTGTCTTAGCAAGCAACGCTTCTATGCGGCTGTTGTGATAAGTTCCTGAACACATGCGAATACCAGGATGGTGAGTAGAGTCCAAAGACCTGAGCGTTGTATGAGCTGCAGAGCCATAAGTGACACTCCCATCATCCAAAATGGAATGAACCAGAGAGATATGCGGGCAGAAAAGACACACTCCTCACGCTCCCCATTGTGTTCCAATCAAAACCCGGAGCAGATTCATGGACGAGGTAAGCCGTTTCTGCAGGAGCAACACGCGACGCTTCCAGGTAAGCGACCGATCGAACAAAAGACCAAGAAATTTGTTAGTGGGGACAAAAGGCAAAGATGAATCCGTGTGTAAGGTGCGCTTTGCACAAAAGTGAACACATGCGGTCTTTAATAGTGAAAACTGAACGCTGTTGTGACCACTCCTGGCAGAAATTCTGGCCAAAACTAACTGTAGCTGGTGCTCGGTGACTGGAATTCAGCGAAGTCATCAATATAATGGCAGGCACGGACTGGTAGGCAGACGGTTGTTCACAATACTGTTAATGGCAATCAAAAATAGAATGGCACTTAAAACGGAACCTGCAGAAATCCAATTTCAAATGTGTGTCTCATCGCCAATATGGTTCCCAGTTTAAGCGGAAAATACCATTCCGAAAGGAGGTCTTGGATAAACTAGTGAAGTGCTCTGAATCCCCAAGAGCGTAATGTGCGCTGGATAACATTCCTTCAAGTTGTGTCAAATGTCTTGTCGATATCAAAGAAAACAGCTACTAAGTCTGGCAGCGCAAATGACTGGGTCATGGCAGTGGCCAAAGAAACGAGATGGTGTGTCGTCGAGCGTTGTGTTCCAAACCCACACTGAATATCGGACATAAGTTTCCGTTCGTCGTCGTTCTGGAAGAAGTCCAACTTTTAGATTATTACACCATCTTGCCAGGAAATGTGTGCTCTATAAACTAGCAAAAGCCACAAAGCGAAATCTCTCTCATTTCTTTTTTAATTAGGTTTATTCTTTATTTTCATCTAGTCCAAATTTCGCATTTCTTAGGAAGGCAGAACTCACTTAGTGGACTTAGTTACTTCTCCTTATCGTAAGCCGTAGCTATATTACGCATCCATTGTCAAACAGAATTCGCTGAGAAAAAGGATAATTATAAGGCCGTTGTCACAAGTTCCAATCATGCTTAAAGCCAATGATACATTGCAGCAACTTGTACTCTCAGCAACTTTTTATTTAAATGTAGGAAATGTTATATCTCACAACGGAAGTGAGACTTTATGTGCAAGAAACTGTTATGCAGGAAATGTAAATTAGTTTTTCAAACCCGAGGCCACCTAATGTTACCTGGTATTAAACCAATACAAATGAAGAAGGGACCTTCATTATGTTGGTAAGTTACAAATTGTAAATAAATCCAGTACTACTTTGAATAATTATTTCTTAAATGACCTGAGTAATTGGGTGAATTTATTGTTCTCTGAATTTGCCGGACAACCAGATGTGCGTTTCAGGTTTTGGTGTCTCCATCTGTTGAACCTGACACAAATGACGAAGGAAAATCTTGCTATTTTAATTTAAATAATGCTGAGATTATCGATACGGAGACCGCAGAATCAGAATGTGACTGTCATTATTTTCATGTCTGGTGTTCTCAATATTTAAGTTTCCGTGTTTTAAACTTGAATCTGACAGTCATTATTTTCATATAAGTATGTCATTTTTATACTTAAGATATATTTTTCAACTCGTATTTTCTTATTTTTACGCCTAAATAACTAAATATATATATGCTTTAATAGAACAGTAAGAGTGATTCTTTTAGTGATGCAAGGCTAACAGTGATACTGATCCTGCTTGGCTACAAACTTCCAGATCAGATGATTGCTTAAGATCACCAATTGTATCTACAGCAGAGGATACATCTGACCATAAAACTTATGAGAAAATAAATTCACCAGGTACTTTCCGATCTAGTGATCTACGGGAAAAGATCCACGAGCAAACAAACTTTCTTCCGGCGAAATAGAGAAAATAAAGCAGCATATTGACACATTTCCTACCATGGAATCTCATTATATTAAGAAATCTTCACAAAACAGGTATTAGGACAGCAATCCATCTATATCTAACATGCACTCTCTTTATGAACAAGAGTGTAAAGAAATAAGTCAGAAAGCAGCAAGTCTGAAAATATACAAACGTATTTTTTGCCAAGATTATAACTATTCGTTTTTAAACCTAAAAAAGGCCGGTGTTCATTTTGTACCAGATATAATGATGCTCAAGGTGAAGAAAAGAAACAATTGGAGCCCAACTATCTAAATCATAAGCAAAGGGAACAATAAGTCAACCAAAGCAAAGCACATGACAAAACAAGTGCTTCCAAAAAAAGAAACTTTTGCGACAGAAACTTGCACTACAAAGTGTGTTGCAAATCCCGAGTAGTGAAGTTGCTCCGATGTACTACAGTCGAAAGCTTTGTGCCTACAACTTAACAGTGCATAAGGGAGCTCCGCCAAATAATGCGCACAATCACACTTGACGTGAACTAAATGGTAAACGGGTAAGTGTTGAAGTCGGAACTTGTCTTTACTTCTTTCTTACCAGTCTACCAAAAACAGTAAAGGAAGTATCACTTTTTTTTCGGATACTTGTGGTGGGCAAAACCGAAATCAAAATGTTGCTGCCCTTTTGTTATACGTTGTTCAGACCACTAGCATTAATGTTATTAAACAATGGTTCCTCGAGTTTGATCATTCTGTGATGGAATCTGACAGTATGCGCAGTGCCATTGAGAATCGAAGGAAAATTGTATTTGTGCACACTATGAATAACTGGCTAAACATCTTTCGATCTGCTCGTTCCTCAAGAAAAATCAGGAATGCTGCTCCTTATAATGTGAAAGAACTGAACTTTGATGACTTTTATTGATTTATCAGGCCTGTACAGGACAATTCTGTGCAACAAAGCCTAAGGACTGCGAAGGGAAGAGGTTGAAAATAAAATTCTTCAGATATGAAAAAGAGAGCCCAGGAATTCTGAAATACAGGTATGAGCATTTTGGGACTATTCACAAGTAAATGTGTTTGGACGGAAATATCACATTGGAATTCCTACTCTCCTCAAGACGTATAATACTTCCTTTCCTATATCAGACTTGACATATAAGAATTTATTGTCACTGTATAATAAGGGAGTAATTCCATGGGGATTTCATTCATGGTTTTGCTCCTTACCACATTAAAAAAAGTGGAAGGTAGAACCCCAGAACCAAACATCGGAAGTGATAGTGAACCTGAGGGTACAAAAGTAATTGAGTTGAATCGGAGTAAATTTAATTAAACAAAGGACAAAACCATTTTATTTATTTATTCAAAACAATAAAATGTTATGTGTTAAAAATTTCAATTTTAGCAGTTGAGCATGAGTTTCGTCCAGTTTCAAATGTAGTTGCAAACCAATGCAAAACTTTTACGCATTAATTTTTTTATCGGTGTACTGAACCATATATTTGTAAAGTTAATTTTTTAAGGAAATAGAAAGCGCAAAAAACGCTGTATAAAACAGGTACTACATTTACCATAAAACACTAAACTCTTCTGCTTTATAGTCCAGTGGTCCAACTATCTCCTTTACAGTAGCTTTTACTCTTCAGGCTAAAAGTCACTTAATCCAATATTTTGGAAATTTTAAGGTATTTTACAGACATTTACGGAAACAAGAATTAGAATCATAGATAAAATAATAACTAAAAGGTGTACATATTTGTAAAATGTGTTTTAAGTTTAACGTAGCGTCATAACGGATGTTTAGAGCTAAGCCAAACTTTAAAATCGCTGTATTTCTAAACACAGATTTTGAACTTAGTGATTTCTGCCAGGACGCCGACGCGTTGCTCTAGAACCCATAGTAAGTGACGGTTAATCATCTGCTCGAGCAGTTGTCGCAGGAAGTTTGTAAAGGAAATGGGTCGATAATCTGAAGGCAGAGAGCGCTTCTTTCTTTCCTTGGGAATAGGAATTATAAAGGCCTCATGCCATGAAATAGGAATAGTGTCATCGGTCCAAATTTTATTGTAAAGCCACAGAAGGAAAATCGGAGCATGTGGTGGAAGGTGTTGCAGCATGAGATTGCGAATGCCATCTGGTCCAGGGGCAGAATCTCTGGTGAAACTGAGTGCTATCTGAAGCTCTGGCAAAGTAAAGGCCGCATTGTAATTCTCACCGGAACGAGAGGGTAAATCCAGTGCACGCCGAAGGATTACACTGGGCATAATCATTAGTCAAATGTTAAAAGAGTTGATCACCATATGCAATCTAAATGCAATTGCATTTTTTGCGATGCCAGAGATGAAACTAATGATGACTTCTCGTTTAACAAAAGAGTTAGTGGTATAAATTGGAGTCAACAAAAGAGAATAACTCCAGCTAATAAACTTATCCAACAAATCCTTCCCGTTGCTGAAGTTCCATTTAGTTTAAATGTTAAACCAACAAAAAGGAATAACTCGAGATACTAAGTTTAAATAATAAACATTGGTATTTTAAACCTTTTTTGTTTTGTATCTTGCTTTTCCAGCTATACTGTCCATTGATGTACACACTCTCGTTCTTCTAAAAAGGTTCTTTTAGGATTCAGTTGACTTCAAAACATGTATTTTCGGTGAAACATTGGTATCAGATTTATGGGTGGAATGGATTATTTCCTTTACTTCTTAAACTCTAGCGTGATATAATCAAATGTCTTTCTCTACCGTTTGGATGATGATAGTTTTTGTTTAAGGTCACTCAACTACTTATAAGGACCCATAGAAAACAAAAGTCAGAAACACCACAGGAAAAATAACGATATAAAAGATAAATTAGAGAAAAAATTAGAGAAAAGAATCATGGTGCCCTCATGTGCAGGAACTCCATCCGCCGGTGATATATCTCACCGGACAGAAGAGTACTGCTTTATGGAAAGGTGGTCTTGGGGACGGAGCTTGGTCTCTTGCAAGCATACGACCAAAGGATGAAATTGGTGTAGCAGCAATTCAAGCTCAGGTCGATGCGATCTAATTCCACGTATGTTCGATTGTAGAATACCCATGGCAATGTTGTGGGATAAATTTTAAATGGAAAGGCCTTTTTGCATATTCGGTTGTGCTGGTCGGTTTAGTTTATTTTTCTTGGCCGTCGGGCTAACACTTTTTTCCGGAGCACGATCCTACCTCTTACTCACTCCATCTTCCAGTGAGGGCAGGATCCTTCTGGTCCATCTCTTCCACGGGGGAACTCCTCATTCCATTAGAAAATTTCGGTTCGAGAACTTCGAACCGATTGGAGGTAATTATCTACGAAGAGGTGGTCGCCCATATGTGCTCTCCCCAGAAGAGTCCTCGGAAGAGGATCTACGCGGCGAGTGGCGTGGACTATTCCTTCCCTTAGATGATTTGGGAGGAGACTTCACATTCTCTTTCAGGAAGTCGGTCCGGACATATTTGGTCATAAAGGCTTTCACAGGACTAGAATGCTCGACGGTTAGGGCTGGTTTAGTCCCCGAAGTTGAAGGCTTGGGTGACACTTTTTCTATAGTGTGTCTTCCAGAGGTGGCGTTGGCAGATCGGGATGCCGACGAAGAAGTGGAAGTTGAGGGCCTTGTAAGTGGTCTGGCTTCGACGTTCTTTTCTGCAATTGTGGCCCCGTTAATATCGCAGGTCTGCATTGCGATTTCCCGCTTCGGTACTGGTTTAGCTAAAACCGAGCTGTAGGTACCAGACAGCGGTGCAGAGGGTTGGCGGATTCGCAGGAGCTTCCGAGAAGGACACCTTCTCTTTCACTTGGATCTCCTGGATCGCTCTCTCCTCTCCAAAACGTGGGCAATCGCGGGAGTTTGATGGATGCACACCGTCGCAGTTAACACAGCACGGAGTCGATGTACAACCTCCATCGTGCGTGACATCCCCAGAGTTGGCACATGTACACCGATCACTACAAAACTCGCTTGTGTGCCCAAAGCGTTGACATTTGAAGCATCGCAGCTGGTTCGGGATATATGGCCTAACTTCGATGGCTTCGTACCCTGCCTTTATTCCTTGAGGGAGATCCACCCGATCAAAGGTAAGGAATAGGGTACGGGTAGGCACAAATTCACCATTAATTCTCCGCTGAACCCTATACACACAGGTGACGCCCTGTGCTGAGAGCTCCTCCTGTATCTCATCATTAGACAAACCGTGCAATGCGCGGGTGGTGACAACCGCGCTAGGAGTTCAGCGTCTTGTGCTTAACGATCTTAACAGGGTAACTGCCTAATAGATTGACTCGCAATAATTTTGATGCCTGCGATGCAGATACTGCTTCAACACGGAGCGTACCATTGCGAGACGGAGTTCAGGACCTTACTGGACCAGCTATCTTATCAAGGCCTTTTTGGATGGCAAATGGGCTAACCGATGTAAATTTCTTTCCTTCCTTTATTCTAGTTACCACCAAGTAGCGAGGACCACTGGACTCAACTACTTACTCTCAGAATACTAAATTTACTTTAGGTTTGGTTTTTGATGCCATAGAGAGTATGGTTCATATTCATCCCCAAGTGCTCCCCACCCACCACGGAGCCCAACAAGGTGTCATCCCACTGGGTAGACAGGGCTACACAGGGGATATAACAAGCTTGCCGTCCCACTCACCCTGGAGTTCGGTTTAATACCTGGTCCGGGCCGATTAACTAGGGGTGGGGTAGTCCCTAGCCTCCCGTTTAGGCGAACCAGAATCCAAAGTGGTGTATTGGGCTGCACACTCTCCCCGGTTACTGAAAATCAGAAGTCTAGACTCAGGTACGCAACCCTCAACCAACCAGGATTGTCCTTTTCACCGACACGGGTCTCCACGCACGGCCTACACGTGGGAGGGCATTTTAACCTATTGACTCCCTCACCACTTAGAGGTTGCCCACAGAGATAAGCTGTCAGATAGCAATTGTGATTCCAGTCTTAGAATCTAATTTTGTAACTACATAAGGCGAAATATTGAGAAATGTGTGAATTCAGAGATATGGCAAGAGACTGATCCTACATATCTGTTATGCACGGTATTTTTATTTACGTTCAGTTTAAGATTATCTCAAATTCACTACATCAATATAATGTAAATCCTAGCTCTAGAAATTCCTGTGTTACTGGCTTAGGCCAGTAGTTTAAAAACATTGTACAGACAGGTCTTCCCACATTACTAATTCTGTTCCACGTTATTTCACTTCCTCCAAGAAACGCAAGCCAATATTTTCTTAGTTATTTATGTATTTAAATGTTTCATCTTGACCTTTTTACGCCTCAGATTGAAAATACATAAAAATAGCCAATTTTAAGAGGCATGTAGTTGCGTAAATGGTTGTACTTCATAGCTTGAGAACCGCTAACCTAAGAGTCAGATTAGTTTTAGTAATCTCTAAAAGGTAAACCAAAGCATCCCATAGTTGTATTAATCTTTCGTTAATTTAATAAACTGAATAATCACGTTAACGTATAAATAGCGTTCTATTTATAATTGACACACTAAGAAGCAGTGCTCTGTTAATACATCAAACCTATGGTAGGTACCTATGCTTCCTGCTCCTAGTTCAGCAATTCCAGGCTGCAGCCAAGCTGTAAGTAAGGAGAGAGGTGACGACTGATAACGCTCCTAGCCCTGACATGTCATACGTCATTCTGTTACAACTAGTAGCCCACTTGCTCCCTGAACTGCGTTGAACTTTGACACCACTGTTCTAGCCATTGCAAGCCCCCCCCCCCCTAGGGGTCTACTACGGTAGGTACGGGTTTGGCACACACGGGTTCCCGAGCCAAACCTGACTCCTTCGTGTGGGCAATCCAAGTGGTGAGGGAGTGAGTCTATCCAAGCGCCCACCCTTATGTGGGCCGTGCGTGGAGACCGTGACGGAGGAAAGGGATATCCTGATTATTTGAGGGTTGCGCATCTAAACCTGGGCTTCTGACTTCAGTAATTGGGGAGGGTGCGCAACCTAATATACCACTTTTGTTTCTACTTCACCTAAACGGGAGGTTAGGGTCTAACCCACCCGTAGTCAATCGGCCAGAACTAGGCACTACACCGAACTCCAAGGTGAGTGGGACGACAAACCTGCTATGCCCCCTGTGTAGCCCTGTGACCCCAGTGGGGTGACACCACGTTGGGCTCCATGGTGGGTGGGGAGCATTGGGGGATACATTTATTACCCTTTTTATGGGAAACCAAACACTAACCTTCATGTCCATGGAAAAGAAGTATGTGAGTGCAGTAGTCTCGCTAGTTAGTAATTTATAGAACACAGGAATGTAGAAAATTTAGTTCTGCGAGTGCTTTTGCCATACAAAAGGACCTAGATGAAACTGCTGGTCCGGTACAATCATGCATTAGAGCACGTGACGGTACACTCTAGGTTGAAGCATTTTTAGCATCCCAGGCAAACAAGCTACCAAGAGCGACAATGTTAGCCAGCTCCTGGTAAAGATTGAAGTCCATAAGGATTTCAACGCATCGCGAGGCGTTATAACTACCCACGCCTTAGATGGTTTGTCCACTGCGGAGCTTTAAGAGGACCTGGCAGACCAAGGCGTCATATCTGTGTATAACATTCAACGGAAAGTAAATGGCGAATTCGTGTCTAAGGTACCTTGTTACTTAACTTTAATCGGGTAGATCTCCCTCAAAGGATTAAGATAGGGTACGAAGCCATCGAGGTTGGGCCCTACATTCCAAACCCCTTTCGCTGTTACAAGTGCCTGCGGTTTG